>OX387915.1:22169011-22769011 GCA_947578465.1 Thera obeliscata
ACATGTTCCTACCTACTGAGTATATTTTTGTTGTACTTTACCTTTGGTTCCTTGTCGTTCCTTCACCGTTTAGTGCACATAAATATTCGGACAAAAAAACTCATTGGTGCATCGACTGGCCTCTCAGCTCAGTTGGTGGTAGCTCTGCCTTCTGAGCCGTAGGTCGTGGGTTTGATCCCCACCGAGAACAAATATTTGTGTGGTGAACGTAGATGTTTGTTCTATGCCTGGGTGTTATATTGTATTCTAAGTATGTATTAATAAAAAAAAAAATATAAGTATTATATCAGCTATCTGGTCCCCATAGTACAAACTTAGTTTGGGGCTAGATAGTGTTGTGTGGATTGTCTATAATATTTATTTATTATTTATGTCTGAATTTGAATTGAATTGGATTTGAACCCACGACCTTATAGTATCGGAAGGCAGTGCCGCTTCCACTAGACCACCAGTGCTCACTGCTGTGCTGACCAATACTGACTGAAAATGTATAATATTTTTAGATGCCCGGATGAAAAAATTGAGGAGATATCTACCGTGCCTGGGGTTCAAAGTCCTGAAGCTGTTTTGTTTTCGGATTCAGAAGAGAATGCCGATAGTATTCAACCACAGGTAAGGTACCTACCTACCTATTAGTTGATCTATAGAGTAGGTACATAATAACTCCAGTGCGCGGCGCTAATGAGGGTCGAATGCAGGTAGCGAATTATCGATGACATGTTAGGACGCGGTGCACATTCCTATCCCTATTGACGTTTATGGCCCTACGATTCAGTTGGTAAAGTAGTGACTATAGTCATGCTCTACAATAATTTTATTTTTTCATTTTAATTTTTTACAGTTGGACCATACAGAATCTGCACAAGAATTTATCATTGAAGGACGAAGAATTATAAACTTAATTTTTTTTTACAAGAAGTTGCAAGAAATTTCAACACATGGACCTATGAATTGTGGTCTTGGTTGCGTCGAAATTGTATCTGAAAAAATAGCTGGACTGCATTCCAATTTGAAATTACAATGCAAACTATGTAATATGATGTTTTATGTATCCAGTGATGAAGACAGTGGCATGAATATTAATAATAGTGCCGTTTTAGGAACTGTTGCGATTGGTTGTGGATATTCTCAACTACAAGAATTATCTGCTTCACTTGATTTACCTCTCATGGGGTTTCAATTATACCAAAAATGCCATGCCTCAGTTACTAAGATGTGGAATGATATCTCAATGAAAACAATGAAAAATGCTGGGGATGAAGAACGAGAGGCAGCAATAGCTGAAGGGAGAACAGATGCTAATGGAATACCTATCATTGATGTTTCAGTAGATGGATGCTGGAGCAAACGAACATACAAAAAAAATTATTCTGCACTATCAGGAGCAGCCGCCATTATTGGTAAAAGAACTGGCAAAGTGCTATATGTAGGAGTAAAAAATAAATATTGCTGCATTTGCGCTCTTGCGGAATATAAAAACGAATCACCCCGTGAACATACGTGTTTCAAAAATTACTCCGGTCCGTCAACTGGTATGGAATCCGCTATCCTTGTCGAGGGTTTCAAATGCTCGATAGAAATGCATGGGCTTATATATGGAAGAATGATAAGTGATGGAGATTCGGCTACATATTCAAAACTAGTGGAAACTCGACCATACTCAAATGTAACGATTCAGAAAATAGAATGCAAAAACCATGTAATGAGAAATTTATGTAACAAAATAACCCAACTTAAAACAGATACAAAATATCCGATACGTTTTAGGAAGTATATAACTGATAAAAAAGTTATTATTATTCGATCAACCATAAAAAAGGCAATGAAAAAATACACTTCCAATTCAGATGCCGAGAAACGTGTACATGTTGAATTCCTGTACAATGACATACTGTTGGCTCATAGTCATGCATTTGACGATCATAGCCGTTGTAAACAATACTTTTGTAACAAAGTTGGGGAGGACACTAGTGACCACGACTTTAAAACAAGTAGTCTTTGGAGCAAGATTTGCCAAATTGTATCGTACGTTGCCGCTCATGCACCAAGCCTTGTACATAATGTGGAGAGTAATAAATCAGAAAATTTTAATAGCATAATTGCTAAATTGATTGGAGGGAAGCGAATCAATTTTAGTTTGAAGGGATCATACGAAAGTAGATGCAAAGGTGCAGTTATATCCCACAACACACGTGCATTGTTGTCAACCACATTCAAACAAGCATCAGGTAGAAGTCCAAGAGGAACGATCAAAATTCTGGAACGAAGAAGGCTATCGAAAAGAAATCAACGAAAATACTATAAAAAGAAAAACAAACAAAAGTTTTTTAGAGGGGAAGATATAAACTATGGAGAAAATTGTGCCCGAGAAGACATTAGCCCCGAAATGATGGAGAAAAACAAAAAGACATTTCTGGAAAATCTTAATAAAACAAAGGAGGAGAGAGAACACATTGAAAGGGAAACTATTTTACAAAGCGCATCAAGCGAGTGGCTTGAATTGAGAAGAAATATATTAACTGCTTCTAATTTTGGGAGAATAGTAAAACGACGTGAAGATGTCAGTTGTGGAAACCTTGTGAAAGATTTGCTGTACAAAGATTGTATAAGCCACATCAAATCAATCAAACATGGCAATGATAACGAAAAGATTGCAATAGAACAGCTTTCAAAAGAAGCAATGGCTCAAATAGAACCATGTGGCTTATTCATTGATGAAAAACTATCATATTTAGGTGCGAGTCCTGATGGAATCTGCAAGAATAAAAATATGATAGTTGAAATTAAATGTCCTGTTTCTGTGTACAAAACAAACTTCGAAGAGGCAGTCAAAGAAAAAAAAATCCCATTTTACAAATTTAAAGATGGCACCATCCAAGTAAATAAAAAACACAACTGGTACTACCAAATACAAGGACAACTTCATATAGCAAAAAAAACAAAATGCCTGTTTGGATTGTGGTTGGGCGAAAATATCCCTATGCAAAAAAATATAATTGAGAGGGATGATCAGTTCTGGGATGAAATAATGGAGCCCAAACTGACAAAATTTTATTTAAATTGCGTTTTGCCAGAACTCATTGATCCTCGATTTACAAGAAAAATGTCAATTCGTGATCCACCCTATATAAAAGAAGCAATAGAAGCGAAGAGCTCCAAAAACAGCGTTCCAAAAAAAAGGAAAGCTGAAAAAGAGAATATTGAAAATAAAATCATAGAAAATAACAAACCAACATGCTCTCAGATTGGACCAGATAGTGATACTGAAGAAGAACGACCAGAAAAAAGATTGTATGTATTGAATGAAAGACAATTAAACATTGAAGAATTTTAAAAGTAAAACTGTTTTATTTTATCTATGATGATGAATGTTAGGTAATAGGTGCCCTACTTATAACCCCAATAAACTTACTATGCCTATCCGCTTTGTTATTATACACTCTGCTTGTATAATAATCCAAGCATACCAGGCCTAATAAATACCTAATAAGACTACTGCCAAATTCGTTTAGAATGGCTATAATAAACGAAACGCGTAAACGCCAGAAGTTTCATGACATTTTGGTCGCGAGAAAAATTATACTACAGAATACTGGAACTATACCTACTCGCTCGGCGAGCAGGGCAGGCACGCGTTGCGGGGCGCTATACCTACTCTCCTCGCGAAGGGTATAGTTCAAATAATATGTAGTAGGTACCTAGTATTATTTTTTTATTTATCTTGCAACCTAAATGTCATGAGATTTTAGGCGCTTACGCGTTTTGTTTATTAGAGCCATTCTAAACGTGACCACACTGTATGAATGTCGCACTCACACTAAAGTACCTAGCTAGACAAACAGTCAGCTTTTCACTCAAACGGACCGTGAACCAGTGAATCTAATGCGTACCTGTAGGCCTACCACAAGCTCTGTCTGGCTCTGTCTCTGGTTTTGAGTCTGTGAGTGTTGACCAGTATATTATGCTGTGTGTGTGACGTTTCGACGTAGGATTTACTTAGACAACACTCATACAGTCTCAAAACCAGAGTCAGACAGAGCTTGTGGTAGGCCTACAGGTATAATGATAACGATGGAATAGGAATACAATCTACATTATCTTATAATTTATTTACCTTTGAGAGAATTCCACGCTAAATAAAGTTATGCGCGCAGAACCAGTTCTACCAAAATATAGTGAAGGAAAACTTCGTACGAAATCAGCGCACCTAAACCAAATTCGAATAAAAGTGAAGCTATGGGCTCGATGACGCGGCATACTGCGAAGAGCGCGAGTCGAACAATGCGCGCGTCTAAATGTAGCGGGGAAGCGCGGTTGGCGCGGGGAATATATTTGACTCCGCCCAGATCGCCAAGGCCGTTCACTAATACCACAGCCTTAATTTGGGACTAGATAATGTTGTGTAGATTGTCCACAATATTTATTTATTTATGATTTTTGACTTTGAGTGCTATAAATTGTGTTTCAAATGTATATAAATATTCCACCAGCTAGCTAGTTCTCATAATACAAGCTTTACTTAGTTTGGGGTTTGATCGCGCTGTCTGGAATGTCCATCAACTCCGTGTGAAACACTAACCCTAAGAGGGCCAGGCTCACAGAATCATAACAGTACCTAACGCCTATGTTAGAAGAATGGACATACAAATCGCTTTCAACTCGAAATTGTATAACTATACCTCCTAGTATACGAGTTATACGAGTTCTACTATTTAACCAAAAGAAGAAACATTATGTAACATTGTCTTTTTCTGAGTTGATTTGACAAACAAACAATTCTACTTTTAGGTGTCACTATCAGAAAACTACCTAATATCAGTATGCAGCGAATACAACCATGTGCGGTCGTGGCGAGTGACGCGCTTTAGAGGAATGATCTCAACGCAACCCGGCACCACTCCGAAAGCAGCTTTCAACGTGCTGGCATTGGAGGCACCCACGGCACAGGCTCATAATGACTGCGGTTAGTTTTTAACTTGATAACAATAAGGATCAAAATGATTTAAGCACATAGACGAGTGAGACGATAGACATAATAGTCGTAGAGCTATATGTCAATACTATTTTTATGAAACAACGGGGTATTTACCATGATTAAATTTCAAAAATTTTGATTCCCGATATTTCGGCACAGTTGCACGACCGCGGTTGAACTGAAGTCCACGAGTAAATGAAATGTTATTGGCAGACAAATCGATCTACCCTCTTTCGCACTCTTTTATTGGTTTCAACACTACTATTGGTTCCATTATCTATTGGTACTATCGGTAGTACTGTAAATGTAGCAATATAAGTATGTAGCAATAAAAAAGTGCAAAAGAGGGTAGATCGACTTCTCTGCCAATATCATTTCTTGAAATTTTGTTATCTACAGAAATTGTATTTCAGGTCCATACGGCGAACAGGATGAAGAGCAAATATTTATACAGAAAGTTGTTCCCGATACGGATACGTTATACGTGAGGCTAGCATCAAACGGAAAAAGGTAAAATTATTATTATACAAAACTATAGTTAATTCGATGGGTCGACGACATCGTGAAGGTCGCAGGAAACACCTGGACAAGAGACGCGCAGGACAGGGGAGGCTGGCATAATATGAAGGAGGCCTATACCCAGCAGTGGGTGATACCGGGCTGAAATGATGATGATGATGATAGTTAATTCTATCTATCCCAAGGTTGCCTGGTAGAGATCGCAGTTAGTGAAAAGGCCGCTTGTAATCAATAAAGAGTTATCTATCTATGGTATCATTTCTCATTTAATGTATAAAGAGTTACCTATCTATGGTTTCACCTTGGTCGGTGAAACCATAGATAGATAAAGTATAAAGTACAGTTATTGTGTGGCCGTACAGTTCTTTGACTGGCCTCTCAGCTCAGTTGGTAGTAGCTCTGGTTTCCGTGCCGTTGGTCGTGGGTTCGATCCCCATCGAGAATAAATATTTGTGTGGTGAACACAGATGTTTATTCTCTGTCTGGGTGTTATATTGTATTCTAAGTATGTATTAACAATAAAAATGAATGTAAGCATTATATCAGCTATCTGGTTCCCATAGTACAAGTTCTGCTTAGTTTGGGACTATACCCTGATTTATAATCTTAGTCTTTTTTGGTAAACAAAGGTAAGGCCATATCAAAAAAATAGCAGCCAAGTGCGAGTCGGACTCGCCCATGAAGGGTTCCATAGCATCAAGTAACATAATATAAAGGTTCTTGTAGTTCGTCGAAAGGTAAATTGCGGTTTACGATTTATGACGTATAAAAAAAAAACTACTGACTAGATCTCGTTCAAACCAAATATCGTTGAAAGTTTGCATAGTAATTAACAACATATATTTTTTTTAGTTTTATCATTCTCTTATTTTAGAAGTTAGAGGGGGGGGGGCAACTTTTTTCCACTTTGGAAGTGTCTCTCGCGCAAACTATTCTGTTTAGAAAAAAACGATATTAGCAACCTCAACATCATTTTTGAAGACCTATTCATAGATACCCCACACGTATGGGTTTGATGAAAAAAAAATTTTTGAGTTTCAGTTTCAAGTATACCCCTCAATTTTTTTAGTTTTTTTCTACTTTTGTGTTAAAATCTTAATGCGGTTCACAGAATACATCTACTTGCCAAGTTTCATAAGTCTAGCTCTTATAGTTTCGGAGAAAAATGGCTGTGATACGGACGGACAGACAGATAGACAGACATGACGAATCTATAAGGGTTCCGTTTTTGCCATTTGGCTACGGAACCCTAAAAACAATGTTGAACTGGTACTTTTTGATTTTTTTTTAAATTTTGAAAAATAGATGCGGTAGGATTTATTTTCTAATCAATATCCATAGAATGAGAAAAAGTAATGGTTTCTTGATATCTCATATATTTTAATTTATTGTTTTAGCAAAGTTATTAAATGATGAAGAAATTATAGTTTACGACACTGGTATCATTTGAATAACATGGGAGTAAATCACAGGGCTACGAAACAGTTGGTGCATTTTGGCACTATAGAGCCATTCTATTTTGTGTTTGTGTTCTTATTTGTTTTAATCGTCATGCATTTGCATCGTCTTTCGTTCGTCGAAGTCGAATGTGTTCCTCGTGTGCTGCTCGTGTCCAATTGTGCGTTGTTACCTAAGTTTTTGCTCACATTATCGTTGTCTGCTAGTGTTATCAGTTTTTTGATAAGTTTTAGCCTTGTTGTTGTTGTGATTGTATCAAACATAGATGATCAGGCACAGGAAAATGAGGTTCTACTTTTTAGTGTTCTCTAGTAGGTAAGTAGTTGTAGTAATATTCAGGTAGGTCTATTGTACGAGTAAAAGCGCGCGCCGGTCCTACTAATAGTGATCCATGGTAAAACATGTTTTTCTCCCCTGAGTTGTCACTATGACAGTGACATATCATGACATTTGTTTGTTTACAAAAAAAGACTGAATTTCTGAATCAGAGAATAGATAGTGTTGTGTGGAATGTCTATTTATTCGGATGGAATGTCTGTTTATTTATTTTAGTTATTTTTACGAGCAATATGTAATGTTGCTTCCTCAGAGTATGCACGATCCGGTCAGTGGACGGGTCAGCGGTATCATGTTTCGTGGTAGCGGAATGTGAGGGCGCGCTGAGACCGCGACGGCTCTTGCTGTGCGGCCATCGCTCCGGCGCGGTGCAGATGTGGGACCTTACCGCGCCCATCGACAAGGCAGCCAAGCCGCCGCAGCCCGTTCCCACTGCCAGCGCAGGTAATAATACACACTGTGCTAGACAGTAAAATGTGTATACAGGGTGGTTTGTTGAGAAGAGCGGTGGTGGCCAAGTCCGAAACCATGAGAGTTAGGGGAAAATGTGAAACGAGTCATGCCCTTGTTTTATAAGAAAACAATAACTGCATATTTATATTTTTTAAAAATCTTTTACTTTTAGCGGATTTAGACCCGAATGATTTAAAAAAAAAAATCTCGACTTTTCCCTATCTCTCATGGATTCGGACTTGGCCAACACCGCCCTTCTCAAAAAACCACCCTGTATAGTTAGTTAGTAATTTTCACCCTGTATATTTGAAAGCCGTGTTAGTTACACTATTCAAAACTACAGAACCACTGAACCGATTCGGTTGATAACTTTTTTCCCAAAAAAGTAACGGGAACGGGGCGAGCGAAGTTGCGGGCGGCCGCTAGTAACACAATAAAGAAACAATCAACAACAACATCAAAAACAATAAAGATACAATCAACAAATTGGCAATTTACAATTAAAATTGTTCAAAATTAAATTACTAATGCAGGTATAGATAGTGCAATCCATGAAGGCGCGCCCCACTATTCCTCCTAACCGTTTATAGTATATGTGTGCAAGCTTCCGTCAATGTTGAGTGTTATCGGTACACACTAATTACCTATGAGTGCACACGCACACTACAATGAATAGACTACGGTTCGCGACTGCCGCTCGGAGCAAACTCCCCGCACCCCGCGAGGGGCGCGTCTTCGTGAATTTCACTATCTATAGTGGGTAAGCCAACTATCCCTTTATAAAAACATCGCTGCTTTGCGGCACAACTTAACAAGATTTCGACACGTGTTTCGCCACTCTACGAAGCATCTTCAGGAAAATTTACTCGCTGTGCACTAAAAGACGTGTTGCCTCGTCGAGCGCCGCGCCGAACATAAAATATTATATATTTGTTCTAGTTAATTTATGTTCAGCAATGGAATTCCGCAAAGTCACGCCTGAATCAATGAATTTACTTGTTGCATCCACAGAAGGCGAAGAAGGTTCAGCCCCCGAAGGCGGGCCTACTCCCGACGAGCTGGTGCGTCTACTGACCGCATGCGACCTTGACGCAAGCCCCGCGCCAACCTCTCCCAATCGACCCATCCAGCCGTGAGGCCAGGCCTGGTGCCGCGTGCTCTGCCGAATGTACACCTTCATAGTGGAACATTAGGGCCTGTGACGTCAATGCTATAGTGCACTCATAGAATACAGAAGAGAAGCAGAAAGAAAGACGATTAGCCGTTTATATGGAAAACGCTTCTAAGGCTTAATTAACACCGCCTCGGAATGGAACGGAATATTATATGAATAGACGAAATTGTCTATAACTTTAAATCAATTATATAACAAACAAATTAAATAAGAGCCAAACGCAAAAACGTTTTTTCTTAGCGTGTACAAGCGCCCTAACGAATTTAATACTATTCTGTGTTCTGTGGCGTAACGTCAGCGTGCGTTTTGTCTTCAAAAAGACAGCCGTTTGCTGAATCGACATAATTCCTCTTGTGTCCGTGACGATAGTGCACGAATCCCTGTGACGTCATTAGTGTACCTTGTCTACCACAGAGTAAGACAGCCATGCGGTCAGGCCGTGTTGAATCTATTATTGAAATACTAGTACCCGTGTATGGGACGTATGCCCGAGACATTGCCTATCAGGCCCATAGCCAAGCTTTGTGCCGTGACAAATATATAAATTCATTGATGAACACATGAGCCTGTGACATCCAATAGTGCTTTAAAATCGAAATAAATTATTATTTGATAATTTCTGTACTATTTATAGAAATCAACTAGTTAGCTAGAATTCATAATATCAATGTTATTATTTTTGAGTGTGAGTAGAAACTGCATGTATAGCAGTCGACTGATATTATCTACAAGCTCAATCGTAAAAGAATATTTTTTTCTTAGTGAGCCTATAAAATAAATTTAAAATGCTTTTTGTAAATAAAATATGACAAGATAAAGTAAGAAAGATTTTCGAACCATACATGCTACCATTCACTTTATATATTATCTAAAACAATATCCTGTGTTCTAGGTAAATATATTTTTAGATGCAGTATGTAACTTTACATGTTAATGGAAAGGAACCATATCAGAAAAAATATGTATTTCAGTTTGTTTTAAATATGACATAAGCCCATTGAAAGAAAGAAAGAAAAACATGTTTTGACCTTAGAAATTAAATTAACATAAATTAGGGATAGAACCAAATTATGATCCATG
Source organism: Thera obeliscata (assembly GCA_947578465.1). Classification (NCBI taxonomy): domain Eukaryota; kingdom Metazoa; phylum Arthropoda; class Insecta; order Lepidoptera; family Geometridae; genus Thera; species Thera obeliscata. The sequence goes on from OX387915.1 coordinate 22,179,007, forward strand.
CTACTATGTGATGCGTTCATATTTCTATTGCTAGTTCCATGTTTTTATAGAATTAATTCCAAATTAAAATGCCCACAATGAATGAATACAAGTGTAGAATGTTCGAAAATACTTATGTATGTAAATGCCACCAACTTGTTCAGCGGGCCTAGCAGGAGTTGATCGCACGTTTATTTGACAGTGTATGTATGGTGTGAATTGTGATGGACACGCAATTTTAATTGTTCGCATTGTTCGCATTTAATTGTTGCACGAAGTTCTCTATAGTATTTAGTTGTAAGTTGAAACGAATACAGCAGCGGCCAGCAAAAGAGGTATTGAAGGACGAACGTGAAACTGATGCAAGCAAAAAAAACGCAAGTCCATCAATGCCTAGTTGTGGCAAGGCTTATAAAGTACTAACTATATAGGCCTTTTAACTTTTTAGTAGTATAACTTTTCTCAAATAAAGTGAGAAAATTTAAACTAAGTAGTACTACTTCATTTTGTCAAATGCAATTACGACAAACAACGAATAATGCTACTTTTTCTCGTGCGAAATTTAAATAAAACCTTTTAAAAGTTACCTCCTTGGTGACCATGTTTCGGAGTAAAAGATCGTTCCTTTTTTAAATTACACGACGTACAGTTTAATTTACCTGTACTCGGGTACAGGTAAATTAAACTGTACGTCGTGTAAATATATAGTATATATAGTATTTACAACGAAATGTTGTAAATGCACTGGGACTTCGGAGTCCCAGTGCATTTACAACATTTCGTTACCAAATGTTGTTTTCGTTTCGCCTATTAGTCTCTGTCTGTATTGTATGGAGAAAAGATGAGACAACAACTCTAACTACGTAACGTATTTTTGCCGTCTCATATTTTCTCCATGCAATAGACAGAGACTAATAGGCGAAACGAAAACAACATTTGGTAACGAAATGTTGTAAATGCACTGGGACTTCGGGTACTGGCCGCTAAACACGACAGAAATGGATTTTCATACAATTTTTGCCGGCCGCTGCTCGCATGTACTTGGCTAGTGCCTAGGAAGAAGGGCTCGTACAGCAATTTCGATTTATCTCGAAGAAGGTTAAGGTTAGAAAGGCGCTTTTCTTTTTTCTATACAAAATAGTGTATACAGTACACAAAAAATTATAAAAACGTATATGATCTACTCCTTCTACGCCCTCTGGTTCCCAACGAGGAACTAATGTTGTAATTTCATTTCGCTTTGCTATCCTGTTTTGTTTCATCAATTTGTATTAAATTACGACGTCCTACCCCTCTTGACTGAGGTTGGCGGCACTATTTCCAGGACAAACGATTGCGCTCTTCGTGAAATGAATTTGGCAGAAAACTTATGAATTTAGTGTTGTTAGATAATAATAGTTAAAGAAAATATTATTCAAGCTTTGAATCAAGTGTATGTAGTTACATAAGAGAGAATAAATATTTATTTACATTAATAATCGTTTTACTAAACTATGGAAACCTCTCTTCCTCATGTCACTAGTTCTTTCGAACTAATGTGGTGAAAGGATTGTAGGTGCGCCTCAAAGTGGGGCTGGGTAGTGTTGTGTGAATTGTCCACAATATTTATTATTTATTTATTAAAGAGGCTTCTTTCGTGGAATTACACATGTTTTTAAACTTTTTAGGTTCTACGACATGCCTGTTTCCATACGATGTTTTTATTCACCGATTAAGAGTATACTGGCTTAGTGCTCATATATTTTTGGTCAGAAAAAATCATTGGTGCATCGTCTGGATTTGAACCCGACCTTTGGGTGAGAAAGGGGGTCGCTACCACTAGACCACCAGTGCTAAAGATTGAATCGAAGTAGGAAGGGACTCGCATCTGCAGGTTACAAAAAAGTAGTTACACGCTATTTTAGAGGTAAAAATGTTTATTCCAAAATGTGATCACACTTAAATTAGGGCCAATAGGTAGGTAGTGAGGTACTTATAATATTTATGTAAGAAAAAAAAAATACATTAATATGTCAAACTGTAGAAAACCAACATTTTATTTTCTTTAGTATATCGTTTTTTTTTGGGAAATATGGTCAAAACACTATTTACTTATCTTAATTATTCCTAAAACAGTGCAACAAAATAAGTGAACTTTCCATGAAATGAATAAATTAAATAATATCATACGTTATTGACTAGCGAGTTATTTTAGAACCCTGTCTTCACTATAGGTATTTTAATTTTAAATACTAGTATAGATAGTGCAATCCACAAAGGCGCGCCCCACTATTCCTCCTAACCGTTTATAGTATATGTGTGCAAGCTTCCGTCAATGATTGAGCGTTATCGGTACACACTAATTACCTATGAGTGCACACGCACACTACAATGAATAGACTACGGTTCGCGACTGCCGCTCGGAGCAAACTTCCCGCACCCCGCGATCCCCTCAACCGAAAATTGGTGGGGCGCGTCTTCGTGAATTGCACTATCTATACGCATAATAGAACATTTACATTGCAATCCTCTAGGACAAAAGTTTAAGACGCTGAAAACCGTGAAATTTCTCGTTCGCAAACTATCTGTTTGAAAAATAAAAAAAACCCTGTTCTCGAAAATCGCGTATAGGAACACGTTTGAGGATCAAAATTATTTTTTTGCTATTCTGTGTGAAATCGGGTTGCACACAAAATAGTTGCTAGCTATTTTCGATAGATAAGTTATATCCTTCAAAGGTTCAAAGTTACCTGTTACGACTACTGGGTAGCCGGTCCGATTACACGAGATTCTCTAGACTTAGCCAGACATTTGGTCAATGAACGATCACAAAAGCAGAAAACAAAGCAGTTTCTTATGGTAGTACGCTTAGTAACGTTCACCTGCTTATAATAAGTAGGTGACTACTTTACTTAATTCCAGCAAGTAGTAGTAACATACTAATAATATTTGTAACAAATTAGTTACCTCATGAATGAATGGACCGATTTAAAAAAAATATTTTTCCATTATAATGCTGCATTATCCATGAGTAACAAATGCTATTTGTTTATTGCAGCTACGCGCCCCAATTTCGCACGGGTGTAATTCAGAAAAAAGGAGATGAGAAATGTGCAGTCACTGCTTTTGAACCCGCGAAGCTAGAGCGTAAAAGAGGAATTTTTACAAATATTAATTTAGAAAAAGATATACTTAGATCCCAGTTTGAGATGTCAGTTAGATTAAGAATAGTTTGCAGTTGATGTTTTATTATTATGGCACACAAATATTATTATAACAAAAAATAAATTACCTATGAATTAGATAAGCCTAAAATAAAGAACAAAAATAGCATGCCTAGCACTTTATCCTTGATAAAATGATGTGTGTCATACTTTTGTTATAATAACTTATACCTAACTAGTTTCTTAAATTTTACAGGAGACTTCGTAAAACATGACCAATCATCATGCATGTAGTCTTCGGAATTTCGTAAAAAATCGTCTTTATTTTACATGCCTACAATAAATTAACAGAATGGGTACCTACAAATTTTGCTCATTTACGTATGTAAATTTAATATGATAAATGGTTTTCATACGATGTTTTCCTTTACAGTTTGAGAGCATTAACTTTGCGCCCATTTTGAACAATAAAAAAACCATGTGAACAACCAGACTCAAACGTAAGACCAGAAAAGCCGAGTCAGACAGTAACGATCGAGTCTCCTTCTAATCACCATTAGAAGGACGCTCGATCGTTACTTTAAAGCAGTCAGTGCTTTCTGGATTATTACAAAAATACTGTTTTAACTACTAAAAACCTTAGCTTTAGTAAATTTGAACATGGTTGCATATTAAACCTAATTTTAACATAGTCCAAACAAAATCTCAAGTCTCCCAATATAACTTGTTGTCGTATATCTGGGGGTCAGTAAGTGGATCCAGCATTAAACACCACAATCCCAAACCAAGGAATAAATTAAATATGATGACAATTCGCTGTAGAGCTGGATACTGGGGAATCTCTCCAAAGTTTGGGAATCCCATATGGTTGCAGAACATGTGAGCGACTAGAGGAGCTGCAAAGTGACCTGAAATAAAATTTTATATGAGAACCAATATTATTGAACCTATGTATAGGCAGCAACAAAATCTGATTGGCTTTAAAAAATTTAAATAAGTTCTTCTAATGTAGATGATGCATCAGGGTTTAACTCATAAAAGTCTAATTTTACAATCTACAGACAAATTAATCAATCTGATGAAAATATATCCATCTATTTTTTAGGCTATTCCAAAACAAGGACTGACATTTTTTATTCAATGAATAGCGTTATTCCGTCGATGAAAATATCTCTCCTACAGACGCTGGCACTGTCTCTAGATAGCTCAACTGTTTCTTGTGTATTTTGTAAATATTTGATTAATTTTCAGCTTCTTTGCTCAAATAATAAATAGTTTAACTCACCGGTCCTTAAAAATAGGTAGGCAGAATAAGCACCAAATAAGCTTGTATATAAAAACTGGAATGCTGAAAACAAAGACATACATTTTAGACATTTCATTAGGGTAATCTTAGCACCTGCATAAAGGGGCTGCAGTTATCCCTATAGAATACCAGATTAACTCTAACATAGCACTTTTTAAATTAACGCAATAGGTAGTTATGTATAAAAAAGGTAATCGTGATAAATACCCGTGTCAACCATATAACTATAAATGTTTAAAAACTTGAGAAACCTTCATGGCTAAACTGCAGAACCAATTTTGATTAAATTTCTATGGACCAATCTAGAAGTATTCAAATAAAAAAAGGTTTTTATAATTGGCTTCTATTTGACGTTGGTTAATAAAATAGCAAACTTACTTGATATCAGCATTGCAGTTATATACGGGACACCAGATCGAATTTGTTCCACCATGTGATGAAAATGAGCTGAAACATTCATTTAATAAAATAAAGCAATTCGGTAAACTTTTCATTAATAAAAGAGTTACAACAAACATTTAATAAATTGTGAAAACTATGTTGCTTAATGTTAAATTAATCTCAGTTTATAAAATAAACATATTGTTGGAAGTATGTAGATGTTATTAAATAACATATCAACATTTTTTTCTATTGTATTCACTAGATTTGTGTTATTGCTAATTTGGTACAAGAATTTTACCTATTCCGAACAGCAAAGGAGCGATGAAAACTGCAGTCATCGGTTGCAGGCATTGCAGTAGGATGGGCAGCATACACGCACGGAAAACCCATTCCTCGCTCAATGGAGCCATTATGTGATTCCGCACCCACAGCAGATCCTGCCAGCTTTGAACCCAGTATAATGGTTCTGTAATTTTTAAATATAAATTTTGATTTACCAACTTTAAAGGCATGTTGTTTTCAAATTGCTTGAATAGACGCAGATGGCAAGGAGTACCCATTGTGACCAATGCCCAGGACAGAAGAGTATATTCAATTCAATCCAAAACTTATTTATTCAGCTGTATCCCAATGATCACTTTAAAATGTCTTAAAGCGAGGCGAGTCCAGATGCCAGTTCCACACAATTGAGTCTATAATTGAAATAAATAAAATATGAGGTATAAAATAGTGTTAAAGCTAAGGTTAATTTAATGCAGGATAGTTTAGTAGTGCTTACCTGTATATAACTTCCATATTCCAGAGAGAAATTGCATAGTCAATGGTCCTAAGAACAATGTAGCAGTTAAGAATAGGGGTATGAATATAGCCTGAAAAATTCCTGCCAGGCGCAGACCAAGGTGCTCAAATATATCGCCTTTATTATGAGAATTCTCAGACAGCATGTACTGACTGAAGAATGGTGTGAGCACCATCATGCACGAAACACTGAAAAATCTTCGCTTAATAGTAGATGGGTGGTCCCTGAAATAATAAATGTTAACACATTGCAACAGTTTGTTTTACTTTTTCAAGAACAGTGCGAATAATAGACATTACAATAGATTTTTATGTGTGTATTTTATGTGTAAGTTACCTGCTCAATTTTGTCCTCCATACATACAAACTGGCTACATATGAAACAGTAAGGAAAACACAAGCCAGAACTGAAGAGGCACAGCTATTCTCAGTTATAAATCCTTTAGAATCCATGTCTGAAAACTATTATTTTGATAATATTTACAGAATTTGAAGATGAATGAAAAAATAAATTATTTGACTTGACTCGACGTTGACGAACGAAACGAAACGAAAAATAATGACATTTGATTGTTTCGATCTCGATTTGATGCTGTCAAGCAAGCGTTCAGTAGTTGATTAGCTAACTTCAAGTGAATGAAATGAACTATCTAGAATAGAGTTGACCAAAAACGGTGTTTCACAAATATTCTCGATTTTTATTTGTCAGCCTATAATTTCTTTGTAAAGTTCTTTTGCAGAATGTTGTTTTCTTGAGAGCACCATTTTTAAAAACCTACGTGGGAAAAAATAAAATCTTCACTGATGTGGATAGAAGAAGGCAAAAAAGAACAAGAAAAGAAACGGAAACCAACCACAGAAAGTTTTTTGAAGGAGTTCAGTTTTAAAGGTGGCGTGGTGGTAGCCCTGCCGCCGCCATGTTTTAAATCCGCCATATTTTGCTGAGAGTGTCGCCCGTTGCTCGAGTGTTGTGTGAATTTCATTGAAAAATTATTGAAACCATGATATTTATCAGTTAACTTCCATATTTCTAGTGTCTGTGATATGTGTTAGATCTATTAGTATAAATAATTGAAAAATTGCATTTCACTGATGCAGCTTTATCTCTGTTTCCCGTTTCGTCTTCCCAATCTAATCTAAACAGAAAATGGCCGACGGTGTTGGTGCGGGTGTCTCCTTTGTTTAGGGCTGAATTCTAGTGAAAATAAGTGCTAAAGAGAAATAATGCCTAGTGCCTCGTTTTCCTCTTCGCGTTCTTACGTCCGTAGATCGCGAAGAAAAGGCGGACACCGAATACCATTACCTTCTAGGACACAATCGAGTAAGTAATCCGGGTCGGCTGAATGAAGTCGGCCCAATCATTTTTTAACCATGTCTGTATTGATTCCAGTAACAGTAGCCCCTAAGACCTAAGGTTTTACAAAGTTATTTCATCTGAAACAACTTTTTAAAATAGTAATCAGTGTTCAATGGGCATGGCTAGATCATTTTCTTGGCAGTGAAAAAAAACGAGTAAGCTCACAAGGCTGTCGTTTCGTTCATCATTGTTCCTCGTACGTTGATTGGCATGCAAATTCTTGTTACATACATTCCACGTCTCATGGCAATATTGAGTAGCGCATTTCGGTGACATTTTGCGCAATATCCAGTATTGATTTACAAGATGTAAACCTATTTTGTATGAAGTGATGAAACAGCTGTTTTAGCACTCGCAAACTTCCGATGGTTATGCTAAGTACCTACACATTTGTATGCAATTACGAAACATTATACTTTTCAATTGAGGTGCATAATGTTTTTGATATTCACACATGATTAGACTACAAGATATTGTCCTCTGTTGTAGGTAATTAAATTTTTTTTTAAACCTCATTTTATGTGCTGTCTCTTGAACTATCAATTTGATTAGAAATAATCAAAGTACTACACCATAAGGTAAATACAAAATGCAGCATAGACAGGTATAATCTAATGCCAATAACTAGGTACTTGAACCTAATGATTATTTTTTATAAATAAACTAAGAATGCAAAAGCATGTTTATTTGTTTATATAATGAAAAAACTTCAGTCATATATTATGTATGTGATGTAATTATAATGCAACATAAATTAATTATAACAAAGTTATCAAATAGGTATTTTGGTACCTATGTATGAAAGGTTGAAACTTGATGTTGTTTCAACTATACCTAGTGCATTTTACTAAGCTTAATTAAACTATTTATGCACTCATAGTTTAAAAGTATGGAAAAAGTATGCAACCCATTATGTCCTCTCAAATAAACTACCAATAAGAATCTAGTTTTTAATTTTTTTTTTATACAACTAGCTGATGGAACAAGCACATGGCCTACCTGATGAAAAGTGGTATCCAGGGCCTATAACAAAGCATTGCCTCATAGATCACACACATCAGGAATGTACCCTACGATGTACTTCCCTGCGTCCATCAACTTGAGGCATACAGATGTTCAGCCAGTAATTTCACCGGAACCTTTAAACTGAAACACAGCAATGCTGTTTCATGACAGAAAAAGGCATGATGATAGTATTTCCCCAGACAAGTTCTTCACAAAGAGCTCTACTACGACTAAATTCATTGTAATATTGAATATAATCTAGTAATCAAGGAATTAAATCAGAAATTTTTGGAAACATTATTTTGTTTTAAAACAGGTCAAATATTTTGGCAACAAATCAAAAGTACAAACTGTTATTTCTAAGTAGAATCGGAATCTGATGTCTGATGAAGCAATCTTATCATTTATGCAATAAGGTTTAATATTGAGTAGCAGCATTATAGTCTCCCAAATAAATGAGTGAAAATAATAAGGTAGTGTGGGCATAACAACTAAAAATACCAGTGATATACTGCTGTAGTGTAGACACTATAAAAACTTCATTGATCTGAGTATGTAGCTGTATTTCATTTAGTTTGATAACATTATTCCAATTACCTGCGATTTGAGTGGCCAGCTCCAACTTATGTTCATCACTTCTAATTCAATCACTGTTTTTTGGTATGAATGTTGTGGGTGCTAGTGAAATTACTTACCCATGAGACATGGCTGGACACTGTATGCCTCAACTTCATGGACGCATTGCAATGCATTGTAGGGCACGTCCCTGACATGTGTAACAACATATGATGAACTAAACAAAATTAATTTATTATGGTAAGATTCAGTGTCTCAAATACCTAGATATTAAAATTGAACATCTTGAGCTATATTTTTATTGTAGGCAGACTTAAACAGTGACCTCTTCATTCATACATAATGCTTGGGGCTTGCTAAAAGTATGTATCTTGGCGCTGTCTCTTTCATGCCAACAAATGGCAAGAGACTTAGCGGTTTGCCTATGCCTGAGTATACAATGTCACAGCTTCAAATTAATTGATGCATTGTTTCCAGGCGAGCCATGTGAAGTGCCGTGCCCGAACAACGTGTCTGGCAGCGCCATGGCGGCCACAGCTGCTTGCGCCGGTCCCAGCGGCAGTGGCGGTGGCGGAGGCTCCCCACCAGTGCCGGCGGTGGCGCCCGCTACCACAGCGGGACACCACAGCCCTTACGACTTAAGGCGGAAGTCGCCGCCGGCGTATCATGAACCGGGGCCTTCGGGCAGTTGCTCTCTACCCGCCAGAAAAAGACCTAGGACGTGAGTAACTTTTTGATTCTTATGCTGCCTTCCTACGGTGCATGGTTCTGCAGATCATCACGCACAACCGACGACGACGCACGGCAACACACACAGAAAGTGCTCCTGTGCTACGGCGCACGAGACCGTCGTGCGAGCTGATCCGCCTCCTTGCGCGATATCACACACTGGTGGGAAGGGGCTATTACACTTGTATTCTTCTCTGGTGGACTGTTTTACGCAACCAGGCCACAGTTGGGCTCTTTTGTTTGATGAGTGGTCCGACTTACACTTTTGAAGCCTTTTAATGTTTATCTCTTTCTTACTTTCGCCTTACGCATCATTTCGTAGAACCTTAAGGAACGTCTTTAGGTACTTCTATATCGACTAAAACGCCGAAACCTACTTCAAGCAAGGGCATCAAATCAACGATTGGGGCTACACTCACTGGAGTACATCCCAGCTCGCCAATGGAGTCCCAAAACAGATCTGCTTAAAGCCAGCTGGATTATTGCAGATTCAAAGAAAAAAAGTTCTTATACTATTACCACTAATGTAGTAGGCACTATAATTTGTTCAGTGCTTTTACTTTTAATTCAAAATGTGACTATAGGTATTTGCATGTCTTAAGATGCCTTTCGTCTGAATCAGAAATTAATAAAACAGGATAATATTGAATGAGTTCAAATCATGAATCATGGTTACAGCTAAGTTACTAAAGCTTGTAATTTCAGCACAATAACAGTTCATATTTTGTTTATTCTTACTAATTTAACCCTCTACCACCTACCACCTAATCTTGTCACACAACCACCTACCATACGTCTCACAGACGGGCGAGTGAAAAGATCTTCTTATGTAAAATCTAAGGGAGAAAGGTTTGTTTTTGAATTAAATTGTATCAAAATACATATCAAAGTATTTATTAAAGTAAGCAAGGCACAGAAAACTCAATATATTTTCTTAATATCTTAATTTGTTTAAAACAACTCTTAAATCTTGCTTAAAAAAATTGTAATTCAAATAACGAGTTCTATAAAAATAATAACATGAGATAGGAACTTTTTTTTTCTGTTTATAAAAATAGAATAATCAACAAGACATATAAAATCAACACTTTCTAATTATAATCACATCTTTTGCAAAATTGCAGAGCATCAATCTTACAGATTTTCCCGACAGTGAATGCACATTTTGTGGGAGCATTGATACGAATTGGCTTTTTACACTCAAATACATGTATTATGTCCTGCGTTTCTTTTTCGGGTCGCAGGTTGAGCAGTTTTTTCTAGAAGCCAATCTTTCTTCGGAGCTACTTCCTCCTGGTAGAGCTGGTGGGGTGGAGTCATTGCCGCAGTGAAGGGTGCGCCGAAGCGCGATTCGAATGTCATGTTGAATCTTGAAGTAGTTTTCTCGACGCTCCATATGCGGTCTGGTGAGCTGTTTAGCCAGTTTCTTCATGAATTTGAACCTGCTCTCAACCTTTTGTCCTTGGGATTGAGCAGATAAACTGACTACGTAGCAGTTTGAGGCCGAAATATCGAGCAGCCTGTAAAAAACTGCTAATGGCCACCTGCGCGTTCGACGGGCTGTGGTATAATTTGGAGTTGAGATACAATAATGCCAATATTCTCCTCAGCATTTAATTCTTCGTCTTCAGGATTAGATTCCCAACTATCCTCCAATACGTGCTGTATGCCAATGTCAACATCGACGTCGCTGCTTTCATCATTTGGTAGGTTTTCGTCGTCAGATGGATCTTGCTCTAACCAACGTTCAATAAAAGCATCATTAGAAGCCATTTGAAACTGAAACACAAAAAACAAAATTTCAAAAAAGTCACGCAACCACCTACCACCCGTCTCACGGACGGACAACAACAGTTTTTTACTTACCAGTCACAAACGCGCGCATCTCCGACCACGACAAGCGTTTGTGAGGCACTGAGGGACGTGGCGAGAAGGTACAGGGACGTACAAGTTGATACGTGTTTAGTTCGCCAAAATATTGCCGATTTTAATTTCCTTGCGTCTGTGAGACGTATGTCAGGTGGTTAAGGGTTAAGGTGTCATTACAGGCAACCTTGAAAGTAATGTGATCAACAATGCTTTCAAGATAAAGCAATGTTTTGATGAGTTTGGCATATTAAAATAAGCCATCCTGCAAAATGTAGGTTTATGTCAATCAAAAGATAATTAGTAGGTAGGTAATTGTTTTTTTAGATTATGGGCTATTCATATACCCAAGACTGTTGGGTAATATAGGTTCTGAAATGGCGACCACAACTGATAAGACCAAGTGTAGGTCATCCCTTCATCCGATGGGCTGATGTCATTGTAAAAGCTTATGGGAAGTCGTTTTTACTGGAAATGTATAGAGGAGGTCTATATCTACGTCTAATTTTGTCAGGCCCTTGATGGTTATTATAAGGTTTATTAATTTGATGGTTATTATAAGGTTTATTAATAAAATAAATAACAAAATATCAATCAAGGTTTACGGAGCTTTCTTAACATAATATGTCATCATCTCATCATAATATTTCAATAAACAAAATGTTCCAATACCATTATCAACTCACTAAAATGTGCACCATACCTTGCATGTTGCATAATTTATTCAAAATTCTTTCTTTACAGCAAGCAGCAGCAGTTAGTAAAATGTACAAATAAATGCTAGGTATTTCTTATGTACACCAGTTAACATTTGTAGTCACTTTCACTTTTCCTAGATGCTAGATTAATCAATTTCTAGCAAGAGCCTTATCCCCTGACAAGGGGATCGGGGGATTTCCAATTGTCCAATTTGTCCAGAATTCCCCTTACCTATAGATAAATGGACTTCATACTAATTTACTTATTACTGAGACTATTAATATTTGTAGTAAGACTTATTTTAATTCATAAAAAAATATTTTCTTTTTCATTATGCAAACACAAGAACATCATTTGCAGGTTGTGTTCTACTTACTGTTTATTTTTGTCAATTAGGTGACCAAGTCATACCTACTCTTGTGTTCTAAAGACAAAACTCTGTTTAAAATTAATACAGAGTTTTAGCTAATGGGTCTGATCAAATACACATGGAACAGTTGAGAAATCTGCAGATCGTTACAAACTATCAACTGAACTATCAGTGCCGATCGGAAGCGTCCCCAAGACGCTGGCTGCATTGCCACGCTGAGTAGCAATGCTGATGCGCTGAAATACTCGACTCGAGTCGCGTTGATTCACTAAGTTGAAGAGATAGTTGACACTCGTTTGAATTCCAGATCGCTGTCCCAAGGTGTGGACGTTTGCAACGTGTCTCAGTACTTGCAATACGAGCTGCCGGACGAAGTGCTTCTGTGCATTCTCTCGCATCTCGTCGAGCGCGACCTTTGCCGCGTCTCGCAAGTCTGCAAGCGATTCAACACAATCGCCAACGACACTGAGCTATGGTGAGATTGAACATATTTTAGGCGAGGAGTTGCCGGTAATCTTAATCATCAGCACTAACACAACACAGGATAAAGTTACTGGAAGCCGTCAGTATGTGGTATGTTCGCATCACGATGCATTCGTTCAGATCACTAGGCTCAGAAGGGCGAGTCCCACTTCATTAACAACATTTTGTCTACAAAATGTAGTTTTCTCTCTATTGTATGGAGAAAAGATGAGGCAGCAAAAATACGTTAGGTAGAAACGATCGAAATGAGTTGTTGTCTTATCAATTTTCCATACAAAAGAGAGAGAACAAAAACATTTGGTAGATGAAATGTTTTAAATACACTGGGACTTGCTCTTCAGATCTTTGGGTTCAGATGTCTTTTTGAATCTAGCCACCGTATCTAACTTACATCACACTCGAAATGTTTTCACCTCGCCTCGTCGACTGCAATGAGCCATGGTAAGATTGAACAAATTTTAGGAACGAGGATTTGCCGACGACATTTGCTAGGTAGGTACATAGCATAGTCATATCGCGAAGGGGACTACACTCTGTTAAGGACAACTAACTAATTTTAAATATCTTTATGAATTATCAAGAACGGTTTCATCTCAGCTGGTCAATGCCACTAGGCAATCAATAGTGAGCATCTTTCAAAGACTGAGTTGTTGGTAATTTATTTAACGCGCGCCAGTAATGTCGTGTCTTTCTGTCGGAAAATCTTGCCACTTTTCAGAGATTTAGAATAGAATAGAAAAATCTATTGCACACCTTACTTCTTTCTTTCTTTATTTACTGCGAGTATAGTGATTTCTAATCTGTATTGTCATCGCCTCGTCAACAGGAAAAGCCTCTACCAATCAGTGTTTGAATACGACACTCCACTAATGCACCCCGCGCCGTGCCAGTTTGAATTCGTCGCGCCGGACGAGTGCGATGCCGACAACCCTTGGAAGGAAAGCTTTCGGCAGCTCTACTATGGCATCCACGTGCGCGCTAACCACCGGGCGAAGAAGGACTCTCGCATCAAACACTTCAACACTATCAGAGTTAGTTCAATAAATTATTCTTATTTTTAGTAGTTACTATTTTAGACCATGTGAAAAACCTTGTAGAATCTACACGGCATACCTTTCTTATAAGCTCTGTCTCAACTCTATAGTACTTTATGAAGTTACGCTCGAGTTGTAAATAAAAACGCAAGCCAGTTTTGTCTGCACAGGTGTAACTTGTTTTGTTTATATTATTTGCTGATGGAACAAGCTGATGTAAGTGGTAACTTATAACATAACATAACACATTAGAATGACAATAGTACCACCAGCTCGGCAGTTTTACTCTATCAATAGCAGTGCAGAGTTGGCGATCATATCTAACACCAACCCTTTAAAGAGGGACCTTACTACTATACGCACGATCAATCGCTTTTGCGTCTTATTGCAGACACAGTCATTTTACAAAAGGGATTTACTAACCAAACAAAATAAAACTCATTCACCAAGTGTTGTCTCCCCCAGGCTGCTCTGGAGTATGTGGAGGAGCGTGGCAGGAGTACCGTAGTGCCGACCACCACGGGCGCAGCTAGCGGTGGCACCAGTGTCTCAGGCAGTGCCGCCGCGGTCTGTTCATGCGGCGCTGGCGTCTGCAGCTGTCGACGGGCTACTTCCGCGCAGCCGGCACTGCTGTTCGTCCACGCGGGGCTGTACCAGGAGGAGTGCCTCCATATCGACACGGATGTGCAGCTTATCGGTCAGTCACATGTATTATAGACCCGAACGAAGCCGTAGTTGGTTGCCTGTTCTTCTAGGCTTGATCGCGTGGAACGTGCACTGAGACTTACCTAGCTTTAAGACGTTTCTAAGTGATCCTTGCGATCCTACTAAATAAATACACTTTTGATTTGATTTGACCCCGCTATTGCGTCCCTGTTGCACTATGACAGGGGAGCCTACTGTCTAGTACTGTCTGTGCCTATTGGCATCAGATATATCAAAAAGCTACCATCCCTTTTAAAACATTAAGAGTGCTTTTAAATGAGCGGCGCGAATGCGACAGCGTTGCAGCCGCGTTGCGTTTGCGCTGCCAATCAACTATAATAAACTACCACTGCCATCTCAGTCTCAATTTTATGACACGACAAGACGAAGTCAGACAGTCACTCCAGGGAACTTTTTGATAGTAAGTCAAGACTGTTCTTTGACTAACTCCTGGGAGCTTTTTGATAAAAATTCGACATGCAACACAAACCTAGTAACGAAACCAGGCGTACGGCCTACCACCGCCCGCAACACCAGAGACAGCATACGCACGTCGCCGACACGTCATCATCTTACGTTCCTTGTTATTTATTAGGAAACTGATGATTTGTTGCAGGTTGTGCGCCAGGCAACGTAGCCGAGTCTGTAGTCTTAGAACGCGAGGCGGAGTCTACTCTTACGTTCGCGGAAGGCGCCAGTCGCGCGTACGCCGGTCACATGACGCTCAAGTTCTCGCCGGACGCTACCAGCACTATGCAGCATCACAAGCATTATTGTCTGGAGGTGTCGGACAACTGCTCGCCTACTATAGACCACTGCATTATACGCAGCGCTAGTGTCGGTCAGTATAGATTACCTAGCAAGTGGAGATAATCTGCTTCAGTGTCGTTCTGTGGTGAAATACTTTTCAACTTCCCCCCATCCCCATTCCATCACCGGACCACTAGACATACGGAAACGAGGCATCCATTCATGGTTGATACACCTTCCCGCACTAAGCGCTTTGCATCCACTTTTATAATGCGGACAGCTAAAGAGTGGAACTCGTTGCCGGCGTCTATTTTTCCGAATACCTATAATTTGGGCGTTTTCAAAAAAAGAGTGAATAGGTATCTTCTAGGTTAGCGCGCTACACCGTCGATCGCATCATCACTTAACATCAGGTGAGATTGCGATCAAGCGTTAGCCTATAAATGGTAAAAAATAAAAAATTAAGGGCTCCAAAATAAGTCTAGCCACTAGAGATTTCTAGAATTCTAGGCGGTGACACTTTGCTCACCAGTGGTCATCATATGAATGACTTGTCAAAGAAGCTACAACTTCTACACTCCACGGATTACAATCCGAGTGCAGATTATTTAGTAGTTTAGGTTGATTGTGCAGACTACTGCAAGCAGTCGAGCCTGCACAATGTGTGACTGAACTATCTTCTGCTGATCGTTTATTCGGTTGTTTATTTATTCTACGAGAGTCTCCAATACTACCCGAGGAATTATCTCTAGATATGCAAAACTCAAAGAACTTTTTGTTCGACAGTGGGTGCCGCGGTATGCGTGAGCGGCGCTGGTGCCAACCCAGTCATCAAACACTGTGACATTAGTGACTGCGAGAACGTGGGCCTATACGTCACGGATTACGCACAAGGCGCCTACCAGGACAATGAAATATCCCGCAACGCCCTGGCTGGCATATGGGTTAAGAACTTCGCTAACCCGATCATGCGCCGTAACCATATACATCATGGTCGCGATGTCGGGATATTCACGTTTGAGAATGGATTGGTGAGTACAAGTTTAGATTACTTTTGTGCCAGTTCTTTGGATATATTGCTGATGGTATTATCTGCCAGTAATTTTGGGCGTGAAAATGATTGAGAGGCGTGTTTTCATACGTAAACCAGTTTTAGTTTAAATTTAGATTTCTACTTTGATCAAAGTTAGTATAAATGTATCAATATTTTACAGGGTTACTTTGAAGCCAACGACATTCACAATAACAGAATCGCCGGGTTCGAAGTGAAAGCCGGTGCTAACCCCACCGTAGTTCATTGTGAGATACATCACGGACAAACAGGAGGCATCTACGTCCACGAGTCGGGCCTTGGACAATTCATAGACAATAAGATACACTCCAATAACTTTGCTGGAGTTTGGATCACGTCTAACAGTAACCCCACGATTCGGCGCAATGAGATATATAACGGACATCAAGGTGGCGTGTACATATTCGGAGAAGGCCGTGGGCTTATTGAACACAATAATATTTATGGGAATGCTTTGGCTGGGATACAGGTAATTTGACACTTTGATATTACTGGTCCTTGAAAACCTTTTTGACACTGAGCTGTGAGCGAACATGACGCATGGCATGTTGGCAGCGCTCACTCTGTTGGTAGTAGCTCTGCCGTCTGCGCTAGAGGGCGTGGGTTCGATCCCCACCGAGAACAAATATTTGTGTAGTGAACATAGATGTTTGTTCTCTGTCCTGGATGTTATATTGTATGCTAAGTATGTATTTACAAAAAAAGTATATTGTATTCGATCAGCTATCTGGGTCCCATATTACAAGCTCTGCTTAGTTTGGGGTTAGTGTGGAATGTCTTAAATTTTTAATGTAATACAATCCTGTATGTTCCCCTTATTTTATTGTTCCTTCAGTTTAGCATACAGTCATTTATTTTTACCAACAACGACGTAATAAGTATTTATCATACTGTTGGACCAAAACAGGATTTTATGGTTATGAGTAATTTTGTTATCAGTGAATTGTTTATTATTTTGTTTGGGCAAGCTTATCAACGTTCCTATCTTTGACAACATTGCTTATAAACTATAAGGTTCATAATCACAATAATATTTGTTCTCAGTTAGGTTATTAGAAACTGTAGTTTGTAAAATTTATGTTGTACAGATTCGCACCAACAGCGATCCTATAGTTAGACACAATAAGATACACCACGGTCAACACGGCGGGATATACGTACATGAAAAGGGCCAAGGTCTTATTGAAGAGAATGAGGTGTATGCAAACACCTTAGCCGGCGTGTGGATTACAACAGGATCTACACCCGTGTTGCGTCGTAACCGCATCCACTCAGGAAAGCAGGTAGTACAGACATACTGATATCACGAACAAAAACAATAGATATGCTGCAATTTGAGGAACGTTATTTAGTTTTATAGAGAGGAACAGTGCAGAGCATTGGTGGTGTAGTGGTAGCCCCGCCTTCCGATCCGAAAGTCATGGGTTCAAATCCAGTCATGTACCAATGAGTTTTTCTGTCGAAAAATGTATGTGCACTATGCCAGTACTCTCAAAACGGTGAAGGAAAACATCGTGAGGAAACCGACGTGTCGTAGAACCTAAAAAAGTTCGAGCAACACGTGTCAAGGGTCACGCAAAAAGGGCCCTCCAGTGGCTTACTTGCGGAAAAACCAGCCCGCACATCAAGTGCGCATGATAAAATTTGACAAAATATGAGTCTGCTGCAGTGTTAAAGGCATGTAAAAATAGTTACAAACATCAGAAGTTAAAATGAATAAAACCATTTTCAGGTCGGCGTTTATTTCTACGATAACGGCCATGGTAAACTAGAAGACAACGATATATTTAACCACTTATACTCTGGCGTCCAAATCAGAACAGGCAGCAACCCCGTTATAAGGGGTAACAAAATCTGGGGCGGACAGAACGGCGGCGTACTAGTCTATAATGGAGGCCTAGGGCTTTTAGAACAAAATGAAATATTCGATAATGCCATGGCCGGAGTGTGGATAAAGACTGACTCCAACCCAACGCTCAAGAGAAATAAGATTTTTGATGGGCGTGACGGGGGTATCTGTATTTTTAATGGTGGAAAGGTTAGTATACTCATGGTGATTCTTTTCTTCTTCCTGCCCTTATCCCACTCTATGTGGGGTCGGCACAACATGTCTTTCTCCTCCATTCCCCTCTTGTCAGCCGTCATCTCTACACTCACTCCTCTCTTATCCATGTCATCTTTCACCCAGTTCATCCATGTTTTCCTTGGTCACATATCCATACTCATTACTCTCCTAGTCACATGACTTTCATCCCTCCTCATGACATGCCCGTACCACGCCAACCTTTTGCTCTTCAACCTATTCTCATGGTAATTAATAAAATATAATATTTTCGAGAAATCGTAAACAGCCGAATTCTATCTTATTTCTCTGCTTATTTTTTAACATGGTTTCTGCAGGGAGTGTTAGAAGAGAATGATATTTTTCGCAACGCGCAAGCCGGCGTGTTGATATCAACACAAAGCCACCCAGTGCTGCGACGCAATCGCATATTCGACGGACTGGCGGCCGGAGTTGAAATCACCAATAATGCGACGGCTACGTTGGAGCACAACCAGATTTTTAACAATAGATTTGGAGGTAAGTTTTCAAATTTTTTATTGCTATGAAGCGAGTGTAAAAGGTGTACAGTGATAGCCGGTTTTGGGAATAGGCATAGGACATCCCTACTGAGACTGAGCGACGAGTGAAGCACTAGTCGGGATGGGAAAGATGGCGTCGTAATGCGTAGTCGTATTGTTTGCCGTGTAATGGAGTAAAACAGAGTTCTGGCTTTATTCAATGAAGAGTTTTCGCCGTAACAATAGGTATATCAATCATCAGTAATTTTACAATGCTGGCCTCTCAGCTTGGTTGTAGCTCTGCCTTCTGCGCCGTAGGTCGTGGGCTCAATCCCCACTGAGAGCAGATATTTTTTGTCTGGGCGGTATGTTGTATTTTATGTATGTATTAAAAAAAAACGTATGTATTATATCAGCTATCTGGTTCCCATGATACAAAATCTGCTTAATTTGGGGCTAGATAGTGTTGTATGGATTATCCACAATATTTACTTATTTATTTGTCCAACCTTATAAACTAAATTAATTGTGATATTTTTTAAATATTCTTCCGTGACAATAGTTATTTTAACCATAATCTGTAGCGGGGCTGATGCATGTAGAAGGTTATTTTCAATGCTAAATGTTTATCTTTCCAGGTCTGTGTTTAGCGTCTGGTGTGTCACCTCTAGTGCGAGGCAACAAAATATTCAGCAACCAGGACGCTGTGGAGAAAGCGGTGGGCGGAGGGCAGTGCCTCTACAAAATCTCTTCCTATACTAGCTTCCCAATGCACGATTTCTACAGGTATGTTTACATTCCACCATCATCATCATCATCCACAGCCCGACTTCACCCACTGCTGGGTATAGGCCTCCCTTAGTTTGTGCCATCTACCTCGATCCTGTGCCAGTCTAAACCATTGCCGCCCCGCGACCCTGTCTATGTCGTCCATCCATCTTGCTGCAGGGCGCCCTACGCTTCTGTAGCCGGTTCTTGGCCACCATTCGGTTGTTGTTCTACTCCACCTGTCATCACCGCGCCTAGCAATGTGTCCTGCCCAACTCCATTTGAGCTCCGTAATCCGATCTCCATCTACATTCCACCACTACCTATTTTTAGGGTTCCGTAGCCAAATGGCAAAAACGGAACCCTTATAGATTCGTCATGTCTGTCTGTCTGTCTGTCTGTCTGTCTGTCCGACCGTGTCACAGCCATTTTTCTCCGAAACCATAAGAGCTACACTGATGAAACTTGGCGAGTAGATGTATTCTGTAAACCGCATTAAGATTTTTACACAAAAATAGAAAAAAAACTATAAATTTTGGGGGTCCCCATACTTCAAACTGCAACTCAAAAAAAATTATTTCGTCGAACCCATACGTGTGGGGTATCTATGAATAGGTCTTCAAAAATAATGTTGAGGTTTCTAATATCGTTTTTTTCTAAACTGAACAGTTTGCGCGAGAGACACTTCCAAAGTTGAAAAAAGTTTCTCTAACTTCTAAAATAAGGGAATGATAAAACTAAAAAAAAAATATGTTGTAAATTATTATGCAAACTTTCAACGATATTTGGTTTGAACAAGATCTAGCCAGTAGTTTTTTTTTATACGTCATAAATCGTAAACCGCAATTTACCTTTCGACGAAATACAAGAACCTGTTTCCTGTTTATTTTCTGTATATTATGTTACTTGATGCTACGGAACCCTTCATGGGCGAGTCCGACTCGCACTTGGCTGCTTTTTTTTTATAATC
Organism: Thera obeliscata; assembly: GCA_947578465.1. Taxonomy (NCBI): domain Eukaryota; kingdom Metazoa; phylum Arthropoda; class Insecta; order Lepidoptera; family Geometridae; genus Thera; species Thera obeliscata. The sequence continues at coordinate 22,199,563 of OX387915.1, forward strand.
TTGTCTAGAATATATCTCTTTCTCGCGTCGTATTCTTTACTAGTGAGGGTCGTCTTTATGTTCAGTAAAACGTCAGGTCACTTTTTGCTATAATCACCGCGTTACCAATTAATTGAGTCGTGCGGCCATAAATCATTTCACTATGTCTATCTCGCTGGCACTTGTGACTTGTGGGTCTTATGGAGCCGCATAGTGATGTGCGTAAGATGGTTGTAGGCGCAAAATCTGATAGAAACATAGTAGATAGTATTGTAGCCCTTAAAAGGGCCGATTGACGATTCAGTTGGTAACGCGGTGACTATAGTCTATTTTACGCCTATGCTATTATTTTATTGAATATTCACAAATATTTTACAATAAAATTATAATGTTGTCCCGAAAGTTTATCAAGAACTGCTAGAATGCGTCCCGATTTTTTGTTAATCGTCTTTATTTCCAGGTGCCAGACTTGCAATACGACAGACCGCAACGCAATCTGTGTCAATTGCATCAAGACGTGCCATTCTGGTCACGATGTAGAATTCATTCGCCATGACAGGTAAGCAAAGTATTGGATATAATAAGCGTCGCTTCTAAGACTAAATCGTTTATCCAGTCATGTCGAATAGCATAATTTATAAATTTGTCATTTTGAACTCGATCGTTGCATGTACCCGAAGTCGGAGTTTTGCTACCACATTTCGTCTACTAAATTTTGTTTTCGTGTTAGCACGTGTCTCTCTCTTTTGTATGGAAATTTGATGAGACAATAACTCGTTTCGATCGTATTTTTGCTATCTCATCAAATTTCGTCTACGAAAACAACATTTCGTAGACGAAATGTTTTAAATGAAGTGGGACTTGCCCTTCTGACGATACCTTATCCACTGGAAATACTGATCAATACACGTAAGAGTTGAGCCACGGGTTTTCTTCACCGTTTACACCGTCGTCAATATTATTGTAATCCATTTCCAGATTTTTCTGCGACTGCGGTGCGGGCACCCTGTCGAACCAGTGCCAGCTGCAAGGCGAGCCCACGCAGGATACAGACACGCTGTACGACTCGGCCGCGCCCATGGAGTCTCACACGCTGATGGTCAACTGAAGCCCACCGCCTTCTGCCGCGCCATCTGTCGGACAAGCCAGGCACTGGCTCTAACAGTATTGTACACGTACACCCTATCCTCCTCGTTATTTATTTTTAGATGTTAACTCGCCGTGACGCGATGAAGTACCCCACCAGAACTGAACGCTTACGATATGTAATTCGAATATTCTGTGGGGGCGATTAAACCTACACTGACGTCACACATGGGTTGAATGTCCCCCGCTAGACTCCAGTCGCGTCCGACTCCAGGCCGATCCGATCGGCCACTCGGCTTGCCGTCGGACGCGAGCATTGCTCGACCGGTCCACTGCTTGAAGTACACGAGCGGGACTCGATATGATCGCGATGTGGGGTGATAAGATCTCCATCCGTGTGATATCCCACAAGGGTGTACTGTGCCTTATCCCCCGTCAACTTGAATGCTGCCAGCTCCATTTTGCAGAGCACAATCTTAGGTTAACGATGTAGAGATTCAAATTGTGAACACTCTGCTTCCATTCCTTCCAGTCGGAAGGTTAGAAACTGATAAAATGTATTGGTTGTGTTAAATTTAGGTAATTTTTGTGATAAATGCTTATGTTTAACCCATACATTTATCATTTCTTCCACTGAAATAGCGAAATATTTAATACCTTTCGAAGTCCAGTTGTTTTCATCTGCTGACTGCTGTTAATTGTTTTACATGTTTATACATTGTTAAAACTGTCTCAAATAGTCTAATTAATATGTCATAATGCGATTATAACTGAGAATGTTGGACAGACGTGTATTTTGTAAACGCAGCCAATATTCTAAGTCATAATTGCGTCAGTATTGTGCTATGTTCTGGTCGGGTACCCACTCATGTATCAAGACTGCCATGTGGTGCGGGAGCTGGCTACCCGTGCGTGCGGCAAGGATAGCGCTGTACACCCGCACAGCGGTACGGTTCGTACACTTGTGCGATGCGGCATCGGCATCGCGGCGCGGCGGATAGTACACATTGCCATATACACGCAGGTCGGCGCCGGCGGTGCGATGTCGCATTGCACCGCAGTCAGTAGTGTTGTACGCAGCTCCCTCTATCACGCGCCCCACTCTAGGGTTATCTCTCGGCGAGAAGTCGTCTGTCCCGTCGCGTCGGCGTCGACTCCACGGGAACGCCTCTCGTCTGTTTCTAGTTCGATTATTTTTATTATCTAAAACTTCGTAATTTGTATTGTAATCGCGAGTCGCTGACTTATCAGCCGTTTTAGCGGCCACCTTGTCGCATTCATGTAACCTTTAATTATTATGTATTTTCATCTTTGTACATTATAGTTGACGAAAAAACGTATTTCGGATATTGTTACGCAATCTGTTTATGTAGGGAATTTTTTAAACCATTGGTACTTAATAATTATTGTAATTCGTCGCGTAGTATCATGCATTCCCAAATTGTAATCGTACAGTTAAATCGAGATCATGTTGACATTAGAATAATGTTATTCATTTTGTAAGATGTACCGGTAGGAGCGTATAATGTTATTGTATCTCATAGTTTCATAATCACGAGGAAGTTATATTTTTGTTTCTGCAAAAAAAAATATTGGATAAAATAATTATATTTAGTTCTAGTTTGATCCAGCGACTGTGACGGTCAGGATAGCTGTTATTGTAATACTTATACCTAATTAAATCCTTTTAACAATTGACGACAAGAATCATTTTAATTTTGGGGCATTTATTCGTTGGCTCTCCTGACAATAAGGTTTATTGTTGAGACGTTTTAGTTAATAAAGATATTTGTACATGAAAGGTTGAGTTGATGTGAGGATCAGCGATAGTCGCGCGTCGCCGTGTCTCGTGCCGCGAGCGCGGGAGAGCTGGCCGCGCGAATACTAATCTCTCGTCTAGGAGTCTGCCTCGCCTAAATATTGTGGCGCTCCTATCGCGTTTTGTAAATATCTATGTCACACAATAATCGAAAAATTAGTTATTAATGTATTTGTATCATTATATTTTTATTATTGATCGCAACGTGTATGTTTAATTTAATGAAGTACGTACGTAATGCAGGAGGGCCGTGTTCGGTGAGCGTATCCTTAGCGGAACACTGCATCGCAGCAGTTTTAAACTCAGTGTCAGCTTTTCTGTTTTACCAATTCAGTACCTATATGTTTATTTCTAGTACATTGTACTGGGTTATAGAGCGAAGAGCTAAAAACTACTTATTTGTGGCTCTCGGATGAAGATGTTTCTGAAGGTATTATTTTTGGGGATTGGTCAGATTTGAAGGCATATAATATCCTATTGAATTGAAAGGGACGCTAATGATGACAGTTGAAGAGCGATGAATGTACTCGCTGGAGATACGCTCACCGGCCGCAGGCTCCGGCTTGCAAGTCAAGCAAAGCACGTATCGCCTGTGAGCCAGTAGTTAGTCCTGTATATCAACACTATAATAATAAGGACGGATGTGCGTATTTACTCGGAACAGATCTTAGGTACAATTGATATTTTATTATATTGTTAATTTAAATGTTTGGTATTGATATCGATTGAGAAGCAATGTTAGGAAAGAAGCGCCGTGCGTACGGCCTGAGTGCTGATAGTGTAAGTCTAGCCGTTAAGCTATATGAAATCTAAATTACTCAGTAATCACTATTGCAAATTTAAATCGTCTTTCCATAGCACGGTATGTTCTGAATCTGCTTTTTTATAATCCTCAAATCTGTGATCATCGCTAAATGTGTAAGTGAAAATATTTTAGTTCGATAACCCATGTTCAGAATAATGTGACTTATGTTTTTGTTCATCAAAATTATATAGCGCCGAAGCTTTTATTTTATTATGTACCTATCGAATTGAACGTGGAAATTGTTATTTATTGAATTGTCAGAATGTTCTTAATTTATTGAATTCAAATCTGGATATTTTGTTTAAACACGAAAATACCACTGTAAAAGCCGTGATAATACATCATATAATATTATACATTGGAATTTTATTTACCTGACCTTAATGATCATTTTGAATAGCTTAGTTTAGCAAACACCTAAGTTTTAAGAAGAGATGTAGTGCCAACCCTACATAAAGTAGGATATGGGCTGGAAAACGATAATATACAATTTGAGTATGCCATAAGCTCGTTTCGACTGAAAAATATCACGGTAGAGATGACGTCAATTTCTACCCTAACCGCTACGTGTGGTTGTCACGAGTTTTTGTATGGAGATCACGTCATCTCTATCAAATCAAGCTTATGGCCCCTCTGATAGTGTTGAATCTGCTCCCCTATCGTTTCGAATCGATGAGATTTGCATTTTCAATTAGGTACTGTCAGTACACTAGACTGTATGGAACTCGTCATTCAAAAACTAATTGTGAACTTATTGACTTTTTACTCTGACTTCCAAAACAATGTGGCCAGACGTTTTAGGGCCTCTAGTATGCCAATAATTTAGTTAGATCATTCGCTGATGAGGATTCAGCGGGGCTTAGACCTCTAGTTTGTGTCTTCCAACTACAACAACAACTAACTACAATAGCTAGTTAATTCGCTATGGATCTAGCAAAACAAGGGGAAACAGAAAAATGTGTTATGATTTGAAATACTTTTATTATTCATTTAAATAAAATCAACTTATATTTACACAAATGGCCACTTGGTTTATAAAAATTGACATAATGTAGGTACCTTGATTGAGTGATATTTAGCTGATTCTAAACACTCCCTATAGCACAGAATACCTAATACTATGTATACGTACTTATAGGTAAAATTATAAATTGTGGTTAGTTATACGCCCGTTGGAACTTCTGTCTTGGGGACCGTCTTCTAGGCGAAACGTGAACTGCTTTCAAAGGAGTGTTAGTTCTTCTCACATCATTAGAGAATGTAACCGGTCGCGAACCTTTATTAGTAACTAGTGGTTTTCTCATAATTGGTATCTGAGGTGTTCTCAAAGTGACGTTGTTTGTTTGAGGTGATACCATTTTTTTGGGTGGTGGTGTCGTTTTCCTATTTGTTTGCCACTCCAGCTCGTTTCTACTTTGACCACTAACTCGACTCGATTTAGGAATATGGCTCGTCGTAACCTCATTCTTCGTTGTTTTAACAGGAATACCGCGCGTTGCATTTTCATTCAGACTACTTTGTTCTTTAGGTTTGATGTTGGTTGTAGTTTTCTGAGGTCTCGACAAATATTGCCCGCTAACTCTCGGTTTCCGCGCGAATCCTGTGTTGGCGGTCTTTTCTGCTCTCTCGGATGATTTGTCAGAGCTTGACTCAAAGAGCTTCGCTTTAGCTAATACGGCGCCGGCGTTTTTCCTCAGTTTGTTGACAGAGGGCCTACCGGACTGCCCAGAGCCATCCAGTTCGCCAGTCTTGTCCATGAAGAAAGCTGCGGCGCTTCGCCATTTCTGTTGCGAATGCGAGGGATTCGGTTTCGGAAGTTTAGAATTCTTACTAAGAAGATAGTCATTGCGACTCATTTGGTTCAATTTGTTCGATTTTCCAGTCGAGTTAAGAGTGTTGTTCATAGAGTTTTCCGAAGCTGTGTTATCCCAACTGCTATTGACGGTCAGATTTAGAGATCTACGTGCTGGCAGTCTGTTCATTGTTTTATCGGGGCTGAAGTACGATATAAGACTAGTTCGTTTTCGTAATTGATATTTCAGACTTATTTCAGAGTTGTTGGGAGATTCTGACATTGAAGCATCCCAATCGTTCGACGTTTCCATCTTTGGTGGCTCTGGAGCGGGCTTGGTATTGCTGGTCCTATCACGACGCCCTAATCCAATGTACGGGTAGAACCTACTGGCGATTTGACTAGCTTGCGACTGGGAAGACACATTCCATGACTTGTGTCTGACTATTTTGGTGAGATTTTCTTTAGATCGGCGTCGAATTGAGCCGATTTTCCTTGCACTCGGTGACCTTATAATTTTTGCTTCCGTGGTCGGCCTTATCTTTAACTCTTTGCTCAGCCGCCGCGCCAAATTATCTGAATTGGGGCAGTTGTTATACATCGCGACATCCTCTAACGTTTGTTCGTAGACGTTTTGCACTTGTTGTAGTGGTTGTATCTTCGGTATGACATCTGTAAATTCTCTAGACAGTCGGTTTTCTATAGCGGACACCCTACTTTTGATCTCTTCGTATTCTTGCTTGGAGATTCTGACATAGTCTTGTTGTTTCATGTCTGGGGAAAGGTCTATGGTGTCGTGTGCGCTAAACAAATGTTCAGTGGACGTCAACATGTCTTCGCTGCTAATACTAGTTTCAGAGTTCTTGTGCGAGTTGAAATCTTTGTTTATAATAGGAGTGCTTCTGGCGTCCATGAGACTGAGCCGTAACCGTTTTCGTTCAATACCCCTGTAAAGAACACGCGAACTTAGTAAAAGTGAACAGTAATCGAAGTTTTGCTACCACATTCGGTCTGCCAAATGTTGTTTACGTGTGAGCACCTTTTGTTTGGAAAATTGATGAGTTCACTCATTTTTTTCCGTGCAATAGAGAGAGACAAAAAGGCGAAACCAAAACAACATTTCGTAGACGATATTTTATAAATGTAGTGGGACTTGCCCTTCAGATAGCTAGATTTTATTAGTAGTTGAATAAAATCTTACATTTTCATTGGTGTGTACGCGATCTCTTTTTGTGCTAGGTCCTTAGTGATTTCTTTCCTTGAAAAAATAGAGACGGGTGTTAATTTCTCTGGTAATTTTCGCGTGTCATCATATAAACTTCGGAGGTTGCTTACATTTCCTGCATATTTCAAATCCTAATCTGGGAATGATTTGTTCTTACTTAGTTTTAGCAGAAAGTCCCTCGTAGGTGTCGAACTTGCGCTTGGCCGACTTGCTAAGCACGGGAGTCTTCCCGCTTTCGAGTGCCGATGCGGGCGTGTTCACACTGCCTGATACCATCTTGCGTAGGCCGCTCAGCATGCCTATGCATTCAAATAAGTTTATCATAAGCTGTGGGCAAAGATAGCCACCGATTGGCATTCTGACCCAGCGAGAAAGCGACGTAGAAGACCAAAATGGAGATAGCGAGACGAGGTTGATGGTTTCCTGACGGACTGGACAAGCGTAGCCCAGGATAGCACAGCATTGCTGTGTTTTGGTTTGAAGAGTGTCGGTGAAATTACTGGCACGTGAGGCTGAACATCTGTATGCCTGAAGTTGATGGACGCAGTGAACTGCATCGTAAGGCACGTTCCTGACGTGCGTGACCTACGAGGCAATGCTTTGTTATAGGCGATGGTTACCACTTAACATGAGGTGGGCCATTATGCTTTTTCCATCAGCAAGTTGTATAAAAAATATTGAAGGAGGCCTTTACTCAGCAGTTGGACCCAGATAGCTCATAATAATAATTATGTGACACTGCATGGGGTTGTAAGTTGCCTGCCACACAATGAAATGGTTACATTAACTTCACAATTGCCGAGATCCGCCACTGAACGTGCTAATAGGTACACATAAGCACAATAAAAAATGTTTGAATAGATGACTCACGGTTCAGAGAGCCGCTACGTCGCTTCTTCCGCTTTGCCCGATGCACATCGGAATCGTCGTCGAGTTGATGCATGAGATCTTCCGTCAGCACTCCAATGTGTTTCGCGTTTTCGATGAACATCTACAAGAACAGTTATTTGCATTACGTCGGCCAGTTTATGTAAAAAGGGCCTTTTTTAACTTTTAAGAGCCACGAGCTTGGGTACTTTAAGAAAATAAGCCCCATGCATGTAAACCTTTCTTCTAGTTTAACGCCGTTGAAGTAGGTCCCTTGGGACGTTATTGGATCTGGCAGGAGCTAAGTGGCCCCCACCCGATTGCGCGGCCGGGCACGTACCCAGAATGCCCAGTGGCAAAGGACTATCTATACCTACTATTACAATAATATGTATTATCATCATCATCATTGGTCTGGGTAATCCGTTCCTTGACAGATCATCAAATGATATAAAAAATATACCACCACTATTCACCATTCTTGGTAGGGAATGACATAAGTATAATCATGATAATATCATAGAGGAAAGATTCGTTCTTCTGTAAATAACAAACTTCTAAATGGACCAATTTAAAAAACTCGCCCGCCGGCATGCTCTGGTGTGATTTAAAAAAAAGAAGGGAAGTCACTGCCTTTAAAATTAATGAAACTTTGGTTATCGAGCAGGTAAGTAGTTCACTGTAATGTCAAACCTGTAGATGGAGCCACGGTCCCCTTAGTGTCGAATAAACAGTCCCTTAAGAGTTATTTGTCAAGCGTGATTTGGATCCAATGGAGTAGCAGTCAGCACAGCCCCGTACCAAGGGGGAAGGTCGCTGGTTCCAATACCGGCTCTTAACTTTCGGGACGTATAAAAATATTTGTAATTTCTATAAGTGTACTATAGAATCAGTAAAAAATATACAAACCTTGACAAGGGCAACATGGTGCTCCAGACGCTGTGAGGAAGCAGCCGCTGCAGCCGGTAGAGGCATCACGCTTGGCGCCAGCACGATCGCCAGGTTTGAGGAATCCATGCGGTTGTCTTTATGTCTTGATGCAATGTAATTAAGCAACTGAAAGTTAGCAAACATGAAAGACCTTTTATAATAAATCATAGTATAACTAGCGGCACATAACTCTAGCGCTGAGCGATACGCGGAGGGGATAGCTGCGCATGCGTCGTAGTGTGCGCATGTCGCGCACACAGAATGTGTGGATGTGTGCAGAGTGTCTTATTGGTACAGAGAGCGGAGTGCGACTGGAGAGCCAATCGGCACTACGCATGCCCACCCTTCATCCCGCTAGCCCCTCTCAGGTACTTTATTTTTGACTTCTGTGCAATAACAGTCAGCGCTAGAGTTATGTGCCGCTACCTATAACAGGGATCTACTGTTAAACTGCATATGACTCATAAATGTCTTAATCCCAAAACCATGTATCCCATGGTTGACCCTCGTACTACAATTTCTTGTGCAGTGGGTAATAGACATAATTTAAAACACCCAGACTCCCAACAAATATTAATAGGGCTGGTGACCAACAGGATGCACATAGATAAATAAGCAGATGCCATAACTGGACCCTTACTATAGATAGCAATGCAATTTTTTATAACTTCTACTTGTTGATATGTTTAAAATAATATATTCTTTGGACAACCTAAAAAAGTTATTACCAATGTCACAAAAAGTTCATACCTCCATGATATAGTGCAGCAAATGTACATGGAGCACAGGCAATAACAACAATGTATGCAGTATAGGTTTTAAGGCATCCTCTCCAGCTGTGATCCTACATCGGAGTAACAGTTCCTGGACTTCTGCACTGATTAGTGGCTCAGGTAAACATCGCAAGTATAACTTCAGTACACTGGCTACATCGATTGGATGGTGGCCGTCAGATACACAGCCACCAGCATCCAGTAGTCGCTGTAAGAAATGAAATTACATTTCTATTAAACTAGGACAGTACAAAATAATAAATGCGTCTAATTAAGAACTCTAAGTCAAGATACTAACCTTAATATCCTTTTGGCGGTTCTGTGAGCCAGCTTTACGAAATAGACCCTCAACATGAGCGTTTGTCCTAAGTACCGAAGACATTTCAGTAACAACAGTAGGAACACATAAAGTACTACCACAACAAATAACACTGCACGAAGGCACTTTCACTAAAGGCGCCCCAAACACCGTTTTGTGATCCTAAAATAAGAGAAACAACAGTTTTAGTTTAACAAACCAACAAAAGAAATAAATACTCAGGAGGCGCCAAATCTTACTTTCACATTTTTCAAAATTATTTTCTTTAATCGATGCTTCAGGCCCGCTTTTTTAAGTTCCCCAACTATTATTGATTGTAGTCTGCCGTGATTTATTCCATCTGATATGAGCATTTTGTTTATTTCAGCATTTGTAATTTACAAAAACAAATTCTCATTCAATTTTTCAAATCAACCATTCGTTAGCAGTGTTGCCAGCTCACAGAAAAAAAAATCTTCAGCTAAATAAAAAAAAATCTCTAGATTTCTCTAGATTTTCTTCATAAAAAAATCTTCAAAATTCACTAAAGAATTATTTTTATCAAGGGTTAAGTATTAAATAAAATTACAAGTTATTTGTTAAGAAACATAATTTTAATCGTAAAAATAATAATTATAAATCTTAGTGACAACTTAAAAAGCAACTTAAGAATTTAAAAAACAATTTTACTTATGATAAGTAAATCAAAACGTTAGGTAAGAAATCGACATTAAATACTTCTACACTTTGACCTGTGCATTTTTATATCCATAACACTCTTTGAATCGGAAATACATTTTTTAAAGCCTCAGTTAAGTGGTCAATTTGCTGTATGGACGTGTGTTCAGCAATAAATAAAGCCAAAGTTCCTTCTATTTTCAGTGAGCTTGTATTATCTTTGGAAGCGGGGAGAAATTCAAGTTGTTTGTTTTTAGTCACCAAGTCAGATTTTTCCTTATGTTTCTTCGTTTCTTTGTGTTTCATAATGTCACCAATTCTGGCTTAGACTTCAGCATGACAAAACTTACAAAAAGCTTTAGTGGGATCATTTGTTACAGGCCGTAACCACATTTTAAATTCTTCTTGGGTTTCCCATTCTTTTCGATATTTTTGAGGATAAACAGTCTTTTTTTTCACCGGCACATCCATGGTAAAATAGGTATTTCACAAATTAGAACTTCAATATAACTTTATAATAAATTAATAATTCTGATACATTCGTTACCGAAGAGAACAACTGACTACACTTACACAAACAAAACAATGCATACGTGTCTTGGTATGGAATGGGAATTCCCCGAGCATGACCAATATTTAGAAAAAAAGGATAGCACTATTTATTTCATTACGAGTAGGTGGGTGGTCTACACTCTGGCGTGGGGATTCCCGTCTTCAAGGGCAGGCAAATAGGGTTGACATTTTGTTTTCTCTAATTACCCCAGATTTTAAAAATATCATTAAAAATCACCAGATATTTTTCTAGTGATTTCTTTTCCAAAATTTCACCATGTAGCCCCTAAAAATCACTAAATCTAGCGACAAAATCACCAAACTGGCAACACTGTTCGTTAGTTATTACTATTACGTTTCATTAGTTGCTGTCAGTCGCTCGCTGTCTGCGCGAGTTGAGTCGAGTCCCCTCCTTAATTATACTCTTTGAGTCGAGTACAAAACGAGTTAAAGGAAGAAATGGAACGTTATTTTCGTTTAGAATCGTGAAATCCGGTAATGTCCGAAATAACTTACCATCGTTCCTAATCTGCTTTTGAACGAATTCTGAATATCAAACCAATCACTTCACTTCTTCTTTTTTGGCTACTGCGAATCAAACCAAGCAAACCAATCTTTCGTGCCGACTGCTTTCTGTGAAATGTCAAGTCAAGTCTGATGTCAGTGTCATTAGTGCAGAAGTTTATGTCATGTCAAGTCGTTGATTTGTAGCCTAAAATTGTCTGACTTTGTTTAATTAAACGATAGAAGAGAGAGCAAGAAAATCCACTTTTGGGGAATTGACGTACCTACGACGGGGCTGAGCAGATGGAAAATAGGTTTTAATGTTTGTTTTTTAAATCTCTAAAAAAGGTGCGGTTGTTACCCAGTATATTAGGGAAACTACGGTGTTAATCATATATTCTAATGAAGCAATTCATATAATAATGATAGAACTTCACTTGGAAGTTCATTTGATCATATATTAAACGATAGAAGAGAGAGCAAGAAAATCCACTTTTGGGGAATTATGATTATGCTATTTTTGACACGTGAATGTGAAACAAAATATCCAAAGTTCCAAATTCCAAGTCCAAATCAACAACAAGTATATTTTTGTAATTTTGTTTGCAAATTATAGAATCTTCATTTAAAAATGATAGAGCTTTCAGCAAAACTTACCACTGGAACAGTTTATCTTGCTGGAGAAGCTTTAGAATGCTGTATTTCCTTTTGCTACACCACTCAACCTGAGCACAGGAACTCACAAAGTCACTGGTAAATACCTCCACGATCTCATAATACTTCGTTATTTAAACCCAATATCAAGTGAAACATTTGAGATTTTATTTGTGCAAATTCTAAGTTGAGCTTCTTTACATTTTCCAGTGATGCATTAGAAAACTTAGCATGGGCCTCTGCACAAATACACTGCTTTTACTCGACTTCAGGGAGCACAGGTGATAAGACTGCGACAGTAGGCCGGACCACATCACTAGAGGTCAATAACTGTGATATTGGAGATGTTGTCTTTCATACAAAACCTAAGATACTGTTCTGTGACCTGACTATTCCTCTAGGAGAAACTAAAACATGTAAGTTGTATGTACGCAATCAAGAAGCAGATAAGTAGGTATATCTACTAATATTTAAAACACAAACATTCTGATGACTTTAAGATTAAGGCTAGACTAAATGGCAAAGGTAGAACAAATTTAGATAATACTTGGAATTGATTCATTTGATAATTTTTTTTGTAAGTTGTCTAACTTAGATTACTAGTTCTAATGCTGCCATCGTCTTGGGGATGCTTCTGTCTGGCACTGATTTGGATTAGTTGAGCTATCTCTAGATTGTTTGTATCCATCTGCAGATAGCTCACTGGTATCTTATGTAATTTGTACATTTTGTAAATATTAATTGCAAGTTTCTCTATGTAAATAAAATGTAGTTCTACACAAGAAGGACCAAAATAATAAAATATGACACAATATGTAATTTATTTTCAGTCTGGTACAGAGAATCCTTGCCGATTGAAGCACCCCCATCCTACAGAGGTACATCAGTAAAGTATTCCTACAAAATCACAATCGCTACACAAAAAGTCGGCTCCCACATCAAAATGGCACGGATACCATTCAGAGTGCTACCTATCAGTCCTATTATGAACATGCAGGACCTTGCAGCTTTGTGTGGGAATGAAACCACAGAGGAACTGCAGCCAACAAATCCATTCTCCGAGGAGAGGAAAGTAGAAACTCCTTTGACTATGGCTTTGCAAGTATTACAGGTACATTAAAAAAAATAGACTCTAAATACCCAATTAGATTTGAACAGATATTTTATTTAACCCTTCTGTAATTTTATTTAAAAAAAATATAAATTACGTTTGATTTAGTAGTCTATTCAGCTTATTGATTTTAAGATTTCATATTTTCAGAATCTTACAGCAAGAAGAAGTCCTAATTCATACATGATAACAAACACTAGAGGGAAAGTAGGCAGATTTTGTTTATTCAAGTCTGCTTATAAGTTGGGAGAGGACATTGTGGGGACATTTGACTTTTCAGTTGGGACTGTCACATGTATGCAGGTAAGACGGAATCATATAAAAAAACATCTGTATGCTTAAAGATGATGGATGCAGGGAAGTGCATCGTAGGGCACTTTAAAATATTTACAATGAATTACTGACTTCCTTTAGATATCCATGGATCTTTTGTTTTAAAGAATTCCTGTTTTTTATATATTCTTTTTTTCTAGGTATCAGTATCACTGCAACCAGAAGAAATTGTGAAGTCAAAATCTCCTACAAAGAATGTCAGCAAAGACACAAGTAGTAGATCCATGACAGTGGCACGATACCATGAGGTGACACTTGGTTTGACTCATTCACAGCTCATACTGCCCATACCCTTACACATTACACCTGCTTTTGACATTGATGAAGGTAAGTTATTTTTTAAACGTTTTAAAGGGTCGGCAACGCGCTTGTGATGCCTCTGGTATTGCAGGCGTCCATAGGCTACGGTAACCGCTTCCTATCAGGTGGGCCGTATGCTTATTTGTCAACTTAGTTGTATAAAAAAAAATATCTTATTAAACATCAAAATAAAAAAGGTCGTATAAATGTGAAAAAAGTTGCAATAACTAATTTGGATACCTTATCAGACTATTTATTGTTATTTTACCAGGAACAGAGTTGAAAAACTTAAACATTCATGATAGCAATTTTGCCAACACCATGTGAACGAAGCCGCGGGCGGCTGCTAGTTTAATATTATGATACACAAAACTTATGTCAGAAATGACATAATAAATTATGCCAACACGTCTAGTTATAAAAATAAAATCCATACATATAAAATTGTTCATATTTGTTTCAGTGTCTCTAAAATGGCGTCTCCACTTTGAATTCGTGACAACAAACGAAAAGATCATCCCCAACAGTGAAGAGGTGTGGAATGCACCTCTGAATGTGTCAATAGAGACCATGGTTTGGAACTTACCTGTCAAAATCTATTCCACATTGCCAAAGCAGATAACTCAACACTCAGTTGGCAATGACGCCTACACTATGTACATAAAATAATTATTTTCCCAAATGAAAATCAGGCAGCAGTTCTTTGAAATCTAGCTGGATTAAAAAGTGAATAATTTACATTCCAACTTTCATCTTGCCAGATCTGATATCTGGCTATGTTAAATTATTTTTAAGTGAAGGAGTATTCTTCTTATGGTGTCACTAGATTTTGCGAACCAGTGTGGTAAAAGGATTTTAAGTGCGCCCCAAAGTGCCTCCTTTCATGCTCATACCTATTGAAAGTAAAAGTTATGATTTTACTCCTGCAGATTTAGGATGTGACCCAATAATTACTATAAATAAAAGTTATATTTACAAGTTTATTCAAAATAAATCATTCATCTGTGGGTTCTTTGTCCCAATCCTTCAATTTAGCTCCCATCATGAAATCGTCCCTGAAAAAGAATTAAACAATTAAACAAATATTAGTCAGAATTTCTACTTGAGTGGCCTGTCTGCCTTGTCCCCATTGATAAAAAATACTTGTGAGGTGAACACAGATGTCTGTTCACTGCCTGGATGTTATATTGTATTCTAAGTATGTATATCAGCTATCTGGTTCCCATAGTTCAAGCTGGCTAGATAGTGTTTTGTAGATATGCAACAACATTTATTATTTAAATGGAATGATTGCAATAGCTCAACAATTACACTGTTTGAATGTTCAGATACCTTAATGCATTCCATCTTGGTTTGTCTTCGTCTTTGATTTCATCCTTCATAGTTTTGGCTTCATCTACAACTATTGATTTGCTTGATCCCATAAGTTTGTCCAAGAAAGTTCTTTTGTCAAATTTCTTCAATATTCTTTCTTTCTTCACTTCGGAAACATTGCTTCTATTCAGTTCTTTCTCCACCGTTTTCTGTTGATTTCTTACTGCATTGAATAGTTGTACTACACCTTTTGTAGCTATTTTAGATAGTGTCCTTTCTCTGTCTTTTTCTAGTATGTTTGGTTTCTGCCGTATTGAAGCTTTCTCATGTTTCTGAAATAAGATGGAAATTATAAATATAGACTTGACCTAGAGCCTGACTTCAATTTTAAACTATAATACAGTAATAGTATTATTTATTAGCAATATTGAATACTTACTACTTTTTTGGCAGGTGGTTCAGCAGTTTTTTCTGTTTTGAGGATTTTTACATCTGGTTTCTTTTCTGTGCTCTCGCCAATAACTTCGAAGGAAGGCTTTTCAGCTGTTTCTACTCTCACAATCTCGGAATGTTTCTTGGCTCTCGATAATACTAACGTTTTCTTGTTTTTTGGCTTTTTGGATCCAAGGATTTTACTAACGGAGTCACCCCAACCTTCGTTGGTCATCAAAACACTTTTATTGTTTTCATCGTCAGAGGCAATGCTCTCAGCGTCAGCATCAACGTCTTCCTCACCAGATTCCACTTCATTTTCTAAATCAGACTCCTCTAGACTCGATGAGTCTGAATCAGACACTGAAAAAGCAAAACAATTTTGTTAGGACTATGTAAATAATATGGGGAAGAAAATATCCGTCAAACGTCCTATAGCTTGATTACCTACCGGACACTTTCAATGTTGCTTTACTCATTGTTTCGGCTACTACCATACTTTTCTTTTTGAGAACAATCCGAGATACTTAATTTAATTATCGCAAGTTACAGCTAAAATTATAGGTTAGAAACTAAAAACAAACAATCGCAGACAAGGCAGGAACAGGAAGGAAGGGAAGGAATGGAATGGATTCTGTTTTGATTCTTCTTCTTCAGAGTTAGATGACATCTGTCCATTTTGGATCGATTATGCCAGTGTCAAGTCAAGTGAGGTTAAATAATTTAAAAAATGTTTTTAGTTGGGAGGCTGGCTGTTTAGTACAATTATTCATCGCTAGATAAAAATAATAATAATCGAAATATTAATCTGTGACAATGTACATAGGCCTTTACAATTTTCCAGTGGAAGAAAAGTGGCATCGTTTTAACGGGAGACAGGAATGTACAACCATGGATTGTACGGCTTGGAAAGCACAGCCCGGAATTGATGTACATTTTGGCAGCCAATTCCATGGCTGTGCATTCCGTGGTTGGATATTCCAGGCTGTACAATCTCGGCTCGGGCCGGGAATGTACGACCATGGAAAAGGCTGCCAAATGGTTTCAAATTCTCAGGTTGTGTTTTCCTGGCTGCGTATTCCTGGCTGTACATTCTCGGCACGTAACGGGATTGTACGACCCTGGAAAACACGACCTGAGAATTTGTGACCATTTCTGATTGGTCGCCTGACAATGAATCAGAGTTCATCGAAATTTTGTGCTTCGTTTACAGGGTTACATTTACTAAACCAATTTCATTAGGACGAGTACCACAGATTAAGCGAACTATAAAACCTAGAAACACACTTTGTTCGGGCCTTAGATTTTGAGTGTGTGGACTCTAATCTTGCGAATATATTATCTGTCCAAGCTTGCGAATGTCTTGCTTGACTTTTGACTTGCGTTTGTTTGTGTTTCCATTTCCAGTTCCACGGCTTCCACCACACTTTCCACAGTGAGTGAACATCGATGTACGTAGAGTTTTGGTATATTTTTTAAAATATATTTTTGTCATTCTATGCCAACCAGACAACCAGATTCGAGTCGAGTCGAAGATGAATAAAACGATCAGAATCCTGAGAAGGTTATTGCTAGCACCATTATAGAACACATTCAAGAACAAGGTTTTGCAGAAAGGTATGATGACCGATATTACAGAATCAATTTATCAAACTTTAGTAATGAGGAAATCATGACACTATCAAACTATCAAATCAAATTTTAATAATGTGTCAAATCCCTTGTCATCTGGAAAACAGGTTGCAGGAACGCCTCTTTTCATAACACTAAAGCAATAAAAATTCCACGTAAAATCTAGCTGCCATGGCATTATTATTGTCGGTGACACGGAACCTCTCGTAGGCATTGGACTTGAAGGGAAAAGTGTACCAAGACGATCTTAGGACCTCTCGTAATGTTTGGATCTGAGTGTTGGGCAACATACAGGACGGATGGAGAAAAGGTACATGTGGCATGCAAATGTTGAGATGGATGTGTGGAGTGACAGATTGGATAGGATACAGAACAAGTATAACAGGGGAAGTTTGAAAGTAGCGCCAGTGACAGAAAAATTGAGGAGCACTAGACTTGTGCGAGACGGGCATGTCATGAGATGAAAGTCATGTGACTAGGAAAGTGATGAGCATGGATGTGGATGGATATGTGAGCAGAGCTAGACCAAAGAAAACAAGGATGAACTGTGTGAAAGATGACATGGGTAAATGAGGAGTGAATGCAGAGATGACGGCTGAAAGAGGGGAATGGAGGAGGAAGACATGTTGTGCTGATCCCACATAAAGTGGGATAGGGGCAGGAAGAAGAAGAATTATATTTAGCATTCCTGCTAATTTAGTACACCTGTTAGCTGACTAAAGCTTTGATCAAGTGTTTAGAATCCGGTCATATGACTATTATATCATTCCCTACCTGATTTTTTAGCATAATTATTATTTAAACTTACCATGCTCTATGGGTTCTTTCTATCCTGCAGGATGTTTTAATTTCATCGAGATCAAGAGTAACCATGTGTAAATCTGGCCAGTGCATGTAGGTCATAAAAAATACATAAAGAGATTTTGATATAGCTATATTGTTTCAGATCCAAAAGGCTGCCTTGAAGTGCTGATTCACACTGCATTGCCTTCTAAGGAAAATTTGCTTACTTTCATGAACAATACAAAGCAGAAATGAAAAAGTTACTTTACTTAGGACCCATCTAAAGACATTTCAAAATGATCCTTGTGCTTGTGATACAACTGAATAATAGTACATTGTTACCTGAGTGTTGAAAGTCACGTTTTTTGAGTCCCGAGACGGGTTTGGCGCCAGAGCGTAGCGAGGGCGCCAATGGAGCTTGAGGGACTTAAAAGACTTTCACCCGAGGTAAACACTGTGCTTTTCATTACGAATACAAGGAAAGTAAAAATAAAAACATGAAAGAAAAATTTGTGAAAATGAAGATTGATTTGACGCCTTCCCGGTTTTTTTTTTCTTTTTCTCTGGCGGGCCTTCGGCTTCGGTTCGCCAGCATTATTCAGCCATTATTTTCATTCTCATAATTTAAAAAATGGTAAATTGTTTGCTCAAATCTATGTTATTTTAAATAAATAGTTGAAGCTATATATTAATCAAGTAATTTAGAAGATATATTATTTATTTAATACTATCTTTATGTTATTTAAATTTAAATTTTACATTGCGCTCTAATTAGACTTTTTAAACTTCTTACCGTTGTAATGGGTTTCCAACCTACTTGCTGAATAAAAAGTTGGAATTTGGTTCAACGACCTCCTTGCAGTTAGAAAGACTTTAGAAAGTTGGAACATTGTTGAATAAAATAGAACTTGTTTTTTTTTATAATTTGACAGCTGTCAGTAGAAAGCGATTCTCCCTAGGGCTGAAAGTTTTACTTTCAATTAGGCCCCTCAGGCAACTTCAAACCTACTTTCAGAGTATGAGCAATGAAAAATGCTTTTATAAACTTTAAGTGGAGAAAGATTTTTGCACAGTTTGCAATAGGTAGGTAATGTGAAAATGTTATACTTACACTGAATAAGACAGTGTTTTGCAATTATTAACTGAAAAGGTAGTTGATAAATACTTGTAGAAGTAGTACTCTTCTCCCTGCCCTTAGCCAACTTAAATGGGGTAGGCACAACTTGTACCTACCTTTTCTGTAATAAAACCAAGTGAATGTATATAAATTGATTATAATATAATATGTCTATTTCCAATAATTCGTTTTAATTGTTTTTTTTTTTTTTAAGCAAATTGTTTCCTCAGCTGGTCGACGCCACTGGTGACAAGAGGGCTGGCTCTTTTCTCGCACAGAGAATAGCTAATGCTATTCAACGTGGAAATGCAGCCAGCGTTCTTGGCACCATGCCTCATGGACACCCACTTTTGCTAGATTTTTAAGGTTTAGTTTTAATTAGTTTTAGTTTTTTTTAATATCATGAATTTTTTGTTGTTTAAGGTATAGTTCAATAAAAGTTTTTTTTTCAATGTATTAATAATGTTTTACTTAACACTAGCTGTCTGTCCCGGCTTCGCACGGGTGGACATTAATTTTTTAAACACATAAATATAGCCTATGTTACTCAAGGTGAACCTACGTCCAGCAGTGGACTGATATCAATTGATGATGATGATGAAAGAACATTCTATAACGTTAAGGAGCACTATTTTCTAGAACATTTTGACAAATTATTGACAACATTTAAGAATTCACAAAGTTTTTAAAAATGTCCCAAAAGTTAAGACGGGATTTGAACCCGCGACCTTCCTGTCAGTGCCGAATAGTACCTTGGAGTTATTCGTTTAGTATGATTAGGCTGATAACGGCAGCCCTGCGCGTTTCCTACTTAATAAGAGCGCCGTCACATACCATTAAAATAATACGGTTATATCGTGCACATAAATAAATATTACGTGAAATAAAGTAATAGAATTTATATTTTAAGAAACAGAACACAGCGCCATCTATTGGTATATTTGCAACCTAGATGTCAATCAATATTGAAGAATGTTATCGATGAATCAGGAGGCAATAATGTACGACCCGTTAATGCACAGCATGATAATAATGTACAGCAGGTTAATGTACACACCGTTATTACGATGCCAGGGTTTGGATTAACGACGGGAGTATACATTGCCTACAAAAAATAAGAAATAATTGAATTGCCTCAGTGTGCATCCAATTAACATGCTGTACAATACATCACGTGACAATTTTGTGCACCCAGTTATTTCGCAGCCAATTATTGTACGGCATGTTAAAACGAATCCGAAAAAACAAAAAAGCAGCCAAGTGCGAGTCGGACTCGCCCATGAAGGGTTCCGTAGCAACAAGTAACATAATAAAAAGGTTTTTGTAGTTCGTCGAAAGGTAAATTGCGGTTTACGGTTTATGACGCATAAAAAAAAACAATTCACTAGATCTCGTTCAAACCAAATATCGTTGAAAGTTTGCATCGTAATGTACAACATATATTTAATTTAGTTTTATCATTCTCTTATTTTAGAAGTTAGAGCCCCCCCTCTAACTTCTAAAATAAGAGAATGATAAAACTTTTACTACTTTAGAAGTGTCTCTTGCGCAAACTATTCAGTTTAGAAAAAAACTATATTAGAAACCTCAACATCATTTTTAAAGACCTATTCATAGATACCCCACACGTATTTCGTAGAAATTTTTTTTTTGAGTTTCAGTTTCAAGTATGGGGCCCCCCAAATATAAAGTTTTTTTTCTATTTTTGAGTAAAAACCTTACTGCGGTTCACAGAATACATATACTCGCCAAGTTTCATCAGTCTAGCTCTTATGGTTTTGGAGAAAAATGGCTGTGACATACGGACGGACAGACAGACAGACATGATTAATCTATAAGGGTTCCATTTTTGCCATTTGGTTACGGAACCCTAAAAAGGTTTCGTTTTAACTAGGTGTACAATAGCATGCTGTACTTGACGTACATTAACCGGACCCGATGAATCAACGTACACCGCCATCTATGAGAACTTCCTAAAACTAAACAGTACATCAACACGAAACATTTATTTGATACATAGGTACATAATATTCGTTTTCATTTATGACCTTAGTGAATAATTGAAATAAGTATATTTGAGTATTTTAATTAGTCTTAGAATTAAATTTGATTCCAGAACCTTAGAGAACATTGTAGAGCGTCTATGAGCATTCTGTTCTCGTCAAAGCCAAGAATTATCGGAAAAATCCATAAGTAATAGAAAAGGATAGACATAGAGAAGTCCCTACGTGTTAGAAAAGGATAGACATAGATTTCAAAACTTTTGCCCATAAAGGGCACTGGGTAACTTTGTATGGAGTTGTGGCGTTGTTTTTAGGGTTGCGTAGCCAAATGGCAAAAACGGAACCCTTATAGATTCGTCATGTCTGTCTGTCTGTCTGTCTGTCTGTCTTTCTGTTCGTCCGTATGTCACAGCCATTTTTCTCCGAAACCGTAAGAGCTAGACTGATGAAACTTGGCGAGTAGATGTATTCTGTGAACCGCATCAAGATTTTTACACAAAAATAGAAAAAAAACTAGAAATTTTGAGGGTACTCCCATACTTGAAACTGAAACTCGAAAACTTTTTTTCATCAAACCCATACGTATCTATGAATAGGTCTTCAAAAATGATGTTGAGGTTTCTAATATCGTTTTTTTCTAAACTGAATAGTTTGCGCGAGAGACACTTCCAAAGTGGAAAAAAGTTGGTCTCCCCCCTCTAACTTCTAAAGTAAGAGAATGATAAAACTAAAAAAAATATATGTTGTACATTACTATGCAAACTTTCAACGATATTTGGTTGGAACGAGATCTAGTCCGTAGTTTTTTTTTTATACGTCTTAAATCGTAAACAGCAATTTACCTTTCGTTGAACTACAAGAACCTTTATATTATGTTACTTGATGCTACGGAACCCTTCATGGGCGAGTCCGACTCGCACTTGGCTGCTTTTTTTTTAATGCGACCACTGATGCAATGTGTTTTGAATTTAAGTACTACACCTGTATACTTATTATAAAAAACATAATACGTCGTAACTTATATCGGAGCAAAAATATTCGACTTTGAAGTTAAAAGAATAACATTGTCTAAGTTTGCGATAAAATGCATTTTATTTTCAAAACTACTTTATTACTTTTGGAATCAGTAAGTTAGGAATAAAAAACATGGATCCCATAAATAATCATCATCATCATCAACCTATATCAGTCAACTGCTGGACGTAGGTCTCTCCCAAGATGTGCCACTAAGCCTGGTTTTTCTCCTCCAGTGCTTGCCAGGCACTTCGTTCCGGCGACGGTGATCGGCTCTGGGGTGATACGATCATTGAACATGATCTTTGTTTTATCTAAGTTCATGCCGGCCGACCCGTCGTGAGGAAACAGCTAGGCTGTTCAGCATCTGTTGTAGGTCGACTAAAAAGGTAAAAACAAAATTGTAATAATCAATTGAAAAATTTATATTATTGTACAAAAAGCGTGGGGGGCTTGATTTTGATTGTTGTAAATATTTTATCAATCTTATCTTTTAATTTAAACGAGAACATCTTGTAATATAAATATTCAAAAGAAAGAAAAGAAAGAAAGAAATAAAACTTATTTATTTATGACGGCACACGGTAGATATGAGAAACACGAACATTATATTCAGGATCTCGGAAACGGCGCCAACGATTTTGATGAAATTAAGTATACAGGGGTATTCGGGGGCGATAAATCGATCTAGCTAGGATTTATTTTCAGAAAATGACGAGAAATGGTTTTTTGTAACAATCTAACAGAAACTAAATATATGATTGTTCCTGCCATCTATTGGCGATTGTGAGTAACTAACTGCAAGCTTTTCCAGCAGATGGCGTTGGTAAGTAAAAATAAGCCACTAAAGATTATGACTCTTCCTGACATCTATTGGCAAATAATAATACAATTTTCTTTAATAATACGTTTTACAAAAAAATCAAATCCCGAGCGAAGCTTGGTCATACTGGCTCGTAGTTTATTATATCTGAAGTTATTATAAAAAGCACCCCACGCTTTTTTGTACAATAATATAAATTTTTCAATTGATTATTACAATTTTATTCTTAACTTTTTAGTTCTATTAGTAATAAAAGCCTTTTTTTTAGTTTTTAAACTATAATTTATTATAACGCTTTTATCAGCTTACGCAAAATATCACCACGATTTTGTAGATTTTGTGACGCAAAATTGACGCAAAGTGCAACGAATAAACTCCGACTGCCAAATACTAAACATGTATTGTGTTTTCGCTGTCTCATCTTTTCTCCATATAATAGAGAGAGAGGCAAAACGGCGAAACGTTTTATTCATCCCAATTCATTTACAACATTTCGTGACGAAATGTTGTAAATGAATTGGGAAAAGCTTGCAGTTAGTTACTCACAATCGCCAATAGATGGCAGGAACAATCATATATTTAGTTTCTGTTAGATTGTTACAAAAAACCATTTCTCGTCATTTTCTGAAAATAAATCCTAGCTAGATCGATTTATCGCCCCCGAATACCCCTGTATACTTAATTTCATCAAAATCGTTGGCGCCGTTTCCGAGATCCTGAATATAATGTTCGTGTTTCTCATATCTACCGTGTGCCGTCATAAATAAATAAGTTTTATTTCTTTCTTTCTTTTCTTTCTTTTGAATATTTATATTACAAGATGTTCTCGTTTAAATTAAAAGATAAGATTGATAAAATATTTACAACAATCAAAATCAAGCCCCCCACGCTTTTTGTACAATAATATAAATTTTTCAATTGATTATTACAATTTTGTTTTTACCTTTTTAGTCGACCTACAACAGATGCTGAACAGCCTAGCTGTTTCCTCACGACGGGTCGGCCGGCATGAACTTAGATAAAACAAAGATCATGTTCAATGATCGTATCACCCCAGAGCCGATCACCGTCGCCGGAACGAAGTGCCTGGCAAGCACTGGAGGAGAAAAACCAGGCTTAGTGGCACATCTTGGGAGAGACCTACGTCCAGCAGTTGACTGATATAGGTTGATGATGATGATGATTATTTATGGGATCCATGTTTTTTATTCCTAACTTACTGATTCCAAAAGTAATAAAGTAGTTTTGAAAATAAAATGCATTTTATCGCAAACTTAGACAATGTTATTCTTTTAACTTCAAAGTCGAATATTTTTGCTCCGATATAAGTTACGACGTATTATGTTTTTTATAATAAGTATACAGGTGTAGTACTTAAATTCAAAACACATTGCATCAGTGGTCGCATTAAAAAAAAAGCAGCCAAGTGCGAGTCGGACTCGCCCATGAAGGGTTCCGTAGCATCAAGTAACATAATATAAAGGTTCTTGTAGTTCAACGAAAGGTAAATTGCTGTTTACGATTTAAGACGTATAAAAAAAAAACTACGGACTAGATCTCGTTCCAACCAAATATCGTTGAAAGTTTGCATAGTAATGTACAACATATATTTTTGAAGTGAAAACTTCTTTAGCGGCGTTGAGCACTTTCTGAATGGGGATAAAATCTTAAACTCGCGTCAGGATCACGTGACCCTGATCGAAAAAGCGTAGGACGGATTTTTTGCAGAAATGTACCCTAAGACTACAACGTAGAGTTCATAATAAAAATCGAAAAAAAGCGTAAGACGCTACAGATACGCTAGTAGTTACTATGACACGGTAACGTCACAGAATAGATAATAGTTAGTAGCAAGCATACCAAGGCGTTTTTCGTGACTGTAGTAGGTATAGGTACATACCTATTATAGATTTTATGAACTAGCGGCCGCCCGCTGCAGGTAGTAGTGGTCATTGGTACATGATTTTATAGATCTACTGTATTTATTTTTCGAGTGGAGCATTGCGGCGAGCGAAGCGAGCCGCCATGCGACCATGGGAACAGCGCGGCGAGCGAAGCGAGCCGTGCTGTGACTCCCCCCAAGCCCCCCAGAACCCCCTCCTCCTGAACCCGGGGGGAGCGTCGCGGCGAGCGAAGCGAGCCGTGCTGTGACCCCCCCTAAGCCCCCCAGAACCCCCTCCTCCGAAACCCGGGGGAAGCGTCGCGGCGAGCGAAGCGAGCCGCCACGCGATCACGGGGAACAGCGTGGCGAGTGAAGCGAGCCGTGCTGTTACCCCCCTAAGCCCCCCAGAACCCCCTCTTCCTGAACCCGGGGGGAGCGTCGCGGCGAGCGAAGCGAGCCGCCACGTGACCACGGGGAACAGCGCGGCGAGCGAAGCGAGCCGTGCTGTGACCCCCCTTAGCCCCCCAGAACCCCCTCCTCCTATGTCTGCCGTTTTACTTCATTTAGGACCTACTTGTAGGTCGCGCGACAAGGTCCCTTCTAGCGGTTCCGACCCGTTGAGGATTTGGCTTTACGTAAAATTTAGGGTTCCGTATAGGGTTTTGATTGGGGTTATACTATATTGAGGAATTTGATTAAATGGTCGACTTTTAGGGTTCCTTAGGACTTTGATTGGAGTTTCAACTACACTTAGAAGCTTGATAATGTTAAAATTTTTAGGGTTCCTTAGGACTTTGATTGGGGTTTTACTACATTGAGGAATTTGATTAAGTGGTCAACTTTTAGGGTTCCTTAGGACTTTGATTGGAGTTTCAACTACACTTAGGAGCTTGATAATGTTAACATTTTTAGGGTTCCTTAGGACTTTGATTGGAATTTCAACTACACTTAGGAGCTTGATAATGCTAAAATTTTTAGGGTTCCTTAGGACTTTGATTGGGGTTTTACTACATTGAGGAACTTGATAAAATAAACAACTTTTAGGGTTCCTTAGGCCTTTAATTGGACTTTCAACTACACTTAGGACCTTGATTATGTAAACAATTTTAGGGTTCCTTAGCACTTTGATTGGAATTTCAACTACACTTAGGAGCTTGATAATGCTAAAATTTTTAGGGTTCCTTAGGACTTTGATTGGGGTTTTACTACATTGAGGAACTTGATAAAATAAACAACTTTTAGGGTTCCTACGTTAATAATCAAGTTTTCACTTCTGCCGGCACTCACGGAGTGCAACCCGTATTTTTTTTAGTTTTATCATTCTCTTACTTTAGAAGTTAGAGGGGGGAGACCAACTTTTTTCCACTTTGGAAGTGTCTCTCGCGCAAACTATTCAGTTTAGAAAAAAACGATATTAGAAACCTCAACATCATTTTTGAAGACCTATTCATAGATACGTATGGGTTTGATGAAAAAAAGTTTTCGAGTTTCAGTTTCAAGTATGGGAGTACCCCCAAAATTTCTAGTTTTTTTTCTATTTTTGTGTAAAAATCTTGATGCGGTTCACAGAATACATCTACTCGCCAAGTTTCATCAGTCTAGCTCTTACGGTTTCGGAGAAAAATGGCTGTGACATACGAACGAACAGAAAGACAGACAGACAGACAGACAGACAGACATGACGAATCTATAAGGGTTCCGTTTTTGCCATTTGGCTACGCAACCCTAAAAACAACGCCACAACTCCATACAAAGTTACCCAATGCCCTTTATGGGCAAAAGTTTTGAAATCTATGTCTATCCTTTTCTAACACGTGGGGACTTCTCTATGTCTATCTATAATACGTTTTACAAAAAAATCAAATCCCGAGCGAAGCTCGGTCATACTGGCTCGTAGTTTATTATATCTGAAGTTATTATAAAAAGCACCCCACGCTTTTTTGTACAACAATATAAATTTTTCAATTGATTATTACAATTTTATTCTTAACTTTTTAGTTCTATTAGTAATAAAAGCCTTTTTTTTAGTTTTTAAACTATAATTTATTATAACGCTTTTATCAGCTTACGCAAAATATCACCACGATTTTGTAGATTTTGTGACGCAAAATTGACGCAAAGTGCAACGAAAAAACTCCGACTGCCAAATACTAAACATGTATTGTGTTTTCGCTGTCTCATCTTTTCTCCATATAATAGAGAGAGAGGCAAAACGGCGAAACGTTTTATTCATCCCAATTCATTTACAACATTTCGTGACGAAATGTTGTAAATGAATTGGGATGACGGGGACTTGACACTCACTGAGGCTGAGGCCGAGATTCATAGACCGAACTTTGTCTTTACTTTGATGGAAAGTTCAACTTTCAACCAAAATTATATTTCATAGTTCTGTCAAGCTCTTCTTTTTTCAAAATATTGATAGGAAACGATCAGCTAAAACGCTGTCAAAAATGACAGCGTTTTAGCTGATCGCCATCACCATCACCTAGATGTGCGCACTCACATAATATAAAGCATAATATTTCTCCAGTATTATTATCTTTGTATGTATCAGATATCTTAGTGGATTCACCTACCTTGTTACCGTTCTATGGTTTATTTGCGCTATCTAGCGGGTTGTATGTGCGTCAAGTGCGCAAGACTCTATCAACCGAGATTCATTTGAGATCGTGATTTTAGATAATTTATGTAACAACCTGCACGTAGTTCGCTTTAGTTCCGCGAGATGGAACCCATCATAATCATGGCATATTGTGATGATTGCTTTTACAATTTTTCTTGTTCGTTCACTGATTAGGTACTTATTTTACATTGCTCTGCATTGATTAAATATTGCTAATTTTACAATAGCTTTTTAAACTACATGGAACAAGCAGATGGCCCACTTGATACTGAGCAAGCCTTTTGAAATATGGGTAGTCTTTGAATAACAAATAACAATGCACTTTGCTAAGCTGATGCTTTAAAATAGAGGGTAATCATCATCATCATCCTGAAAAGTCTACTGCTGGACATAAGCCTCCCCTATACATTTCCAGGAAGAATGATTCTGACCCCTTTCCATCTATTAAATTCCTGCGATCTTAACAATGTGATGGATGACCGATCACATTGTTAAGACACATAGACTGCCACCTAGGTGGCTTGCAACCTGTACGCAGTAAAACACCACATTATATGCATGAGTTAGAGAATCACAATTCATGCAAATGTTTTTTAATTAAAAATAAATGACCGTGAACCTCATAGTACTCATGATTTACATGGATCGTAATTACAATACCTAATCAAGAAATAGGATAACTTACACGTAAAAAATGCGAAATGAAATGTAATGCCTAACATATAACATACTAGCAGCCCGTCCCGGCTTCGCACGGGGTAGACAATATTGTTGTACCTACATTATTTTGTTCTATCGCTAATAGTTTCGGCAGCGCATTCGACGAAAGACATTTTAAGACTCATTTTTCTACACCTTCGGTTACATTGTTCAAATTTTACCAAGGATCCCTAATTTTTTTAAAATGAAATGTAGCCTAGGTATGTCAAATTGGAAGAATGCAGCATTATAATAGTGAAATAATTTTTTAAATCGGCCCAGTACTTTTTGAGCCTATTCATTACAAACATACAAAAATAGGTATACAAATCTTTCCTATATAATATTAGTTTAAACAACGAAAATGATTTAAAAAATACTGTTTACGCATGAAAATCAATAAATATCGATTATCGATTGTTCGTTCGGACAATTTTACTTTACAGGTCTGAACTAAGCCGTATAAGCGAAAATATCCAATAGCAAATCGAAGTTTAGGTCAAACAGCTAACTTCAGGCTCGCCAACCAAGTTACGCCCGGCCGTACGTAGTGTACCTTGGAGGAAAGATTTGATATTTACTCAAAGTTGTTGTCGAAAGGGTGTTTCTAATAATGCGTGACGATGAATAACGAATTTGTCACCTTTATTATATTATGTATCTACTTGCATTACAATACACATACATGTACATACAATTAGTGCCTGTGTGAAATAATTCAATTCAGAATTTAATTTTTTCATCTGTGCTATTTGTCTAATCGAAATTGGGATAGTACAATTTTTACTCTGTAGTTTTAGATAAATGAGGCATAGGATTCCGATCAATCAGACAGTCTCTGTGATTGGTTGACTGTCAATAACCACTCAACCAATCACAGAGGTATGGCAGCCAATTCCATGGTTGTGTAATCCAGGGTGTGCACACGTTTGTACGGCTAGGAAAGCACAGCCAGGATTTTGGAGCCAAAATGTACATCAATTCCGGGCCGTGTATTCCAGGGTTGTGTTTTCCTTGGTTGCACAATCTCGGAACGTTCTGAGAATGTACAGCCATGGAATTGATGACCATTGGTTGCCAAATCCTGGCTGTGTTTTCCTGCCTGTGCTTTCCTGGCCGTGCTTTCTCGGGTTGTGTAATCCATGGTTGTACATTAACCGCACCCGTTTTAACAGTGCGTAACTGGCCGTACATTAACCGGACCCGACACGGACAGATCTAGCGATGTTGCTGATTTGAAAATTCTCCAATGTATGTTTTTATCTTCATAGTAATTGGGGGAAATGCGGGATTTTCAAAATAATGTGTTTTTTTTACACTTTAGCTTGAGTTGTGTGTATCTATCTATGTATGTAATGGAATCTTTGATCACATAATTTGAAACTTTGCACCTATCAAGGACTGATGACAATGTATTAATTCGACGATGCGCTGTTCTGATTCCCTTGTGACCATCAACTTGAAGCATGCAGAGCATGATGCAGAGGTCTAATCAACTACCTGACCTAACCCTTCTTCTTCCGGCCCTACCCTAGTAACAATGCGAACTGTAGCCATAAGCCATAAGTAAAAGAATTGGGGTTGGGGTATTTTGCCACCTATGCATTGGTAACCCTGGACGTTTAAACTTCTGTCTGAACTGAAGTGAACTGAACTCTGAAGTCTGAAGTTCTGTTCTGTCTGATCTGATTTCTGAATGAAATGGAGTGATCAAGTGACTGTGTTGTGGTTTAAAAATAAATCCTATATAATAAATTGAGTATTTTCAAGCTGAAACAGCATGAACTATTCAGAATAGTTATTAATACGTGATGAATGATGATGAATGTAATAGACATTATGCATAGAATCGGCTTGCGGCGCTGACTGCTGAAGACACCATGAAAACACTCAAGAGGTGCTGAACTGAAGCGCCTTATACATCACCTAAGGCGCTGTGCAGAGTCTGTCTAGTCGGCAACATCAGGTTTCTGTACCTCAGCAATCTCCTCAACCCCAACTCTGAAGCTAGCTTAAGAAATTCTAACAACTAGTAAGGTGGGTACTGAAACCTTAGCTTTGCTGAATTCATTCTCTGGCTACGGCCAATATCTAAATACAGACTGCCAATAAGTATTCAAAACCATATTTCCTTGATTCCTTGTAGATAATAATATGTATAATGTGGTTTAATCACGCAAAAATGGCACTAGGACTGTCATTGACATGGACCAAGGACTCCCTCATAAATTAAAATATTTGTACAACAATCCTTACTGCATATTTTTCAGCTCAACACAGAAATAGAGTCCGGCATGCCTAGCACATTATGCTACATTGGTCACCGGTTGTTGCAGAGGTGCCATACATTCTCTGAGATGGCTCCCAAATCTAACAGAATCCACAAAATCTAAAGGTATGATTTTTCATGATTGATTATTTGGTTTGTAAATGAATTGAGCTGAAAATTTGTTAAAGGAGAAATAATGAGTTTGTGTACTTATGGATAATATAGAACAGTAGCCTAAGAAAGATAAATCAATATTTTAAGCCTACTTATTGTGGGGGTATAGGGCATAATAAATGAAAAGGCTCTATTTTTCAGGTAATAGGCAGTTTATCTACTGAAGATGCAATCTCTGAGTGAGCAAACCTTTTTGATGATCCCGCCAGAGCACATCAACAACTATTTCAATACTCCAGTTCTTTTTGGAGAAGATGTAAGAGAAGAAGACACTTCTGAAGATGATGTTATCAACAACTATTTAAATGCTCTTATTGTTTTTAAAGAGGGAGTAAGAGAAGACGAAGACACTTCTGAACTTGAGTTTATAAACAAATATTTAAATTCTCCAGTAGTTTTCGAAGACAATGTAGGATTAGAAGAAGACACCCCTGAAAATGAGAGTATTAACAATTATTTAAATGCTGCAGTAGTTTTTGAAGAGGAAGTAAGAGAAAAAGCAGACACTCATGAACATGAGGGTATAAACAACTATTTAAATGCTTCAGTAGTTTTTGAAGAGGAAGTAAGAGAAAAAGAAAACACTCCTGAACATGAGGGTATCAAGAACTTTTTAAATGTTCCAGTAGTTTTTGAAGAGGAAGTAAGATTAGAAGAAGACACTTCTGAACAGGAGTTTATTAACAAATATTTAAATTCCCCAGCAGTTTTTGAAGAGGACATAAGATTAGAAGAAGACATTCCTGAACATGAGAGTATCAATAATTATTTAAATGCTCCAGTAGTTTTTGAAGAGAAAGTAAGAGAAGAAAAAGACATTCCTGAACACGAGGGTAGCAACAACTATTTAAACGTTCCAGTAGTTTTTGAAGAGGAAGTAAGATTAGAAAAAGACACTTCTGAACATGAGAGTATCATTAATTATTTAAATGCTCCAGTAGTTTTTGAAGAGGAAGCAAGAGAAGAAGAAAATACTCCTGAACATGAGTGTATCAACAACTATTTAAATGCTCCAGTAGTTTTTGAAGAGGAAGAAACATTAGGAGAAGACACTTCTGAACTTGAGTTTATAAATAAATATTTAAATTCTCCAGTTGTTTTTGAAGACGAAGTAAGATTAGAAGAAGACACTCCTGATCATGAGAGTAACAACAATTATTGCCATGCTACAGTTGTTTTTGAAGAAGAAGTAAGAGAAAAAGAAAACACTCTTGAACATGAGATTACCAACAACTATTTAAATGTTCCAGAAGTTTTAGAAGACGAAGTAAGATTAGAAGAAGACAATCCTGATCATGAGAGTATCAACAATTATTTAAATGCTACAGTTGTTTTTGAAGAAAAAGTAAGAGAAAAAGAAAACACTCTTGAACATGAGATTATCAACAACTATTTAAATGTTCCAGAAGTTTTTGAAGACGAAGCAAGATTAGAAGAAGACAATCCTGATCATGAGAGTATCAACAATTATTTAAATGCTACAGTTGTTTTTGAAGAAGAAGTAAGAGAAAAAGAAAACACTCTTGAACATGGGATTATCAACAACTATTTAAATGTTCCAGAAGTTTTTGAAGAGGAAGTAAGATTAGAAGAAGACACTTCTGAACACGAGTTTATTAACAAATATTTAAATTCTCCAGTAGTTATTGAAGAGGAAGTAAGATTAGTAGAGGACACTCCTGAACTTGAGAGTATCAATAATTATTTAAATGCTCCAGTACTTTTTGAAGAGGAAGTAAGAGAAAAAAAAGACACTCCTGAACGTGAGAGTATCAAAAACTGTTTAAATGTTCCAGTAGTTTTTGAAGAGGAACTGAGATTAGAAGAAGACACTTCTCAACATGAGTTTATTAAAAAATATTTAAATTCTCCAGTAGTTTTTGAAGAGGAAGTAAGATTAGAAGAAGACACGCCTAAACATGAAGGTATCAAAAACTATTTAAATGATCCAGTGGTTTTTGAAGAAGTAAGATTAGAAAAAGACACGCCCAAACATGAGGGTATCAACAACTTTTTAAATGATCCAGTGGTTTTTGATAAGGAAGTAAGATTAGAAGGAAACACTCCTGAACATGAGGGTATTAGCAATGATTCTAATAAAACAGAAAATGTTCCAAAAAGTGATAGTAAAGCCATTGATAATATACATAAAATGCCATTCTATTGTGGTATATGTAAAAAAAAGTTTTACATTAAATGTGATTTGGTAAAACATTTGGAGTTGCATAAGGAGGACAGGCCATATAAGTGCAGCAAATGTGATCAGACTTTTAAACGAAAGTATCATTTAGAGAGGCATGAGGAAAATCACTCTGGAGAAAAACCACATTCCTGCAGTAAATGTAATAAGCAATACAAACGAAAATCTCATTTAACTAGTCACATGCTTACTCATACTGGTGAAAAACCACATTCATGCACTTACTGTGATACGAGTTTCTCGGATAAAAGACTTCTGATAGTTCATATGCAGTCTCATACTGGAGAAATGCGTTATTCCTGCACCAAATGTAATAAGAAATTTACTCAAAAAAGATACCTGGTAGCTCATATGCAGGCTAGCACTGAAGAAAAGCCGTTTCCCTGCAACAAATGTCATAAGAGATACTCTTTGAAAAGATATCTACTAGATCATTATATGAAGACTCACGCTAAGAAAAGCCATATTCCTAAAGTAGATGTGAGAAGAGCTTCGAAAAAATGCATTTAAACGCTCAAAAAATATGCATTTTCACACAGGATAAAATAATGTAATAAGCGATGCTTACGAAAATCTCATTTAACTAGTCATATGT
This sequence comes from Thera obeliscata, assembly GCA_947578465.1. Lineage (NCBI taxonomy): Eukaryota > Metazoa > Arthropoda > Insecta > Lepidoptera > Geometridae > Thera > Thera obeliscata. Next base: position 22,232,832 of record OX387915.1, read on the forward strand.
ATATTCTGGAGAAAACCCATATTCATGCACTTGGTGTGATAATTGATTCTCTGATAAAAGACTTATATTAGTTCATATGCAGGCATATATTGGAGAAAAGCCATATTCCAGCCACGGTTGTCATAGTAAGATTCTCTGATAAGCGGAATCTTGTAGTTCATGTGCAACACTGGAGAAAAACCTGCAGCAGTTATGACAAGTGATTCACAAAACATTCTCATTTGATTATTATCACTAAACAAAACCACTGTCATGCTGTACGAGGGTACGAGACGTGATGGAGGTCCCCCTGAAAATAATCAACTGCGTATAAGTAATGCACCAATGACATCAGATAAAGCATAACCATGGCTTAGGTCTATCACACCATGGCCCCGATTGGCCCCGAAGCGGTTGTAGAGTACCTGAAGTGGAAGACCCAGCTCACCGTGAGGGTTGTACAGTCTGCATCATATCAAAAGAGGGTGTCATACACTTCCGTGGCTACAAGACGCCGCCGCGCGCCGCTCCGGTACTTTAGAAATGTATTAATAGTTTTTATCATAAAAGGTACCAGAAATAAGTAAATATTCATAATTTTATTAAGTGCTATTATTGTTATCCCAAATAGGACCTCTCTGATATGTTTAAAATAATTTACTATTTATGATGGAGGTATGCGTTATCAAAAATTAAAAAAAAACTATTAAAACAAACGTCAGAACCGATTTTGAAATTGAAATTTAAAGGTCTGGAAATATTACTTTTCAGAAAATAGTATATTTCATTACAAGTGCGGAAAGGCTGTCATTGCAAAGAGTTCCGACAAATGTCTACCCGAGCCGAAGGCGAGGGTTGACAGTCGGAACAAGTTCCGCACGTGTACTGAACGACTATTTTTAATACAGTTGCGAAAAAATCAAGCAATTTAATAAAATACCATTTGCTTTTTTCTCTTTTCTCCACACAATAAGTTCGTCGTATGTATGCATGTAGCGACTTTTTGACTTTTCCGGTAAAATGTTCTCCGAAGCATTTTGTGCAATTATACTGAGTTCCGGTGGTGTTAATTCAAAAAAACTAGTGTTGAAATTACTCATTTTGTGCAACAAACAAATAAACTCGCAAAGAAATTTTTTGAAAAATGGCGCCAACTTTAGAATAGGCAGAGATTTTTTTTTTCTTCACCCATTTTGGAAGGCAAAGGGAACTATACCCATACAGCCAAGTCTTCAGTAGATTTTTTTGAAAATGAAAGGGCATTGGGTAACTTTGTATGGAGTCGTGGCGTTGTTTTTTTTTAATGCGACCACTGATGCAATGTGTTTTGAACTGAAGTACTACACCTGTATACATAATATCAAAAACAAAAAACGTCGTAACTTATATCGGAGCAAAAATATACGACTTTGAAGTTAGAAGAATAACATTGTCCAAGTATGGGATAAAATGCATTTTATTTAAAAAACTACTATTATTACCTTTGGAATTGGTAAGTTAGGAATAAAAAACATGGATCCCATAAATAATCATCATCATCATCAACCTATATCAGTCCACTGCTGGACGTAGGTCTCTCCCAAGACGTGCCACTGAGCCCGATCTTCAGCTCTTCTCCTCCAGTGCTTGCCAGCTACATTTCGCAGATCGTCGCCCCACCTTGCCGGAGGGCGTCCTACACTACGCTTAAATAAACGCGGTCTCCACTCTCGTATTCGTTCATAGCTCAAAGGTTCTCTGTCGGATAACCTCGTTCCGGATTTTATCCTTCAGAGAGACTCCGAGCAAAGCCCTCTCCATAGCTCGCTGAGCGACTTTCAGTTTGTGGACCGACCCTACTGTTAGTGTCCACGTTTCGGAAGCATAGGTCATTACAGGTCGCACTGGTTGAAGACTTTCGTCTTCATACATTGTAGGATCGGCGACGAGAAAACCTGACGGAGTTTCCCAAACAAAGCCCAGCCCAGCTGTATTCTCCAGTTTAGCTCTCTCTCAAAGTTGTGTCTACCTAACCGCAAGGTTTACCCGAGGTAGACATACTCCTGCACAACTTCGAGAGGCATTCCGGCGACGGTGATCGGCTCTGGGGTGAGATGTATTCGCCATTGATATTGATGCCTATTCCAGTCCAACTCAGCGTCTTAAACAAATCTTCCAGTGCGCTTGTGAACAATTTGGGGGATATAACGTCCCGCGGTGCAACTGGATAGGTTTTGACTGCTGGTTCTGGACCTGAACAGACATGGTGGCGTCATTGTAAAACATCTCAACACTTCGATATATCGCCAGTCAACCTGACATCGTTGCAGGGACTGTAGAACAGCCAAGGTTTCAACAGAGTCAAAGGCCTTCTCATAGTTCACAAACGCTAAGCATAAGGGCTGATTATTATATAATATGTACTCTTCAGATTTTTGTATAATCTGCCGCACTGTGTGAATGTGGTCTATGGGGTCAAATCCTCCTCGAAACCCAGCCTGCTCCGTTGTTCAAAACTCGTTAAGTCTTCGAGCAAGACGGTTCAAAATAACCCTGGAAAACAGTTTGTAGACATGGCTCAAGAGTGAGATCAGTCTATAGTTCTTCAATAAAGCTTTATTGCCTTTCTTGAAGAACAATACCACGACACTCCCTGCTCCATGCCTTTGGAGTTCTGCCAAGGTTGAGAACAGAATTGAAGACACGTTGGAGTTCCTTCAGAACAGGAGAACTACCTGCTCTTAGGAGCTCTGAAGTGATTCCGTCTTCCCCTGGGGCTTTTCCATTTTTCAACTGTGGTCTAGAAATTGTGCCGGGGAGACAGACAGATTTGTTTGGTATCGCCCCCACCCCAGGCAATGGTGTCCTATAATGGCGTATCACCCTTGAACTTCTCGTTTGACTAGTATGTTAACCAAATAGGTTCGATTGTTTATATGTCGCGGTTGTATCCTTCCACGTTACAGCCATGTATTGATGCCTTTCATTCATGTCTACTTCAATCATATAAATGCCTTGCTTGATATGTTCTCCATAACAGCTTTGTGATTGAGCTATTTGGTATGTACCAAGGGCGAATATATCAGCAATTATTTGTGGAAATTCACCCATTACAGATACATCAGCTGCAATTGATTGAAAATCGGTTCGTCTTCTGTTCAGATTGTTTGCGATTATGAATTCACAAGACTCCACTGAGCTCCAGGCAGGTTTACAAAGAGCACGTTATGTTCATGTTATGTTTGTCAACTTCGACTAAACGATCAGCCGGACGAATCCAACTCGGATGGACAGCGTTCGAGAAATTGCACCACACTTTCTTGTCTCAAATACCGCAGAGCCCCAAGACAAAAGTTTTTAATCAGTGCGTTTTACCAGTGATGACTTATGGAAATGAGACGTGGTCGCTAACTATTGGCCTCGTTCACAAGCCAAAGCACAACGAGCTATGGAGAGAGCTGTGCTGGGAGTTTCACTACGTGATAGAATCAGAAATAAGGATATCCGTAAAAGAACAAGGTCATCGACATAGCTCGTATAATTAGTAAGTTGAAGTGACAATCGGCAGGGAAGACTAAACGTAGGGCGCCCAACCACCAGATAGACCGATGATATTGTTAAGATCGTGGGAAATTGATGGATGGAAAGGGCTCAGAATCGTTCTTCCTGGAAATGTGTAGTGGAGGCCTATGTCCAGCAGTGGACTTCTTCAGGCTGATGCTGATGATGATGATGTTATGTTTAACATCACCATCTATTATACTTTTACTATATCTACCACCTACGATTACTATATCTTTAGGAAACTCTTATTAATTGGCTATTTAGACGATACTTTTATGAATTTTTGCAATTTAATATCTCGCTTCCGATATACTTTACGTAGTTGCTGTAATAATAAAAGTTGCTTATTTTTGAGAGTACTAATAAATGGCAATAGTTTTATTACTGGTCGCGGCTCTTCAAAAACAACGCCACTTTTACCCAATGCCCTTTAATGAGATGAAATGAAATGAAACCTAACATAACTCATTCAATTAAATTATTAAATCTGTTAATGAAACAAATTAGTAGCTTCTTTTTAGAAATAATACGTATTTGCATGAATCATAAAAACTTCGATGAATTTTTTTAGTAAAAACTTCATGGTTTTTCTTTTTAGACATTATTTTGACAGTTGGGAAAGAAAAAGCACTAGTGCGGGAATGGTTAAAAAAAAGCACGCGTGTGTAATAGCCACAGAGCACCAAACACGCTTTTGCTTACGCAAAAATAGCCCACATCCCGAACGCTATACGTCCCTGCAATATGCCACTTTTTGAGCAACTGATTTTTTCAAATCGGGTCCTTTATGACGAAGTTAGTAAGTTTAGGTTGAAGTTTGTTTAGCAAACAATGAGCAAACATAAAAAACCCTCCCTTTTTTATTTGAAGTCGGTTAGAAAAGGGGAGGAGTGAAGCGAGAGAACCCAAAAAAATAAAACAAAAACGCCGCCATCTCAAGTTTGAGAACCAAAAAGCGTTTTTTTGCTTTTCTGTGGCACACACACACCATCGGAGAGCGACCGACTGCGCATGCATTTCAGTTCAGCAATCAGCAATGGAACAAGGGGAACAAGTATCGCAAACCAGGGAAGAGGTAAATCTGGTAAATCCATGATGCAAACCACAGAGCAGCAAAAACGCTTACGGGTGGCGTGTTTACCCCCACCATCGACAACACATCGATCTGGAATGTCTGGATCGGGTGGCGTGTGCGTGCGCGCATGGAGACACGTCGGATGTTCATAGTATGATTCTAGTCTTAAATAATAGTACAATTTGATTCGAGTCGACTCGCGTCGCGTTTCATCGGGTCGCGTAGCGTGTTAATAGTATGTTTCCGCCTATAAATTCCTTGAGATCGGTGATTGGGAACCCGCCCGCGCACATGCGCTATACGGAACGTTATTTTGTTCTGTCAACCTTTGTTGTTGTCAAAAATAAAAAAGTACAGCTGATCGACCGGACACCTCCGGAATGGAATGGACAGAGTTGAGAAATTGAAAATGGTGGTTTTTCTGTAATTCATTATGGCGAATATTGCGAGCCCTTTGCCATACATAAATAAGAGAGAATATGGGCTCATACCTGCAGTTAGATCTCGTTTTTTCAACAATCGTCTACATGCTGCCAAAAATTTGTATCGAAAAGATTTGCTGTGCCATTTTGGCTGTGTAAATGCTATCGAGTTTTCCAACAATGGCGAGTTACTGGTATCAGGTTTGTAATAGTCCCTTGTATTTTTATGACTAAAATGGCTTACTGCCAAATAATTCCAGTAAACTGTACATACATTTTTAGTATCAACTAGCACAAGTTTTCAAAAAAATGTGATATTATTGTGCATCGTTTGTTTAGGTACGTCGCGTCACAGCCAGTTTGCAAAAACAATCTATATTATCAAGATGTGTGTAATTTTTGATCATATTAAAAACATGTTGAGGTTGAAACTTAATACTCTTTCACATTGAAAACTGAGGGTCTAACAACCAGCTTATTTAAAATAAAACCATGTATTAATCCTTGTTGCTACTCTCTAAATTGTTGCATAGATTTTCTTTCTTGAATCTGTGGTGCTACTAGAATAGAACACATACATAATAAATAACTATACATCCACAGGTATATACTGCCTATAACTGTGTGATCTTCCACACATAGATGATGTATGTGAATTTTACTTTTGTTTGTCAAGTGGGGTACTTCCTAAATATTGCAATATTGCCAAATTTGTTCCTTTTTATTCACCCGATTACAAATAGACAAATCAAACACACATACATTAATCTATACTAATATTATAAAGCTGAAGAGTTTGTTTGGTTGAATGCGCTAACTGTTCACTTGGTAACTGCTGGTCTGAATTGAAACATTATTTTTGTGTTGGATAGTCCATTTATCGAGGAAAGCTATAGGTTATTATCATCACGCTACAACTAATAGGAACAGTATCAATGCAAAATGTTGCAAAAATTTATGTCTCTCCTTTTCTAACAAGTAGGGAATTTTCTATGTCTATCCTTTTCAATCACGTAAGGACTTTTCTATATATACTAGATTTTGTCAAATGTTCTTAAATAGAATGCTCCTAAACATTCTGGAATGCCTGGGCAATGCCGGGTTTCGCTGCTAGTGCATCTATGAAGTATCTAAAAACTCAATATAAATAAATAAATAAATATTATAGACAATCCACACAACACTATCTAGCCCCAAACTAAGCACAGCTTGTACTATGGGAACCAGATAGCTGATATAATACTTACATTATATGAATTAGAATACAATATTACACCCAGACAAAAAGCTATCTATTAGAAATATTTTTTCAATTTGTGGCTTTTGTTGACATTGATGATAATCACCAGGAGGAGATGATAGGAGGGTGATGGTATGGCAGCTCGGCCAAGCTATCCTAGACCACGGCCACCCAGTGTCGATGACTGCAACACATCAGTCAAACATTTTCAGTCTCGGAATAACAACAGATAACCAGAAAATTTTCTCTGGTGGGAATGATGATACTGTAAGTTTTTGTTTAAAGTTCATAATTGTTTATTATACTTAATAATAATTTAAATTGGTGGGCTCACACAGCTCATTTAACTTAGCTTTTTTTTTCAATAATAAATAACAAAAAAAACACTTGTCTTTAGCTCATGTTCATCTGTAGGTAATTGGCATCTAAATATAAAAAATAATAAATATTTTTTTAAATTAGTTTATAGTGTTGTCTATGGAAAATCACTATGATTTCATCAAAGATCCACTCGTCTCATAAATTTGGTACAGTGTATTGTAATAGATTCATGTGTTATATTCATGTATGTAATATGTGTCATGATCTGATGTGATTTTAGGGTTCCGTAGCCAAGTGGCCTAAACGGAACCCTTAAAGATTCGTCATGTCTGTCTGGCCGCTTTTTTTTACTGTTGTGTACAATTTTATTAACTGTGACATCATATTTTTTAATACAGGTGATAGTCCACAATGTAGAAACCAAGGGGCCTATAGAAGTACTCCAACATCAAAGAGCTGTTTGCAGCCTCAGTATAGATCCTTTCAACCAGCAAGTGGTAGCTACTGCTGGGAATGATGGAAGGCTTCTACTGTTCGACACCAGACAGTCAGTGCAAGGTAAGAGTTTTTAATAATAAGAACTTTTGAATCGACTTGCGACTATGTCGGTTTCATAGGGCTAAAAAAAATTGGACAAATTCATCATCCGCACTTGATGTGCGGACTGGTTTCCGCAAGTAGGCCGCTGACTCGCCCTTTTTGCGTGCCGCCTGACGCGTGTTGCTTGAACTTCTTAGGTTCTACGACACGATGTTTTCCTTTACCGTTTTGATAGTACTGGCATAGTGCACATACATTTTTCGACAGAAACACTCATTGGTACATGGCTGATGTACATTGGTACATTGGTGTTCTAGTGGGCCACTACCACTAGAACACCAATGCCCTCCATAGGGGTATGGTAAGATGGTCAGTTTTCTTGCACTTAGCCCAGTTCTGTTGGTAGTAGTGGCTTAGGTTTGTACACAGTTAATGTTGTACCTACATTGTCTGTTTGTCTTCAGCTGTCCGTTCTGTGTAGATTTTTTTCACGTGACGAATTCATTTGTCACGTGTGTGTCTTTAAGTCAAATAAATGTATTTTCTTTCTATCTTAGGTAATTTTTTTGATTACAGAATCATTGGTAATAGCACGCAGTCGTAAGCCTTTCCATGGAGTAATGTTTCACCCGCTGCAGACCGGCTTTGTGGTGTCAGCCAATGCACGCGACGGTGTCGCCCTTTGGGATTTGCGGTCATCGAAATAGTAATTTGCTTATCCTGCCTAGCTCCACCTAGAACGCAAGAGATGACGGCAGAGCATAATCCTCTGACTGGCTCTCAGCTCAGTTGTAGTAACCGGGCCTTTGCGCCGTAGGCCGTGGGTTCGATCCCCACCGATAACAAATATTTGTGTGGGGAACGCAGATGTTTGTTCTCTGTCTGGGTGTTATATTGTATTGTATGTAGAGATCATTCAATCTTAAACTGCACGCCCCACTACTTTAGTCAGTCAAAGTAAATTGTTCTTTATCACTTTTTCCCAAGGCTCTTTTTTAAGTACTTTATTGCTTTGAGTCAATGTCAAGATAACGTGGTGGAGGGGCGAGCATTCTAAGACTGGTTTATCTCTACTTATTAATTAGGTCCTTATCATACAAGCTCTGCTTAGTTTGGGTAGATAGTGTTGTGTGAATTGTCCACAATATTTATTTATTTAATCTATCGAATTATGTAAAAAAAAATTTTTTTAATTACAACTGCCTTATTCAATACGTTATGTATTCCCAATTAACAGATAGAAAGTGGACTACAAGATTAACAGTGCCTAAATAACGTATACCTTCACAGCCCATTGATGCGTTATGAAACAATGAACGGAAGCTGCCACTACCACAGTATGAGCGTGCGCTTCAATGCCACTGGAACACACATCCTGTCGCTCAGACGTCGTCAATCCCCCGTGCTTTACAACGTTCTGGTAAGGAATATGCTGAAATCCTTACGGCTGTGCCGAAAAAAGCGGAACATTGTGTAGTATATACCTAACTTGAGCGGTGAGCGATACGCGCTGCGCATGCGTCGTAGTGTGCCATGTCGCGCACACTGTATGTTTGGATGTGTGCAGAGTGTTCTATTGGTACAGAGAGGTATTTTTTTGACTTCTGCGCAATAACGGTGATCGCTAAAGTTATGTGCCGCTACCAATACTTAGAGAAGTTTAACATCAATTTTATGATGACTATGTATGGTGAAGTTTTTAAAAGTCGCATAGTTGTATTGTAAAAATAAGTTTCACGCGAACACGTACTTAGGTTATATTACTGTTGGTAGATTGAGAGCACTAGTGGTCTAGTGACATTCCGATCAAATCCAGTTATGAGTTTTTTATGTGTAGTGTACTATGACAGTACAACGGCGTCGTAGAATTTAAGTTCAAAAACATTTGTCAAGTGCAAAAAAGAGTCTTCTTAATTTTTTTCAACACACTTGTTCTTGTTCTAGTAACACAACCAGTGTTGGTAAAGAAAACTTATATTACATAATGTGCATTTTAGGCACCCGATCCTGTAGTGGAATTTTACCACCAAGATTACCACAATTCATGCACCATGAAAAGCTGCTGCTTCGCTGGCGAGGGTGACCAGTTCGTGCTGTCGGGATCAGATGATTTCAACCTTTACATGTGGAAAGTAGACAGTTTCGGACCAGAGAAAGGTAAGCGAGCTTATGAGTACTTATGAAAATAAATACCTAAACAGTGAAAAACCCAAATTCATAAAAAAACGTTGGGAAATAATGAAGGTAATCGCGATAAATACCCGTTTTTTCCCATATAATTGTTCATAAAAAAAATTGATCTGTTTACTTATGTTATGAGTATTTGAACTGTAATAGTGATTTCAATACTGCAAACTAACTTGAAATTAACGAATTGTATACATTCCAGTTTAGCCCAGTTTTAAGCAATGCTCAAATCAGAAATGTTTATAAAGATAGGGAAACATCTGTCGTTTTAACAAAACTCGGGTATTTTTTGTGATACAATCCACACAACACTATCGAGCCCCAGATAAAGCAGAGCTTGTACTATGGGAATTAGATAGCTGATGTAATACTTGTATATTTTTTGCTTAAAATAAATACTTGGAATACAATAACTCATACAGAGAACAAACATCTGTTTTCGCCACATACATATTTGTTCTCGGTGGGGATCGCACCTCCGACCTACGGCGCAGAAGGCAGAGCTACTACCAACTGAGCTGAGAGGCCAGTCATTATAAATACGGCATAAAATATTTCCTTTTTTTTCAGAGCAATCCCGCGTTTCCGCAACCGTTTTGCCTCATATGGTGCTCTACGGTCACAGGTCCATTGTAAATCAAGTACGATACAATCCACAGTACTGCCTCATTGCGTCCTCAGGAGTTGAAAAGATCATCAAGGTACTACTATCTTTCACAGTAGATTGATAGACCACTTGCAGCGTTTATTCAGAATAATGCAGAAAGGTAAATTCTAGACCCTGTTGTTTAAAAATCTAATTTTTTTTTTAACAGACTTCCTATCAAATAGGAGGAGGTTCTCAAATTGGTTGTATTTTTTTTTTTATGTTTGTTACTGCATAACTTCGTCATTTGTGAGCCGATTTGAAAAAATATTTTTTTATCTGAAAGGTACTGCTTCCAGATTGGTCCCATTTTAATTTTATTAAAATCGGTGTTGCCATTTTTTTTTAAATATTTTTTTAAATGTTTGTATATGCATGCCTCCGTCATTTATGAACCGATTTAGAAAATTATTTTTAGGTTATTCTTACGTCCAGATTGTCACAAACAAATTACATTATAATCGGTTTAGCCGTTTGGCAATGAAGTCGGTTTCTCTAGTTTTTTAAACTTATCATTATTTTCACGAGAAGTCCTCGCTCACTCACTAACTGAATCCAATCATAAAATCTCCGAGACTTCAGGAGATAGTACCCAAAAAGTGCCTGTGCCCAATTGTTAGGCACTTCTTAACGTACTGTTTTTAAACATTTGTGGTGGTTTGTTTGGAAAAAGCTTATTGCAACAAAAGTCACGCGGATTTCTACTGGTTTTATAAGAACCCTCAACAATATTAAATTAGATTTAATTTGTAGTATTTGCCTGCATTCTTGAGTCTCAAAATACAATTTTACTGTTTTAGGTCTGGTCCGCAGTGGAATTCCCGAAAATGCGAGGCACACTCCTTGAAAAAGCCCGGGGCTCTGACAACCCGCGCGAGATTTACAGCCACGAGGAATACGTGTCTCTTGTGCATCATAGTGGACAAGTAAGAAAATCCTACCGGCTTCGCCAAAAAACATTAAAATAACGCAAGTCTTTAAATTTTATATAGCTCTGCACTGTGGTCGTGGGTTCTATTGCTACTTTAGCAAAGCTGGTTGCCGCAAAGATATTTCGTATACACTAGAGTTTTGTGAATGCTTTCAGTACATATCCCATAACTACGCGGAACAATCGACGAGGGAAGATCCAAGAATGATGGCGTTCTTTGACTCGCTCGTCCAGCGCGAGTTGGAATGCCTCGCTGAGGAAACTGACTCGCTCGACGGGTCTAGCACAGGTGGTGTGACGGAGCAGGGCGAAGACTCTGAATCGTCAGACAACGATCAGATTGTAGCCGACTATCTCAGGATGCCTAAACGTGGTAAGTGACGAATACGACGCTTTAGTATTTTTGCTACGGTATCACGCAACTTTTTTTTATACAACTAGTTGATGGAACAAGCTTATGGCCAACCTGATGTTAAGTGATAACCATATCGCCTATAACAAAGCATTGCCTCGTAGGTCACGCACGTCAGAAACATGTCCTACGATGGACTGCAATGCGTCCATCAACTTGAGACGTAATTTCACTGCCACCCTTCAAACCGAAAAACAGCAATGCTGCTTCACGGCAGAAATAGGCATGGTGGTATAATAAATTGTGTACGGAAGTTTCTTTCTTGAAGTCAATTCCTTTGAAATGAGGGGTATCATTTCAGTCGAGTGGCACCTGTCGGTGTTTGGATCTAGCTGTTTTGGACCGTTTTCATTGCATCATTTTTTCCAATAATACTTAGTTCATTTTGCCCAATAATGATACCTTGGCTTGTAGGATCTCGCAATCAGCGCTGTCCCAGCCGACTGGCACGTCTGTTGGCGCAGCGGTACGCAAAGCAACGAGGAGCCTCCACAAACAGGTACGGACAACCTAACCTAACTTATAGGTGTCATCACGTCAAAAGAACTCTCAAAAAAGGTGGAGTTTGCGCATAGGTACTGTATACTGCAAACCCCACCTCATACTGTACAATTCACAATCCCTGCTGTTCTTATGTTCACGAAAATAAGATCTGCCGGTCTACTCTTGAACGCGGTTCCGATCCCAATCTTAAGTATTGACGGAATTTTGACAGAAATCCTATGGGTTTTCTGACCGGCAGGACTACGATAAAACAATAAAATATTGTACAATTTTTTTTTTTCACAATTTATAGGCTTGAGCTTGACCGCAATCTCACCTGCTGATAAGTGATGATGCGGTCGACGGTGTAGCACGCTTACCTAGAAGATACCTATTTCACTCTTGCAAATAGGTATAGTTTCGCACCCCCTCTAGCTTCAAGCGTTTATTTTACGTGACGGTTCCTATGACTTTCCAAATACTATGATTTAACTTATTTAATTCCAAATCAACGTTGTTTTTGTCTTTGCTTAGAAATACTTATCAACTGAACTTTGAAAAAAGATTGATACCATAGACATTTCATAAAATTGGTTCATTACTTTAGTTATAAAGTTGGTTTTAAACTTCATTATTGTATAGCCTCATCGTCTGTTTACTTGTGTGTTAATTAAATATCTACCCAAATCTATTTTTTAACCAACTTTGTAAGTAGGTTCCTTTGTGCGTCCGTGCAGCTAAAACGGCTCGATGGATTTTAGTACGCGAGGTGTCGTTGAATTACCCTAGCTAGATCATGAGAGTGACATAGGTCTGTACAATGACCTGGAATGTACGAAATACCTTAAAGTCCACACGTGCAGTCGCAGGAGGGTGTATTCGATTGTTTCATTTTCAGCCGCCGCAACAAACATTCACGTTCAACCCTCGGCAAGTCAAAGTCCAAGACCGTCAGTGGGACGAGCAGTAAAGGCAAGCGCACACCGGCGCGGCGCACCCGCGGGCCTCGCCGCCCTACCCCGCGAATGACCATAACCACTGACTACGCACGCCTCGCTGCTACTGGCCTTACGAGTATGGATGAAATGGATGACTTGAATGACCCGCTTGGAGTTGGCTTGATTCAGACGGAAACACTGGGTGTTAGGCGAGCGCAGTTGGGGAGGCACGGTTATATGCGGCCGGGTCATTCGCGGATATCGGCGCCGACTAGTGAACGCACTGATTCTGACGAGCTTTTGTTCAGGAACTCTGGCAGGGTGAGTTTGTATGTCATAGAACTACTCATCGATTTTTAAGAGTTACCTGCCATATGCCATTAAACATGTTGATTGATTTTGGGTCAGCTACTGCCTATTTTCCTGCAACACAGAGTTAACTAATACAGGAAACAGTGTTACTGCACTAGGTTACTGTCATGTAATATTGATCGAAATATTTTTTTTGATATTTCATTTTGTCTATCTATGTATACGATGTATGTATTTATATATACCATCAGACTCACAGCTTAGCTAAAAACAAAACAAGTTTATTTTGGACCTAAAACATAGCACAATATTAATAAAATAAACAATACAATAGACGGATTTCAAGTGGTATGTGTCCCAATTTATTATGTAGGTAATCATGTATTTTAATTTTCAGATCATTAGACCTCTACGTAGACGCATAAACATGACACGCACTGCCAACAAAAGAAAAACGAAAGCCATTAGTTATAGGAAAAACATGAGTTCCAGAGGAAATGGTAAGAACCACTCCTTCACTTATTACAAATTACAATGAATCAGAATTTCATTATGTAAACCTAGCGGCCGCGTGCGGCTACGCTCGCGCCGTTCCTGTTGCTTTTCGGGATAAAAAGTATCCCACATCCGTCTCCTGGTTCTAAGTTATCTCCCCACCAATTTTCAACCAATTCGATACCGCCGTTCTTGAGTTATAAACTTTTTTATATTAGTGAGATTAAATGTATTTTCTGTTACAGGAACTGCCATGCTACAAGACTCTCAAGACAGTAGTGATAGTAATCTTACAAACTTTGATAATAATTTCGAAGACAATGCTCAACCAAGCACTAGCACAGGTAATTTACGAAACATTTTTAGATTTTACGAAACTTTTCCATTTAAAATTAGTCAAAGTAATTAATCTCGGACCTAACAGGGTACACCGTCCCGTTACGCTACTGTTCTCCGGAGCAAAGTTGTCCGAAGGCACAAGAGAGGCCGCCCGAGACATCCAAGGAGAGACCAAGTAGCATAACAGGCGCTCGAGAAGGTTGCCTGCCATCGTACCCCACCAAGCTAAATCCAACTTTAACTTGCAGGTTACAGAGGCCAATCTACAGCAGGACTATTCCGGATAGCTGAGGCTGATTCTGACGATGCGGATGCGGACGAACCAATATCCCCGCGAAATACCAGCAGTAACAACATTCCCAACAACCTAGTCAGTATCATCCCCACGCCGATCAACGGGTCACGTGACTCACTCGGCGACTCTCTCACTGTCGAACCTCAAGAATCACAACCACCGGAGAGAAGGAATTTGAGACGTACCCGACGCAATGGAAGGCTCACTTTACAACGTTCCGACTCGAGCGAAACTCCCCCTCCTAGACAACAATCTCAGCCCAGTACTTCGACCCACGAACGTCTAGCGCCGGTGTTCAGTCGAACGATGGCGAGATTCATGAACGAAACAAATGAAAGTGAAATAGGAGAAAGTAGCGAGGACTCAGCGCAATGTTTATGGGGCCAGTCGAACCTGCGGACGCCTGAGCACTCTGACAGCGGGCTAGGAACGGTTGCGGGTAGCAGTACCCGTAATAATATTCCCGTGGATGATGTCTCCGATGATCCAGCCTACCAAGCCATGAAACGCACTGTGGCGACATGGTCACGGGTTAAGAAAGCCCGCAGAAATTATAGGAATCACATGGGCTCCAACCTAGAATCCGACTCTAATGGAACTGATAACTAATGGGTTCTGAATGAACTCTTGACTGTATATTCAACAGAAGAACTAGTAAGTGTACACTCACTAATAATAAGACTTTGCAGTAAAGAATTCTTAAATACTGTGATAAAAATATAGATGGTAACATACTTATTACATGAGGCTTGGTGTTGTAATATCATAAATTAGTATGTTATTCTAATTTGGCTGTAAGAATGGTAGTGCTTTTTAATATAAAGTGCACCTACTTAGTGCGTACCAGGCAATATTACAGAAATGTTCTAAATATAATTATTGTTCTAGATATCCTCAAGAATTATGCGGTATAATAAAACCTCGTTAGTAGATATTTTTATGTGCATTAGATAGTATTAAATATTTCCTCAAGTGTCAACATTTATGTTTTTTACTTGAGTACCTTCATTTTTCGAAAAACAATTTACATTAGTTTATACACAACCTGAAGACTATTAGACTTTAAGGGATCGAGAAGACTTGACCTATGGAATATCAGGATTCCAAACACTATTAGGCAGATACTTACACAGTTCTATAGTTTGTGAATCCCAGGAGTACCGTTGGGCCACCTATAATATTGTTTTTTTTGTTGTATGCATATGTATAAAGTTAGACTGTCTTATTCTAACAACTTACGAAGGTAGGTGTACGTTATTTATGTTATCAATTATAATGTAAGAAATATAAACGTACCTGGACTGGGTCGTGATTATAGCCATGATGATATGGAACAAATATATCTATTTAAAAATTGTTACTATCTTTTATTTACTAACGTCAGCAGCTCAACCAGAATTTTAAAATATTAGGTACCTGTAGGTACTTATTTTTTTGGGAAGTGGATCGCTCTTTGTCTTTACTACACTACACATTATCTATAAAAGTACTTCTATATCTATACTATTGCCCCTCGTCTGCGCACCACGATTTGCGAAAAATGGCGGATATGCGCACTACCTTCGTTAGAGGTCGGCGCGCGCATGCCGCTTTGTAAATGAATGATGATTCTCTCAGCGGCGTCTTTACCTATTGTGCAGGGTGTGCGGTGCACACGGGCGCAGCGGTCCTAGGGGGCGCCGAGTGGCGCGGTGGGGCGCTCGGCGCTACGGAGGACCGCTACTGAGCTCAACTTGGCGGGCACGTTGGACGGGCGCCACACTTTCAACGACCAACGTAAAAAGCGCTCCGCTCTGCGTTCGGCGCCCCCAGGACCGCTACGGAGTTCAACTTGGCGGGCGCGTTGGCCGGGCGCCACACTTTCAATGACCAACGTAAAAAGCGTTCCGCTCTGCGTTTGGTGCCCTATAAGACCGCTACGGAGCTCACCCTTGGCGGGCGCGTTGTCTGGGCGCCGCACTTTCAATGACCAACGTAAAAAGCACTCCGCTCTGCGTTCGGTACCCTCTAGGACTGCTACGGAGCTCACCCTTAGCGGGCGCGTTGTCTGGGCGCCGCACTTTCAATGACCAACGTAAAAAGCGCTCCGCTCTGCGTTCGGTGCCCTCTAGGACCGCTACGGAGCTCACCCTTGGCGGGCGCGTTGTCTGGGCGCCGCACTTTCAATGACCAACGTAAAAAGCGCTCCGCTCTGCGTTTGGTGCCCTCTAAGACTGCTACGGAGCTCAACTTGGCAGGCGCGTTGGCCGGGCGCCGCACTTTCAATGACCAACGTAAAAAGCGCTCCACTCTACGTTCGGCGCCCCCTAGGACCGCTACGGAGCTCAACTTGGCGGGCGCGTTGGCCGGGCGCCGCACTTTCAATGACCAACGTAAAAAAAGCTCCGCTCTGCATAGATTTTGCATAGCATCTTGAGCTCTTCTAATATTTGATGAATAATATCATAGGGGCCGACGAGCGCCGCTGGCACTTGGCACCCTCCCTCCCCCCCTTTTTTCTCTTCATAAAGAAGGAATTTTCTAATTTTCTTTCTAAATGCATTTCTAAGCTATAAAATAAACACACCCTCCAAGTTTCATGCTTCTAGGACTAACGGTTTAGGCTATCCGTTGATTGTCAGTCAGTCAGTCAGTAACGTAAGAGTTTTATATACAGGGTTATTCATTATTAACTGCAAATACTCAGGAATTAGGTTCAACAAATAGAATAAAAAATACTTATGAAATTATTTTTTTAAATTTGATCAAAAATTTTTTCAAGTTTTTGTATCAAAATTTTATTTTTATTAATTTATTTACGGCTATTGCTTATTGATTGCCACGGAGAACAGGACGATGACCCACCCAGGCGGTGACTGAACGCAGAGTGTCACTCACGGCGCGCGGGCGCGGATCAAAGGTCAAAATAGGTCAGGCACCAATGATTCCTTTATCGATTTTCTCGGGATTTTCATAACAAAACTTAAAAAAAATCATTTCATAAATATTTTTTATTTTATTTGTTGAACCTAATTCCTGAGTATTTGCAGCTAATAATGAATAACCCTGTATTTAGAAGAAAAAAGAAGCAGAAGATAGTCATGTCAACGTCATAATCATGGATACGTTTTGGCTTGTTAGGGTAAACACCAGAACACCTTGCATAATAATTCTAAATATAGTTAACAGGACATTGTGGTAACCAAACTGAAAAATTTCTTCTTAAAAATCTCCAAACAATATTAGAGTTAATTACCCATTGGGGAAATTTGACAGTTTGTGGTAACTTGATGTGCTGTTACTTGTACTTTGTATCCATTCCATTTTGAACGCACACTTATTAGGGGGCGCTTGGGTAATGTTTGCACACGGGCGCTACATGGGCTAGAGACGCCTCTGGATTCTCTTTTATTTTTCTACTATCACTTCGTAGTAATTATACCTCTTTGAAATCAGCTTGAAATATTCTAACTAATTGAATATTAATTATTACTTGTTTACAAATGTACACTTCGCTACTCGAAGTCAAAGATTTAGAAAACGGATGGAAATACACACTTGGAATTTATGTGATGTAGTACAAAGTAGGTTCAATGAGTTAGACAAAAACATGAATATATTTATAAAAGATTCATGATAAAAAAATAACCTATTACCATACAAAAACATTTAGAAATTCAACAATCAAAAACTTGCAATTTTCTATGATAACAGTGCCATGTTATCATAGTGGATTTCTCGGACTGCGCAACGTCCCACTCTTGGATCATGTATGGAATGCTAGTATTTATTTCACTATTTTGAAGAAACCTAATTACATTCTAACAATATAACACTTAAATACCATAAAAATATGTATTGTTGACCTATTCCACTGGTTTTTTAGTAAGGACAGTTAGATTTTAAGTCTAAACAAAGGGATTTTCTATGATAACAGTGCCAAGGATTTCTCGGACTGCGCAACGTCCCACTCTTGGATCATGTATGGAATGCTAGTATTTATTTCACTATTTTGAAGAAACCTAATTACATTCTAACAATATAACACTTAAATAACATAAAAATATGTATTGTTGACCTATTCCACTGGTTTTTTTAGTAAGGACAGTTAGATTTTAAGTCTAAACAAAGAGATTTTGTTGGAGAACTTCGCAGAAAAAAAATTAGGTGGCTGATGAAATTAGCAAGTTTTTGAATGAAAACTTATCAAAACCGAAACCAATGAATGTAAAAACATTAAAAACTTACCTGTTCATCGTTACAATAGCACCAACAACAAAATAATTCACTTTTTACCCTGTAAACCAGCAACAAAACACAAACTTGTTACACGATGACCGGCCGCGAAAGTGCGCGTAAATAAAATGAACTTTGGAACTTTGTCGCCGTTGGCCGTATTTTTATGAACATTTGCTACCTGTCTCTATTCTTCAACGAAGCCAGTGACTAGGTTAGAGAAGTGCAGCTATAGGTTAATGCCGTTAATTTCGTACAAATACTGAGAACGGTGGAGGACGGTGTGATCGTCCAAGAATCGGATGATGCGCAGATGTGATGATTTTGAAGAAATCCACCAGATCGACAGTTGCCAGTCCAAGGGATACTAATATTATAAAAAGAGGAAAGATTTGCATTTTTTTGTGTGTATGTTTGTAATGAATACATAAACTCAAAAACTACTCCTGTGCCGATTTTAACTGGTCGCTGGTTATAAAAAAGTAATAATCGAAATATTTGCTAGTGTACATGGGCCATACAAATTTCTCAGTGGCATAAAATGGATTCGTTTTAACTGGGTGTACATTAACCGGACCCCTCAGCAGGAGCCCGCTGAGCCCTGAGTCTGTAGCCTACTGCTCTATCTTGCGGCACATAACTCTAGCGGTGAGTGAGCGATACGCGCTGCGCATGCGTCGTAGTGTGCCATGTCGCGTACACTGGATGTGTGGATGTGTACGGCCTTATCCAGTCTAGGGATGCCCGTTACGATACGATATATCGGAATATCGATACAGCACTATACGATATAACGATATTTGATGCGATATTTTGACCATACGCATCGCATTCTTATAAAAATATCGCATTACTGTATCGTTCTTTCTGAACGCCTGTTTTCTTTAGCTGGACACACACTTTCCGAAAGCCGTAATAGGTTAAATCCACAGCGCTTATCAAAATTATTATTTTTGCGTTGTTTAAGTGCTGATCAATGGCAATTGTGTTTTTTTTTGTTGAATAAAACTATTTTAAATACATACTGTTTTACTTGTTTCTTTAAAAAAAATAAAATAATGTAGTAAAACTACTAAAAAGATAACCCTTTGCACGATATATACTCATTATATCGCATATTAATTGAAAGGCATGCGATACGGTTACGATACGATATATCGATACAAAGGAAATCGATAATATCGCGTATCGATACAACCGAGTTCGATACAGTTACGATGCGATATATCGATACAATAAACTTTTTTGGGCATCCCTAATCCAGTCTGGCCACATCACATCACACAATCAAGACAAGACTCAAGAGGACAATGCAGAGTATCCTATTCGTACAGAGAGCGGAGTGCGACCGGAGAGCCAATCAGCGCTAAACACGCCCGCCCTTCATACCGCGAGCCCCCCTCAGGTACCTTATTTTTGACTTCTGCGCAATAACTCAATGCGCATAACAGTGGCAGTCGTGACAGACACGTATACGTGTCTGTCACTTGGAGGAATTAGAAATGGAGATGTCAAGGCAGGGCTTTCCGCTCTGCCGATCATATAACGATCTCGATCATATCCTTAAATAAAACTGTTTTACTCGCAACCGCAGCCATTGTGTGTCGTTTCATGTCGCGAAGTGGAGCTCCGTGAAAATGGTGAATTGCATGGTAGTTTCTTGTAAAAGACGATCAGAGACATCAAACTTCCGGGAACATGGTATTTCCTACCACAAGGGAGTATTATTTTGTCAATTGTGTTTGTAATTTTGTAGAATTTAAGTTCAAAAGAAATAACGGTTGCGACAGATTAGCGACAGTATTACGACATCATTGTCAAAGAATAAACCTTGGTAGAAGGCATAGTGTTGGGAAAAGTTGAATGAAATTGATGAATGAATGAATGATAAAATAAACGTTAAATTATTATCACATAATGTGTTGTCTAATTACGTATTTGGTGTTTTTTAAACCCCCGACGTAAAAATGACGGGATGTTATGAGTTTGCGGTGTCTGTGTGTCCCATCGTAGTTCCCGAACGAATCAACCGATTTAATTTGGTTTTTTGTTTGTTTGAAAGGTGAATAGTCGGGAGTGTTCTTAGCTGTTTTTGATGAAAATCGGTACAAGATGGCTGCCGCCACGATATATCGGATTACATTTATTCACAAATCCCACAATATGGGTATCTTATGTATGTACCAGTCATCAAACCCTCTACTCATCAATGTATAAAATAGGACATGACATCATACTCAAAAATAAAGTCGTCGACGTAGTGAAAACATTTTTTTGCCTATTTTATATTTATTTTATTTCCTGTGCAGGTTTCCAAAAAACCCTGTTGCTTGAAGAGTGGACAAAATTTTTTGGCCAAAAAACAACTTGGCATGCAACAAGAACGAGTGTGATTTGCTCGGAACATTTTGCAGAAAGTTCTCAAACTCGGGCAAACAAACATCTGCGTTCACCACACAAATATTTGTTCTCGGTGGGAATCGAACCAACGCCTCCGGCGCAGAAGGCAGAACTACAAACTTCGCTGTGATGTGAAGGCTGACGATGTAATGTGATTTCACTTTATTTATTTTTTTTCAATTATTCAGTAAAAGACTAAACTTATGTGTACTATGCTATAACATGTTAAGAACTATTGATTCAAACTTATTACCATTAATAAAACATAACAACTAAATTCAGTTCTTTTATTTTCTGACTGTTCCAAAATGTGAAACCTGTTTTGCATAACTTATTTAAATTACCTTTACCTAAAAACCCATTTCATTCATTATTTTATTCATCGTTCAATTGACCGGTCTTACTGAATGCCCATCACTAGAGATTATCCTAATGTGAGTCTTGACACTGCGTAACTACGTTATATTTTTTATCTGTGTGCAAATTTTAAGATTGTGTGCGGGATTGTCAATGTGTGTGTTTACATGAATAGGATTTTGCTATGCGCGTGTGCCATGCGTGTTTACCTCGTCCCCCGTCAATTTTGGCAGAAAATATTGTTCGTGGATTTAAACGTTGACGCCTCCATTTCTAATTCCTCCAAGGTCTGTCACGACTGCCACTGTCACATGCTAAGTAAATAAGCTGTTTTCCATCTCACTTCAATTTCAAATTCAAAGTAGGGTGCGGTTTTTGTAATTTTGGAAAGGGAAGTCACATAGCTTTTTCATTTTAATTATTTTTCTGGTATTATTTTGAGCTCTGTTGTGTAATTTTGGTGGTATTAAAGCCAACATTACTTGAGGTCTTAGCTCTAAGTGTCAGCAGTTGAATTAAAGTGTTCTAAGTTATTTGATATTCTGATTTGATCAAAAATGTTCCTGATTGTTTGAAAAAAAAAACGGCCACCAGTTGTTTTCAAAGCCAATTAGGGCCGACTTGTCTATTGACTGACTTAACTAAAAACTATTTTAATTTATGTATTAGAATATAACCTCACTCGACACTGGCAAAATTGAATTGAAATGGGCAGATGCCATAATAAAGAAGAAGAAGAAAATATTTCAATTAATAAGTACCTACTTTCTGTCTGCACTGCATGCGGTTTATTTATTCAGTGCACATTTTCATATTATTAGTAATAACTCCCTATAAAATTGTACCCAGATGTAGCAAGCAGCAACAAAAGAAATGGACGGGATTTCGAGCTACAATAGCTTTTTGGCGCTTCACAAACCACAGTTGGTTTTATCGGGAGTTCCTGAACATTTTTGGCAACCTCTCTGTAAAAAGATTCGTGACCAAATTTTTGACTCGGGGCTTACGTTTCAGCTGGTAAAAATTGACTACGAAGATGTGGAGAAAGCACCCTACGATCCTTTATGGACTGTTATCACCATTCGCGATGTGAATAGCACCAACGGCAGTAACATTTTCCTAGTGGATCATGCCTGGACTTTCAAACCCAACAGTATTAGGAGCAGCCTAAGAAACGTCCCAGGTCTACTAGAGAGAATGTGCAACCTTATGCAACTAAGTGGAGAGACAACGGACGAACAAATCGAAAATGTGGCACAAACAGTATGGAAATATGCCAACTGCTATGTTATTGGAGGAAGTGACTTTACAGCAGAGGATAGAGTACCTATATGGTATGTTCTGGATGAGCTAGGTTCTGGCATCAATCACTCTGACAACCCCAATTTCAGAGCTGTGCCTTTTATCCATGTGCCTGATCAAATGACTTATACACTCTTGTTCCCCATCGAAGATATTGAAGAAGGTGAAATAGTTAGAAGAGATTTTATTGAGGGAAATTACCCAGATAATGTAGAAAGAGAAGCTATGCTTATACCATGGAAATATTATGAGCATTTTGATGCAAGTTTTGCTCAAATAGAACCCGATACAGATTACTTTATTGCAGGGCATATGGCCGAGAAACTTCCCAATTTAGAATCACTGGTTGGTAAGCAAATAAATAGGGATAAGCTGAAAGTGTTTTCAGAATACAGATTCATCAATGAGCATCTCACTGCTCCAGAATTTCAAATAGTTCATAATGAAAATGATGCAGATATTTTATGGTATTCTAAACACTTTTTGAATTATGAGGACCTCAGTTTAACTTCTCCTAATAAGTTTGTGAACCAATTCCCTTTTGAGTATGTCATCACTATCAAAGATCTCATAGCCGTTGTGGCTAGAAGATGCAAAAAAGAAGATGGCCTAAATGAACTTGAGTCCAGTCCTCT
The DNA here is from genome assembly GCA_947578465.1 of Thera obeliscata. Classification (NCBI taxonomy): domain Eukaryota; kingdom Metazoa; phylum Arthropoda; class Insecta; order Lepidoptera; family Geometridae; genus Thera; species Thera obeliscata. Next base: position 22,255,899 of record OX387915.1, read on the forward strand.
TTGGCTTCCTACAACATTTAACCTAAAGACTGAATTAAGCAAACTAGTTGCTTATTTCATGCAAAGAAAGAAATCAGGGCTGGACAACCATTGGATTTGCAAGCCATACAACCTTGCCAGAGGCCTGGACATATCCATCACAGATAACTTAGATTTTATTTGCCGTTTGCCTCTGAGTGGTCCTAAGATTGCCCAGAAATATATTGATAAGCCTGTATTATTTGAGAGACCGGACATTGGATTGGTAAAGTTTGATGTACGTTATGTAATCATACTCAAATCTGTCAACCCAACCAAAGTTTTTATTTACAATAACTTCTTTTTGAGGTTTGCAAATAAGCCATTTGATTTGAATAATTTGGATGATTATGAAAAGCATTTTACTGTGATGAACTATGCAGAAGGTGTCACCCTTCATAGAATGCTATGTGCGGATTACAAGACAGAATGGGCCAAACAGTATGGGGACCACAACTGGGATGACGTTGAAAAGTCGATATTTAAAATGTTCTCCGAGCTGTTTACAGCTGCTACATCTAAGGATCCTCCTTGTGGCATTGCAAAGAGTCCTCAGTCTCGGGCTTTATATGCTGCTGATGTCATGCTATCTTGGCGTAAAGAAGGGCCTCAAACTGTCATACAGCCATTGTTACTGGAAGTGAATTGGATGCCAGACTGCCGCCGTGCCTGCGAGTATTATCCAGACTTTTACAATGACATTTTTTCTGTAATGTTTCTGGATAAAGTAGTTGACACATGCACAGAAGTTTTGTAGCAATGTTTAAGTAGTATTGAGCTTTCATAATTATGGTGCTTTCACATGGTCTTTTTTATTAGTGTTAATTACTTTTTTATTATGAATTAAAAATATTATCACAAACTGTTGGTTATATTTTAATTATAAGATTAATTAATATTATCATGAAAAGCATGGAATTATATAATGATAAATTAATTTACAAATCACTTAAATTGCTTGATTTCCTGAATAGACACTGATGGAATATCAGTTTTTCTGAAGTATTCTGCTGTCTTCATCTTGTATTTTTCCAAAAGGATCCTCTTCATCAACACCTCTGTGACTCAAGAGTAGGAAGATAGTAATCAGAGCTATGATTACAAAGATAAGCATCCAGTATCTTCTGAAGATACCTCCAGTTCTTCTTACACGGGAAGTAGGAAGTGAGTTCCTGTAAAAATATTTCAAATAATAAATTTTGTATTTAAATCATAGGCCTGAATGATCTTTCAAATATTCTGAGGATTTTTAAAGGCCACTCTTTTCAGTTTCCTTCAATCCAAAAAGGTTTGCCAGATGAAAGCATATTTCCCAGTAATTCAATTCCCCAAATCCTACTAATACTTAATTAAGGTGGGTACTTACTTCCACCACCTGCTTATCCAGGCGAAAGTTGATTTTTGTTTGTACTTGTTTTCATCATGATCAAAGACTGAGGTCACTTTGGAATTATCAGATGTTTTACTGGTTTTTCGAGGTGCCTGTACCCCTGAAAACAAAAAAAAAAATTAATTCAACAATATAATAAAATTATTCCATTAGATATTTGGAGCCCATCATTCTAAATGTAGAAAGGGCTTTTATTTAGCTCAAGGGTAAACAAAACACAGCCAAAATAAAGCAATTAGCAAGCTTAGACTAATTAGTATGAATGAATTGTAAAGACAGCAGACATTACTATGGTAATTCTAATACAGTCTCATTAATTTTCATTCTCATAAGTTTTAAGCAAAATATATTAGCTTCTAAAAGTAATTAGGTAGGTATTCAATGTACCTTGCAAATTGTCACTCCTCTTCAAATAAGTGTTGTCGTTGATAGAAATGGAGTCATCAGATATTTGAACAACGGAATGTGGTGTACCATTGGAACGGCTAGTGGATTCATCATCACTGGCGCCTACTGGTGTGCCTCTCTGGTTGTCTATGGAATTGAAGTATAGAGAGGGGTCTAACGGTGATTGGCTTCGTCTTCCACTTGCACCTTTCATGTCTTGGTCTTCTGAAAGCTGTGAAAGGAGTATCTAAGTATGAAGAATGACTACTTGTCACAAACAGTTTTTTGTAATTTTATGAGTTGTCTATACTTACCAATGGCAAGCCTAGACCAGCCCTAGCCCAATTGACACCAGCCAATTTCTCTCTCAAAACATCAGCTACAGGTGACACCAGGTTGGATGGTGGAAATACAGGGGTGGCGCAGGAAGAACATTGGTAGCCTGCAGGAGCAGTTGTGCGTGGCAGGGCTCGATAGCGAGACTCTGCACATAACCAGTGAAATACATCTAGAAAAGAATGGGTTAGGGTGAAAGAAAGATGTTATTTAAAAAAATACCTCGACTCTCGCTATTTCTAGAGAAGAAAAGGTACTCACGATAGCATGTAAGTCTGATACATTCACCTTCACTCAAACTTTTGGTGCAAATCTCACAGATGGGATTGTAGTCACTGTCTTGCAACCATTGAAGGTACGATTGGATGATGCACTGAAATAGGAGTAAATTCAAAGCAAATGTAATTTTTTTAAGATTTTTCAGTACCCATTAGTTCTCTTGAGTACGAAATAGTTACCTTCGGGTGGTTCATCACCATACAATATTCACAAACATTGACTCGGTGCTCAAAACAAAATTGGTTTGTAACTCGCCGTTTTGGGCACTTACACAGCCCCATTGTGATGTTTTTACAGAAATTGTTTTAAAATTACAATTTGTGGCCTGCAGATTTTCTTACAATCTTTAAGATAATTGTATAATGTAGGCCGAGGCAAGGCAAACTACAAAAAACTCTTACGAGTCCAAGGGACGCAGCAGAAACCACGTAGAAAGAAAATAAATCTTTCGTTCGACTTTAATGACTTTGACTGTCCTATGTCTGTTCAGTCATGTGCGTGCGTCATGTCATTTGTCTGTCATCTCATCTAGTCGTGCCACTAATTTTCACTATTCTTGAGGTTTCCATGTCAATGTCATTCCATTCGGATATATTGACCGGTTTTTTCTTCCATAGTATGGTTTTCTTGGTCAACTCTAGTTTACTTACTACTAACTTCAACTGAATGGTTGACCTGTTTGCTTCTTTCGAAATGAGCGCCTTGCTTTGCTTGCTTCAAAGATGAATTGAATGGATTTATAGAACGTAGACAGTTAAATATAATTATGAAAATAAATAAATAAAAGAGTAGAGTAGAGTTACTAAAAGAGCACTCTACATAGCTTAAAAATGACTTTCAAATTATTATCCTTGGGAAGAATTTTACATAAACCTCTGAGCATTGTATTAAAGCAAAATAATGGTGCCCCTAACCTAAACGCTTCTTTCAGCACCTCATCTATTGCTTGTGTAAACTTCTTCAACAAATGTAAGTAGGTCGTAAAATCTTTATCTTCGCTGAGTATGGAAAACGACCCTTGCTTACCTATTTGTTTAATTATTTGCATGTTGTAGAACTAAGAGTTAGTACTATAGGTATTTATCAGTTGATTGTATTCTCCAGTACCCGCAGAAAAGCTATGGAAATCCGTGACATCTGTCAGTAATGCTGGTGCGAAGAAGGGCCGTGGTAAGGGTGCGGGCCGGATCAGGATAAGAGACTTGAACCGAGGGCAAATGATTGGTGTGGGTCGCATCAATATGCTGTGGCCGGGTCTCTCTGCACCTGTTATAAGAGGCAGAGAACTATTGAAACAACAACGTTTACCTGATGACCCAGAAAGGTATATTTGCTACGACTAAAACCATTCAATTATGTGACAAACCAAATATTCTCTAGTATCTAAGTAGATGCATCAGTTAAGTAACTTTAGATGGTATTGCTAGTATTGTAAGTAAGATTTCAACAGTTATAATAAAAGAGTGTGAAATACTGAATTATGTTTTTTTTTTCAGGATGGAAAAGTTAATTAAGATCAGAGATTCTATGACAAAGTTCCGTAGACTGAAGCTAAGTCCTATCGAAAGAGGGTGGTCCGGTGCACGTATGCCCGGACGTAGTATAGGCCCTCCAGATCCAATTGGAGAAGGTATGAAAAAGAAAAAGTGACTCAAGCTTTGATTCTCCAAATTAGTTGGTAATTTTCAAGACATAAGTCTTCAATACATTTGTCTGTGTTGACACTATTTTAATTTCAGATGAGTTTACTGGGTTTGACACAAAAGTATTACAACTTAGATCTCTTCTAATTATGAAGGGAAGTCTTGGGCGTACAAGGAATTACCAAGCTATGGTAAGTTATATATATTTTTATCACTAACACAATTTTTTTATTCATTTTTATAGTGTTTACTACACTTATGGTAATCACAAAGATTTTTATAATGTCCCTTAAGTCTCGAGCCAAGCCAGACTTGGACCTGCGAACTTCCCGTTGGTACTTTAGGGGCCGATGGTGCAGCAGTCAGCGCAGCCCTGTACCTAGGGGAAGGTCGCGGGTTCAAGTACCGCTCGGCTCTTAACTTTTAGGATTAGGACATTATAAAAAACACAAAAAATATTTTTTATTCCATTTTATAAAAATAAAAACAAAATAACTTTATAGGTTGTGACTGGCAATGGACAAGGACTTGCAGGGTTTGGTTTAGGAAAGGCCAAGGAAGCTCCAGCAGCCCTTAGGAAAGCCAAAAACCGAGCTGGACAAAAGCTGATGAATTTCGAAATCTACAATGGCCACACAAGTAAGTAAATAAACTTCTACATAACCTGTCACTGATCCTATCAAACCAAGTGTGGTGAAAGGATTTTAAGTGCGCCTCAAAGAGGGTCCTTTAGTGCACTTGACAATATTTTCCATTTTTTTAGGTACAACCACATGCCGCACACATGGCGACATGCCGGTTTCCTCACAATGTTTTCCATCACCGTTTGAGATCACTAGCATAGTGTACATACATTTTTGGACAGCAAAACTGATTGGTGCATGAATGGATTTGAACCCACGACCTTAGGATTGACAGGCGGGGCGGCTACCACTAGTCTACCAGCGCTCTACTAGGACACCAGAGCGCTCTAAATAAACAATACTGGCATTCCTGAAACAAAACTTTATTTGAAATTACTTGTCTTGTATAAAGACTCCTGTGTTTGCATTTAGACTCCAAAGGCGATCCATTATGCGTTTGGATGTACTCGTCGGGCAGATGCAATAAAAAGTTAGCGCTCCTAAAATTTGAGTCTATGAATTCTTCATTGATGATTACTAAGCCTAAAATCCATTGCTTCTTTCAGTATTCCACGACTTCTACACAGCATTTGGAAAGACTAAAATCTTTGTACAGAAGAAAAATGAAGGCTATGGTCTAAGTTGCCATAGAGCGATACGCGAGATATGCCAGGCTATCGGGATCAAGGACTTGAGAGCCAAACTTGAGGGGTCCAATAACTTGCAACATATTGTGAAGGCATTCTTCATTGGTCTACTACAGCAGGTATTCAAACTATTCTAATGAATCTCTTTGCTAGTTCTTTTAGTAGGCAGATACATACATACATACTTAAAATCACGCCTCATTCCCATGGGGTAGCCAGAGATCACGGATTTCCACTTGCTACGATCCTGACTCACCTCTTTCGCTTCATTCACGCGCATAACATTCTTCATACATGCTCGTCGGTTTAGGGTACTCCTGACCTGGCCTTTCTCTAAAATATCTGCTATCTGATCGAGATACAAGCGCCGTGGTCTTCACCTTCCAGCAGTTCCATTAAAACTTGCCTGATGCACTATGTAGCCAAATATGGCCACTTTTGTTACTGCTACTACTTGCTACAGGAACAAGCCCACCTGATGATAATTGGCACAAAGGATTACCTCGCAGGTGACGCGGAATGTGCCTAGAAGCAAAGACCTGTTTAATTTTTATTTTTTTATTCATGTTTTTTTATTTTTCAGAGATCTCATCAGCAACTAGCAGAAGAGAAGAAATTGCACCTTGTGGAATACAGGGCTGAAAACGAATTATTCCCCAAAGTGGTAGCCAGCCCCAGTGAAGTGAGATCCAAAGACGAAATACCGAAAGGAGAGACCCTCGATTTCACAAACTACGTTATGAACGACAAAGTCATACTGAGAAGGAAAAAGTTCCCTCGTTTCTACCAAAAAATGCCGCATTATAAAATCTATTTGAAGAAATATGAAAAGTTTAGAAATCATGAAAAGATCAGGCAGGACCTTAAAGTTGAGTATGGAGAAATAAAGAGCTTCTTAACAGATAAGTACCCTGAAGAGAAGGTAGATAAAGATGCTTAGATTCTGTGTGATTAAAAACTACCTTATAGTGTAATAAATATGATTGTTAGCCTAATTGTTTTTATTTATTGGAGAAAATAATACAAAAATGATGTATTTAAATTACCATTTATTTCGATATGATTGCTGATAGATTATTATAAAAAAACTATATCCCTATTTAAAGCAAACCAAATTATCTCCAACCCTAATGGGACAACACAAAATATAGTAAGTATGTACTACAGTTTTTGACTATTATGTACTGTAAATAAAATAAACATTTTCAGCATTTGTCTAAATAAAACCATTTTCTTCCTACCATGGCACCCATTTACAAAAAAATATAGGTAAATATTTACATTCGTATTTAAAATGTGAAAAACATCTTCGTAAGACGAAATTAATTTCGTGATCCGGTTACTGTAGATAAGTGTGCTTAACTGATTTCACGATTTTTGATTTTTTGCCAACACTTAAAAGTTGCGAATTGAAAACATTCTAGTAGAACGTTCCTCATAGTTTTCGGACTGTGGAAGTAAAAGAGGGAAGCCATAAATGATCTAAAATGCTAAGGAGGACAAACACAAACAAGCACCACAGTCTTAGGGCTAATGCACATAGATAGTTTAAATATACGACTGGCCTCTAGCTCAGTTGGTAGTAGCTCTGCCTTCTGCGCCGTAGGTCGTGGGTTCGATCCCCACCGAGAACAAATATTTGTGTGGTGAACATAAATGTTTGTTCTCTGTCTGGGTGTTATATTGTATTCTAAGTATGTATTTACAAAAAAAAAATGTATTCATGTATTATATCAGCTATCCGGTTCCCATATTACAAGCTCTGCTTAGTCTGCAGGCTGGGGTGCCCGACTTTTTTGGTATTATTAGATCCCGCATAGCGGCTTTTTGGAATCGGATGGGTCGCTCCAAAAATGGCATCCTGAGGGCTGTCTTTGATTACCTACCCAATCCAATATATAAACATTGGATTTCTCTCCACCTTAACGACAACAAAAAGTAAGTAGTGTAACCTCTAAGTACCTATTGTACTTAGAGGTAGGTAAAATTAATATTATATGTATAAGTAATACGTTTGACTATATTTTCTACTGTTAATTTTTTTTTTTGTGTGATATGGGTGTGTATGTGTTTACCTACTGTACCTGCAATAAACAAATTTTATTTATTTATTATTATTTATTAGTTTGGGGCTGGGTAGTGTTGTGTGAATTGTCCACAATATTTATTTATTTATTTATACAATAATAACAACAAACAATAATATCAAGCTACATTTAGAATTTGCATAAATAAAATATCCATGTGCATTTGACTTTGGGAATACATTTTTTGGAGTATAAAATTAACTAGATTAAATAAAAAAATATGCCTCGTATTTTTTTACTAATAGTGTAGAAATAATGTGTTCTACATAGCCTTCTGGGCAGCTAGGTAAAATACAGGGTGTCTCTTTAGTATCGTCTGTTACCTTTACAAAGGTGTATTTAAAAAATTAAACAAAGGAAACGCTTTAAATTTTACCTCCAATAAGCAAATTCAGACTTAAATAATAATGATTGCAATTTATGAAATGTATAATAAAAAGAAAAATTTTCGCTGCATAGAAGTTTAGACTAATACAGAAAAGTAAATCTGTGTCAATTGAACAATCCGAGAAACTTTAATTTCATATTATACAGGGTTATTCATTATTAACTGCAAATACTCAGGAATTAGGTTCAACAAATAGAATAAAAAATATTTATGAAATTATTTTTTTTAAATTTGATCAAATTTTTTTTCAAGTTTTTGTATCAAAATTTTATTTTTATTAATTTCTTTACGGCTATTGCATAATGATTGCCATGGAGAACAGGACGATGACCCACCCAGGCGGTAACTGAACGCAGAGTGTCACTCACGGCGCGCGGGCGCGGATCAAAGGTCAAAATAGGTCAGGCGCCAATGATTCCTTTATCGATTTTCTCGGGATTTTCATAACAAAACTTAAAAAAAATCATTTCATAAATATTTTTTATTTTATTTGTTGAACCTAATTCCTGAGTATTTGCAGCTAATAATGAATAACCCTGTATTAAAACCTGTAATTTGGCATGAAATGGTAACATAGCCTGATACGAAAAATTACTGTTTTAAATATCAGTTTCGCGATTAAAATCACTCGCATTATTAAATAAATAAAGAAAAAAATTAACTAAATCAGAAATTTATTCAAATCGTTAACATTTGAAGCTCAGCGCTGCACTATTTTTATTATAACAAAATCAGTTTTAATTTTTTAATGTTATTTGCACTGCTTTTACTTTACTGCTTTTTTTTGTAGTTTATATGATGGATAGGCATAGACTGTTCAATTAATACAGACTTTTGAACCGTACAAACTAACCCTAGAATTTCGTATCTTCGTATAAAAATACATCACATTTGGTTAATATAACTAATGTTTATTTTTTATTTTATCACTCAATAGTGTCCCGTCAATCACAGGCGATCATAACTAGAATTATTTAGGAGTAACTTAAACCTTTATTACACGAGCCGTAGAACCAAAATTCCTAGAATTCTTTTCCAGATTATATAAATCAAGGATTCAAGTTTTTTGGAGCGTGAATTATGTTTAGTGCATTATACCACTCTATAAAAGCTTCTCTAACTGTAAACTAAACTCTAGTAAGTAGAAATCTTATAAGATTTCTGTTGATAAATGTATCTTAGCCCTTACAATGAAATCTACATGTTCGTTATACAGGGTGTTTCATAAGGCTTCTTCAACTTATTATTGCAAATAACTATTTTTTTATACCACTAGCTGATGGAACAAGCATATAGCCCACCTGATGTAAAGTAGTAACCATCGCCTATAACAAAGCATTGCCTCGTAAGTCACGCACGTCAAGAACGTGCCCTACGATGCACTGCCCTGCGTCCATCAACTTGAGGCATACAGATGTTCAGCCTCACATGCCTCGTAATTTCACCGGCTTGACGGCAGAAATTGACATTGATGTTTGTTACTTATTTATTTGTATGTTATTTATTTTCTATGAGTGTTATTAATAATACTGGCGTAGCGTTGGACTAGTTAATCCGTGTTTTGTCTCTTGCATTGACATGCAATTGTCAACTCGAACAAATGTGACAAAACACGATTTAACTACTCCAGCGTTGCGCCAGGATTATTAATAACACCCTATAGGTTTATTGTATTTTTTTATAGCAAAGTTGCATGAAATATATATAAAACAAATGTTCCTATAGCTCTTTTAGCAGATCAAGAGTCGATTCTCATAAATCCGTTTGTGAAGAAACTTCAGATGTAACACCCTGTATACTACGTATAAGATGGCAGCAATGATGTTTTCATAAAAAATGAGCAATATTCATAAATTGTGATTAGGATTAAGAACTAGTTTTCAGTACTTAATCCGGAGTCACGTACGATTGTTAACATTCGTAGAGATCAAGCATTCGTTGATTGAATTCATCTAATGATAGGAAGCAGAGTCTGAAACAAAATAATTTTATTAGTTTACCAGTTTATTGCTGGCTACAAACTTCCGCGGTTGCAGTGAACGTTCGTGCACATATTTTTATTAGCCTTCGGTGAGGGCGGTACCGAATATTCACATTATTTTGTTTATGTATGAGAGCTCTGTGACATTTCATTTGCAGGCTCAGCGAAAATAAAAATTAATCAACTTTATTTGTACATCCATGATTGCGCCAAAACGCCAGTTAAGTCTCACTCTATTTTGAAGTTACTTTGCCGAACTACCGCCTACTTTGAAGTTAGTCAAAGTCAAAAAAACGTGGTAGAGGGCGTGCATTTTTAGTCTGAAGTCTGAAACATCTTTACCTGCGGGATGGTTGTGTCGGCGCCACTTGTCGGCGCGGTCGCGGCTGGTATCGGGCGCCAGGTGAGCGCGGACGCCGCCCAGCACGTCAGCGGCGCCCGCGGCGGCCAGCGCCAGCGGCGTCACGGCCGCGCCCGGCAAGTGACGTAGCACGCCTACGCCGCTCTGCCAGCGCGCCGCCAGCGCCATCGTGGCCGCCGTGTCCGCGAAACCCTGACAACAGTTATTGTAAATAAAAGAGGGTAGTCAAAGAGTCTTGAGTTGGTATTGTTGCGGACTGATCGGAACGGACGCATTAGACTTTACTTCTTCTGATCGTGTCACTAGCTCTTTCGAACTAGTGTGGTGAAAGAATTTTAAGTGTTCTTCACTTAAGTGCGTTGGACACATGTTTCTGAACGAATGTGATTCAAATGAGTTTGAAAGTGCATAGTGCACATAAATATCCGGACCCACGACCTTAAAAACGGTAGTTGGGGCTTTTACCACCAGGCCACCAGAACTCTCACATTAGACTAAATATACAGACAATATGATACTGTCGGAGACCAATTCACTGTAATCTTCTGTTAACTCAAGTATGGCTGGCCAGTATATTATAAGCCATCATCATCCTAAGCCCGACTTAACCCACTTCTGGGCATAAGTCTCTTTCTGCCTTTCATTCCACACGATTTTGGGCTACCCTCGTCGATATACGAGCTCCGATGCGTCGAACCATCGTGCTATAATAGACATCACACGATTTTCTTAACATTCCTTGGCCACCATTACGTTTTTATTTTTGCCTATTTGTCTCTCTATTGTATGCAGAAAAGATGAGACAGCAAAAAAGTTAAGAGTTATTGTCTCATCAATTTTCCATACAAAAGAGAGAGACACGTGCTCACAGAAAAATTGGTAGACAAAAAGTGGTAGCAAAACTCCGACTTCGGGTACTGTTGTCACCATGTCTATAGGCGGCCTATTTAAGTCTTTGTTCGTGCGTTACCTCTTTGACAGTGGTGTAAGCCTGCGCAACTCCCTCGCGTATGTCGGAAGGGTGTCGGGACGGATCAGCGCGTCGACGGCGGCGCCTCTCGCGGCGGTTATAAGCATCTTGTAGCTGCAGCGTCGGTCCGGGGGTTAGCATGTCGAATGCAGTCTCTGCTGTCGCCTGAAAAGATACAGTTTCAGTATATTTATTGCCTTATTATGTATGTAAAAACAGTGCCTGATCTTAGAACTAGTTTTTGAATCAATACATAATTTACCCTGTAAGGGTGTTGCAATACACTAAAGAAGCGGGCCGGTATGATTATAATCACGGAGATTGTAAGTAGTAGTTTTTAGTTTTCCAAAATACGGTCTACAGCTCTGGAACTTTTATATTACTTAGACACTACATACATGTTGTACACAATAATAAGAAAGAAATAAAAGCATTTTACCCTAGCTTATATAAGAATATATATCAATATATACCTATATATATACCTACAATATAAACCTACTAAAAAATAATAAAAAAAAACACATAAAATGAGAACACAAAAAGAAAATAATTATTATAGGTAGGTAGATAAATAAAACCGACTTTTACTAAGTAGTACTAGTTGTTCGCCCCGAACTGAAACCTCGTGATGCGATCCAAATGCTTCGAAAAGTTAAGCACATATACCTATGTGCTTAACCGATGTGATCTACCGATGGTAATCAGAAAAGAATGTGCCACCATCACTTATTGTGTATTAAATACTTTGAAAGTATTTCTGTCCAGATTCACAGTTTGGCCTTGCCTCTGAAAATCCCTCACCAACTCTTTAAGACTTACTAAAACTGGCATAAAGAGGCCAATTCTAGGCTACCCAGTTCTAGTATAAAAATCCATGATTTAAAAAACAAAATAACATTGAAAGACATACACAGGGCAGCTACAAACTAAGCAAAGTCAACATTAAAGTCAAAAGCGTTTATTGAATTATATTACAATTGATAGACTAACTTTGACATGTCTTAAAGCTAGATGAAACTAGTGCTATGGGATGATGAGATGATGAGATGACATACAATAATTAAAATACAACCTCAACTTATGTAGTACATTGCTGCGCCTTTACAGGGTACATGTCCACCTTAAAATTCTACTTTACGGTGGATGTAAATAAATGAATATGAATATGAAATATGTGATGACGCATAGATTTTTTTTAAATATAATTTCTATAAAGATCCGACATTGTTAATTTTGGAGGGATCTACAACAAATTTACATAAACAATAATGGCATGACATGACATTACAGTAATAATACGGCATTATGCACAAAATATATTCAATTTACAACAAAAAATTATACTGTTACTTATAATCATGTTATTACATACTATTCCTAACACTAATTACTCGTATATTGCGTGAGCATAAGTTGTTACTAACACGCTATTTATGGCGTTCCAAAGTAGTGTACAAATATAAAACATAAAAAATACCTAAATTCACAACTTTAAATACTACTTTATTTATTTTAGGTACATCCAAATTACCTACTTTATACAATGTCGTTCTAAAATTAAGTCATAACATATTCTATTATTAATATTCATTACATAATAAGAATTTCTACAAAAAAAGTTTGTCTATAATGTCCGAGGTGGTATTACATCACAATATCATGTATCATTTCTCATCTGCACACGTATAGTAAGGCAACAAATATAGCACATCGGCTAATTTCGGCTTCATAGAGCGTAGCGTGCGTCAGAAAGAGATAGCGCTCTACGAAAGCAGAAAAGCCGATGTGCAATATTTATTGTCTACAACCGTACGTCTATCGGTCAGCAAAAAAACCACAACATGATGGTTCTTATACCAAAACGCATTTAATAACTTTAAGGTTTGCACGTGCGCGGAGTTACTGTGTGGTACTGTACGCGACAAACTCAGTAGGATGTGTTTAAGGGGCTTTATAGAATACCTTATTACAAATACCGTTGGGTATAGCAAAGGATAATATACATAAAGTTGATTACATAATGATGTAAGGATAGACTTTTGGATTTTCTCAAGTAAAACATAAGTATTCTCACGGCGCCATGAAGTCGTCATAAGGCCAGTGTAAACTAGCTTTATAGTCCGAAATGGTATAGGATTAGTTGCAGTGGCCTTGTAGTGAGGTATATATTTAAACGCGTCACTGACCTGTATAAGTTGCAGCAACCTTGTAGTGATGTCGAGTGCGGCGACCGCTGTACGGGCGGTGAAAGATGCCGCGCCCCGTCGCAAGCCGTGGACTAATCTGCCGTCGCGACGCCATTGTTCTACCGGCAACCATACTAGGTCACGGATACCGGTTACTGAAACGAAGATAAGTACATTACTTTTAAATTGTCCACAAAATCGGAAGGCGGGGCCACTACCACTAGACCACCAGTGCTCTCTGGTGGTCTAGTGGTAGTGGCCCCGCCTTCCGATCCAAAGGTCGTGGGTTCAAATCCACTCGTGTACCAAAGAGTTTTTCTGTCGAAAAATGTATGTGCACTATGCCAGTACTCTCAAAACGGTGAAGGAAAACATCGTGAGGAAACCGGCGTGTTGTAGAACCTAAAAAAGTTCGAGCAACACGTGTCAAGGGTCACGCAAAAAGGGCCCACCAGCGGCCTACTTGTGGAAAAACCTGCCCGCACATCAAGTGCGCATGATAAACTTGATAAACTAATTGTCCACAATATTTATAAAAATAAGTAGAAGTTGAGGTAGATCAAATAAAATAAGGATGGACGGTGTCAAAGATGATTAGTAAGAAAGAAGTAGAAGAAACATTTTGTAATGAACCCACTTAGCGTGCGTTGAAGGCAGGACGATGACGTTTTACTATTTTTTTATTCGAGTAGTAGCCACAGGTAGGCAGGCATAGATATCTAATGACAAAAGATTTCCCACACATATTGGCCAACACATACTTAAAATCCCACAGATCAGTTTGGTTCCGCCTTCTACACTAGATTGTGTGATTGTTCCCTGCTCGGCTTAATTGACCAATGTTGTAAAATGTCCGCTGATTTTTAGTTAAATTATTTACTGGACATTGAAACATCGTGAAAAACTTAATAAAATATTTTCTGACATTTCACTAAGCACTATCTAACCCCAAACCAAAAAAAGCTTGTAAAATGAATGTAGAACTTACTGAGTTGCAATAGAGAGTGCATAGGCCCAATGCCACTGAGAAGTCCAGGCAACTGATGCCGTTTGATGTCTGACAGCCATTCGTGCAACGCCCATTGGACTAGCTTCTCAAGGCCTAGGAGACCCAATCTGTTGAATTATTAAACACATAAGCCTTTGTGCATATTAACCTGTTCTAGATCTTTGTGAGCGGTAGGAGTGTCATATCTATATGTATATGTTACGGCTAATACCCGAAGTGCGGCTACACCTAGTTTTAGCCGGTTAGAACTAGGTGTAGGGCTCCTCGCGAGTGTTCTGGCTGAGCCATTGCAGATTCAAACTCGGGGCACCCCGACTTAAGTCACAAAAGTAACAGTAGGTTGTTAGGTTTTTTTTTATACCTACTTAATTTCAAGAATAGTGCATGGCAGTACCCGAAAACAATCGGCTCGTACTAGGTTTAACCAAGAGTAAGTGGCTACACCTAATTCTAACCGGCTAAAACTAGGTGTAGCCGCACTTCGGGTATTAGCCGTAACATAATATAATTTGAATTTATCATAAGTTGCAGTCGCTATCGTTAAATTTCAAAGAAAGATTGGATTAAACTGTCTACTTTTGTCCATCACTACTAAACTGCGGTGATTACAGAATGTAATATTCTAGAAGAATCAATTTTCTATTGGGTTTCAGCCAGAACCTTGAAAACGATTTTTTTTTTCCAACTAGCTGATGGAACAAGCATAATGGCTGACCTACCCCGAGTCGAAGTTTTGTTACCACATTTCGTCTACGAAATTTTCGTTTTGCCTATTTGTCTCTCTCTATTGTATGGAGAAAACATGAGACAGCAAAAATGCGTTACGTAGAAACGATCGAAGCGATCGAACGCAGCCTAAGAAGTTGAGCAGAATTGAAAAACTTACTTATAATCAAGACGCTTGAGCGTCAATTCAGAACAGTTCAGCTGTCCAAGTCCCATCAACAGTCCGGCCACTGGACCGGCGGATAAGTCCACGCGCTTACCGACGTAGTCCAGTCTTATTGGCACTTGCGGAGAAAACACTACACGCCTGTCAAAAGAAGAAAATGCTTATAATATTTGACTAGGTCGTCCCACCGGATCCCACCGAGAACAAATATTTGTGTTGTGAACATAGATGTTTGTTCTCTGTCTGGGTGATAAAACCGAAACACAGCGATGCGGCTTCACGGCAGAAATAGGCATGGTGGTAGAAAGAAAGAAGAAAGAAAGAAAGAAAGAAAACTTATTTATTTGACCCACAAACACGTTTTACAGCTTAGTAGGTATAGGTAACAGTACGAAGAAAAAAAACAACTAAAAACTAAACATCCAAAAAATTCCAAGAAAGGACAATCCTCCAAAAAATTCCAACAAAAATGTTGAAATTTTAATTTTATAAGAACCTATCTATATATATAAATCTTTCGCGTCACAGTTTGGAACGCGATAAACTCCGAAACTACTGAACGGATTTCAATAAAATTTTGCAACTGCCTAAAATATGGTCGGACTTAAAATATAGGATAGTTTATATTCAATATTTAGGTATAATTAATTTAAAAGGGGCAAAAGTTTCGAAATCTATGTCTATCCCTTTCTATCACGTAGGGACTTATATATGTCTATCCCTTTCTATCGCTTAGGGATTTTTCAGAAATTTCTCGACTTTGACGAGGAAAGAACGCTCTAGAATGTCTTTGAGGTTCTGGAATGATCAAATTTAACTCGAAGACTGAAATTATTCGACTATAGCACCCGGAATGCTCACCCAAACGGTTATGTGTTTAAAAAATAAATGTCCACCCGTGCGAAGCCGGGACAGGCAGCTAGTTTTATGTAATTTGATGTTGTTTCTTAACTTAAATGGCATGAACCCAAAATTTTCATCCCAGCTATGGGGAATGAGTGACACTTATTTATTATTTTTTAAGATCTTTCATGTATACACTTCATTGAGGCAATTAATGATTATGATTATATCTTTCTCATCTAACCTGAAATATATCGGCGAGTCGTCAATAGGTTCGCTATCCACGGGTAGTTTAGCCGCCGGCTTTTCCTGTCCAATGCCAAGCTTATTAAAGTCCTCTTCAAGTTGGATCAGGTTTTCGGAGACGAGTCTTTCAGCTTCATAGATTTCCATCAAAGGCTCGTCGTCCCGTATCACTGAAATATGAGTTATATGGAAGAAACAGGTGTTTATCGCGGGTACCCGCAGCCACAGCTGTTGTAACACAGTCGAAACGTCGGGAAATAATAAAGGTAATCGCGATAAATACTCGTTTCTTCCATATAATTATGCATACCGATCGCGTTAATTTAAAAAGTAAAACATGAGTGTTAAACGCCATCTAATTTTTAACATTGAAACTACAGATTCACGTCGATAACTAATTGGTTCCGTATATAACGGCATAAATAGGTCGTCCAGGGGTCCCCCCGCCCTCTTTGCTCGGCACCATCGAACGACATACATATTTGTCACTCCTTATTTTCATCTATACTTCTATACTAATATTATAAAGAGGAAAGATTTGTACCTATTTTTGTATGTTTGTAATGAATAGGCTCAAAAAGTACTGGGCCGATTTAAAAAATTATTTCACCAATAGAATGCTACATTCTTCCAATTTGACATAGGCTACATTTCATTTTGAAAAAAATTAGGGATCCTTGGTAAAATTTGAACAATGTAACCGAAGGTGTAGAAAAATGAGTCTTAAAATGTCTTTCGTCGAATGCGCTGCCGAAACTATTAGCGATAGAACAAAATAATGTACAACAATATTGTCTACCCCGTGCGAAGCCGGGACGGGCTGCTAGTACCTAATAAACCTCTTCTAAATAACTCCAGATTGCATCATTTTACAATGAGCTATATGATAGTGTGGTTTACCACTACTGACACATGTTTATCAACACTAAAGTGTCGTAGTATTTTCGAACCAGCGTGATGAAAGGATTTAAAGTGCGTGGCTTCTTAAGTGCTCTTGACACTGAATCTTAAAGTGAGCTCACGAAAGTTAATTTTCGCTTTCCCTTGGTATATACTCAACTTACCAGTTTCATTGAGTGACAAAGAGTCAGCGTCTCCTAGTGAGGTCGGCGTAGATAGATAGATAGAATTTTTTTTATTGCACAAAATTAAAAATTACTGTACACAGGCGAACTTAATGCTAGATAGCATTATCTACCAGCTAACCTTTGGGTCCTTCAAGTGGCTCGCTATGCTCATCACTGGAGGTCGGTGAGTGGGCGTGGTCTGTCGGGACCCACTCGAGTCGTTCGAAAGGCCGCTTAGACTTTGGTTTGACCAAGGAAAGTGTATTTTATATAAGCTACACATTGAACTTACCAGTTTCATTGAGGGACAAAGAGTCAGCGTCTCCTAGTGAGGTCGGCCTATATCTGCTATGTTCATGACTGGCGGTTGGTGAGTAGGCGTGGTCTGTCGGGACCCACTCGAGTCGGTCTAAAGGCCGCTTAGACTTTTGTTTGACCCAGGAAAGTTTATTTTATATACGTTATGCATTGAGCTTACCAGTTTCATTGAGGGACAAAGAATCAGCGTCTCCTAGTGAGGTCGGCCTATACCTGCTATGTTCATGACTGGCGGTTGGTGAGTAGGCGTGGTCTGTCGGGACCCACTCGAGTCGGTCTAAAGGCCGCTTAGACTTTGGTTTGACCCAGGAAAGTGTATTTTACGAAGCTATAAATTGAACTTACCAGTTTCATTGAGGGACAAAGAGTCAGCGTCTCCTAGTGAGTTCGGCGTAGGAGGCGGGTCCTTCAAGTGGCTCGCTATGCTCATCACTGGAGGTCGGTGAGTGGGCGTGGTCTGTCGGGACCCACTCGAGTCGTTCGAAAGGCCGCTTAGACTTTGGTTTGACCAAGGAAAGTGTATTTTATGAAGCTATAAATTGAACTTACCAGTTTCATTGAGGGACAAAGAGTCAGCGTCTCCTAGCGAGGTCGGCGTAGGAGGCGGGTCTTTCAAGTGGCTCGCTATGCTCATCACTGGAGGTCGGTGAGTGGGCGTGGTCTGTCGGGACCCACTCGAGTCGTTCGAAAGGCCGCTTAGACTTTGGTTTGACCAAGGAAAGTGTATTTTATGAAGCTATAAATTGAACTTACCAGTTTCATTGAGGGACAAAGAGTCAGCGTCTCCTAGCGAGGTCGGCGTAGGAGGCGGGTCCTTCAAGTGGCTCGCTATGCTCATCACTGGAGGTCGGTGAGTGGGCGTGGTCTGTCGGGATCCACTCGAGTCGGTTGAAAGGCCGCTTAGGCTTTTGGTGTCGTCATCTAGTGGAAGGATAAATATACGGATGGTACGATAATCGACTGTCTGATAGTACGATAATCGACTGCCTGATTAAGCATGCAAACTGATGAGACTGGCCTATAATTGGCTCACTAGTTTCTAGCGTATTAATATTATTGAGGTATTATAAGCTGTTGGTTTTCCAATAAATAAATAGGTACTAGAAAGACACAAGTGAAGTTTAAAAAACTTGAGAAACCGACTTCATGCTGAACCGATTTTGATTAAATTTCTATGACACCATCTTTTAAAATCGGCTCTTAAATGACGAAATTATGCGATAAAAAAAATATGTGCTCGTCATTATTCAGATACAATCCACTTATTTTATTTATGTTTAGAGTTCTTTGATAAAATTGCGACCGAGTTTCTGTAACTTATGCGAAATTATCGTTTTTTACATATTTTATGCCATTTAATTCCAAAATAATCTTATCGCCATGTTACTAACATACCATTAGACTCATCCGTGCCAAGCTTCGAGAAGAAGGTGACGAGGAACGCCAATGTATCTTGGTCCAAGTTGAACCAGAGCGGTAGAAGTGATATCTTCAAGCAGCACTCTTGAGCAGAGAGCGTGGGTTCTGGACGCATGTGCACTGCTTTTACTATCAGCTGTCGATAGAAATATAAAAAATATGCAGGTGATTGAGTAAATTACAGTAGGAGTACTAGATAAAAAAAATAACACGTCATTATATAACTTTAACCCTCTGTACCGCAAAAAATCTCGTTTTATTGTTTTCAACAATCAGCTTTATCGATAGCTAACCTAAACATAAACTTATTTTAGCTATTCCAGCAGATGGCGTTGTTAGTAAGATCGTAAAACATTATTCATATTTCATCAGTTCACAATTTACCAAATAAAAATTAAAGTACAGAAACACAAAAAAAAATTACAGCTCTACATAAATAGGTACCTAAATTGACATAAGAAAGTATAAAAAATCTATGCTTGAGGCTCGACTCAGACTCAAGCATTATTTCTGCATACGGGCCTATGAACTCCAACAATACTGCGGTGTTACATGTGTGCGTACTTACCATGTGTGCGTTCTGGCGTTCCGGTTCATCCTTCAGCTTGTACTGACTGAGCAGTTTGTTGATATCGCTGCACACGAGCTGGTCAATGACCTCTATCTTGCTGATCGCGAGCGTCTGTCTACTGGCGTGGGTCCCACCTGGCGCGTACACTTCGTATTGGAACTTCACCTGTGAGGAATAACACTGATGTATGACTAGATAAAGGCAAGTGGAGGCTTGGTAAGAATCGCATATCTGTACCGAAAGCAAATGTGAGCTAAGAAATAATTGGTCTGTTGAATCTAAGAAAGTCTTAAATTTTCTTATTTATTTTACAACTTTATCATAAATTAAAATGATATTCGATGCGAAAAACCATTTAATAAATATTTGAATTTGTTATATGCAATTGAAAAAATATAACATTTTAAAAATAATCACGTGAACACAAACGCACCACCATTAGTCGCCATATTTGTGACGTCATAATGGTATAGGATTGGCTCTGTATCAGCACCAGTTATTGTATACTACGATGAGAAGAAATATAAACATTGCGACGTCACACTCGGTCGGTTTCGTTCGGAAACTATCGGCGTGCTTTCGGATCAGGGTTCAAAAAAAGATTTGCGAATGTGTACGGAGAGTAACCGAAAGTCTAAGAAAGAATCTCAAACGACCGCCATGCGTATCGAAAGCCCATAAACGCTTAGAAAGATTTGAAAATGATAGCCGTCATAAAATTACCAAAGGCACAAAAACAAGAGCTATGAGCCAGTCAAATACCTTGGACAAGCACAGTTTGACCCTCGTATGATGGTCTCTGTGCACGCCGCCGCGGGTCCTTAGCTCGCGGCGCGTCGTCGGCGTCTGTCTCGCTCGCACTCGCTCACTTCCAGGCGCCCAGCTCACCCCGCCCGTTCTATAGGCTGCCGTGAGAGCCCGGCCACTTTCGTAAGGCTCGTATTCTTTACTCCTGAAATCGTTCCAAGCTTAAAGTTGTTTTGACGTGAATTCTGACTGGCCTCTGGGCTCAGTTGGTAGTACTCAAACTCAATAAAAAATTATTCATTTCAATTCCAAGAATCACTTTGAAACGTTAAGACGTTTCAAAAGCTAGGAGAGTCTAGGTGCCAGTTCCACAGTACCTATGCCTTCTGCACTGTAAGTCGTGGGTTGAATCCCCACCGAGAACACATATTTGTGGGGTGAACCCAGATGTTTGTTCTCTGTCTGGGTGTTATATTGTATTCTATTTCAATTTTTATAAATTTTTGTTGTAGACCAATAAATTTTGCACTGTAGGTACGAGTATGTTACGAATTTCTTAGCTCTATAAATCTGCATTTTCAACTAAAAACGTTACGGAGCCTCATTCATCTCAAGTATTAACTTACTTTACAGCTGTAGGCGGATTCTGTTTTCTCGTATCATCGATGGTGACAGATTTTTTAACGGGCGTGGGGTCGTTCGCGGACCGGAAATCGTTGCCACCGTACATGTTCCAAGTCACGCTCATTTCTTGTAGGGTGTATCTGAAATTAGATCACAATTTTATCAATATCGCAGCTTATATCGTTTAACTTGGAACAAAATAATTATAAGTTTAAAAAACTTGAGAAACCGACTTCATTGTCAAACGGCTAAACCGATTTTAATCAAATTTGTTTGGGACAATCTGGACGTAAGAATAACCAAATAAAAAAAATAATTTTCTAAATCGGTTCATAAATGACGGAGGCATGCAGTTACAAACATTAAAAAAATTATTAAAAAAAAATGGCAACACCGATTTTAATAAAATTAAAATGGGACCAATCTGGAAGCAGTACCTTTCAGATAAAAAAATATTTTTTCAAATCGGCTCACAAATGACGAAGTTATGCGGTAACAAACATAAAAAAAAAAAAAAAAAAAAACATACAACCGAATTGAGAACCTCCTCCTTTTTGATTGGAAGTCGGTTAAAAAAACACTTTCAACCTAGTGACTAGGTACTCTTGACAGTTTATTCCGATCCCAATCTTGAAATGGTTCTTTACTGTCCCTAAAAATCTCTTCAATGCAAGACTGAATTGGTGTCTTCTAGACTGTTCTGTTCTGCTGGACGATGCAACCGACGATGCACGTCGGTTGCATCGTCCCAATGACCGTCCGTCAACATTGTAGCCTAAGGACGGTTATTCACTGTAAACAAAATCGTGACACTGCGGGAATTCCGCCAGAAGTGAAAACTTGAACACCTCCGATTTTTAACGAAGTCTGTCGATCTTTACCGAAGAGGTGCCAGGTGACGTTGACGAATTCATTCGTTTTCCACCTCAAAAATGTTCTAGTCTTACCTCAGCATAGGCAGCGGAAAGCTCTTAGGAGCTTTCAGCACATCGCTCCTCGCCGCGGGAACAGTGAAATGGTTGTCGCACATATACACCGGGCCTGGACCTATCCAGTTGACTATAGGCTCGTCCATCTCGTTGTCTTGTCCGGGGTTGCGGGTAGTTGTCTCTATTATGCAGTACTCATCGTCTGTGTTACTGCCGTCGCCAGTCGATTTCACCTATGGAATAAAGTTGTACAGTTTTTTTTTCAGAGAGTAAGTTAAAGAGCAGACCTTAGTGGATGACTTTCTCGCTCGCTCGATTGTAACATTGTTGAAGGATATAAAATTAATAAATGCACAAATAAAAAAAACAAAAAAATGGCCAGTAACAATGTTGTGTATAGTGGCGGAATGAAAATGTTCGTCGATTTTCAACTTGATTTGTTCAACATATCACGATTACATACTACCTTTTGAAACTGAATAGACAGGATACACCGATAAGTTAACGTCACAAATTATGTCCAAATGTGTTCATGATCAAGGCACTGGTGCAAGCAAAACCGACTCTAAGGTGACGAACATTTTCATACCACGACTGTACAAGCACAAAAGTTTTCCCAAAAATTTTGCATAAGTGCGAAGACTAATAAACTTTTGTTGCGATTTTCATATATAAATTTATATTAAGTATGTTTGACTGTTGTCAGCGCTTTAAAAGACAAGTAGTTAGAGTTACAACCGTCTGTGCTTTAGACTTGCCTAAAACAAGAACTGAAATATTCTATTAAATCCTGCTAAAATTCTAACGAATAGATATCTAACCTTTTTCCGTTTAACCTTCTTCGGTGTAGATTTAGGCGTGCTTGGATCTCCCAGATCCTTCGCCACTTGCACATTCATAGGTTTACTATCTTCACTCGTTTCCATCACATTTTCTTCAAACTCTATGGATTGTGGTTCATCTAAGTCTGTTGTGTCTATGATTTGACGTTTTATGTTCGACTCGTCGGGGAAGAAGAATATTTCTACGCCTTCTTTCTCGGTTGAGCTGTTTAGTTCGTCGTCGTCTACTGAAAGACATGAAATATCACAAACATACAAGTTTATTGGCAGTAGATACTTTGACACTGTAAATATAATACTAATTTAAAAGAAAAACTATTTTGCATCGAAATAAAGAAAATCTTACGAGTAGTATTTGGGCTTTCCTTCATCGCTTCTGCCATCAGATCGTTTACTTGTTGTATTTCACTGGGCGATAGCTCTCTGATCTCTTCCATCGGTCTTTCTTCTAATCCTGAAAAATATTTATTTTATTGAATCTTCCGAGGACTGTGATACGAAATTTTTTGTATCTTTGCGTTAAATACTCTGTAAAAATATACCTCAATTAATCAACGATTTCTTTATTGAATACTTCAATAGCTCTTCTTAAAAACAGTTTTTAGGTATTCCAGTAAATAAAATAAGCTCACCTAAATATGGTGTGCCACAAGGAAGTACGTTCGGGTAATTCCTGTTCATTGTATACAGGACTAATAGTCTTTCACAAGATAACTTACCCACTAAAGGTTCCAAAGGAAGATCAGAGCATATGCTGGTATGCCTTGATGAAGGATCGAAGGGAAGTTGCGTGTCTCCGTCTGATGCCGCGTACGTGAGAAGACGGCAAAGCGCTGACGCTGAATCCCAGCATGTATAAAGATTGACCATACTGTTAGATGCGCTAAGATCCACTTGTGGTTGGTCGTTTGTCTGGAGAAAAGACCATGTGTAAGACTAGTGAATGGATCAAGCTTATGGACCTGTCCATAAGTCAACTAGTTCATCAACTAGTTGTTTAAAAAAAAGCGTACCCCATTGATTTTGTCCTCCATACGTAAAGACAGCTCAAACAATCCAAGATCCATCACACAAACGTAGTCCTTATGCAAATCCGGTTGCTTATCATCGTCTTGAGGCACGGCGACATTCGGCTTGGTGCCTTGCAGGTGGTAGAGGAATAGCATACAATCTTGAGCTAGGAAGCGAAGACAGGATGTGTTGGTGGCGGCAATGAGATTGCTGGAGACACTGAAGTTACCGAGCGATAAGACTGTTCGTATCGGTAGATATAGTGGCCTGTGGGTTCAAAGAGTGTAAATTAATTATAATGTTGGACATTATCAACATCTTTTCGACATGTGTTTCAGGCAATAAATATACTTTGACTTTGAATGTTATTTTACCCACACTAAATAAAATCTACAGATTCATTTTTGTAATGTATAATCTGATTCAAGAAGTATCTTTTTTCATAAAAGAAACGTTTACTTTCTCTCACAAAAGGTGCTAGGAATAGGAATTGTACTGGATAATGACACTGGACGACAAAGGATTTTTTTTTTTAATGTTTGAAACTATTTTGTTCTATTTTGTATTGTATATTGTTTTGTTGTATTTTGTTCACAAATCGTGCTAAAATTTAGGGTTCAGTATAGTAAATAAGTCGATTTCTCGCATTAGACCTGTTTCTTAGATCTAAAGGATTTTAAACAAAAGTTTATACAGTTTTTGTCAGCTCTTGGGACAGAACACAATTTATTAATGTGATTTCAATGTGGATCTGTAACTATTCGGTCGCGGAAATGCTTCTAAGTTTAAGGTAGATTTTTGTTTGTCCTGTTTTGTGGTTTATGACGAAGGTCTATGTATGCCCACTATCCATCAGTGATTTTATAGGATTAT
Source organism: Thera obeliscata (assembly GCA_947578465.1). Taxonomy (NCBI): domain Eukaryota; kingdom Metazoa; phylum Arthropoda; class Insecta; order Lepidoptera; family Geometridae; genus Thera; species Thera obeliscata. The sequence goes on from OX387915.1 coordinate 22,280,589, forward strand.
AATGGTGTACCTGTAATCCACATGTGCATCTAGCACATGTACGTGCAACTCGGACAGTACAGTAGACGGCGTGTACCCTAGCACGGGATAATCCAACACGTCTAGCACGTCCATTAGCTGAGTAAGCCACGCAATGCCTTTATCACCTCGGTGTCGCAACGTTGCCTGTTCAATGCCGAGAGCTATGCATATTGTCTGTGAACAATATTATTATTTACAAAAAATCATATCCAACCACAAAATCCAACCGGCTGCGCCAGAAAGGGAATTAGCTATACCTACTTATATGCTTCTAAAGAAAGAAAAAGAAAAACATCAGTTGCCTTGCAGTAGGAAACTACATATTTTGATAGCAGATAATTGAAGAGATGTAATTTTTTTTAAATTTTTACATTGTTCAACCCTGAGACAGCGAGGAGGCGTCAGGGTAGACCACGCAGGCGATAGCAGAACGAGCTGGACGCCTTTGAGAGGGACTAGCAACTGGTGGCACAAGATCGTGGAGAGTGACGGGATTAGGCGAGGCTTTTGCCCAACAATGGGATGATTCGAGCTAATAGTAGTAGTAATTTTATACTCACTTTCAAATTCGGCGTTTCAGAGTCAGGGTCTACTTTGAGTGCTAGTGTGAACATATCCTTTTGTGCCAATCGGTCCTTCACCATCACTCCTTTACCAGACGGATAGATGGTACTCTTGAGGTTTATCGGTAAAGATGTACCGTACGTCCGTAAAGGAGGTTTTTCGGTTGGTATTGTCAGAATTGCTAAAATATAATTTTTCAAATCTGTTTATAAATGACGAAGTTATGCGATAAAAAACTAACTGAGAACCTACTTCTATTTTATTTAAAGTCGTTTAAAAATTGGATGAAAATACTAATACTTACAGTCATGATAAAGAGTGACTTTCCCAGCTCGTAAGCACAGTTGAGCTGTCTTGGGTCGTCCGTTCAGTCCGCTCACTTCACACATTGACAGTTTGTGCGCTTCCAGAACCAATTCACCCATCTGTCCCGGTATCACGCGTTTGTTGCTGTCCTGGAATTTAAAACAGTAATAAAAAAAAGTTTAATAGTAATAAATAAGTTATTTTAGGCAGTGTATGTAAAAGTATAACGACAAAGCCATTTTTATATTATCTTATTATGAACCACAGCTGGGCTGGCCTATCAGCTCAGTTGGTAGTAACTCTGCCTTCTGCGCCGTAGGTCGTGGGTTCGATCCCCGCTTCGAACAAATTTTTGTTAAACTTCCAGTTACAGAACAAACCGAGAAGTTTGTTCTCTATCTGGGTGTTATATTGTATTCACAAAATAAATTCCCATAGTACAAGCTCTGCTTTATTTGGGGCTGTTATTGAGTATTTGTTATTGAGTGGTTTGGCCACAATATTTACTTTTTTTTTTTTTATGAACGATCAAACCCACGACAGCACGGATAGCAGACCTACTGCCAACTGAATCGTTAGGCTGTAAGAAAAAGAAGAGGTGGAGGCCTACCACTATGGCGATGTAGTTGAGAAAGATTAGTATCTTACCCTAACAGGCGCGTAGATCGTTAGAATCCCTTTTCCCACTTTAAAAGTGAGACAAAAGTTGTGCGTATCTATCTTTTCTGGAGATGGTCTGTGCGTTCCCAATCCTTTCTTCAGTTTGTTGTCGTATGTTGAGTAGTAGAGGTTTTCTTCTTCTGATGATGAGCTGTCAGAGTCTGAATCTATGAAAGTTTGAAGCAATACTTTTAAGTAAACTGAGCAATTAACAACTTTAAAAAAATAAACGTTATTTATAAACTAATCTAAATATTTTTCTGGGTCACGAACTATATCGATTTCAAGTTAAAACTAAATCGGTCCAGCCGTTGCGGCATGATTGAGTCACAAATATTCAAACTCATAACTTTCAATATTATATTTAAAATTGAGGAGCAATAGGCTGGCTTGGTAAAGGCATGTCATGAGGAAGGATAAAAGTCACGTGACAAGGAGAATGATGAGCATGGATGTGGATAGATATGAGAGCAGAGAAAAAAAAAAATACGGGTTGCACTCCGGGAGTGCCGGCAGAAGTGAAAACTTGATTATTAACGTAGGAACCCTAAAAGTTGTTTATTTTATCAAGTTCCTCAATGTAGTAAAACCCCAATCAAAGTCCTAAGGAACCCTAAAAATTTTAGCATTATCAAGCTCCTAAGTGTAGTTGAAATTCCAATCAAAGTGCTAAGGAACCCTAAAATTGTTTACATAATCAAGGTCCTAAGTGTAGTTGAAAGTCCAATTAAAGGCCTAAGGAACCCTAAAAGTTGTTTATTTTATCAAGTTCCTCAATGTAGTAAAACCCCAATCAAAGTCCTAAGGAACCCTAAAAATTTTAGCATTATCAAGCTCCTAAGTGTAGTTGAAATTCCAATCAAAGTCCTAAGGAACCCTAAAAATGTTAACATTATCAAGCTCCTAAGTGTAGTTGAAACTCCAATCAAAGTCCTAAGGAACCCTAAAAGTTGACCACTTAATCAAATTCCTCAATGTAGTAAAACCCCAATCAAAGTCCTAAGGAACCCTAAAAATTTTAACATTATCAAGCTTCTAAGTGTAGTTGAAACTCCAATCAAAGTCCTAAGGAACCCTAAAAGTCGACCATTTAATCAAATTCCTCAATATAGTATAACCCTAATCAAAACCCTATACGGAACCCTAAATTTTACGTAAAGCCAAATCCTCAACGGGTCGGAACCGCTAGAAGGGACCTTGTCGCGCGACCTACAAGTAGGTCCTAAATGAAGTAAAACGGCAGACATAGGAGGAGGGGGTTCTGGGGGGCTAAGGGGGGTCACAGCACGGCTCGCTTCGCTCGTCGCGCTGTTCCCCGTGGTCGCGTGGCGGCTCGCTTCGCTCGCCGCGACGCTCCCCCCGGGTTCAGGAAGAGGGGGTTCTTGGGGGCTTAGGGGGGTAACAGCACGGCTCGCTTCACTCGCCACGCTGTTCCCCGTGATCGCGTGGCGGCTCGCTTCGCTCGCCGCGACGCTCCCCCCGGGTTTCGGAGGAGGGGGTTCTGGGGGGCTTAGGGGGGGTCACAGCACGGCTCGCTTCGCTCGCCGCGCTGTTCCCCGTGGTCACGTGGCGGCTCGCTTCGCTCGCCGCGACGCTCCCCCCGGGTTCAGGAGGAGGGGGTTCTGGGGGGCTTGGGGGGAGTCACAGCACGGCTCGCTTCGCTCGCCGCGCTGTTCCCATGGTCGCATGGCGGCTCGCTTCGCTCGCCGCAATGCTCCACTCGAAAAATAAATACAGTAGATCTATAAAATCATGTACCAATGACCACTACTACCTGCCGCGGGCGGCCGCTAGTTCATAAAATCTATAATAGGTATGTACCTATACCTACTACAGTCACGAAAAACGCCTTGGTATGCTTGCTACTAACTATTATCTATTCTGTGACGTTACCGTGTCATAGTAACTACTAGCGTATCTGTAGCGTCTTACGCTTTTTTTCGATTTTTATTATGAACTCTACGTTGTAGTCTTAGGGTACATTTCTGCAAAAAATCCGTCCTACGCTTTTTCGATAAGGTCACGTGATCCTGACGCCCTGACGCGAGTTTAAGATTTTATACCCATTACAGAAAGTGCTCAACGCCGCTAAAGAAGTTTTCACTTCAAAAAAAACATGGATGAACTGTGTGAAAGATGACATGGATAAGAGAGGAGTGAATGCAGAGATGACGGCTGACAGAGGAGAATGGAGGAGGAAACATCTTGTGCCAACACTGCCAACCCTACATAAAGTGGGATAAGGGCAGGAAGAAGAAGAGTTAGTATTATTTTTGATTTATTGAGAGCTCGTTTTAGTATTACCATATCCTTTTGCTTTGCACATCCCGAAAGCGGGGTTGATTACTGCGCATGCCAGGGGGCTGATTTCAAAGGGATCTACAATCTGCGGCTCCCATAACAGAAGATCTGAGTTGATTCTGTTGTAGATTATCTCGTATAGCTGTTTGGATCTGAAAATAATAGTGTGTTAATTTATAAACTATTGTACCGACATTCCTGCGAATAAATTATTATGATTAATAATCTGAAGAAGGATAATGTTCCTGTTTTGTACCTACTGTTAACCAGTTTTGGGAATAGGACATCCTTAATCGGACCGAGCAACGGGGGACATCACTAGTAGAGGAAAAATAAGATGGTGCCGACACTACCTACTTTCGTTTTTATCTGATCAGCTACATATTTTGCTCACATAGTGTAGATTCGAATTGGTTATTGTAGAATATAGAAAACATCGAATAGCTTAAGATAAACAATATTGTAACTCTGAGTCTAAGAATTAAAACTCACTCAAGTTGTAAGCTCAGAATGGGCAGACTGAATTCGAGATGTATAGAAGACAGTTCTATGGAGTTGCTTGTGAATTCAGCCATTTCTTCGTCATTGCCTGGCACGATGATTTCTTCTTCTTGACCTAAAACCAAACGCACAATTATTTTTACCGTTCGGATTACCAAGCACTTTTAAAGCTCCCTTGTTTGTGGGCTGCGTTCAGATTCAGTTTTTACTTGTTTGGCGACGTTGGTGCGCGTATTTCTTACAACTGAATGGTCAGATTGGAAGCGTTATCTCAAATATAGCTTTCATAACTTCAGATTGTCATTACGAATACACTCCAATGCCGTTTGGATTGCCAAATGCTCCTATATATCTTACTTTGTTGTGGGCTGCTCTCATGTTTAGTGACGCTCTGGTGCGCGCATTTCTTCCCGCTGAAAGGACTGGGCTGTGTGCTGCTGAGACTGTTCATTATGTACATGGATGTCGTCATAGGGTTCACGGAGGCGGGAGCGAAGCAAGGCTCGTCGTGGAGACTATCGAATGGACCCTTATTCGGATTTTTGGGCTTGAATGTTATTGATATTCTATCAAAAAGAGAAAAAAAGTATTAGTATATTTTATATAGCATAATATTTTATCATTGTCATCATCAGCCTAAATAAGTCCACTGCTGGACATAGATCTCCCCTACACATTTCCAGGAAGAACGATTCTGAGCCCTTTCCATCCATCAACTTCCCGCGATCTTAACAATGTCGCCGGCCCATCTGGTGCATCTGCATGGTAGGGCGCCCTACGTTTCGTCTTCCGGTTCGTGGTTGCCATTCGAGAACCTTTATTCCCCAACGGTTGTCGGTTCTTCGAGCTATATGACCTGCCCATTGCCACTTCAACTTACTAATTCTACCAGTTATGTCGTCGACCTTGGTTCTTCTACGGATACCCTCATTTCTGATTCTATCACGTAATTAAACTCCCAGCATACTAGCTCTCTCCATAGCTCGTTGCGTGACTTTGAGTTAATATTATATAGCAGCTTTCCGGAACTTTAAGCAACACTAAGAAAGTTTAGACCAAGAATTGGTTGTATGTAAAATGAGACTTATTTGATAATAAATAGTTACTTACGTAGGAAGCAATGTCGATGGTAGGTTACCACTCAATATGTTTCCTTCACTTGAGCCGTTGTCCATTGTCGTATTAGCTATGTGTGTAGCAGCCAAACTATCATTTTCCTGCAACAAACAAGACCAGTATATTTACAGAAAATCAACAGTCAAAGTTCAAGACATTAGGTTCTTATTCAACTTTTGATGTCACAACGAACAGTGAAAGGATGAAGCTTCTGCTTGATGAACAGTGATGTAAGCTTCGCAGAGGCTAATTTCTTGCATATGACAATTTTTTCCGAACTTTTTAAGTTCTACGACTTGCCGGCTTTCTAACGATGTTTTCCTTCACCGTTTGAGAGTAGAAGCGATTAGCTTACTTACTTACATCATCATTATCAGCCTGAAGAAGTCCACTGCTGGACATGGGCCTCCTGCGATCTTAACAATGTCGTCAGTCCATCTGTTGGGTGGGTGGTGGGCGCCCTACTTTTCGTCTTCCGGTTTCCGGTCCGCTTACTTACATGATAGTACAGATCTAGCGAAGTTGCCTTCAAAGTGACCGTCGTTGGCATCGGACGGACACTGGGCGATTGCTGAGAGCTTATAGTTGCATTTGCGAATTTGAAGAGTAGGTAGTCTGGCCTGACTCGACGTGATTCCCGGCTCAAGCCCGGCCGGAGATCAGCTATTGGGAATCTGGGAAGGAAATATTTGTAAGCTTTTACAGTTATCAGTGATAACTGATAACTTATCACACTCGGACTCCATACAAAACCAACCAGCAAACAGTGGGTGTAACAAAAAATCCTTTTTTCGTGAAAAACAATTGTCTTCGCATAAATCTTTAGTAGTAGTAAAGCTCTTTGTGAAGAGCTCGCCTATTTCTACCGTGAAGCAGCATTGTTGTGTTTCGTTTTGAAGGGTGTGGGTGCCGGTGAAATTACTGGCACGTGAGGCTGAACATCTGTATGCCTCAAGTTGATGGACGTTGGGCAGTGCATATGCTTGTTCCATCAACTAGTTGCATAAAAAACAACTCCGTTATTTATTTATTGATTTGAAAAACCTTTTTTTAACTGAAAGTTTATTTAGATATCCCCAGAAATTTCTTTAAAATCAGTTTGGTTATGATGCTTTTCTAGTTTTTAAACTTATCGTGTTACCTGAGTATAGCATTGAGATTGGGGCATTGCAGCGACACGTTGAGTTGGTTTTGTGCCGTGACGGGCGTCGCTACCGATGGAGCTGTACTTGCCACTCCGCCGAAGAATAACGCTGACATTCGCTCCATTATAGTTAGTTCTACGTCCACGTAGAATGGCGTGCATTTCACTCTGCAAATATTCAACATCGATGTGTGAATAATCTATACTAATATTATAAAACTGAAGAGTTTGTTTGTTGAGTTGAACGCGCTAATCTTGGGAACTGCTGGTCCGAATTGAAAAAATATTTTTATGTTGGATAGTCCATTAATCCTACACACTAGCTAGAAGTAGTAGTAGGTCGCTTGTAAATAGGCTAACATCACGCTATTTCTACTAGCGACCCGTGCGAAGCTGGGGCGGATCGCTAGTAATAAATAAATATTGACAATCACGCAACACTATCTTGTCCCAAATAAAGCAGAGCTTGTACCATGGGAACCAGATAGCTGATATAATACTTATGTATTTTTTTTTTTGTAAATACATTCTAAGTCTTAGAATACAATATAACAGACCCAGACTGAAACAAACATCTGTGTTCACCACACAAATATTTGTTCTCTATGTGGATCGGTCCACGGCCTACGGCGCAGAAAGTATACTGTGGTTAGTATAAAAACACAATTAAACTTACACAATATCAGTTGTGGGATACACAAGTTTCTTCTCTCCTGCAACGCGCACGAATTTGGAAGTCTGCTTGAAGTTCATTCTGATATTCGCTTTGGAAGCAGTTGACGATCCTCTTCTACTCGAAGTGTCGTCATCATCATCAGCTGGGGACGAAAGTAAATTACAAACTATCGCTTTTGGAATGTAGAAAAAAACTAACGACGTGCCTTAGGATATGTTCACAAGGGCAAGTAGGCGTAGTTTTACTCGATCAACTTGATCAATTCATTTCGCCTACGTGTCTCTCTCTTTTGTATGGAGAAAAGATGAGATAACAACAAACGGAGAAACGATTGAAACGAGTAAAACTCGGACTAAGGGTACAACTTACTACTACTACAGTGCAGAAGGCAGAGCTACTACTAACTGAGCTGAGAGGTCTGCCAGATTTTAATCATGAACTACCATTAGTAAAACTGTGATTAAACTGAGCTATAATAAATATTGCACATCGGCCTATCGGGCATCGTAGAGCGTTATCTTTCTGACGTACACTACGTTCTATGAAGCCGAAATTAGCCGATGTGCAATAGTACTACTATAAGTAGGATGGACTTACATTTATTCTCAAAGCGAATCAAATCAAAGCTTTGTGGCTTTAGATTGTCATCTGTAAGAGTATAAAGGCACTCTCTCACTAGTATATTCCTTACAGCTGCTTCGCAGACCGTTTGACTGCCGTGTGACGTCACCTTTTCACTTCCGTCTAACGTTATGTCAGATGTGAGCAGCCTGCAACATAACATAAATATTGGTACAGCTTTTTTCAAATACAGAACATAGCTGACAAGGACAGAGATAGAGCTTGTAAGATATCTCAGTAGAGTGAAAGAGAGGGTTCAGTTTTCATAATCTTACCTCAAATGATTAGATCTCGCAGCGTTATCAATAGCGTTATTGACAGCACTGAAGACATCGTTCTCAGTGATGTATAATGAGGTTAACCTTTCAAAGAATTGAGTTGCGGTTTCGTGCATTCTTATGGCACTGTTCGGAGATATGCAGTCGGAGCCGATTGAAGACCCTATTAGAATATCCTAGAAAAATAAAATGCGTTATTTTCTTATAAGTTCTAGACTTCTCGTTGAAATGGGTTCGTCGGAGAACTTAAATGCATATTCATAATGGTCTTAAATAGTCCTATTGCTTCATTTAGCTATTACCTACCTTATGTAGCAGTACGCAAGATAATGACGTAATGCGTAAACTGACGTGAGAGACCTCAGCCGTGGGGTCACCATCAATATGTGGCACTGAAATGGAAATGCTTGATAAATAACAATAATAATCACAAGACTAAATTGCAGAAAACTGCATCAAAACCCCGACAAGAGCTGAGCTTAAATTTAAGAAGAATAATAATAAATTAATTAATAATGTGGACAATTCACACAACACTATCTAGCCCCAAACTAAGCAAAGCTTGTACTATGGGAACCAGATAGCTTATACAATACTTAAATATTACTACAATATAACACCCAAACAACTGCCAGACAGTGAACAAACATCTGTGTGCACCACACAAATATTTGTTCTAGGTGGGGATCGAACCCACGACCTACGGCGCAGAAGGCAGAGCTACTACCAACTGAGCTGAGAGGCCAGTCATAAATTGATAGTTACCTTTCTTATTCCGCTTTATTCTAGGCTGTGCGGTTGGCAGATTGACACTAGACGTCATGCTGGTACTCATAGAACTCACTGATGACGTAAAACTCTCTGTCATCTGGTTGTTCGACGACATGGGATGAAACCTTTCGCTGTCCATTTCGCTCTCTTCTGTCAAATACGTCATAAATAATGAAAACCAATTCAAATGCTACCAAAATTATTTAAAAAAACATGCAAACATGAAGAGATTTGTTTATAATGTCATTACCCATATGTCATAGTGAGCTTGAAGTCCACTACTGGACTTAGGCTCGTATTCCGAAACAGTACTTGCATCAAGCACAGAGTTTTGTCATGTTTCAATGAAGAACTGTCAAAAAATCTGTGCTGGAGCATCAAGCACAGATTTTGAGTGCTCCAGCATCGTTGCTCAAGCATTGTTTCGGAATACGGGCCTTATAGTCTAAGATCCCGCTGTAGAAGGACCTTCACCGAGCTGGTTATTTAATGAAACGTATTTTATATATAATAAAACATGCCAATAAACATATTCTATATGGGTTGCCTGTCAAATTCCAGTCCAGGATAATTATGACTAATTAATAATTAAAAAAAAAAAAATTAACTTTCCACTGGTTTGTTTATTAAACAAATTCTATACCAATCGAAAGTATAGACCCCAGTATTTTTATTCAATAAACATACCGGTGCAAAATGCTAGTATCGATTTACCTGTTTATACCTGGCTACCCGAGAGTTGTGACCGGAAAAAAATAGGCAACCTAACGTTTGCATATTCTATGGGGTCTATACTTTCGATTGGTATAGAATTTGTCTAATAAACAAACCGGTGGAAAGTTGAAAAAACAATTATATTTTTAAATTGTTAATTAATCATATCCTGGACTGAAATTTGATAGGCAACCGATATAGAATATATTTATTGGCATGTTTAATTAAATATAAAATACGTTTCATTAAATAACCAGCTCGGTGAAGGTCCTTCTATAGCGGGATCCTATACTATTAGACTTTCCTACACACTTCTACATGGGCTAGGTTCACTGAAGGATCATTAGCTTATGTCATAATTTTGACTTATGTTAGAATGACTTTCACCCACAGAAGTTGTTACCTAAGTTGCATGGCCTATATAGGTATGTTTTCTCATCAGCCACCAATACCATTCATTACGTTGTTGTAAACTAAGACTTACCAAAGCTAGGTCCAGACCAGCCACACTTGCCACTAGGCTTTGTCGTCTGTTGCTCCAAATTGCCCAGTAGTTGAGCTTCTATCAGCTGAAAGTCAGCTTGCTTCATGGGTTTGCAGTGGATGTTCATACCACTAGGCCTCATAGGAATATTACTGCAAAAGTTAACTATTATTGCCAAATGAAAATCAACTCTACCAAAAAAAGGAACAAGGTCTACTTTGTCATGGGAATATTGGTGTAAAGTTTACCTAACAAAATCTACTTTATAAATATTGTAGACAATGCACTATTTAGCCCCAAACTAAGTAGAGCTTGTATTATGGGAGCCAGATAGTTGATAGGTATAATATTAAATATGTATTTTTTTAATGTAAATACATACTTAGAATACAATCTAACACCCAGACAGAAAACAAACATCTGCGTTCACCACACAAATATTTTTTCTAATTGGGGATCGAACCCGCTTACGGCGCGGAAGGCCGAGCTACTAACTGAGCTGAGAGGCCAGTTATGTATTAGGTTATGGATTATTTTACCTTGTATCTTCTAAATCAGGCTGGTTCAAAGCACCAACAAGCTCAATCAACGTATGAAGCTGCCTCGGCGATAGAAAAACAATAAAGGATCCGAGTATAACTGTTATCTCCACCTTAGGACCTTCCACTTGTTCTGTATGCTTGATTTTCAGAGCCAGTTCTTGCTGCCCCACTAATTTAGCGAATAATATCGGATCTGGCTGATTGGACCTATCATCTGGAGTCAACTCTCTTGACTCAGTGCGGCTTTTCGCTTCAGCAATGATTTCTTTGATCGCGTCGGGTTCTATAGTGGATATGACGCTGCGAGTTTCATAGAAAACATCCGATATAGTGCTTGTATAGTTTATATCAGGTGTACTAGGATTACTGTTCTCAGTTTTATCAGCTTGCGACGATGCGGACTTCTCCATAATTAGACTTCGGGCCATGGTGCGCAGTTTTGAAGGGAATTCGTCGGTGTATAAAGTGACTCCGTCGAATTTAATTTTTTTGTTTGTGTATGTAGCGACAACGTAGGTTTTCGATTTTTCCGGGTCTGTCATGTCTGGAGTGGGTTCGGTGCCTGCTTCGTCGAAGTAATCAATGCTGGAATTTCAGAAATAAACACGGCATTAGAATTGCACCTATGTGAAGTTTGAAGGAAAATAATTTCTCGCAAAACACGGTAATGATTTAATTCGAATTCGTAATGTCATCAAGGTCGCTAATTCTATGTGTTCAGATTATTCTATCAGTTTTTGAGGTCATCAATTATTGTACTCACAAGGAAGTAATGTTTTAAAAATATATAGTAGACTAGCAGTCGCCCGCGGCTTCGTTCGCCCCGTTCCCGTTACAATATCTTTAGAAATTATAGCCTATGTGTTATTCTGATGCATAAGCTATATTATTGTAAAGTTTCATTAAAATCCGTTCAGTAGTTTTTACGTGAAAGAGTATCAAACATCCATCCATCCATACAAACTTTTGCGTTTATTTTTTTCGAAAAAGTATTAAAGTGCCAGGACAACAAGTAGGTACATTTTCACGGGTATCCTTTAGGTGATAGAGTTTTAGGTAATTGAAAGAAAAATATAATGCTACTTACTTCTTTATGTGGATCTCCAGAGCAATGCCTCTGTCACCGTTTTTAGGTACATGTTCTATTCGTATTTTTGTATTTACGAATTTAACCTTCACTCTGCTCAAGACTGAAATAAAAAATATAAAATAGGCCTGAGTTTGAGCTGTGTTAGGGCAGTGGCATATATACAGGGTGGAATTTTGTAATGCCACCTGGAGGGAAAGTACTCTTAATACTGCAGATAGAAAATTTTACTCAAAGGAAACATTCCTTTATTTTTGAATAGAAAGCAAACTGCATTCAAAGATTTTCGAAAATTCTCTTCTCCCACACCCGGGAATGGCTGATTTATAACTTATCAATGACCATTATTAACTTCCAAAATAGCCAAAGAAAAGACTTACTTGAATCTATGGCATGTGCAAACATCTCAATGCCCTCAACCGGATGGGTCTCCTGGGGTCCATCTTCTTCTCGGAGACATTCCGCAGCCAGCTGCATCGATGACGACATGGAAGACCACATTGACTCCAGCATTGATGATACTAAAATTACATAAAATCAAGCTTTTAATATAGCTAATAAATAGTTTTTAATATCGGTCTTAGAGAATGATAATAATGTGTTTGATTTATTTTTTTTTAAATATAATTAAAAAGAATATTCTACTCATATCATCCCATTGCTCCACAAAGGCCTCTGCTAAATCTTACCAACCAACTCTATACCTCGCCAATCCTCAACTTTCTTTTTAGACAACTAAGAAATGAATGCAAGTCTGCAGTGTCTTGCATAAATATATCCACAAAAACATCTAGAGACAACAGCCTTTGCTACAATACTCTAGGGAGAGCACTGGTGGTCTAGTGGTAGCGGCCCCACCTTCCGATCTTAAGGCCATGGTTTCAAATCCAGTGAAAACATCGTGAGGAAACCGGCGTGTCATAGAACCTAAAAAAGTTTGAGCAACACATATCAAGCGTCACGCAAAAAGGGCCCGCCAGCAGCCTACTTGTTTAAAACCAGTGCGCACATCAAGTGCGGATGATGAATTTGCCGAATACTCTAGGCTCTGTCCTTCACCAGCAAAGCAGACAAGGCAGAACCTTGAAAAGCCATGATCTTAAGCTCTGATAATTTTTGATATCAAAGCATTTAACAAAACAAGCATACCTGGCTCAGCCCGCACTTTTGGTTGAACGGTGAGGGAGAGGCCATTAATTTCAACAATGGAGTCATCTTTCAACAGTGTTGACCAAGGGATGGTCACTGTGATCTCATGCATGCGGCCATCCACTATTTCCAGCGGCCAGTTCTGAGCATCCCCCAGTTCATTGAGAGCCTAGAAGTATAAGGAATTAGTTAAAAAAGAGAGGCTCTTTTTGTGTGAATCGTCATGTTTTTAAACTTATGGTTTTTATTTTATTTTTATTAGATTTAGTATTTAAATGAAATGTGGCTAATAAAAATCTAGTGCTAACAGATCAGGCAATAGTAAAATTTACAGCAAAATTCCATGTTTTGTTTCTTACTTTCTAGTTGATATCTACTACAAATAAAAACTCATAATACATTTACAAAACCAAAAAATAGAAATAAAAACTATTGTATTAGGATAACACAGAGAAAGACTCTCTTCATTGTATTTTTTTATTAAATCTTTATAAAATTAAAATTTTCTTTATTCAGTTATTACAAGGATCACTTTGAATCATCTTAAAGCTTGGTGAGTCTATGTGCCATTCCGCACAACCATTAAAACTCTTTTATTACAAAAAATGCAATAGCTTAATAATTAAATACTGTAGGTATAAGCAGTGTAGTATTATTTTAGTAACCTTGACCACATTGAATTGGGGCTTACATGTTGTTCATTATTGAACAAAGAAATGGTTTGTAAAGACAGATCAGAATGCAGTAGTAAGCAGTCTATCATGAAAAAAATTGAATTGTGATGACTTTTTAAAGTACTCAGGCGATATGAAAAAGTGACAAGCTGTGTTATTCTTTGTCTAAAATCATGAATGAGCACGTGTGTCGCCCAAATGCGCACATAATATTGGCAGTCCATAAAAGCAAATAGCACAATTGAGGGTTTTTATACAAAACAAAGTAGGAAGTATAAATTGAATAACATACTTCGCAGTCAAGGCTGACATCGCAAACGGTACCAGTTCCATTGTACAGGTCCACACTCAGCTGATCCAGAGTAAGTTTTTCCTTCAGAAAGTTGCCGAGATATCGCTGTAGCAGGTATCTGCAGGCACGCTTCTTGATGCTCTCAGACCACGGCAGATACCACAACATTTTCAGTTCATTTCAAATAACATCACACTTGAAAATTTTTGATTTTGTGCGTAAATGAATGACTATTGTGATTTGCGTGCGATTGACTTGCGAACGTAAATAAACACTGCGTGTGCGTGTGCGTTTCGTTCGTTTTGTTTCTTGCTTTTCTATCAAAAACATGTCAAAAACGGCTGACGGTCGTGACATACAGAAATGTCATTGTCAGAAGAGCGTGTAATCTAAACAGCTGTCAGAATCTCGTCAGAAGTGTAGGTAGGTACCAGGTTATAGGGGGCCACGACCTGAGGCCACGACACACGGATGCAAGGAATCTAATACTCTCTACCGGTGTTATTAATAATCCTGGCGCAACGCTGGAGTAGTTAAATCGTGTTTTGTCACATTTGTTCGAGTTGACAATTGCATGTCAATGCAAGAGACAAAACACGGATTAACTAGTCCAACGCTACGCCAGGATTATTAATAACACCCTACGAGAGCACGGATGGCAGTAAGTTATCTAAAAAAATGGTCTAAGCAGTGCAGTAAGTATGGAAACGGAAACTAGCCTAGGTGCGATGACCTCTCATATTGCTGCCTGAAGGCGATCAGTGAAACGCTGTCAAATTTGACAGCGTTTCACTGATCGCCTTCAGGCATCTGACAGCGATATTTGACAGCGGTTCATTAATCGCCATCGCCAGCGACCTAGGTGTGCACAGGCCTTTATGAAGTTGATGAAACCTCGATTGATGTTATTAAAAACTAGGAAAAAAACTAAACATCTATTTTATGTAGCAGCGTTAGATACTTTTTACTTTGCTTCAAGCAAGACCCGGTTCAAATTTTAGCGCCTCTGTGCCTGCGAGTTTCACTAGAAGTCCTGAAAACCGCAGCTCCCAGCTTGCCACAACAACATGAAGGAAAAAAGAACCGAGAGTCCTTAGCTAAGGTTTATATTCCTATCCTAGTCCCAGAGGCGTCTCTAGCTCATGTAGCGCCCGTGTGCAAACATTACCCAAGCGCCCCCTAGTAAGTGCGCGTTCAAAATGGAATGGATATACAAAGTCCAAGTAACAGCATATCAAGTTACAACAAACTGTCAAATTTCCCCAATGGGTAATTAACTCTATTGTTTGGAGATTTTTAGGAAGAATTTTTTCAGTTTGGTTACCACAATGCCCTGTTGACTATATTTAGAATTATTATTATGCAAGGTGTTCTGGTGTTTACCCTAACAAGCCAAAACGTATCCATGATTATTATGTTGACATGACTATCTTCTGCTTCTTTTTTCTTCTTCTTCTTCTAAATATATAAAACTCTTACGTTACTGACTGACTGACAATCAACGGATAGCATAAACCGTTAGTCCTAGAAGCATGAAACTTGGAGGGTGTGTTTCTTTTATAGCGTAGAGGTGCACTAAGAAAGGAAATTGGAAAATTCTCTCCCTTTGATGAGAAAAATGGGGAAAATGGTTTTAAAAAAAATCAACGCACAGCCTAAACCGTAAGTTCTAGAAGCATGAAACTTGGAGGGTGTGTTTCTTTTATAGCTTAGAAATGCATTTAGAAAAAAAAAATTAAAATTCTTTCTGTATGAGGAGAAAAAAAGGGGGGGGGGGAGGGCGCCGAGTGCCGGTGGCGCTCGTCAGCCCCTATGATGTTATTCATCAAATATTAGAAGAGCTCAAGATGCTATACAAAATCTATGCAGAGCGGAGCTTTTTTTACGTTGGTCATTGAAAGTGCGGCACCCGGCCAACGCGCCCGCCAAGTTGAGCACCGTAGCGGTCCTAGGGGGCGCCGAATGCAGAGCGGAGCGCTTTTTACGATGGTCATTGAAAGTGCGGCGTCCGGCCAACACGCCTGCTGAGTGGCGCCGAGCGCCGCCGCGGCGGCGCTAACTGCTTTTTTTTGGGGAGTAGATTTAATCAAGGATCATTGAGTAAAATTTATTGTTGCATAGTGATAGTAAACATAATAAACTCAAACTCAAACTCAATCATTTTTTATTCATTACGATGCAAGAATCACTTTGAAACGTCTTATAGCTAGGTGAGTCTAGGTGCCAGTTCCACGCGACCAAGCGTAGAAGAACAGGCAACAAACTACGTCTCGGTTCCTACTGTTTTTTTATATGATCCTTTTACAAATCAAAAATAGTCTAAAATAATAGCAGTGAAGTTCCAGTGTGGTGCCACTTCACTTAGTCAGACGTATGCAATGCAATAATACAAAAGCAAAAGTTTCAAAGACAGCACACGCTACGCTTCAAAGTTATACTATAGTATCTACACAGAAAAATAATACAATACAGTCAGCGTAAAAACAGAAATTAAATTTTTCTTCATCCGTGGGTACTTCATCAATCAACATCAACATTGTTTTGGTACACAGGATTACTGCAGGTGAATATTTTCAAACTATAGAATACCACAAACGTGTTTGGGGGCAGATAGAGAGTAGCGGTATACTGAGCTTGGCCAACTCCTTCCTGCGAAAAGGCCATGACATCGGAATCGTTGACGATTATTTTAATTTCCACTCTTGAAACTTTATAATCTTCTGAAATAAAAACTAGAATTTACCTATTTAACATCCCAGATTTATATCTATACCTACTTACTATAAAAAAACAAGTTAAGAGGGAATCATACATGCGACTCTCCATACAAACGTAGTCCCCTATTTCCTCCCTGGATAATGCCTCTAGAGCAGGGATTCCCAAAGTGGTCGATATCGACCCCTTGGGGTCGATATTGGTTTCCTAGGGGTCGACATAAACGAAAACTAATTTTGGGGGTCGACGAGGTCTAACAATCGACCCCTATTAAATTAACACAAGTTCTTATTTCAAACTTTCAATTTAAGTACGTAGGTACTGTATTGTTTATGTTGTGTTACGTGTACTAAGAATAATTAATATTTTTGTAGGAAATAGCATTGTTGTAGTAATGTAAAGTCTCAAGTTCGTACAACGTACGTTTATTTTGTTTAATTTTGATGAGCAAATGGACTCAACTTTAATCACCTAACCAAGTGCAAAGTTTTCCAATTGGTACCTTATTACCTAGGTATTTTGTATCAATAGGAAAAAACTAAAGATACGCCCCCTTATTCATAATAGTCTGCTGACTTAAAGTATTGCTAACTCTCACTCTGTCTTCTTCTATTGACCGAAATCGAGAGAGACCTATGAAAAATAACACTCTGTAGCAGCTGTTTTAAGTTAGCGGACCATTGCGAATAAGGGGGTTGATCTTAAAAGTAGGTAATTTAGCCATGGGGGTCGGAGGAAACTGTTCATTTTGGAAAAGGGGTCACTTGTCCAAAATAGTTTGGGAATCCCTGCTAGAGTAACCATTTTTTCTCATAAAATCCAGATCTGCTATATACGTGCTCGTATGTTTTCCTTTTTTTCAGAAACTTATTGATAAAGAAAATATCACCTCCAATTCATATTTCTTATAAATCATATGAGGGTCATATTTTCTTTATTAATAAGTTTCTGAAAAAAAGGAAAACATACGAGCGCGTATATAGCAGATCTGGATTTTATGAGAAAAATGGTTACTCTAGGTCTAGAGGCATTATCCAGGGAGGAAATAGGGGACTACGTTTGTATGGAGAGTCGCTTGTGTGATGCCCTCTTAACGCATCGACACCCAGTGGGCACGGCGCCGCAGGCGGGCTAATTTTCTAAAGCAAGCAGTAACAATAAATAGCATTATCTATTTCAGTCAGCAGTCAAATCTGTCGTTGATAACCTATTCATGTTTATACCACTTGTGCTGCTACTGTTATTACTGCTATCACCAGGTAATTTCTACTTAGTTACGTACTTTCCCACACTTACCATTTGCACTTTTGTAATAAATATCGAAAATTCGATTCATCCGAACTCGTCCCCATATTTGTTGCTCAGAGAATAACAAGTTACCTGAAAATTGGTTTTGAAAATTAAAAATTTATGAAAATTATTGTCTACTTACTACTTATTCAAACTAAATTACTTACATACCCACCCGTAGGTAAGTATACCAAATATTTGGCTTTTATTTTTCTGGTGTGGTGTTTTTTTATCGTAATTTGGCTTTAAAAGGTCTGTAGTGTAGGCACATAGCTAGTAGCTACCTATCTACTTACATATTTTCTTTCGTTTTTACCTTTACATACTCCTTGGGTCATCAGAATCTTGAAATACCACACGCCCACTCCCTGAATAGTCCTTCGCATTCTCACACCGACAGTCCCAATTGAACTGTTTAGTATCAAAATTATTGCGATAAGTGAAATATAATTTTTAAACATCATCAGTAATTAATCAAATGATTAGACTAGAATCACTAGCCTAGTGTAGTAATTAATCTAGACGTTGACACTAGGTCTAGTATAAAGGCAAACTAAGACAGACCATACCTACCTGTTATAAATAGGTACTAGATATGCATACATAGTATTTACCTTCTTACTTAGCACCTAAGCTGGCACTCTTAGGTGGTAGGTATGTTAACAATGCAATGTTTTGTAAACTAGAAGAGATAGGAACACGACTAAATAAGCCATTGTCAATCACTTATTAGCCCTATAATCGCGGTACATTATTATCCTGACGGACCTATTATAATGCTAATATAAAAACGAATAGTAGGTAAGTGCCTACCTAAGTATACGTATATAAAAAATAATTGCATGACAAAACGATTAATTTTAGTATGTTTTTAATCAGGTTAGGTTGCGCAGTAGTTTAACAGATTAGTGATTTGCTAATACGTATCGAGCACCGGCAACTATGCCAGCCCAGGTTTCCGTAACAATCTGTCGAATGTAATTTGGGGGAACTTCAAAGTTGTATTCATAACCAGGCAATTCCAAAGTGTAGGTGAGGGGGATGCCAATAGCACGCGTCCAGTCACGAGAGGTTCCAGTAGAGTAGTAAAGCACATGAGCTGCGTTGCCAACGATGTATCGGTCGGCTTCTTCAAGAGCCAAGTTGTCAATAGCTGTGGCCATTTGGACTCCAGCGAGGTGGAGAACCAATCCATTAGAAGGAAGAGTACCTGTAATGAGGATGTGCAGAGATCATGAGTACCTAATATGAAGTGCTAGTAAATACCAGGACTGTCTTTCCATAGAAAAATCAACAATATCACGTCATTGTCTGAATCACTACCTATTAATGGATTCACATCATCACTTGTGATAAGTGGTACCTTACCTACCTGCCTAGTTTATCATCAATTTAAGGTGAGGGGGGAGGAATGAATCTTACCAATTTTCTTATTCATTTAAAATGATGTGTTTCCATATTTTTTTTCCTTCTTACCTACTTATGTAATGAAGCTGCGGTCAATATTTACTTTATCTGCATAGCGATGAACCACAGTGATGACCATGGCACCGAAATCATGATTTTTGTCACGTACCATTATTACCCCAAGCGTAGAGAAACATGTTTCCATAGCTATGCAAAGAGATGTACAAAGCAGTTCTTGCAACATGCTGCAATACTGCATCTCTTATAACCCTGGTTTCAGGTTCTGAGAATGCAGAGGGTCCTTCGTAGATAAGAGAGCAAGGGTCACTGGAAGCTTCACTGGTGCCCCAATAATGGTCGAAGTTGCGGTTTCCGTCAACTCCAGGGCATTCGCCTGAACCTGGATGAGACATGGAACGGGTCTTACGCCACAAACGGTCCTGGAAAATAACAACAGTTAAAATAATCCTGTAAAATCTGCACTGAAAAATTTGACGCTAACTTACCAGAAATAATTTAACATCTAGGTTTGTTATTTACTATACTCTTCAGGCTCATGCCTTTTTTGTATTTTATAACTAGGTAGGTAACTAAGACTGAACTAGGAATAACCTATTCTTCATCTCAAATTAGATGCTTCCAAAATATACATCGTAAATTCGTGAACGTTGACCCATACGTAGGTCATCACGTTTTATGTTGACATTGAAATGTAAATTGGTATTATATATCATCAAATATTCCCTATATGGTTCTGATTAAAAGAAAAATGTGGTCACTGCTTAAAGTAGGTCACCCTGTAGGTACAGACATGGTAAATCATGCATAGTATGTCATCATAGTACAACGAATTTATGAGTGTGTGTCTATAGCTTTTATTTACCTCATCAAAGGAGTATTCATAACCGTCAGGGTTAGCTAACGGGATAATGACCCAGTCAATATCAGTAGTAAGATTATTATCCACAATATCAACGACCAGCTGGTTGATAATGTATAGAGCTACAGGTGGTGTAACCCATTCTCTGGCGTGGACAGCAGCATCAATGATAATGACTGGCTTCCTCAGGTTTTCGAACCTGGTGGTTGAGATCCTGACGTATTTGATCTGGCGTCCTTCGTAGCTCATCGCTGCGTTTATAACTGTTACCAATTCAGGGTATTGCTCTGCTAGCCCGTCGAGGTATTCATTTATCTGAAGAAATGGACACAGCTAGTAGTATTTCTATCAAATGGAAAAAAATATTAGTAGTAAATATTATATTCTAAGATTTACTCACCTCAGCATGCCTATAGTAAGTGTCCCAGCTGATCTTTGTGCCACTTTTCTCTGCCGCTATTTTCCTACTCTGAATTTGTTCCTCTTCTTTTCTAAGGATACTGGAATAAGACCATGTAACATTATGATTAAATAATATTACCTTCTTCATATTTTAAAAAGTCTTTACTGATCGTACTTGGCAAGGTTTTCAGAGATCAGCTTGTAAGGCATGTTGTTGGCTTCAAAGTAACCCAGCCATTGTGCTTTCTCCTCAGGTGCTAGCCTAAGCAGGACTTCAAGCTGGCCACTGGTTGATCTGGCAGCGGGAGTTGCTGATAGAACATCTAAACGTGCTTCAAGTTTTGCCAACTCATCAGCTGGTCCAGCCACACGGTATAGCTGATGTCTGTGAATATATTTTATACGGTGAATTCTTAAAGGTTGATAATTTACACAAATCATTTTAGAAAAATCCTGGTGGAGTTCTCGATTCAGTGATCGGTCGGTACGTGTAGGTAGACCAAGAAAGGATTTTTGATAAATCCACCCCTTAAGGTGTGCAGCAGGGTTTAAAGTTCGTTTGTGATTCCACTTGTTTCAAATAAGTTTAATACAATATAAGATTACTTACCCTTCATATTTTTCGTGTCGAGCTCTGGCTAGAGCCACAAAAAGCAGCACACATGTCACCAGTCGAAACATTTTACCTACCGATAAACCTTTGTCGGCAAATGCTTCTGTACAGGTGCTCTGCAATAATATATCCTTAGCGCTTAGATTGTCCATAATCCTTTAGATATCTACTATCATAATCATTATCATGTAGATTACTTAGCTTTGTTCATTTATTGATCTTCGTTTTTAGAAAGAAAAGAACGAAAGAAAGAAAATACATTTACTTGACATAAAGGCGCACACGCAAGACAAATACATGAAAACAAACAGAACGGACAGCTGAAGACAGGGAACGACTTTCTTTCGACTTTTTTTGTTTTTGTTATAACAATAATGCAAACTTTCTCGTCAAATATAATATTATTTCGTTCCTATATTTTTGTTCATAATAAAGCATTTTTACTTTACTTAGTTTAGTAAGGAACTTTTATTGAGCTTATTCTATTACCGTGACATTTGATAATCACTAAATTAAATGTTGCATACGGAACCCAATTTGTACATGCTTCATTTACATTTTTTTCATCAACTAGGTTAATTTTTTTTTCAAATATCAGCTATCATTAGTTTTGATATCAACAAATAAAACAATATCTACCAACTTAATGCCTGCGTGGGGCTGAAATTTTTATCCGTTTTAATCTGTTTATGTTATGAATAACTTACCCGATAATGATAGTTAATCCTAATGATTACTTTTATTTAAAGAAAATTGCTTTTAGGTGTTACGAATTCAGTAGATTAGGTATTTAGAGTAACGTATTAACGAGTCTAAAAAACAATTATTTATGTCTATTTTTGTAGCCTTTCAAGTCATCTTACAACCGGTGAGATAACGGTCAGGGTCTTTTTTAACTAGCTCTACTAAGTCCTCTACCTGTAACCTTATATGAATTTTGTTCAATATAGATAGGCAGATATTGCAGATGGTGATAGATTATATTATATAAATACAATAAACAGTGCGCAGTATATAAATTAATTTATTTTATACTTAAATTAAAAGACATTTTTTCTCTTTGTTTCATACTGAAGTGCCCTCATTATGCAACTACTACACAATACATAGTTATTATTTGACCTTTGATAGTTCCAATAATCACTAAACTTCTAGCAATTTAACCAATTTTTCGATTAGTGTCATGAACTATCTCTACAAAAGTATCTTAGAAAATACCTCTTATAATATAATTTTACAGATTTTTTAAAGCCTTTATGCCACCAAGCGTAAATTAATGGGTTAACTATACTATTTGTAAAAGCTAAAAATGGGAACGGAGCTCCTAATAAAAATCTGAGCTTAATACATTTTGGATTGGTCAGTTTTTCATCACAGAAAACAAAAAACATGACTGATATAAAAAATGGAATCCATGTAATTATAAACGCTCCAGTCGTGAGTAAAACTACTGTTATAGCACGCCATTTGTTTGGTTCCTTTGGCTTTCGGATTTTTGAATATTTTCTCGGCATAGAACACCCATTTTCAGGATACATTTCACAGTCAATTGAACATTTGATTGAAGCTATCGATTCAACAGTATAAACACTGAAATCTGAATCGGATCGACCTCTGTCATTCTTGTTTTTTTTTGTTTTAAATCTGTCTGCACCCGATAGGTCCTCAATACTTTTAGATCGGCAGTTAGTTTTAGCTTGAAGTTTAGTACCAATTGTAAAAGATGCGCTTCTTTTCAATTTATTGTCTGACCTTGGGTCTATTGGCGTATTCATTCTTCTTTCTACCATCGTTCCACGATTCATTCGCAGCTTTGGTTTTTCACTTACTGGCGTTACCTCTTTAACTTTTACTGTTCTATTAATAGTTCTCACAGTTTTTAAAGCTTTTACTAGAATAATTGAATAAAGTACAGCAACGACAGCGATTGGTATGATACTTAGAAAAGAATTAAGTAATATTAAAGGTCCGGGAAATAATGACACGTAAAAACACCTTGTCATATTGAGTTCTTCGTTCACCCATCCAGTTACTGGCATAAATCCTAGAATAACACCTGAAAGTAAGCAAATAGTTAATTTGTTAGATTAATTCTAACTGTTAGCTTAACCTACCATCTATCGTTTTGACGCAATAGTCGGTAAACCTGTCACAATTTCAAAATCGGAGTTTCCTAAGGCAATTTCTAAAGGCTTGAACACACCGCCAGCGAACTAGTTCGCTAGCGATGGCGAACTAGCCCCCAAATAATTTGAAGTCTCCGAAATGTACATTGCCATCACAATGGCGCTTTTGGCGCTAGGTCTAGCGCAATTTCAAAGCATTTAACTGCTATTATTTTGTAGGCTAATCTTGGATTAACCTTGGATTTTAAATACGTGTCGCAGTTTGTAGTTCATATAAATTGCCAAGTTAAAAAAAAATTACATTTCTATTGAGTTTTCAAAAAAAAAAGATATTTATTGAGCACTGTGACATGCGCACCTATTTTATCGGACAACTTGTGTCTATTCAAAGTATCTAGAAGCATTTAAAGTGTCTAGGTTTATGACTACAATGCTTAATTTAAAAAAAATAAAAATACATTAGTAAAAATAGCCAAACCCTGGAATGGACCTGGCAGCACTGGCCGCAATTTAGACTGTCAAGATATGAAAGATATTTAGCCCAATCAAAACACTTAACTACTGCTAGGCATGGGAAATAATTACCTGCAGTTAATCGGCTCATTTACAACCTTGAGCTTGTTCAGCTCAAACAACTCAGCGGCTCAAACATCATGTAGTTGTTGTAGAAGTGTGGAAGTGCGAGTGCAGAAGTTAAGCCGCTTACAGACTTTCTGGCTTCACTTCGGAATCATTCAGTTAATATAGTTACCTACTTTATTTTTTTTCACTGAAATACCTAACCTACCTACCAAAGTAGCAAGCAGCAAAAAAACTGAATAAATAAAGTCTGTTTAAACTATTATCGCCACTGTTTGTTTTGAGCCGTTATTTATTAAAATTAAACTGCTAGCTATGCTAAAGTATAAAATGCTATGATGTGCGGTTTTGGCCCTTACGTATTTATTGCAGAAGCAAATTTTCAACATAGTTTTTATTATTGGCTATGCATACTGTAAACCTTATATCTCTTTGTGCTTCTTCCAGAACGACTTCCAATTTGATCAGGGCGAGCAACGCCAGGCTCCATAACTCGTCTTAATCTAGGTCTTTACCTATGAAATTGTACATTTGAATATTTTTTATGCCATTAAAATTAGATAGGCGTAAGGCTCCAAACCCCACAGCAAGCTCAGCCGTATAATTAGTTGGTCTAACTCCATCACGGCTAAGCTTGCCGCGGGGTTCCAATTCTTCGGTCCAACTTTTTCACCACTTCTACTATCGTCTTCAATTCAAGGCCTGCGCACACCTATGTGCTCTTTACCGTCGTCAGTATTTTCGAAGCATTACAACCTTGGAATTTTCAAGTCAAGAGTGAACAAGTGAATAATAGCTAAGCGTGCTCCACCTTAGGCTGCATTTTCACTTTCCATCAGGTTTGATGGCAGTCAAACGTTTTGCTATCAACAATAAAAAAAAAACCTATATAATGTCGCTGGCCATGGCGATCAGTGAAACGCTGTCAAATTTGAAAGCGATATTTGACATCGTTTCATTGATAGCCATTGCCAGTGACCTAGGTGTACACAGGCCTTCATATCGTTGTTGACAACGGTTGCCAGCCGACCACAAGGCTCGTTTTTCAACTCATAATTTGCAGATTTAAATTTAAGGCTTTGCACGGGTGCAAAATACAAAAGCACATTTTGCCCTCCTTTTTTCTACACTAAGCCTGTGCAAAGCTAAGGCGATTGGCTAGTTATGTACATGGAATACATAGTGAGATAACTGGCATGTCGTAGAACCTACATAAACCGTAAAACATTGTCAAGTGCACGAAAAGAGCCTCATTGAGGTGCGTTTATAATTCTTTCACCACATTACTTTTGAATGAACTTTTGTCACCATAGTATTAAGTATGTTAAGGCTGCAATGCTTTCTAAGTGAGAGCTGAAATAAAAAGTTTTGGTTTGATTCAATTTTGGTGTGAGCTACACTGAGCTGCACAAAACGTAGATAATAATGACTCCTTCTGTCTTCGACCATATCACTTTACCAAACTTTGACACAAGAGGTGGGCGTGGCTACGCCGCCGCCACGACCAAAGAAGTAGGAAATATAAAACTTGTTAAACCCATAGAGCAGCAGCATTGTTTTTGACAAAGTCAAACGGCTTCGTAGGTATTGCTTTTACCCAACATGCTGATGCAAACAGGAATGTTATGATATTGACCACTATGTGTGTGTATAAGTATTTTATGATTGCTCATCTGTTCCCCTATATCAAATAAATATAAAAATAGAACTAGTTTATTTTAATTATATGACAGCTGTCAGTTGAAAGCGATTCTATCTAGGACTGAAAAGTATTATTTTCAACCCACTCCTCAGGCAACTTCAGACCTTCTTTCTGAATATGAGAAATGAAAAATATAAAATAAAATGACAGGAAATTAAAAACAAAAATAAAGTAGAAAATCACACGCAGTTATACATCACGCTCGCAGAATCCCAAGCATTCAGAAATAGTTTTCATCCAGCGATCCTCAAACATCTCACACCCAAGATTAAATGAAATGCGTGGAACAGACATGTTAACA
This sequence comes from Thera obeliscata, assembly GCA_947578465.1. Classification (NCBI taxonomy): domain Eukaryota; kingdom Metazoa; phylum Arthropoda; class Insecta; order Lepidoptera; family Geometridae; genus Thera; species Thera obeliscata. The sequence continues at coordinate 22,306,505 of OX387915.1, forward strand.
TACATAGCATAGGTACATAGCGGTGAAAATCATAACCTTTCCTTTTTTTATTTTCTTCGCCTATACATAGACTATGTCTATACATAGACTGCGGCGAAGAAAATAAAAAAAGGAAAGGTAGGTAAGGGAAGGATCTAGTCGAGTATAAATAGTATAAGGTCGGGCGCGATATAGATTAGATAGATCAGAAAACGTCGAATACAACAATTCAAATTCACGCAGTTTTAAATTTCTAATCCGCACAAGATTTTCGCCGAACACATTTTGTGCTAGACCTAAATGGTAAGTAAGTTGACAGACTGAACAGTATCCTTGGTTCATTAGAATTTTTCTATCAAACGTTTTCTGATGTACTTACTTAAGTACCTACCTATTAAACACCCGGTCTTATACTATTGAATTAGAGCACGGGTAGTCTAGTTTAGAGAGTAGCGAGCAATCCAATCCAAAGATTGACTGGACTCTCAGCTCAGTTGGCAGTAGCTCTGCCTTCTGCGCCGTAGGTCGTGGGTTCAATTCCCACCGAGAACAAATATTTCTTTGGTGAATGCAGATGTTTGTTCTCTGTCTGAGTGTTATATTGTATTCTAACTATGTGTTAACAAAATGATGTGCAGTAAAATGTATGTAGGTACTATAGGAATGAGATAGTTGATTGTAATACATCAACTATCTGATTCCTATAGTACAAGACAAGCTCGGGGATAGATAATGTTTTGTGGATTGTCTACATTATTAATTTATTTTATAAAGATCGTGGGTTAAAATTTGGTCGTGCACCACCAATGTATACTATTCTGTCAGTTCATCACCTATCTTATTATATAAATAGATATACTGTAGCTGTAGGTTTATCGACAAGATAAACCTAGCTCTAAGACTTCTCAAAGTGATCATTGATATTATGTAATTTTAAAGGTACAATGAATAAAATTAAACATTTTTACTTTACTTTGACTTTCACCTTGAATACTGCTACTCCATTGTAATCTCCATTTGATAACTCTTTGAATTGCTCGAAATCAATTGTCAATTTGAAAAAACGTCAAAACTATAGCGCTTGCAAAACAGGAAAGTATTAAAAACCGGATTATCTCCGGCTTCCGGCCAAAAACCGTTTCCAGGTTTGGTCAACGTAATATTTTTTCATATAGTAGAATTTTAACAAGAAAACAATATTCTAAGATACCTACAAAATCAACTATTAAAAAATTGTACGAAATAGGAATTAGTATCTAGTGAAGTTTAATATTACTTACTTTATTATTGAGTAGTTTATTGTTGAGTAGATTAGTAGTAGTAGTGGAGCTTTTTGTGAAGTGCTCATCCAGGGAAGTACTACCACCATACCTGTTTCTGCCGTGAAGCAGCATTGCTGTGTTTCTGTTTGAAGGGTGTGGGTGCCGATGATTACTGGCACTTGAGGCTGAACATCTGTACGCGTGAAGCTGATGGACGCAGGGCAGTGCATCGTAGGGCAAATTCCTGGCGTGTGTGACTTACGAGGCAATGCTTTGTTACAGGCTATAGGTACCACTGCTACCACTTACAGGCCTATACCCGAGTGGGATCCTAGCTAAAGAAAAATAAGAACACAAATGAACAAAAAGTAAAACTGAAAAAAAAACTAATAAAAATAAATCTAACATCAAAATATATGTATTAAAAATAAAGTTTAAAATTAAATTTAAACAAAATAATGACTATAATGTATGAATGTAAATAATAATGATGATATAATAATAATCGAAATAATAAGTAATAATATGCATGAAATGTAACTTAATGTAGTTATGGAATGAATGGGCTTTTTTAATTTTTTTTTTTATAGTTACCACTTAACATCAGGTGGACCATATATGCTTGTTCCATCAGCTAGATGTATTAAAAAAAAAGACGCAGTGCAATAATAGAAAAACAAAGTATTGGTTTTATTATGTTTATCGGTTTTTAGCTATGTATGCTTTTAGACAAAAAAAATCCATTTATAAAAATAATGCATCTTTTTAGTAATGTTTCAATTACCTGGACATATTAGGGCTAAGAATAAAGTGATGGTGAACTGAACGCGCAAACCTTGTGCAAACAACACCCACACCATTGCCTCCATATTGCCACTGTTATGACTTTTGAGGAACAAGATTTAGCGCAGTTTCAAGACAGTATCTAACACTAATACTAGCTCGCTGCGTACAATGACAGTTCGCGGCGCTGTGTGGGGATGAATGCAAAACCCTACGCTTGAAACTGATCGCCATCGCCATCGCAGTTCGAAACTGTTCGCCGCAATCTTTTCTAAGCTTAATTCATTCACCCGCTAGTCCGGGGTACCTAGGTAGTTTTTGTTCACGGGGATTAAAAACAAAACAATATTTTTGAGGCTCAATCAGTAAGATTTATGTTTCTGATACTAAGGAAAATCGGAATACGTAAAACTTCCCTCACTGTATAGGCATACGCCTATCTATCATTGCGTCCTGAAGTGAGGGTAGTTATTATACCTCCACCTCTCAACGACGATAGCACTCATGTCAATGCTCCAGTCTGCCCACGACCACAGTTATTACAACATAGCCGAAGCGTCGGGGAAAATTATACGCGGTAAACACCCATCATCATCATTATCATCATCATCAACCTATATTAGTCCACTGCTGGACGTAGGTCTCTCGCAAGACGCGCCACTGAGCCCGGTCTTCGGCTCTTCTTCTCCAGTGCTTGCCAGCTACATTTCGCAGATCGTCGCCCCACCTTGCCGGAGGGCGTCCTACACTACGCTTACCTAATCGCGGTAAAAATACCCGTGTAACAGTTTAATGTGTGTTATGATCGCAAAAGTTTAAAAAAGTACTATTGATAAATTTTGCTTAGCTGTCCGGCTTTTCGCAAAACCGGAAAACCGGGTTTGCACGCCCTAGTCAGGACGTAATGTCAGATGGGAAACTGATGGGTGGCTGAACTAATTGATGCCCGCGACTTCATCGACTGTCTCCACGGGTGGTGATTATACACTTCCTTGTTTCGATATTATATTTATGCATTCCATCTCATAAAAAAGTCCCCAAATATTATAAATACATTCACATGTTCTGTTTTTTCTCCATCAATCAAAATATTACACGCTGTTAAACATTCATATCGAATACCATAAACTTAGCCTTATGATTGTATTTGTTTTTGTATTTATTGATTTACTTTGATTATGACGGTTCATTCTAGGTATGTAAATGCCCTTATTTTATTTTTTATTGATATTTCATCTTATTCTAAGCTTCTCTCCATCCAAAATTTGATTGGAAAATACTGATTTGCAGCGATATAACCGCCCATTATGCATTACTATATTTTTAAATAGTTTCAAATAAGATTCTATCCTATTATTATCTTACACAACATCTTTTTTTGCTTTTAACGTAGTTAAACAAATATTTTTAGAAGTAATATATTTTTTTTCTATTAAAACTAGTAGGAAAAACAATTTCCAGAGTTCAATAATATTAGAACGAATCCTCAATAGTTCTCTTTTTCCAATTTTAAACTCTACGGGTCGTTTTCACCGATGACTAATCAGTAGATCAAATATTTGACGATTGTTTAATACACAAAATTAAGAAAAATTAAGTAGGGGGTAGTAAAACATTAAATAGGGGATGCTTTGTCTGTCACGATCTGGGAACTTTCGTTTTTATTAGTAGTGATCGCAGCGTGCAACTGTCAAAAGACGCGGCAGTGTGTGCGGATGTATACAATTCCCTATGTTGAAACTGAACGGTTCGCCACCGCGCCCGCCAGCGAACTAGGTGTGTTCGAGCCTTAAACGTCTTCCAACACATGGTTACCTATTATGACATTGATAGCCCGATCTTGCAATGAAACTTAAATCTTACCAATGCCTTTAGATATTGTGTAAATCAACTTACCAATCATCCAAATAATAACTATGCCGATCCGAACACGAGTCGTGTTGAACCACCTCTTGTAGTAGAGTCCGTGAAGTATGTATATGTACCGGTCTACTGCAATAAGCCCGACGGTGAATATCGATACCATTGCTGGGACCGCCATTATACCTGACAACGTTTTAGCTAGATATCAGTAGGTATTTACATTTCAGTCATTCTTCACGTAACATGGTTTACATCTGACTAAATAAAATATATATTTCATAGATAAACCAGAAAGTATTAATTTAATTTGAACAAATGTCTATGTAAGTAAAATACTACCTGCCGGTACGGTGCCGGTGTGCTGTGCAAACTAACTTAAGAAACCTGTTTTACACATAAGTTTTATTTGCATTAAGCCAACAAAAAAAACTAAAAGCATTTTCTGACTGTGTACTTATACTTGCATAAGTACCTACTTAAATATTTTTTTAAACAATACGCATCATTAAATTGTCTAAGCGCATCATACATATATTTTTTTTCTGGTAGAATGTAGAATGTTCTTAAATTCTAACTTTTTCCCACGGAAGCTTTTTCCGCTAACAGTTTCTGTAATTTCTAACTAAAACATACCTATTTCAATAATGCAAAGGCTGCTTGGGCTTTTCTCATCGTCCATCAAACACCCGCAGATGAGTGAAGCTCCTACGATAGTATCAGCCAAAGATACGTTGCCAAGCAGCATATAGGTGCTTCTTGGTTTCTGACCTGAAACCAAAACTCATAATTTAACACTATTTTCCAAAAAAAAAATATATCCGCATTGGTGCAAGTTTCATGCGAAAGGAGGATGCAATTTTTTTTTATACAGTAATATTCAATTTACAGTCCACTTTGACTCTGATAGTAGTGACCACGGAGTATTTTGTTATAATACTGTAATGATAGGTGTTTAATTTTTTTCTGTTTCAAATAGACCAATCATCATGACTGGACAGAACGTGTATACTCCCAACGATGTGTCGGTACACAAATCAATCGTAATAAGCTCTTATGCTTCGGCTACATTAGCGGGCGAAGATTCGTGTCGCGTTGGCGCGACAAAAACATCGTTTTCGGGTATAGGCGATGTTCTTGTCTACATTAAGGCGGGCGAAGATTCGTGTCGAGTTGACGCGATGCATCGTGCTGTATTGTGACTTAATCGATTTCTTAATTTTATTGAGATGGGCTCTGTAGTATGCCATCATCATCATCATCATCCACAGCCCGACTTCACCCACTGCTGGGTATAGGCCTCCCTTAGTTTGTGCCATCTACCTCGATCCTGTGCCAGTCTAAGCCATTGCCGCCAATGAATCTTTTTTCTTCTTCATTTCTTCTACTGTGGTAGGCCAACTGAACATATTTTTAATTCGAATCCACGCATCATGTACCAAGTGTTTCTTTATACGGTTGGGGTCACTAGGATTCTATATAATACTCTCAGTTTCATAAAATTGAATGAATTCTAACACTTTTTCGTTACTCCACTCCATAGTGTAAAAAATTAAATGCACGTCCGTCTCGCTTCAAAGTCTGGATGACACTGAAATGACGTAGATGTAGCCACCTAAGCGAATATTGTCGCGACAAATCCCTTTGATTCGCGCCAGTTTACCGACAGCTCCCCGATACTACATCGTCTTCGTCCGAATACTACGCGATGACACGATGAACCCGGCCACATTCATCGCGTTAACACGAATATTCGCCGTAGCCCGCTAATGTAGCCCTAGCATTACTGAACACCTATTGTAGTACCATACCATACAATACATAGGCTGGTGGCGTTGGAAGCTTCTGGAGGGGGCCTTTAAGCCGTGCGCACATAATATTATAAGCGTTCTACGGTGGCGATCAGTGAAACGCTGTCAAATATCGCTGTCATATTTGACAGCGTTTTATTGATTGCCACCTCAGGACGCTTAGATGCGCGCAAGGCTTTACACGAGAGAGGTCTTAACTAAGAAATACGTTAACCGAGAATAAATACAATAAAAAATATGCAATAACATAATTAATTGAAATTATAAATGAATTGATAAACTATTAATAATTATATATAAATTTAAAATATGAAAATTATAATATTAGAAAAGCATGACAGTTTGATAAAATTTGAATAAATCGGCTATTTTATTAATAACCATCATATATGTAAGGCACGTTTGCTTTTTATCCTTACCTTTTCTCAAAATCAGTCCACTAGATACCACCACTGGTAAATTGCTTAGAATGATGATGGTTCCTAAAATGAATCCCACATATCTGTAGGTATACAACCTATCACTTACGCTAATTCTATACACTTCGTATAAGTCCGTAACATTATGATCACTTTGGTTTAAATTTAAATTACTAAATTTTACACTAGAAAAAATGGCATCCATTGGATCTAAGTACCTAATCTATTTCTTTAAGTTAGTTCTAATAATTTACAAAAACCGGAAGTTTTGTAATATTTATAGTTAATGTTGGAACACATGTCACTAGCGACGATCCGTGGTCAAGAATGAGCTTATACATTACGGAACCTAACTATGTTGGTACACAATAACTGGTTATTTACTTTTTGTGAACGTGATTTGCATAAGAGACACTACACATTCGTCTTAGTGATTTCGGTAGCCATGGAAATCAAATTTCCTCACTTACATCATCATCAGCCACAAAAAAACTATGAGCATTTGAGAACCTTTATTCCCCAACGGTAGTCGGTCCTACAAGCTGCATGGCCCATACCCATTTAACTTTACAACACCCATTTTAACTTCTATTGAATTCTGCCAAGCACGCCAATTTTAGAGGTGAAGTAGATAGCAAATTACCTGCAGCTTTCAGAATTTAGAAAAAGCAATTTCAATACGTACGTACCGTACTAGTAAGTAAAGCTCATATTCAAGCTAAAAGCTTTGAACAAAATATGCCGAATATTGAAATACCGCCTAGATGTGCGCAGGCCTTAAGGTTTTCATAATACGACACGTATTGCGTTCAGTAAGATCTACTTCTAAATACTAGGTCGTTTTTTAACCCAAGAATTTAAGGGTACCTTCCAAGGGTACGATAAACGCAACGCGCGAGTGATGCCTCTGGTGTTGCAAGCGTCCATAGGCTACGGTAACCGCTTTCCATCAGGTGGGCCGTATGCTTGTTTGCTAACCTTAGTTGTCTAAAAAAAAATGCTGTGAGACCACCATGCGAACTTCATTCAGGCATGCCGCACTTATATTTTAATAAGTACTTACCTTACACAATCTAACCTTGGTTATTCTGGTTTCTGGATGGTTGATGGATGAGTGATGAACTGATGGCCATCTCAGGCCACCATAGTGGGCCGTATGCTTGAGTCTGAGTCGAGCCTCAAGCGTAGATTTTAACACTTTCCAATGGAGATTTGTCATAAAATCTATGCTTGAGTAGAGATGGGTTTTTCCTGGGCATTTTAATGGAGGTATTGAGTAAATTTCCAATAAACGCCCAGTTACGGCTCGACTCAGACTCAAGCATTGTTACTGCATGGTTAACAACTAGTTCTAAGTTAGGAGGACTTAAGAGGCAAATTTATAAAAATATTTAAATCTTTTTAGGCCTCCATTTTTGGGTGAACTAAGGGTATGGATGACAAGCCGATGGGCATGGGGCGAGGTTTATTTTCAACTGACGCATAATTTTGACAACTGACATTGACAAACATGATATGACGCTGGGGGTAAAAAAAAAACTATCCTCATGTGCTCGCGACGATCTTACGTAGGCAATTACGTGCTGTTGCTGTGTGTGTTAGGAGTGGGTTGGAACAGGTAAAATAAGAAACCTGTTCCGCCTGTTCCAGTTCCAGTAAAACAACAGTTCCAAAAACCTGTTCCAAAATAACAGCTGGTTGTGTTGCATGCAACATAGTATTTTCCGAACGCAACACCTGTTCGCTGCTTGTAACAGGCTATCTCGTTCTAACAAAGGTAAGATGCGTAAGCTAGAATAGAGAAGAGCATGTTCCGTGCGTGGCGTCTCCTTCTAACAAAAGTAATCTCCATAAGCTAGAATAAAGAGACGCATGTTTCGGCAGATTCGGGCTGTTGTGGAATGGAACTGGAACTGGAACAGGCAGGGAACAGGCTCTCATTGGTTGGTTTAGACAACAGTTCCAAGCTGTTATTTTAAAACACCTGTTATTTTGTTATCTGTTCCGATATATATGCCTCACATGTTCCGTGCGTGGCGTCTCCTTCTAACAAAAGTAATCTCCATAAGCTAGAATAAAGAGACGCATGTTTCGGCAGATTCGGGCTGTTGTGGAATGGAACTGGAACAGGTTCTCAGTGGTTTAGACAACAGTTCCAAGCTGTTGTTTTAAAATACCTGTTATTTTTACCTGTTCCGATATATATATATGCCTCACTCCTAGTGTGTGTGCCTGTTTGTTGATAATGTGAACTGCATCGAGCTACAATAATTGCTTTTTGCATGCTGTCGCGAGCCAGTCGCGCGCTACGCAGTAAGAGAGTGGATAAATTGTATTGTTGATTTCTTTCTTGTGTTGATCCGTGTAGTGTTTTACTTCTATGTAGGATTGTTGCGATTAGCTAAATAATACAACCAGAGAGTGGATAAAACATCATTTGCTAAGATGATATCGATATTGCGGCAATTTACAAGGTATGTTTAGAATAAATAAAATATAACCTCACTCAAAAGTAAACTAATTTTGATTTCTTTAATTTTAGATTTACAATATCCCCAGCTGCTAAACTGCAGGTTAATTCAAGGGCTATTTCTACTATACCTGCCCTACAATTCAAAATTACCGACCAGCTATGGTGAGTAAAAGATTTTTTTTATGTAAACAACTTCATTCGATAATTTTTAAAACAATATCAAGACTCACCTACAAGCTATTTACCTATTAATTATTCCTTGCCTGTTATTTTATTATATTAGTCTCCTAAACTTACAAAAATCTATCGAGGTGTGTGATGAATCTCACTTAAGTAGAATGAATGATATTTCAGGGCCGAACCTTTAAAGAAAAAGAAAAAAATAGATCCTCAGATTGTGAAAGCTCGTGAAGAACGGAGGCGTAAAAGAATAGAAAAGCAGATTCGAAGACTTGAGAAAAATGCTCGCCAATTGAAGCCTATCGATGAATTGGAAGTTCCCTTGGACTTGATCGACCAGATTGGGTAAGAGAGATAGATAAAAAATATATCTAAAACATAAACAACCCATTTTGTAAAATGTTTAAACTAAAAGATCAAGATGAAGATACAAGATGTCAAATTTACATATCTCTAGCAAATAAACAATTAGTTTTATTACTTATTTTCTACCCCCTAGTTCATAATGCCAGACACTTTTTAGCAGCTCGTTAGAAGTCTCTCCTGTCATTGTCACTTTCATATTAACAAATAGAGATGGCATTAGACTTAGCAGCCTGCTAAGCTAATTGACTGCTATGGGACTATTATGAATATGAGCGTTTGTATTTAAAGCAAAATGCCTCTTTCCTAAATCATAATAAAATCATTTGCAGTCTTTTATGGCCTAACTTACTTAGCCCTATAATACAGTAATATGATTTAGTATAATAATTGCTTGTTTAAATTAATTGACAGAAAACACAAAAGACCATTGCCGCAACTAACAGCAGAAGAGGTTGAAGCTCGGGCATTACTCCAGAAGGATTGGACGAGGTACAAAAGAGAAGAGTACATGTCTAATGTAGCTCAGATCGACCGGATCATGTCAGCGCAGAGACGAGCTCTGGACAGACTGTATGAGGAATCTGAGGACCTGTATAATGAGGCTATAATGGTACGTCCCAAAAACTTATACTAGAATAGAGAAAAAATTGAATTTTTCCTTCATCGTTTGAGAGTACTGGCATAGTGCACTGTATAATTTTTTCGACAGAAAAACTAATTGATACATGAAAACTCACTGGATTTGATCCCACGACCATAGGATCGGAAGGCGGGGCCGCTACCACTAGTCCTCTCTATTTCTATTTATTTATTAAATAGGCTTTATACTGTATTCTTTTAATACACTAGAAATCTCAGATCTGTTTGGTATCTGTGTAGAAAATCTACACCGTCGCCAAGGATAATTGATCCTTAGAAATTAGTTTTTTAAAATTCAATTTCTTTTGTTTCAGCCGGATCTAGAACTAATACCATACTCCGTCAAAGGACCCGTAGCGACTCCTCCAATAAAGAACTACGAATCGCCCGACGGAGAGTATCTTGATCAAACCAAGAAATGGGATAATTAAGTTTCGGTAAAATATATAATTTCTTAGTGTAAAAATAAAATAGACACAAATAAAATATCGCCGTCGTTATTTTTTAGTGTAATAAATGTGTTATAAAAACAATGTCATTGAAAATATAATAATTTATATTCCTTGTAGGGTATTAAGGCAGGCCCATCTAGTTTCCATAGTAGAAGCTTTGCTTAGTTTGGCAGGTCGCCTTGGTGGCCAGGTGTCCTGGTTATACAGGGCGTCCCACGGATATGCCACATGAAGGGAAGTACCTTGAATATTGTAGATGGAACATTTTAATGAAAGAAGACATTATTTGAATTTAAGAAACAATTTAAATTGCATTCATAGATATTTAAATAATTACATGGTTGAGCAAGGATCGAAAGGCTTCATCATAAGGATTGTTTTTTGAATTCAAATATCTTCTTACACTGAAAGACTTTCAGTAAAATGTTCCATAAATTACAATATTCAAGGTACTTTCCCTCCGTGTGACATATCCGTGGGACGCCCTGTATAAAAACAAAAAATCTAGTAAATTCATTGCACAGAATCCAAAATACGTATTAAATTTGGATTCTATTACGAGAATCTCAAGGACAAGGAAAGAAGCAATATTGTTGGCTCGTTATGCCTTTTAGCCATAAAAGCAATGAAGGATAAAATCGATCTTCATGCATGAAAGACCACCCTTACGGTAACGATATCGATATACAATCAACCTCTGAATTCTGCAGTTCAAGAAAGCGAAAATGAATTGTAGTAATAATGATATTCCATGAGCTGATGTAAAATAAAAATGTGTGGGAAAGTAAGTGATATGCCTTGGTTACTTAACTTTGGAAATACCTAAATAGTTACTAAGGCTATAAACCTATAACGTACATCATCTTGTATTTTTTGGAACCAAGTGTGATATTTTAAAAGGGCCTCAAAGAAACAATAATAAATAAATTTTGGACAGAAAAACTTATAATTGCACGACTGGACTCGAATCCATGACCTCAGGCTAAAGCGGCCTGCAGTGGACCACCCTTGCAATAACATACATGAGTAGGTATTAAATAATAAAGGAAAACGTAGGTACGATTGTAGGCAATAAATATTGCACATCGGCTTTTCTGCTTTCGTAGAGCACTATCTCTTTCTGACGCACACTACGCTCTATGAAGCCGAAATTAGCCGATGTGCAATGCACAAGACCACTACATAGTCAACTATTTCGCCTCAATATCCAATTATAATTTTAATATTGATAAAACATTTCAAAGGACTTGCAAAAGTACTTACTTACAGAAAATGTAATAATCTATGATTTGTATTTATCGGCAAATTTTCACCTAACATACAATTTTATTACAGTGCGTATAAACCCCTCTCAACCTTTGTAATGGTTTCATGCAGAACTATTTTCCTTGTCGTGTCACTGGTACTTTCGAACCAGTGTGGTGAAAGGAAGTACTTATGTTCATGCAGAAGCTTAAACGGAAAATGGCCGGATCCCAAAAAGGAAAAGCTTGTTTATGTTAGCAACCCAATTGAATCAGACTTGCCTAGTCATTGGGTACCCGTAAGTGTTTTAAAAAAAGCTATAGAAATGCGAAAAGTTGGCTATACTAGCAAACGTATTATAACAAGCAATGATCGCATACGAAACTCTATGAAGAAATTTATAACACCTCAACTAGTCAAAAAGAAGAAAATGAGGCCACCGATTCTTCAATTGTTAGCTGATGTACAAGATCCCGAGTCCAAGGACTTTCAACAGCGAATTAATCATAAACATTCAAATATTGTCCAACTTCATGCTCCTCTGGAAGAAAGTGATATTGATATAGTGCAAATTAAACAAGCTAGTACGGTTGCTATGAAGACGAAATCTATTATGAATTTGATTCATGGTGCTACAAAAACAAAAGACACTAAAGTTTCGAACGCCGCTACTAAAACAACGAAAGCTGTTTATAAAACAGTAAATCCTATTCATAAAAAAACTAAAATTGTTCATAAAACAATAAAATATGTTCTCAAAACAGCGAAAGATGTTCATAACATAGCGAACGCTGTTCTTGAAACAACAACAACTGTTAGTAAAGCAACGCCGGCGAGAATAACTGCTGTAAAAACAACTATAGCTACAACAGGAACGGCTGTTGCTTTATTACCACAATCTATTGCTACGAAACCTACAAATACAGTAAAAACTCTGCTTTCGACTAAAGCGGCTGACGAGACTATTTTGACTACTAAAATGGCTACTTTTGCTACTCTTGTGACTACTACACCGGCTTCTGTTACTACTGTGGCTAATATAGCGTCTCCTGTGACTACTAGACAAACTTCTGTAACTGCTGTGACTACTATACCGACTTCTGTACCTGTTGTGGCTATAACACCGACTCCTGTTACTATTACACCGACTCATGTTACAAATATACCGACTACAGTTACTACTTTGCTGACTACGACAGTTGCTGTTCCGACCCCTGCTATCGCAACTACTCTGCTGACATCTACAACGGCCACAGAGTCTGCTATTAACCCTTCTACTACCCCTACTACTACCACCCTTACTACTACTACCCCTACTACTGCTACCCCTACTACTACTACCCCTACTACTGCTACCCCTACTACTACTACCCCTACTACTACTACTACCCCTACTACTACTACCCCTACTACTGCTACAACTACTACTACCTCTACTGCCCCTTCAACTACTACAGTACTGATTAAAACTACCAGAAGAACTAGGAAAACTACAACGACTGCTTCTCCAACTGAGACTGGCGATCCGTTCTATTGATGAGAATACATTTATTAATAATATAATTTTAATTGTAAGTTAACAAAATTACTTCACTAGCAAATATAATATTTTTAATTAAGTTTTTTCATATTTATATTCTGATCAGCCAATCATAATTATTTAGATAGCTAGGACCTTAGTAAAATTTAGCTTACATTTAGCTTAGTCTCACCGCGTAGCGATTCTTATGCAAAACTAGAAGTATTTTTGAAAATTACATTAATTTCCTTCATTCATCATTTTCTTGACCTTATCCCACTTCATGTGGGGTCGGCACAACAGGTTTTCGTTTTTCACTCTTATCTCCTCTATTAGCCGTCATTTCAGCAGTGACTCCTTTCTTACCCATGTCATTCTTCACACAATCCATCCATCTTTTCTTTGGCCTACCTCTACTTCTACCCATCCACACACCCATTCATCCATCTTCTTATATGCCCATTACGTGATTTGTTCTTACGATCTGTTTCCATTCCAATTCCTGGAAATTACTCAGCCGACAGAATGCCTTTACAAAAATAATGATGCGCAATTTGCAACGTTCATGTTACCACGCTCTCTAAACCACATTTGAAAAATGTTTCTTACAATTTTAAATTTTTAAATAAGGGTGAGCTATTGTTTGTTCTTGCTTACTCACTCTAAACCAATCATCTTGTAGGTATTTTTAAATTATTTCTTTTGCACTTGAATGATCTTTATAGGAAAGATAGGATGAGGTGGTACATTACACCTATTACAAAATTGAAGAGGGTGATTCTTTTCAGATTGTACACAAGAAAGTAATCCATTGTAAAACATAATATCTATCCCCTCTTTTTTTCTGAGTTGCCGATGTTTTTAAATTTTTGCCAATAGAGCTAAAACTATCAAATAAAATTTAGTTGTAGCTGCACTAAATAAAATGTACCTATCTGTATTTTGAACACCGGTCTGCTTTCATCTGTCTCTAGCTATTCTACCCCGACTTCGAATGGGTTAATTATTTACCTAATTAATCTAGCACTCTTATTGAAAACCTATATGTTATTTCGTTAGACTTTGAGTTTTTTTATACAACTTGCTTTGAACAACCATATGGCCCACCTGATGGTAAGTGTGTAACTGTGACCTATAACAAAGCAGCGTCTCGTAAGTCACGCATTTCAGAAATGTGCTCTACACGTGCCAGTAATTTCACCAATTACCGAGAAATTTTTGGAAGTCTGTGTTTGTCTGAGTACCTACTTACAGTCAGTAATTGTTTAGTCTTCACATTCTGACAAGCTCTAAGCAAGGCCGTCTTAAACTAGGCTGGGGCCCTTGGGCACATAAGAATTTTGGGCTTTTTTGGAAAGTAATAAAAGCTAATTATAATATCATTTTTTAAGCCTCCGCTATACTCTGGTCTAAAAACAAAACACGACCGGAAAGTTGGAAAAATTTAAAATAAAGATGGCGTTGCCTGACCTGAGCTGTGAATTCATGTATTTGATACCAACTATTACTTATTCTGTGCTTGGGTCTGACATTTGTCACGACATTACAATGTGTTGACTAGAATACGCTTCGTTAGACAAAAACACAGACAGATATTCAGTAAATAAATATAACCCAATTGTTATGTTAGCTGATTCCCGTCGCAGAGTTTCCATTGCATATTTTTCATCCAGGATTGGTGATAACAATGGTAAGCTGTGCGGATTTTTTAAACTACCACGAACGCTACATTTTAAATCTAACTTATATAGTAGTGTAGTAGTAGTAGTCTAATTTATATAGTATAACAAGCAAATAGCCCCAGATTTAATAAAAGAAACCTTCCACCAAGAAGAGATTTTCCTCATATTATGCAAAACCAGAGTGAGTTGCAAGTTCATAAATGTCGGTAGTCGGTGAATGAACACTTGTATTTTTTAAAGGTAAAAAACGGAACCCTTATAAATTCGTCATGTCTGTCTGTCTGTCCATCCGTATGTCACAGTCACTTTTTTTCAAAAAAATGAAATGAAATGAAAAGAAATAATTTATTTGCTTGAAGTATGGTACTTACAAAACTGTAAAAGCTATATGTACTGATGAAACTTGGTAAATAGATGTATTCTGTAAACCGCATTAAGATTTTTATACTTAGAACTGACACTCAAAAAATATTTTTTCATAAAACTTATGAGTTTTCTTAACATTAAGTAAAAGATTATTAAACCAGTTAAGTATTTACGACAGAGATGCGTTAACGTCATCGTAATTAGCCTTCTATCTATCGACTTTAAAAATTAATGAGGTATCGTCAGCAAATAGTACTGTTTCACATAGTTTTTTAACCAAAAAAGGAAGATTATTTATTATTTATTTATTTATCGAACCTTGTGGCACCCCTATGTCAATAACTGACCCAAAAGATCTCTCACCGCCCACATCAACTTTAAGGATTCTATCAGTCAAGTACGATTGTAATAAGTCAATGGAGCGATTTAGAATACCGTAATGTTTAAGTTTAGATATTAAGAGGGTGACGGACGCAGCTCGCAACTTCAATTCGAGGCGCGGGCAAAAATTGCTCCGAATATAGCTATCTCTATTCATTTGATGCGGGCGCCACGGAATATATAATAGTAGTATACACACACAGGCGCTCGTGTGACGCGCTACTTCTATACGTGAATCCAACCATAGTGCCGCGCTTGTGCGTGTGCGTCAGCCACTGATAACGATTTTTATGCATTGCCTAATTTCGTCAACGTTACTAACACCCGTTTTCACTAAACCTAGGCGACGCCTAAATCGGATGCCTAAATATTAACGGGCCGACGTACACAGCTCGCAACTTCAATTCGAGGCGTGAGCAAAAACTGCTCCGAATATAGCTATCTCTATTCATTTGATGCGGGCGCCACGGAATATATAATAGTAGTATACACACACAGGCGCTCGTGTGACGCGCTACTTCTATACGTGAATCCAACCATAGTGCCGCGCTTGTGCGTGTGCGTCAGCCACTGATAACGATTTTTATGCATTGCCTAATTTCGTCAACGTTACTAAGCGTCAGATAGGCTAGTGGCTAGGGCGTGCGGATTCACACTGAGAGGACGAGGTGGGCGGGAGTTCAAATCTGGTCAAAGAGAGTTGACTTTTTGCACCCTACAATTTTATGTTTTTATTTTTTGTGGCTGCATTACCTGACTAACCCTCTAAGCTTATTGCTTGCTTGTTTCGCTTTTCTAGTATTCAATAAGCAAGGATTGGTCATGCTCTGAATGCAAGAATAAAGTGAAAAAAAAAACAACATTCCTGAACCGATAAAGAACCTTCAGAGTAGCTATTTACGCACTTAGAAAAGACACCAGGAAATTCTCTAACATGATACGAGTGAGTTTATTCATCAGGTAGGGTTTGTGCGGGTTCTGGACCAAATTGAAGAAGAGTAAAGAGAACCATTGACTCCGAGTTGAGTTGAGAGAGCCATTGACCCCGGCGCGGAGCGATGGAGTTGTGGTTGATGACGTTCCAGTAGAGGATGATGGGTGGGGTCCGCTCTACGTCAGGTGGGGTGTGGTTCGCCAGACCTCATCGGCCTAGCGGTTGGGGGGCGTGGGTTCAAAACCAGTCATGACGTTACAGTTGAAGATCATGGGTGGAGGTCCGCTCAACATCAGGTGGGGTGTGGTTCGCCAGACCTCATCGATCACACACACACAGCAATAAAAAACACGCAAAGCGGCTCACTTACCAAAGTACAGAAAGTCTAATAATGTGAC
Organism: Thera obeliscata; assembly: GCA_947578465.1. Taxonomy (NCBI): domain Eukaryota; kingdom Metazoa; phylum Arthropoda; class Insecta; order Lepidoptera; family Geometridae; genus Thera; species Thera obeliscata. The sequence continues at coordinate 22,323,254 of OX387915.1, forward strand.
TGCATTTAAAAATATACTTTATTCGTTGAGCAATTAGGTTGCTTTTATTCTGCTTATTTACATTCGCAAAACCAACGATTGCGAACATCGACCTACAATTACATGGACCTCGGCTTTCGCACAAAACTCGCGAAAAAAGTGTACCAAGCTAACCTACTATAGGTGGATACTTATATAATGATTATAAACAAACTGAAAAAAAAATTATTTATGTCTTATCACAATTACTATATAGAACTCAATTTTGATTGCATGAAGCAACTTCTAGTGAACGTTACAGAAATTTTTCCAAGTCTTTTTATCAATATTTCCACCAGACGTTGAGCAGTACTCTGTTTATTGAGCTCCAGTTATATAAAGAAAAACTGTTTTGTTAAAGTATTTCTCAGTCTTTTTATCAATATTTCCACCGGACGTTGAGTGATAGCAGTTTTTTGAGCTCGAAATAAATAAAGTTTTTTTTTTAATTTCTTAGTCGTTTTATAAATATTTCCACCTGACGTTGAGCTGTAGTTTATTTCTTGAGCTCCAGAAAAATAAAACAGAAATATGTTGTTCAAATTTTTACAAGTCTTTTTATCAATATTTCTACCTGACGTTGAGTGGTATCAGTTTTTTTAAGCCCCAGATAAATAAAGAATAAAAATATTTTGTAGCCATTTTTCTTAGTCCTTTTATCAATATTTCCACCTGACGTTGAGCGGTAGTCAGTTGTTTGAGATTCAGATAAATAAAGAAAAAACATATTTTGCTGAAATTTTTCCAAGTCTTTTTATCAATATTTCCACCTGACGTTGAGTGGTAGCAGTTTTTTTAAGCCCCAGATAAATAAAGACTAAAAATATTTTGTGGCAATTTTTCTTAGTCCTTTCATCAATCTTTCCACCTGACGTTGAGCGGTAGTCGGTTTTTTGAGATCCAGATAAATAAAGAAAAAAAATATTTTGCTGAAATTTTTCCAAGTCTTTTTATCAATATTTCCACCAGACGTTGAGCGGTACTCTGTTTATTGAGCTCCAGTTATATAAAAAAAAAACTATTTTGTTCAAGTATTTCTCAGTCCTTTTATCAATATTTCCACCGGACGTTGAGTGGTAGCAGTTTTTTGAACTACAAATAAATAAAGAAAAAAAAAAATTTGTTGTAATTTTTCTTAGACCTTTTATCAATACTTCATATACAGGGTGGAATTTTGTAATGCCACCTGGAGGGAAAGTACTCTTAATACTGCAGATAGAAAATTTTACTCACAGGAAACATTCCTTTATTTTTGAATAGAAAGCAAACTGCATTCAAAGTTTTTCGAAAATTCTCTCACACCCGGGAATTGAACCGGCTAAAATCAGAAAAATTATACCTTGTACTTTTATTGCATCGATCGTTAGTCAATTATAAGGATGAAATCTCTCTAACAAACATGATAAATTAAATGAAAGAAAAACCAGGAAATCTTGAATTAATTTAATTATTTACAAAAAATGGTTAACTAACTAGTTACTTGAAATTAGTTGCTTGAAATGGGCTCCATTCTCTTGGATACACAAATTTATTCTTTTAACGAATTCATTTCTTTAAAAGAATAAATTTATTCCTTTCAAAAAAAAAAATTAATTTAAAAATTATTTTATTTTTAATTTTAGAAATTGCTTTCTATCCAAAAATAAAGGAATGTTTCCTTTGAGTAAAATTTTCTATCTGCAGTATTAAGAGTACTTTCCCTCCAGGTGGCATTACAAAATTCCACCCTGTATAGAAATTAATGGTTCATAATTTGTTTTAGTCGAAATGTTGGCTTTTTTCGAAATTTCGGCAGACTTTTTGACCTAGTGCTGCACCTTGATTTCGTTTACCCAACCTACAACCTACCTAGGTACTTAGTATTTCCCATCTTCACTTAGTACCCTTCCTAAACTAACAATTATCAAATATCTAAGCATTATGTTTTATGCCAGTGTAGGTATTTAACTAGTCCGAAGTCCGAGCGATTCACACACACAACCGAAGTGTCCCGTGTGCTTCAAGCGTTTCCTCCCCCTGCACCCCGCCACCCGCACCGTGCGTGCGCGATAGCAATAGTAGCCGTTCGAAAATGCCATGAATTTGATCGTGTTCCGTAATACCAAAAATGATGACTGAAAACTTTTTGTATTCTTCACATAGTATTGTTATTCTGTAACTAGACAATATAAACTAGGTTCCTTCAATATCTTACGTGTTTTTAACAAAAAACACGTAAGATATTGTTGTTTTTAGTACGAAACCAATAGGTAGAAAACTTGATAAGTTTAGCATAAAAATGTGCAAAATGCGATTGGTGTTTATTTCATTTTAGGTAAGTATTTATTATTATTTATTAGGTAAGTAATTTGAAATAAAAACTGTTGAGGAACCTAGATAAATACTATTTAAATACAATTATTACAATAATATAGTGTAAATCTGTCTAAATTAGAAATCATTTTGGTATTCCGTTTGTATGAAAATTTTCCATACGTCAGCCCCTTAACTAGTTTTTTCGTGTGCGCGAGCTGCAAGCAGCTCGCGTGTCGGTGTGCTACTCCCACTTTTACATTACACTTGCACTTGTAAAACCCCAAAAAGTAGTAAAGAAAGTCCTAAGTAACCCTAAAAGTCGATCAGTGAATCAAGTTCCTCAGTGTAGTAAAACCCCAATCAAAGTCCTAAAGAACCCTAAAATTGTTTACATAATCAAGGTCCTAAGTGAAGTAAAATTCCAATTAAAGGCCTAAGGAACCCTAAAAGTTGTTTATTTTATCAAGTTCCTCAATGTAGTAAAACCCCAATCAAAGTCCTAAGGAACCCTAAAAATGTTAACATTATCAAGCTCCTAAGTGTAGTTGAAACTCCAATCAAAGTCCTAAGGAACCCTAAAAGTCGAACACTTAATCAAATTGCTCAATGTAGTAAGACCCCAATCAAAACCTTATACGGAACCCTAAATTGTACGTCAAGCCAAAACCCTTAACGGGTCGAAACCGCTGGAAGGAACCCAAACGTTGACTACCGGGTCGCGTGCATCGCGAGCTGCAAGCAGCTCGCGTCCTCAATGCGTTCCCACAGGGGCGGAACCCTAAACCAAGTGAAGATCCAATCAAACACCTTAAAAAACCTAAAATTCAATCTCCAATCATAGTCCTCAGTCGAATGAACCGTTTGAACGACCTTAATCGGACGATTTTTGCAAAACCGGAAGTGGGCACAGCCGCCATTTTGAATTTTGAACTGTCAGTCTAGTGAACATTTTTTCACACCCCTAAGACACCCTAAATTTCAGTATGAGGGGGTTCTAAATTTCCCTAAATTTCAGTAGGGTGGGCGTGGTCGCGTGGCGGCTCGCTTCGCTCGCCGCAACGTTCCCCCCGGGTTCAGGAGGAGGGGGTTCTGGGGGCTTGAGGGGGGGGTCACAGCACGGCTCGCTTCGCTCGCCGCGACCCTCCCCCCGGGTTCAGGAGGAGGGGGTTCTGGGGGGCTTAGGGGGGGGGGGGGGTCACAGCAGGCTCGCTTTGCTCGCCGCACTGTTCCCCATGGTTGCATGGCGGCTCGCTTCGCTCGCCGCAATGCTCCACTCGAAAAAAAGGGTCAAAAATAATAAAGGGGTCTAGAGGGGGGAGGGGGGCAAAATTTATTTTGCTTTCAAAATAATCTCACCTTCCCTACATGACCCAAAAAAAAAAGTCTTGCAAGTCACTCCGCTTGGAAGATACGAAAGGGGGGGGTGAAAAAAGGGGCAAGAGGGGGGTGTTTTTTTTGTTTTTTCAATTCAGGAAGAAACCTTCTATACGAAACCCTAATCGAAAACCCCCTATCTCGACGGCATCCGGTAGCACTCACAAAAGGGGGGGTCCTGGGGGGCAAGGGGGGCAATTTTTTTTGTACAATAACATTCTTATCTTTTTTCTTCTCTTTCGTCTTCTCCCTTTTAATCTTTTTTTTTCTTAAAAGTAATATTTCATCAAAATCGGCTTAGCCGTTTTGTTTTATTGTTTGTTACTGCATACCTTCGTCATTTAATTTTATGATCCAATTTAGTAATTTTTTCTTTTATCTAAAAGGTTATACTTCCAGATCTGTATGTAAATCTAGTAAGTATAACTTAGTGCATAGAATTCATGCCTATGGAAATAAATAATAATAATAATAATGCTGGACAATTCACACAACATGATCTAGCCCCAAGCTAAGCAAAGCTTGTGTTATGGGTGCTAGATAACTGATATACATAATACAATACATTACATGCATAGATAATTTTCATTTCAATTCATAAATGAATTGAAATGGAAATTATTTATGGGTGGCTTTAAGCTTTGCACTCATTTAGGCCTTCGGTGCTCATTGCGGTGGAGATCAGTGAAGCATTGTGAAATAACACTGTCTATTCGACTTATATCATTGTATTTTATCGGCATTTAAAAATATTAGGTATACCAAAGAGTTTCGACAACCCCAACTGACTCTTCAAAGTTCTGTCAAACGCAAAATCTTGGGAAACTCCTTGCTGCGTGTATAGAAATAGGCACATGTATTTTGGTATTTGGGTATTTGAGCGCACCGTGCATGAAGCCTTTGACAGAAAGTTCCAGAATTCGGGACATTACAGACACCTCCAGATTTAAAAGACTGCAATCAAAAATACTCAAAACCCATGATATTATTGTTATGACTGGGCTCTCAGCTCATTTATTAGTAGCTCTGCCTTCTGCGCCATAGGTCGTGGGTTCGATCCCCACCGAGAACAAATATTTGTGTGGTGATCATAGATATTTGTTCTCCATCTGGATGTTATATTGTTTTCCAAGTACCTATGTATTTACAAACAAAATGTATTTAAGTATTACATCAGCTATCTGGTTCCCATAATACTAACTCTGCTTAGTTTAGGGCTAGATAGTGTAGTGTAGATTGTCCATAATATATATATATATATATATACTTCCTTTTCATTGTAATGGGCTCCCAAACTCTTTGCAAAATCGACACTATTTTTATAAAGGCCTAAAATCGGCTACTAGTTTTTGAGTCTTCTTCTTGTCATGTCAATAGAAAATTAAAGCTGGTGTGGTGGATTATGAATGTGCCTCAAAAGTTTTGCTACTTCACGTTGGTTTCATTTATTGTTTTCCTTCACCGTTAGAGTGTACTGACATAGTGCACATAGGTTTTTTGGCAGATAAACTAATTTGTGCATGACGGGGTTTGAACACACGCCTTTAGAATCAAAAAGCGGGTCGCTACGACAATATAACCGGTGCTAAGCAACCAGAGCGCCCCTCCACCTAATGGACCGATGACATTCTAAAGATCGTGGGAAATCGGCAAATTGTTTTTTCATGGAAATGTATAAAGGAGGTCTATATCTAGCAGTGGACTTCTACTTACTGATGATGATGACGGAAAGCACTGGGTAGATAGGAAGATAGCTACTTATGCAACTACAAAAATGGAGGTATTTAACAAAAGCATTGCGCTTCGCTGGTCACGCACGATAGGAACGTGCCCTAGAATGTACTAGATAAGTTATATGCTACATAAAATATATACTTCTACAGGCTGATGATGATGTGAATACAGGTTATCGATCATAATGTATGATGAAGATGGTATTATGTCATTTCGTTATACTGTGACAATTTGTTTTATGTTACACTGTGGCAAATTTATAGTACCAGTAGTAGCTATGATTTAATCTAGGGTATATTTTACGTAGTCAGAGATGAAATGTCATGTCGCGAAATTTGACATAGACCTCACCTCGTCGGCCGCGCGGGCTGTACTGAGAGAAGTAGCTAGGAAATCCTACCTATATATATTTTTGAAAATTTCATTTTTTTTTAAAAACTACGGCAACTAAGAAAAGTGCAATAACATCAGGTTTTTACGTATTTATTTAGGTATACGGGAACAAAACTTTCATTGCAATGGCTCTAACAGCAACGGAAAAAAACCATTTCAAATCCAAAAAAAATTGAGAGTTTTTGGCAAACTTTGCGTTCAATTTTATCGAACCCAGTGAGTTTAAGAGAATTTCTAGCCGGAACATAATTTTTTTACACCATTTAATTGTTATATTTTACAAAAAAATTAAATGGATTCGTCCATACAACGAAAAAAAATGCTACTTTACATTTTCGGTTTCACCTGATGTAGGCCCCAAATACAGTAGAATATAATGGCGTAGTATATGCCTTGTATTGTGAAAAAAATGTAGTGTGCCTGAAAAAATGTTTTGAGAAAAAATGTGTTAGAGAATTGTCGGTCCTTCGGGGCCCCCTTAGAATGGGGCCCTGGGCACGGGCCCCGTGTGCCCTTATGGTAAAGACAGTATTGGCTCTAAGCAGTTATTTTTCAGTGATTATCAAGATACCTTTTCCTAAAGGGTAGATTATCTACCCCCGGGCTTTAAGTATTGAACGCAGTACCTTCTTTGATTGACAGCGGCTTAGAGCCAGTATTTGCATGCTAGTGATCGTGTAACGAGATACAAACAAGGCAAATTATACGCAAACAGAGGCACAGTATTATAATAAGTATGTATAGTAGCTCTACCTCTAGAACAGTCCAACTTAATGAGTTATTTACTCGGCAAATAAACATTGCAAACATAATTATCAAGAGAGCCGATGAGGCTTGAAAAAAGGGTCACGAGGATTTTAATTGTATACTTTTCAAATTCAAATTCTTTATTGCACTTATGTTGTATAAAGGTGTTACAGTAGGTAATGTAAGTTTCAAACATAAACCCTGTTAGGGCACCGCAACTTATTTCCCCGCTTTGGAGGCGCTATCATATATGTACTTACATATATCTATACATTTTAAACTTAGTAGGAGTACTTTTTTTATCGTATAGTTTATCAAATATGGTATCGACTCGACCATACCCCGAGATTTTATAAGCAATATATTTTTTTGTGATGTTGTATCTACCTACATAACAAATAGATTCGTTAGATATCTAAAATGTTCAACCTCTTTTTTTTTTATTCAGCCCGGTCTGTCCCACTGCTGGGCAAAGGCCTCCGTTCCATCCACTCATTTCGTCCCCATTTTTTTAATATTGAAAATACAGTTCCATCATAATCTTTTAAAATCCTCTCCGTAAAGCGCTTTATAAAATTTTGCTGCGGCCGCTAGTTTCGCCAGCAATTATCGCGATGGGAACGACTGCGTCTCGATTTCTCTCAAAAGACTCGCTTTTAACTCAACATTAAAACGGCAGAAACACTCTTTCATATTAGACTGAATAATTAAAGTTGAACATCGTTCAAGTTTTATGTTGATATACTGAATACAGAAAGCAGAGTCAAGGGAACGATGCGACGATATAAAAAGAAGGTCCGCCACAGAAAGTCGTTTCATGAAATTTTTATGGGGAAACCTTTGAGTCGAGCTCGGGTCTAAACGAGAAATGATGTGAATGTTAGTTTAGTGGGTCAAGAGGGTCTATTGAGGTACGAGGACACCGCGAGCCCTAGATTCGAGGGTAACGTGTCCTAAAGGAACGGTAGATCTTTTGGTTACGCTAAGAGAATTTTAAATAAGTAGGACATTCTTTATTGAGTAGCCGTGCCATTACAATTTTAATAAGCTGTTTCGCACAGGAACTATGGTAGAGCGAGTTTGTAAACTTAAGTAGGAATGTACCTCTTTTAAGTTCTCTTAAATCTGTGATCCAAAGTTCAGCTAATATACCCTAGCCATATCGAGGAATAAATAAACAAATAAGTAGGTAGGTACTTTAGAAGTAGGTGCGCCGCAGAAAATCGTTGCATGAAATTTTTATGAAACTAATATTTTTCTAATATTGGTTTAATTGTAAGTTTCTTTGTGTAAATAAATTCCTTTATTTACTCCAAAAAAAAAAACAACTAAGTACTTAAACAATTCACTAAATAGATTTACGTATTGTATTTTTTTACACCATGGAATATTTTGTATTGAGAAGTCTTGACAAATTTTTTTTTACAGCTTTTAGCAGTGATACAGCATAGCTGTGTTTCGGTTTGAAGGGTGTGGGTGTGGGTGCCGAACTGGCACGCAAGGCTGAACATCTGTAAGCCTCAAGTTAATGGCTCTGTTTTACATTAGCTAGTTGCATAATAAAAAAGCTCGCGCCTGAAACTTTCTAAAATCGGCTATTTTACTGTTTTGAACCTGGCTGACGTTAAGGTGTAGGTAGAGGCCCTTTTGTTGATTTTTCATTTAAATATTGTGTGTTATTTAAAATTGCACGCATCGATATGCTAATCTAACGGCAACAGCTACCTTAACAGTTGGTATACAGCATCGAACTGCGATATTTTCATCTAGGGGCGGGCCTATTTCAACTCGGCTTCAATAGAATCCCAGGGCTGGTTTTATTTTCGTATCCCCGTATTATTGATGTGCTAACACGAGGCATTTGGTATAAATGAGTTTGTATTTTATTTCTCTAGGTAGGTACTTTTTTTTTTTTTTTTTTTATATTAAAGTGTTTTTATTTCAACTTTTTCCGAAAATTAAAAAACAACTTTATGCAAAACATAAAACTAGTAGAACGCCCGCATCTTTGCATTACCTTTCATATTCTGAGACAACTATGGTATCGATCGATGGATCAGTAGGAATTAATCTGCAAATAAAATTAGGAGGGTGCGGTGTTCAGTCATCCTTTATCGCAACCTTTGAAATTTGAACCCGTTGATCTATAGTTTCCGTTTTAGATAATAGGGTAAATAGGTATGTACGTAATTAATTTATTGACAGCCTTTACAGCTAAGTTGGTAGTAGCTCCGCGTTCTGTGCTGGAAGGCGTGGGTACGATCCCCACTGTGAACATAGATGTTTGGTCTCTGTCTGCGTGGTAGGTATGTAGTATTCTAGGTATGTACCTAGATATTTACAAAAAAAAAGTATATTAGTATTATATCCACATATTATGTGGATATATAAACCCTCTGCTTAGTTTGGGGCTAGATAGTGCTATGTGGTGTAAATAAATAAAAAAAACATCTGTTTTTTTATTTATTTATTATCATGCTTAACAAGTTGTAAATAAATCCTCCTTCTGCGCCGTAGGTCGTGGGTTCGATCCCCACCGAGAACAAATATTTGTGTGGTTAACATAAATGTTTGTTCTCTGTCTGGGTGTTATATTGTATGCTAAGTATGTATTTTCAACAAAAAAATGTATTCAAGTATTATATCAGCTATCCGGTTCCCATATTACAAGCTCTGCTTAGTTTGGGGCTGGGTAGTGTTGTGTGAGTTGTCCACAATATTTATTTATTTATAAATAAAAAAAATAATAATAAAAAATGTAAGTTAAGTAATACTGTTTTTTTAAAGGTCGGTGAAATAAAAGCTTATTTTATATATTTATTTTCATTAGAAGTTTTCCTTCCAATGCAGGGTAAAAGCCTCCCTTCTTCCATTAGTCCAATCTTCATTGAGTGGGTAAGGCTTTCAATGCCGTCATGTGTATTTGGAACTCATTAGTTTTGGCTACTACTTTTAGCTTACTAGTTTTGGCTAAGTAAAACTAGTAAGCTAACCGTCTTAGCGCCTAGCAAGCGTATCTAATCCTTTGGACCAGTCCCGATTTAGGCGTAAAGTTTTCAGATCTCATCAACTATTTGTATTTTGTAGAACAGTATCGTTTCTATTTCATATTAGTCTGCAAGTTTGACTTCCGATATAGGTAGGTACTTCGCTTATAAAGAGAAATAAATATAAATTGGTCTGATATTCCTATTACCATTTTCCTCACTCAAAGAAACGACTAGATTGGACTTGTGGGCGTTTATTATTTGCGAAACTAAAAATATCGTGATATTTCAGGCTCAGTTTATTTCGGTAAGGAACTTCGTTATTTAGTAAAGGAATACGTGAGGTTTTTATTTATTAAACGAAATTCTGAGACCTCAAGACCTTCACGAAAGCTAATAATCAAAAACCAGCCCCAAAAAAGGAATGCGCGTTGTGCTCTATTTTGGTCACGTTTCAAACTATTTTAAACCAGCTAACGAAAAGCGTTTTAGCTACATAACTTTTAGGTTATCCGAATTGTTTAGGCCATTGGGAACCACCGACTAATTTCTCATAAAGTTTTAATTAGGTTGGCCAGTATTTACCTAATTTTGTTACTGAATTCAGTAGATTGTATTTTGGTTTGGATTATATTGGCCTCGTACACAAGCTCAAAGTCGCGCAACGAGCTATGGAGAGAGATATGCTTCACTACGTGATAGAATCAGAAATGAGGACATTCGTAGAAGAACCAAGGTCACCGACAGGTGTTGCAGGTGTCTATGGGCGACGGTGACTACTTTCCATCAGGTGGCCCGTCTGCTCGTTTGCCTGCTATGATAATAAAAAAAATAAAAAAAACATAGCTCGAAGAATTAGTAAGTTGAAGTGGCAATGGGCAGGTCTTATAGCTCGAAGAACCGACAACCGATGGGGAATAAAGGTTCTCGAATGGCGACCACGAACCGGAAGACGAAACGTAGGGCTCCCACTCACCAGATGGCCCGACTACATAGTTAAGAAAGAGAGGAAGTCAGTGAATGAAAGGGGCTCAGAATAATTCTTCCTATGGAAATCTGTAGTAGGGGAGGCCTATGCCGCAAGCAAGCAGTGGACTTCTTCAGGCTGATGACGATGATGATTTTGGTTCGGAGCTAATTCCTTTAGCTACCACTATCAAGGTATTTTGCTAATGGGTGCTTGGCCGTTGTGCCATACACTCTACTTATTAATTGCTGCGATTTGCACACAATATTATTTTTTATTTATCATAAAAAAGAGAAACTCTAGTTCTAATTCTAAAATCCAGTGTTGGTAACTTCATGTCACCACTGTTGAGATCTACTTGGGGAGAAGCACTAGTCGGATGGGGGTCTCTATCTGGGTGTGGCAGGTGTGCCACGTGCCAAGAGAAAATCCGATATTAATGTTTTCCACGTTTATTGTATGAACCGATCGTTACACGGTTGCGGCGACGACTGGCGGGCCAGGCTCGGACTTGCGATCGACGTTACTCTAAAATGCTAACCTTTGCAAACCTACCGTCGTCGATCGCCACAGATTACATAGTAGTCCTAGCCCCCACAGTCATCCCCTTCTAAAAAAAAATTTTTTTTTACACAAAAAAACAAAGCGGTGTAAAAAAAGTGGCGGCGATTCCCTCTTGACACACGTCCGGTTTCGAGAGGTAGTATAAAAGGATACGTATCAAGGTCAAAAGTGACTATAAGGTGTAAAAGTGCGCAGACATGTTCGCGCAAACAGCAGTTCCCCTACCGGCAGTGAGCGGAGAAAATAAGAAAAGTGAGGAGAAAGACATGGCGAGCACGTCCGAGCTGGCGGCCATAACCGTGTCGGCGAGAATTCCAGACTTCTGGAACGACATGCCTCGTTTATGGTTCGCGCAAATGGAGAGCGTCGTGGCATCGCAAAAACAAGGAGACACCGTAAAATTCAACCTTGTAGTATCGAAATTGGGACGAGATGCTCTACAACAGGTCAGTGATATTGTATTCGCTCCACCAGAGAATGATAAATATAAGACATTGAAAGACAGACTTTTACAAGTATATGAAGAGAGTGCCGAAAGGTAGTTCCAAAAATTAGTGGGAGAGATGGAACTAGGCTCCCAGAAACCATCGCAATTATTAAGACGAATGAGAGATTTGGGAAGAAATGCGCAAATATCCGAAAATACACTGCACAACCTGTGGATAAGTAGATTACCATCATCAATAAGAGCAGTACTCACAGTAAGTCAAGATCAGGATTTGGAAAATTTGGCAAAAATCGCAGATAAAATCAATGAGAATTTGCGAGCAGGAGAGAGTGCGGAAGTGAGTACATTCAGCGACAAACTACCAAGGGGCGAAATAGTAACACAGATACATAAGATGAATTTGGAAATAGCAGCACTACGAGAAGAAGTCAGAGGACAGCAAGAACATCGGCGAAGCGCGTTTAGAGGGCGTAACAACAACGGATACAGAGGCAGGTCGCAGCAGAGATCGCAAAGTCGACCGAATAGAACACCACAAGACCCGAATTGGCTCTGCCGATTCCATTTTAGATATAAGAATAGAGCATGGTCTTGTGAAAAGCCCTGTGCGTGGAAGGTGACTACAGCGCCGTCGGGGAGTCGTCCTGCTACGCCGGAAAACTAGATGCGGTACAGTCGGCGGCGGGAGGCTTCGTACCGAGTGGCAATCACCGTCTAAGTGTATCTGATAAGAAAAACGGCATAACCTTCTTAATTGACACCGGTGCAAACGTTTCTGTGTTACCCGTAAGTAAAGTGCATGCAACGCAGCGTCGCGAGTGTAAATACAGACTTTTCGCGGCAAATAACACCGAAATTAAAACATACGGAACTACAGTGCTAGAATTAAATTTAGGTTTGAGAAGAGCGTTTAAGTGGACATTTATTATTAGTGATGTGAAACAAGCCATTATTGGAGCAGACTTTTTAAAGACTCATAAGTTAGTTGTAGACTTACATAATAAGAAACTTGTGGATTCAGTTACATCGTTACAAAGTAATGGGACCGTCAGTAGGTATGATGAAGCGTCTATCACGAGCATACAGGTAAATAATCCTTATCGCGATATATTGGAAAGATATCCGGAAGTTACTAAGCCTATAAATTTTAAAAAGAAGCCGTTGCACTCTATATACCATCATATAGAGACAACAGGCCCACCCGTTTTTGCCAAGGCACGTCCGTTGCAACCTGATAGGTATAAAAAAGTTAAAGAGGAGTTTAGCCTCATGCAGGAGTTAGGGATTTGCAGGCCTTCCAAGAGCCCGTGGGCGAGTCCGCTGCATGTGGTGCCCAAGAAGGACGGAGCCATAAGACCTTGTGGAGACTACAGGCAGCTGAATGCAATCACCAAGCCAGATAGGTACCCGGTTCCGCGGCTACAAGATTTCACCTATGGATTGGCAGGTAAAAAAGTTTTTAGTAGGATAGATATAAATAGAGCTTATCATTTGATACCTGTGCACCCTGACGATGTTGAGAAGACAGCCATCATTTGCCCTTTTGGTCTGTTCGAATTTGAAAAGATGGGATTTGGGCTGAGGAACTCAGCACAGACGTTCCAAAGATTCATGAATAGTACAGTGTTGAAAGGTATTGAGTACATGAAGGAAAATGAAGAAGAATCGTATTTGTTTTGTTACATAGATGACGTCATTATTGCATCAGATTCAGAGAGTATAAGTAGAAAACACGTGACGGAGCTTGTTAAGCGATTTGATGAAGTTGGTGTGACCATAAATTTAAGTAAATGTTTATTCGGTCAAACTGAGATTGATTTTCTCGGTTTCAGGGTAACGGCGGAAGGAATTCAGCCACTGGAGGACAAGGTGAGAGCTATCAGCGAGTACCCCAAACCGGAAACCGTTGAGCAGCTAAGGCGTTTTCTCGGTATGTTAAATTTTTATAGATCGCATGTAGTAAATGCAGCTCATATTCAGGCAGAACTTAACAAGTTTTTACATAATTCTAAGAAGAGAGATAAAACGAAAATTGTATGGACATCGGAAGCAGAGACAGCATTTGAGCAATGTAAACTTAGCCTACAAAGCGCAGTTACGTTGTCACACCCTGTCTCTAACGCACCTTTATCACTCATGACAGACGCATCGAATACAGGTGTAGGTGCGGTATTACAGCAGAAAATAGGAGAGAGTTGGAAACCATTAGGATATTTTTCTAAGAAACTGACAGACGCACAAAAAAAGTATAGTACGTACGACAGAGAGTTACTAGCAATATATTTGGCATTAATACATTTTCGTAATATGGTAGAAGGTAGGCAGTTGACAATTTTGACAGACCATAAACCATCAACATTCGCGTTTACAAAAGTAGGTACGGATAAAGAAACACCTAGAAGAACCCGTCAGTTATTGTACGTAAGCGAATTTACAAGCGACATACAGTACGTGGGTGGTGAGGCAAACCAAGTTGCTGACGCGTTATCACGTGTCGAGTTCATAGAATGCCCAACCGTTGTTGATTATAAAGAGTTAGCTGAGGCACAGGAAACGGATACTCAAATTACACTCATGCAAAGCGATTGTAATAACAAGTTTCAATTTAAAAGAATGACATTGCCAAGTAGTAGTGACCTAATTTATTGTGAAATCTCAACGGAAAATGCCAGACCATATCTTACAGAACAGTTCAGGAAAGTAGCTTTTGATTCAGTACATAATATTAGTCATCCAGGTAAAAGAAGTTCAAGGAAGATGATGACTCAACGATTTTTTTGGCCAGGAATGAATAAGGATGTGAACAATTGGGTGAAAACGTGCACTCAATGTCAAAAAGTTAAAGTTAATCGGCATACAGTATCTAATTTAGAAAGTTTTCCAGATAGTGATCGTTTTGAGCATATTCATATTGATTTGGTAGGACCACTGAGTCCGTCTCAGCAAGGGTATCAGTATTGTCTAACTATGATAGACCGTTTCACTCGTTGGCCGGAAGCCATTCCTGTTGCGGATATAACGTCCGATACAGTAGCTAAAGCCTTTTACGAGAATTGGATTTGTAGATTTGGATGCCCGCTTAGGATAACAACTGATCAAGGAAGACAATTTGAGAGTGAACTATTCAACAGATTAATGAAAATGTTAGGAATTAATAGGATACATACTACGAGCTATCATCCGAGCTCGAACGGAAAAATAGAGAGGTGGCATAGGTCCATGAAGGTGGCATTGACTTGTCGTCTGACTGGTAATACCTCATGGGTCGATGAGTTACCATCGGTATTGTATGGGCTGAGAGCAGCATGTAGAAGCGACAGTGGCATAAGTGCAGCAGAAATGACACTTGGTCATTCATTGAGACTACCAGGAGATTTTTACAGTAAGGTAAGTCTAGCAATAAGTGATAATTATAACTTTGTCGACCGACTGCGTAGTATTATTAGTAATCTAAAACCGCAGCCTCGACCAGTTAGTAATAGTAGGAAAATATTTGTTCATGAAGATTTAAAAGATTGTTCGCACGTTTTTGTTAGGAATGACATGCTTAAAAAGTCTCTTCATCCTACGTACGATGGCCCATACCGCGTGTTATCTAGAAAAAATAAGGTATTTGAGATTCAATATCCAAATAGGAAATCATACGTGTCTATTGATAGATTAAAACCAGCATATTTGTTAGATGCTGATAAGTTAGTAGAAAGTACGGAAAAAGTTATAGAAGAAAGTGTAAAAAATCACGAGAGTGTGGGAATCGAACCCGCACCTCGAGCAGAAGCAACGCACCGCCAAACCAGCAGCGGTCGTGTGGTGAAGCTACCTGTTAGGTTTAGAGTTTAGGTTACGCGTCCATAGTGAGCTGAGCGATGCGATAGCGATACGCTCATAGTACTTTAGTAGAGTTTTCAAGCAAATAGGAATATAGCGCGGCATCGCAACGCATCGCGCTGCTAGCTGTGGGACAATAGGTTTAGAATAATTTTTGCAACTCATAACTTAGAATGTTCATGTATTTTATTTTGCTTTGAAAACATTTTACTGTACTAATAATATAATTTTGCCAATAATGTAGTTTTGTGACCCAGTAAAAAGTAATAATGCAGCTTAATGATAGAATGTTAGAATAAAAATTGCACAAAGAAGTCAGACTTTCACGAGAAAGTACGTTAATGTTGCTTGATTTCATTATTTGTGAGTCTGTACCTAAAATGGGAAAGACATACAGTAAACAGGAGGAAATAATTATTGCTCAGAATGGAGCAAACGGTGCCGATTATTCGGCCATGGAAAACCACATTCAGTTATACGCCATTGGAACGGTGATAATAGTGATCATAATCAGTTTAATTTTAATATATAAATGTTGCGGGAAGTGTCGTTCCCATGTGAGTTCTTGGTTGCGTAATGAGATGAGAGATACCATACAGCAAGTACAGGCGCAAGCGCAAAGTGTGTAAAGGAATTAAGACATTATAAAAGAAACCAGTGTTGTTTGTAAAAGATAGATATAATTAAAAAACTTGTGTATGTAACAGACAGTATATTGTATAACTATATGACATTTCCTTAGTAAAATCAACGTATATAAAACAAATTTGTAAAAGTATTAAATTTAGAGTATGAACATGAACCTCTGTTTGTTTCGTCAGTTAGGTACCTACATAGCGATGTATTACTCTGAGGCAATAGGTCAGAGTCCGTATTGTTATAACAGCAAGGCAAAACAGTGTAAGCATTTTTTTGTTCGTTGTGAGTTGCACTATATAGTTATGTTTTATGAATGTTCAAGTATTAGGGTTCAATAGTTTTAAAGGTTTAATTTTTTTTGTGTAAAAAAAAATTTTTTTTAGAAGGGGATGACTGTGGGGGCTAGGACTACTATGTAATCTGTGGCGATCGACGACTGTAGGTTTGCAAAGGTTTGCACTTTTTGAGTAGCGTCGATCGCAAGTCCGAGCCTGGCCCGCCAGTCGTCGCCGCAACCGTGTAACGATCGGTTCATACAATAAACGTGGAAAACATTAATATCGGATTTTCTCTTGGCACGTGGCACACCTGCCACACCCAGATAGAGACCCCCATCCGACTAGTGCTTCTCCCCAAGTAGATCTCAACAGTGGTGACGTCAAGTTACCAACATCCAGTATTCGAAAAGTTTGTTAGTTGGCCTTTGATCGGTCATAAACATAGACGAGGAATCTCTTCAAATCTTCATTAAATACACCACTATTTTTTAATTACCAAAAAAAAAAAATGCCGATATTGGCTGCCGATACTGAACACATCCACGAAAAAAAAAATTTTTTTTGAGACAAAAAAAAACTTTTTAAATAACCACAATTTTTAGTCAAATATTGAGAAATGATTCAACAAGCAAAAATCATTTCATTCATAAACGCTAAATACCAAGCGGAACCGAACAGCGTAATTTTTTTTCTCTCTAGTACTACGTAACTAATATGTCCATAATTTTATGCAGGATTTCTGAAAATTTTAACATTTAATAACTTTGTCATTTTATCGAAACTAAAAATTCTGATTGCACATTCATAATGTTCTATCCCTACTACATTACCCTATTTTTTTTTTGGTAATTAAAAAATAGTGGTGTATAGATCTGATCAAACGTAAACAACGCAGAACACCATCACGCCACGACGAAGAAAACCATTCTTCATATAAATCTGTGTATCATATAACTCCTAATTCTGTAGAAAAATAAACGAACAAAGCACCCTCAATATAAATCACCCAGTTGGTCACCAATTTATTTTACTTTGTCTTAGATGAAAGGACATAAAAATTTCAAGCGAAACATGAGAAGTTAACACCAAATAAATCCTTAATTTTCTGCTGGCTGTCGTAAGAAAGCGGATTCAATTTGGTAGAAGTGGGATAAGAGGATATAAATCAAGGAGCGAGGTACCCGACGAATCGAAATTATCGCGTATCGGAGACTGGGCAAAGATATTAGAAGCTGATTAGTTTTTTTATTCAACTTGCTGATAAAACTAGCGAGATTATAATGATGTGTAGGTATAACGGCTTACAAACTTTATGTTTACGCTATTTTTGTAAACCATTTTTTGTGTGTTGGATCGCACAAACTAACTGCTTATCTTATCTGCTTTTTTCAACTTACAAAACTTAACTTTTCAAAAGCAAAAAGTTGATTATAATTCTAGCCCGAACATTGTCCAAAAGATTACAAATTTTCAACATTGATGTGTCTATATTTTTAACTTTCGAACCGCTGCTTTGCACTAGTAATGGACCGGACGGATCCTTTAAAAAAAGCTTCACAAGGTAGACTACTGCAAGGTACACTAAAAGATCAGCTTAATTTAGTAATAATTTTACGGTTTAGTTTTTTAGGTAAGTTACACACCAGTGGCTCTTTAAACAGCGTGGAGTAGATCAAATTCTCACTCAGCATTCAGAATTAAACTATAGCGAATTCCCTCTCTGCATGACTGCTTGGAATTATTTAAGTTTACTTAGGTGCTGTACCTACTTACGAGATGAGAAGTGCTTTTTGCAAGCACTTTGTGCGCCGGCAACTTATTAGTTCAGTTGACCATAGAGGGAATTGAGGAAGTTTCGTTATTTCATTTCGTTGCCAGTTACTATCCTTTGTTTTAAAATTATGTGATGGTGGGGTGCCTCTCCTTCCCCCTCCCTCAGATGGTACTGAGCAGATGATGTCACTGTACATTAAAATGGTTTTTGTTGTGTTTCAATAATGTTGCTAGCAACATCACTGTCACGCTTGCTCAGAAGAGACTTCACTACATACAAGGTTTTGACTCGCGCTGGTGAGAAAATCAACTTTGACTTCCTTCATTTTTTTAAAGTTGACCATACCAAGGTACCCTTATACTCGTATTTAGTAGGTACTATGTTTCTGAAACCAACGATCGACACAGACACTAGACAGAGATATAATTCTGATTCTCAGATAAATTTATATAAAATTAAACTCAAATAAATATGATGAAAAGGGTATTTTTTGCTGAATCACTAAAAAAGGTGAAAATTGCTAATCGCGCGAGGAAATAATAATCATTTGAGTATTCATTGGACCCCTTTTTAAGACGCACCCCTTGTTACGTCCATTGAAAACATGATTTATTAATTCAAATTAAAAAATAAAATGCAGTTTTCTTAACCAAGGCTCTTTCACGTGGTTCTTCGTCTTTGTAATCACGTGATCAGGCTAGAAAAAGAGCAAGAAGAAATTATTCTTTCTTCTTTTTAAAACATTTTTTTATTTTCCCACTTTACAGGAACTGACGTTCACCACACCTTCACCTTGACCGGTGAGATAGCGGTCAAACGCAAACCTATAAATAGTAAAAAAAACATGACTAACTTACAATAATTACGTCTAAAACTTATTAAACAAAAAATAAATATTATTTGCCGAATCTTCTCCGGGAATGACTTCCGGGAATCGTTCAAGTTCCTTATCAGAATACACAAGAGAGGTTAGAAAGGCGATCATTTGTCGTATTTATGAGAACAGCTGCGCGGTGTCGCCAGTCCATATTTTCTGTTTATCTAAATACCGTTGAATGACCTATGTAAAGAAATTCCTTCCTTCTCGGCAAGTAATTATTGGGCAAGAAGAAATTTTTAGGGTACCGGGTAAAATGTGTGTCCCTGTAACTTCTATAATAAGGGACCGATAAAACTAAAAAAAAATATGTGATGTAGGTATGTACATGTACATTAACATGCAAACTTCCACCGAAAATTAGTTTGAACGAGATCTAGTAAGTAGTTTGGTTTATAATAACCAACTCAAATATTATGTTACTTGCCTCTACGGAACCCTTCGTGGGCGAGTCCGACTCGCACTTGTCCGCTTTTTTATTTGATGACTTCCGACAATTATGTTTGCAACCAGGCGCACGATGCTCAGGTTGTGGGCGACACTTTTCCGGCTACATGGTCATAATAATACAGTGGCTTCCAGTAGGTAATTGTGCTTGGTCGCATCCGGTCGTCAGCGAACTGTAGCGAAGTTCGGAACATAGCTCGACTAAATAGTTCAATTAAAACTACTACTAGCAGTTGGGATTTTTTTTGTATTTTTAAGAAATCATAAGAGTCATATTATCATCTTTACTGGTTTATTCTTACTGAACACGCCATCTACTGGACATGTTTGCAGTTAGTTGCTCACACTCGTCAATAGATGGCAGGAGCAGTCACATATTCAGTTTATGTTTAATTATTGAACTTGGAAAGAAATAATCATTTTCTTGAAATGAATCCTAGCTAGATCAATTTATCGCCCCCGAATACCCCTGTATACTAAATTTCGTGAAAATCGTTGGTGCAGTTTCCGAGATCCTATATATATATATACATATATACAAGATTTTCTCGTTTAAAGGTATAAGATAATTTTGATGCTCGCTTGGCTTGTCGGCGAGTGTCAAGAGCCTTTATCTCCGTTATGTATAGTCGTCGGCACAAAGATGTCGTCACTTCATAATTTTCTACATAATTCGCTTCATGTCTTCTGTTTCTCGCCTGCTAAAGCTGTCATGCTTTTGTGTGTTTGGAGATGTCTACAAAAGTAATGACAGTATTTTATGTGAGTAAGTAATAGTAGGTAAGTAAGTCTACCAATAGGAAATGCGACTGTATACTGCTGAAGGGAAGCGGCAATTTCACCTCATGACGCAAGAATTCACCGCACCAGGCACCGGAGAATTCTTGAGGAAGACGCGAGTCCAATTTTTTGACTCGTATTTAATTTGTGTGACAACTGATATATGCTTTATATAATTTCGTCGCTTCTGTTCCATTCCGCGGCGGTGTTAATTGACCCTAAGGCACCTAAGCCAGCAAAAGCACCAGCCACCATCAGTAATACCTACTGAATAATCTGTGTTGTATCTCTTTCGGTATTCTGTTTGACAACACTGTTTGTAATCGTCAGACGATTATACCAGCCGTTTAATCCCGAAAAAAATGCCACAAAGCTTTCGATTTGCCTAGTCAAGTTATTTTATCAAGTCAATAATTGAGTTCAAGTGTAGGCGAAGATCGTGAGTTCAGATTAGAGGAAGACAATTTACACTGCACTAACATATTTTACACGTATTTTACTTTTCAAAATAAGTCAAAAGATAAACAGTGCTTTGACTATTGCCGTTGGGGACAAAGGTTCTCGAATGGCGACCACGAACCGGAAGACGAAAATTAGGGCGTCCACCCACCAGATGGACCGACGATATTGTTAAGATCGCGGGAAGTCGGTGGATGGAAAGGGCTCAGAATCGTTCTTCCTGGAAATGTGTAGGGGAGGCCTATGTCCAGCAGGCTGATGATGATGATAAATCTATTGCCATCTATTAAGCCTTGCGCACATCTAAGCGTTCTACGATGGCGATCAGTAAGACACTGTAAAATATGACAGCGATATTGGACAGCGTTTCACTGATCGCTATCGCCATCGCCTAAAGGTCACAGGGTAACCACTGCGTAATGACAAATGGTGTGACCAAGAGTCTGCACTGCAGTCATAGTGACAGGGCTTACCTACGTTAAGCAATGATTAAATTTAAATTAGGTTTATAAAGTATAGCTATCAAAGTACAATTAACTTTACTGGCTGATGGCTGATATCATAATTTTGTACTTAACCCAAATAGGAGTTCTTTTGAAAATTATAATGTTAAAGGTCTTTTTGGTGTGTATCGTCGCGATTACGTAAATTGCAGTATGAACAATATGATTTATCGTAGGTCATCCATCATCCCAGAAACAGTAAGTATGGATGGAGGGGTTGCAGTTTTTTTTAAAGTGAGACACATTTTGAATGCAATTTTCACCTGAGGTTGGCGATGTAACCGATCTTGGAGTTAGATTCACTATTGTTATGGAAAAGTGTCAGTGGACGCGAAAAACAAACGATTATGAACTTAAATTGTTTCCTGAAAGTCTGCTAATAAGCAAGCACTAAAATCTTTAAAAGGGTGTAAAACAGAATATCTACAGTCAGGTGGGTGGTAATAATGGCGACAGTGGCGTCGGCCCACGTCCGTCGTGCGTGATCGTAGTGCTCAAGTAGACTGGACTACTTCGTTCAGACCAGACCTTAAAAATTAGAAATACCTAGGTACTTATTCTACCGATATTTATAGATTTATAAGTTCGTTACTGGTATGTAAGTATAACGTATTTATTGTTTTACCAATAAAGACGATAATAAAGAGACCCTATTTTTTAAATTTAGTTTGGTTTATTAAAAATTCAAAAATATCGGTCAAAATAAATGAATCCTGATCAATTCCATCCAGGGTTACTGAATTTCTTGCCTAAAACTCCTCTTCCGGCACTCGTAGGGCGGTAGAGGGGTTGTCGCAGGGTATTTCTGGAAAAGCCCTTGAAGACTCTAAAACTATGTCAATGGATATTTTCTGATATTCCTCCTTTTTAATCCCCAACCAGCAAGAGGGGTGCTATAAATTTAAGGCCTCAGTATAAGTTTGTTGGTTTGGTTGTTGCTGGTGCGTTTTTTTTTGTTGGAAAGCTTATCGTTCTAAGATGGTTTTCAGCCATGTTTGATGCATCCGTGCAGCTGTTTTTATGTTCTGTACCCGAAGTCGGAGTTTGGCTACCACATTTCGTTACAAAATGTTGTTTTCGTTTCGCCTATTTGTCTCTCTCTATTGTATGGAGAAAAGATGTAAATGATTGTAAATTCACTGGGACTTCGGGTACTGATTACTAGGGTGTTGAACCCTAGTAGTTAAAATTGTGTTAGATTGTTACGTTCCGGTGTGAGTTTGCTCGCCCGCCAGTCGAAGGCATCGCTTAGCCACGCATTAGCTCTGGATGGACCTGCCCAATGATTTGCAAAACTATTTCTTTGGCTTTTGTAAAATAGCGGAACGTCGATGACGGGCAAATTGTGAAGATAAGACACTGAGATGACATTGTTGATTGTTGTGGGAGGATCGAGGGTAGTGAAGAAAAATGGGGAGACCTTTACTCAGCAGTGGGACACTGTTACGGCGAAACTCTCCATTAAATATAGGTACAGCTCTGTGTCACTTTATTCCACGGCAAAACAATCACAACTACGCAAAACGCCATCTTATTTTCTCTCACAGGGACATCACTAGTAGTGATGTCCCCCGTTGGTCGGTCCGATTAGGGATGACTATTCCCGAAACCGTTTAACAGTACCTAAAAGGTTATCTTATGATAATAATATAAGTTTAAAAAACTTGAAAAACAGACTTCATGGCCAAACTGGAGAACTGGTTTTGATGAAATTTCTATGGGACCAATCTGGAAATTTTACTTTTCAGATAAAAAAATGTTTTTTCAAACGAAATTATGCGCAAACATTAAAAGCTTTTTTATTTGAAGTCGGTTAAAAAGTAATCCGACCATCTCATTGTAGATAAATGATATCAGTTTTTCAATTTGCTATAAACTTCATTATCTTAATAAATTCAATATCGACAAAACATTACTTGCAATCTTATAACTTTCATCATAGCCCTACGTGAGTAATTTCTACTATCTATGGGTACTAAAAAAACAAAGATTTTATCGGAGAATGCGGCTATTCTCTTTGTTGTTTTACCACAGACATTTCACCATGTTTCATTATAAAATGCTTTATCAGGTTATTGCCTCGTTTACCATTGTATTGTACAGTGCCCATCCTTATCTGTTCAATTGACCTTTGAAGAAATAATGTCCTATCATTTCATTGCCTTCTATCATTTTTAGAGGAACTCCTCTCGCCTAAACAGATAAATTATAAATAATAAATTAAATATTGTGGACAACGCAATTCCCAAATTAAGCAGAGCTTGTACTTTTTTTTTTTTTTTTTTAAACATATGAGTACTTAGAATACAATGTAACACCCAGACAGAGAACAAATATCTGTGTTCCCCACAATAAAAAAGTTATCCGTGCGTCACCTACGGCGCAAAATACAGAAATACTGATCTGAGAAGCCAGTCGAAAAACAAGCAAGAAGCTTCAAATCAGCTTTTTACATCTATTGTACTTATCTACATAGGTCAATATTTATTTGATAAAATGTAGAGTCATGGAGGTACAAAGGAGAGTTCATTAACACGGAATTCCGCTAATTCAAGGTATTAGCAACAGATGATGATGCTGATGATGATGTTATTTCTTTGCGACACGAAAGAAAAAAAAAACACAACGGCTTATAACTAAATTAGGTACCTACTTAATAATAATAATAAATATTATGGAAAATCTACTCATCTCTCTCAAATTAAGCAGAGCTTCTACTATGTGAACCAGAAACCTATTATAAACATGTTTTTTGTTAAAATACAATATCATGCCCAGACAGAAAACAAATTCTGTGTTCATCATACAAATATTTGTTCTGGCTGGGGATCGAACCCACGGCGCCGAAGGCAGAGCTCCTAGGTATTTAAAACGCTGAAAACTGTGAAACAAACTTTTCGCTCGCGAACCTTTTGAAAGATCTAAAAACATTGAACTTATTTTTTTACATATTAGGCTTGCGTTTGACCACAATCTCATCTGCTGCAGTGATGATGCGGTCAACGGACGGTTATTTTATTTATTGGAAATTGCGAGCAAATCTTGTGTGTAGTTTATCAAAAAATACTTTGATCCATTTGAAAAATTGATTAATCACGGCCTCTAGTTATTGGGCCTTTTTTTACTGCAAATAGCAATAGTTGAATAGTTTCTTCACAGTTCAGTCGGTTAGTCAGTGTAGTCACCCTCTCCCTTCTCTTTAAAAATTGCCCGCAATTTAGCCAATAATACGTAAGGATCTAATGATCTAATTCTTTTACCATCTCGAATTTTGTTGACATAAAATTGGCAGTGATATGAGACTGTGAATGAGGGGGCCGGTGTTTGAGTGTGTTTACCAATAACATGTCCGGAAATAAGCCATTAGACAAAGTATTCCGCAAGTGCTCATCGGCCTAAATAGGCAGGTAGGTACCTATAGATAATGGATCTGTTTACCTTTTTACAAAATGGAAAAACAGTTTCAGGTGTCTTATCGATTCACGGAACCGATTGGGTAGTGAACTCATGATGAAACATAGAAGTCCTACTTATTTTAAGTCCCAAATCCCAAACAAATTGATTTTAATCAATTTAAAAATTCATGAGGTGATGAAACATCTTCAGAGCATGGAATCAATTAATTGCATTGATTTACTTATACATTTTCTACCAAATAAACTTTAGTTTAAAAAACTAAAAAAAACGCTTTTAAATAACAAATTTAACTAAAAAGTTAAAAATAAAACTGTAATAATCAATTGAAAATTTATATTATTGTACAAAAAGCGTGGGGTGCTTTTTATAATAACTTCAGATATAATAAACTATTGATAAAATATTTACAACAATCAAACTAAAGTTTATTTTTAACTTTTTCATATTTTTTTTTCATATTATTGCATTGTCATCGACCTTTGACAGGTGTGCAAAGATTGAATCAAATCTGATCGTTCAAAGTAGGTTTTTTTTTATTTTTTTTATTTCTTTTCATTTTTTGGTCGGTTACATACAACATACATACAGGCGAAGCTAATAAAAACGTTGTAAAAAAAAGAAGGCTTTGACATCTATTGTAAGTAGATTTATAAAGCGTCAAGGGTAACTGGTGATTACACAAGACCTACTCGGGGGATGCTATAGTGACTGGGGCATGATTTTTTGGTGGAATAGGTTTGCCCAGCACTAGCATTGGATACATAAATTTTTCGACAGAGAAACTCATTGGTGCACGACTGGATACCATACCCATGATGTTCGGATATTTCTACCAAACATGGCTAATTATCATCTCAAACCACAATTTGGAACTATTCGATTTGAAGTGCCCTAAACATTCGTTGGGATTGAATTTATTGGCATCCAATGATGGCAATAAAGTCAAACCTAACGGAAATAAGAATTTTAACGGCCGTTATAAAATTTGGATTAAAAATTGTTTAATCACGGCCACCGGTAGTTGGGCCTTTATTTACTGTAACTAGCAATAGTTGAATAGTTTCTTCTGCGGAGCGCCTTTTTGTTATTATTGGATAAGCTTCACAGTTCAGTCAGTAGTCACCCTCTCCCTTCTCTCTCGTCATTCTCTCTCTCTATCCTTCTCCATCCTTCTTTATCTGCCTTCTCCGCTAGGATATAGGTTAAAGAGGTGCGATCCTCAGAGAAGACTTTTTTTACCGAATCTGTTGTGTATTATTGGGCGCACTTAGGCCAAGGAAATGGAAGTGATACTTCACTACTACATGTATATACCTCTATATATATATACCTATATATAACCGTGTTCTATGGTACAGAGTCCCATAAGTAGAGGCATAGTTTAGTGGAAAAGGATGCTGTCGCTGGATGCAAATTTGATACACATTTCGCTAAAACACGGTACAAAGAAACAAATAAAAAAATAACCACTTCAAAGCTGGCCTTTCGAATCTTTTTATCCAGTGATCGACGCTCAATCAAAATCATTAATTATATCCAACACCGGGCCCTGTAGACAAATGAGCATCGACAACTCTCTCAAACCCTCCTCAACCAATATGTAGCCATCTCTATTCGTTGCCACGTATGAGTCTTCCATAGTGCAGTTGTAGAAATCCTCCAAGTGACGAACTCTGGAAGCAGCTAGACCCAGTAATGCAGGATTTAGGCTGACTAAACTCTTACCACACTTTAACCCAATGATTAAAACCCATAATTTAAATTTATATCTACAGGGTTATTCATTATTAGCTGCAAATACTCAGGAATTAGGTTCAACAAATAAAATAAAAAATATTTATGAAATGATTTTTTTTAAGTTTTGTTATGAAAATCCCGAGAAAATCGATAAAGAAATCATTGGCGCCTGACCTATTTTGACCTTTGATCCGCGCCCGCGCGCCGTGAGCGACACTCTGCGTTCAGTAACCGCCTGGGTGGGTCATCGTCCTGTTCTCCGTGGCAATCATTATGCAATAGCCGTAAAGAAATTAATAAAAAAAAAATTTTGATACAAAAACTTAAATCAAAATTAAAAAAAAAATATTACATAAATATTTTTTATTTTATTTGTTGAACCTAATTCCTGAGTATTTGCAGCTAATAATGAATAACCCTGTATACAAATAATATATCCCATTACGAATCACGTTGACCTTGTCGATAAATAACATTATTTCTCGATCAAACACAGATAGATAGTTCCTAAATTCCACTATTTTACGTTTCTACAACTAACGTTGATCTCGTATCAGTCGCCTCGTTGTTCCAGAGCCCGAAGTCCCAGTGCGTTTACAACATTTCGTTACCAAATGTTGTTTTCGTTTTGCCAATTTGTCTCTGTCTATTTTATGGAGAAAAGATGAGACAACAACTCTAACTACGTAACGAATTTTTGCCGTCTCATATTTTCTCCATACAATAGAGAGTGACAAATAGGCGAAACGAAAACAACATTTGGTAACGAAATGTGGTAGCAAAACTCCGAATTCGGGTACAGTAACGTATTTTACAAATCCATTTTCGCTCGGGAAAACTATCCCATCTTGAACGAAATCGATCCAAATGATTGATTCATTTGGATCGGTTTCGTTCACGATAATCGCTTGTCTAAAATAACAGATTAATGGACTGCCGTTCCCCCACAGATAAACATCGACAGGAGATTTTTTAAACGGGAAAGGGGCCTAATCGCCGTTTGCGAAATAATAATGACAGAAAAAGGATAAGAGCTTAAAACGCGGCTTTGGCTTTGTCAGCTTCGTTTTGAGGACGCTCATTTTCCAATTGTATTTTTAAAGGAAAACTGAAAACGTTATCTCGATCGAATAGAATCTCCATTATCTGTAATGTTATTGCTTTTCTATTTGCAATAATACTTAGCGGTTGCTATTGAAAAAATTGTTTCGTTTAATAACTTAAAAAAACGAATTCATGACACATGTATATTTTAATTGAATTACAAAGTTATTTTGATTTAAAAACTAAACTACCGAATCAATTTTGATGAGAGAATCAATCTCAAAGATATACCTAAGGTACCAATACTTTAAAATAAACAAAAAAACTCAGCATTCAGTATATTTATCGCCTTATTATTATTATGCATGTAAATTTAACATTGTCAGATCTTATTATACTACCATCGTATATCTCGACTTACTGTTTTGCAAGTTTGTTGTGAGACTATCGATAAAGTTCGATTTATTAAAATTAGTTTCTGGGGAAATTTCATGCGACAATGTATGAAACAATCTACTCACAGCTCGCTGTATTTGGAGCCTGCTGATTGGCTGCCATTTCTATGTGGTTAGGTGGATTGGAATATTTTTGTGCGAGATGTAACACAAAAGTTCCTTATAAGCTCTGGGTAGGTACCACAATGATTCCTTCTGTGCTTTGGGTAGGAGCGGTAGGCTATTATACTATTCTAGCTTCCCAAAATTCGTTCACA
Organism: Thera obeliscata; assembly: GCA_947578465.1. Lineage (NCBI taxonomy): Eukaryota > Metazoa > Arthropoda > Insecta > Lepidoptera > Geometridae > Thera > Thera obeliscata. The sequence continues at coordinate 22,351,276 of OX387915.1, forward strand.
AATTTTTATTCTACTAAACTAATGCAAACGAATTTTGACTCTATCTATCCATCACAGATGGAGTTTTTGTGACTTTGCTGTAATAATTAAGATTTTATTTACATAAAATATTTCTATCTACACTACACTAACATTTATTGGTATGACCGTTCGATTGTGCTATGTGGATAATCTAGTTTGACATTGATCAACTAAAGTGTAATACTATTTCCTCTATGAGTAGCTCATAAAAAAAAGTTCAGCATATCATGTTTTTGTATACTGTATCTATGATATTTTATCACACCCAGATAGAGAACAATCTTCTAAATAATTTAAGGTAAATGAAACACAAAATTAAAGTTTTGTCATCATGGGGATTGAACCCACACTGTTGGGTAGTACAAGTGCTACTAGTACGTGTTAATAGAGTCCGCTCATGATAACTCTGCGCGTGACTGATGGCGGAATCACAAATGCAAGTTCAATTGCCCCATTAATGTTAGTGATCGGAAGATTATTTCCAGTCCATTTTTACAGTTCCGTCATAAGTCACGCGCGTAGTTATCTTGCGCGCACGCTATCAATGCAGTAGGCCTACCATGAGCTCTGTCTGGCTCTGTCTTTGGTTCTGGTTTTGAGTCTGTCAGCTGTCAGGTGTCATCGCACGGCATCTGAACAAAAAACTGACAAAATCATTATGCTAACTAATAATATAATATTGTAATATCTTCACTCATTGTTTATGAATATAAAATAAAAACGCTCTAATTAACAAAACAGCCAGAAAAAGCATGGTACAAAAAATTACAAATATTTATTTATTTATTTATTTATTTATATTTATAAAAATTACACCAGCAAAATACTGAATTTACATTCAATGCTAATGCTCTGCTGACTGACATTTTGATGTGGCCTTGGCTTAGACAATCAAGATCGGCCTTGGTGTTGCTATAAAGCTGGGTGTACAATGGAGTATGGACACACATCAACATTGGCTAAGGATATTCAACTATTGTTGATTTTTACAGAAACTGAAAAAAAATCTTTATTAATAATAATAAAATACAACAGTTTAGAAGATATAAAAGAGAGAGACAGAAAATATAAAAATAGATAGAATTTAGAATAATAATTCTAAATTCTATCTATTTTTATATTTTCTGTCTTTCTTTATGTATCTGAGGAGCTTTTACACAAAAGCCCTTGTTAAAAAACTGGATACTTTACTTTTCTACTGGCTTCCCGCAGTGAATTTCTTCAAGCTGATGATGATAAGTTGAACCAAGCAGTTGAATCATAAGGATCACTTTTAAACGTCTTAAAGCTAGAGTCTAAGGGCCAGTTCCACGCAACCAAGCCTAGAGTTACCTTATTATGACTGTTCCAGCCTAAAATAAAAATAAATATTGTGGACAATCCACCAACGCTCCTAGCCCGAAATTAAGCAGGGCTTTTACTATGGAAAAATACTTAATATACATATTTTATGTAAATACTTAGAATACAGTATTACGCCCAAACAGAGAACTGTGATCACCACACAAATATTTGTTCTCGGTGGGGATCGAACTCACGACCTACCGCCTAGAAAACTAGATGAGCTGATTAGCTGAGCTGAGAGGTCAGTCAAACTATTAAAAAGTAAGATGTATTGTGCTTGTTATATTTAAAAGTTTACGGGTACTATTTCTACTAATATTATAAAGAGGAAATATTTGTATTTTTGTTTCTATTTGTAATGAATAAACTCAAAAACTACTGTGCCGATTTCAACAATTCTTTGACCATTGGAAAGCTACATTCACCCTGAGGCTATATTTATGTGTTTAAAAAATAAATGTCCATCCGTGCGAAGCCGGGACAGGCCGCTAGTAATCTATAATACTAGTAAAAACATCGGGGTTAACGCCATTTAGAGCGTGTTCGCAGTTACCGTAATTCCCTCATAATTGAGCGTAATTGACCGTTTGGGAGGGAAACTGACCTGTATTTCTATTTGCCCACTTCTCATTTCCACGAGTTTTTAATACCTAACATCAGGTAGCCTAAGTTTCAGTAACTACGGGTCTCATAACGGATTCAAATTCAGTAAGTAAACAGGCTTTTGCATCTATTGTAAATGTTTTATACGTCAGGGGCAACTGGTGTTTTCTCATACCCCTACATAAGCGACGCTTTTTACAGACCCTGGGACAGGACTAAGCCGCGGGTTTCTTCACGATGTTTTCCTTCACCGTTTGAGAGCACTATAGCATAGCGTACATAGTTTTGAACAGAAAAATCCTTAGTACACAAGGCTACGCATCAGACTATACACTGCTAGCCCTTATGTCCTTGCAGTAAGCATCATTTTTCTTTGTTTTTAGGTAACTTGAGCTGTATCCCACTGTACACGACTGGATTCGGACCCGCGATCGCAGGATTGGAAAGCGGGATTACTACCACTAGACCACCAGTAATATTCCAGTTCCAGTTTTCAGTAGTAGTGCTCTTCCAAATAATATTTGATGCCGGCTGTACACTCTCGGCGAGAGAGTCTCCCCGAGAGCCTCGGCCGGTGAGGCTCTCGACGAGAGCATACCTGTACACTCTCGTTTTTCATTAGTACTGTAGATTCTCGCAGTAATGGACGTAGAAATTGCTGCTGCTGTTTGTCTTTGTACTGTGAGCTATTATAATTTGATAAACATTTACCACAAAAAGAAAATTAAAAAGCCATGGCGAAGAAGAAGATGGTGGATGGTTACTATGCACCGCAATAGAAACCGGTACCTACTTCAAATTGAACAACAGTCAGTTGATATGTGTATTGCATATGTATACCTAGCTAGAGTATTATTAATTCTGTGTATTTAAAAAAGCGTCTTCACACAAACACAGTCAACGAACAACTAAATGACGAGTGTGTACATGCACGCTCTCGTTTTCCTCGCGAGACCCAACGAGATCCTTTGACTCGGGCACAAAAAACCGACAAGCGACCGAGACCGACCGAGGCAAGGCGCGAGAGAGCGAGACACGACTAGAGCCCCATGTACATTCTCGTTCTCGGCCTGTCTCGGGGTGTCTCGTCGAGAGTGTACAGCCGGCATTACTCTTACAAATATTTTAAAATTATGCACATGTTGTCAAATCAGGAATCAAAACCACATCTCATGCGTCTCAACTGTTTAGTGACTGACTTATATTACAAGTCGCTGCACCACAGACTGCGTCAAAGGTAATAATGACGATTCTCTGGCTTTACACTATCACATGAGTAGTCTATAAGTAAACACTATAATCACGCTTAGAGCTATGGAACGTGTTAAACACGTCTGCAAACTTTAAAAAAGTTAAGCAATTTCACCCCAAGCGCCACGTCAGTGCGTCAAGCGATTTCGAGTAGTGGAACTCGGAACGCGTGCGTAGGAGTGGGAAAATTCTCCCGCTCACAGCTTCACAGGAGCATCGCATCGGGCGGGCGGGACTTTTCTTTCAGTCGTTCAGTCAGTTTCAGTTCAGTACCCCGGCAATCGCCGATGTGGACGGACGCGTACTCTATGTCCGCCGCAGACACGATCGCGAGTGAATGAAATTACGATGTCGAGTGCGGTATTTGATTCTAAGTGTGGAATTTGTGAATTGTGAGTGCTTTGCTGTGGTTTTTTGGAGCAAGGATTTGACTTGCTGAGCCGCTGCTAAAATGTAAGCTGTAATTTTAAGTTTTAAATTAGGTACATAATACCAGTTTTTTTTCAATTATTGAATGCTTATAAAGGAGGCAGCGTAATTAATGAGGTGCTATTCTAGAAAACAAAAAAATTAAACTTGGAACCGACAGTTTAGTACTCTTGAAACTTCCTATACCTAGACATTAAATTTGCATAATCCCATCCCATTTCATAAACTGTTTGCTGCATCATAAAAGAGATTAGGAAAACATCAAAGGAACCGCAACTAAGCCTGATGCTTCAGCTCAGAACAATACACTTAGGTTTTCAAGTCGCTTCCTAGAACCAACCACGTTAATAAGCACTAGGTAAGTTAGTATAATTGCAATCTCCCTATAGCTAAGGTAATCCTAGGAGAATTAAAACAGCTAAATCATTTTTTTTTTAATTATTAAAAATCCGAATTGAAATAGTAGGTAAACAGCCTTTTTTTATGTAATTCTACTTCGTATATTAAATTTTTTATATACCCTTTTTGAACACGGAAATCTTAACAAGCGTTGGCTGATCTAATTTAAATTATATTTTATCTTGATACAGCTCTACCTGTCGACCAATCAGATCTAATAAAGCCACTCAACCATGAAAACCGGTGCTGTCGAGAGAGTCTCTTTTTTATTTGAAGGGCTTCGTTTAAAAGATCGGACAAACAAGAGAACAGTACAGCGCTGATTCGTCTTTTTTTGGGAAATTTTTGATCGTTTCGTTACGCTCGCTCGATCAATTAGGTACTTTGAACCTTCTGTAGCAGAAACCGTTACTCCGTTACTTCTTAGGTGGTATTTTTGTAAAGCTCAACCTATAAACAAGGAAAGCGTATCAATATTAAAGTTTATATACCTACATCTTACAGACCTACTATAAGATATCCGAGAGAGCGTTTTTATAAGGCCGGTGTTACATCCATAACTTTAAGTTCAAGAACTATAAAAAACCGGCACCAAAAACTTGAAATTATCACAACTTAAAAAATACTATATGCACTTCTTATCGTGTAAGGATTTGAAGTACGTCTCGTAGTTCTCTCGTGCACATGACATACGTTTTTCGAACTTTTTTAGGTTCTACGACGTTCCGGTTTCCTTACGCAGTAATTATTTATTGTATACTACTACTATTATATCGTGGTTCGTCATAGTCGTCTTTACACGCCAGACGTGGCGGAAAGGTCTGCGCGTATCTATGCGATGGCGATCAGCTGTCAAATATCGCTGTCATATTTGACAGCGTTTCAGCTGATTGCCATCGCCATCGCCTAGATGTGCGCAGGACCTAAAGACGCTGAAGCTTTATTCGAAAAGTCAGTGGGCAATTATCCAGGCATCAATTACGCCAATTGGCGTGGAACGCGTCAGACGTCGATATTGGCTTCACAAAATAATTATAGACCTACCTGGGCTACGGTAATTATAACAGTAACCAAACTTACGCTGTTCAGATGAGAGAAGCACCACCGCATACAATCTTTTGTTTAACAATTTTGTGCCGGCCGGCAATAAAAAATATTGTTTATGCAATTTGCTAATTAAACGAGCATTATGGCTCACCTTTTGTGGTGATGCTTTATTATAGGCAGTAATCGCCTTCAACAAAGTACTCCCAAATAGGTCACGCACGTGAAAACAAATAAAATGATGGTAATCCAAAATTAATTTTAAATTACGAGCTAATGGTGCTGTCTTTGCGTTGCCTACCCTGAAGGAACTTTTTAGATTTTTCTTGAACCTATTCATGTTATAGCTAAGGGGAAAGACCACTAGTGGTAGCTCATTCCACAATTTATGGGTATGGGTTCCTCTAAGGTACTTTATGTAACCAACTTTATGATCTATACCTCTTATAAATGCTAATTTTAAAATAATTAATTGAGAATAGCAATATTGTACGCCCAAAATGGGTAGACTGTTGGAACAACATTGCATAATGCGTCTAAGATCGCTTACTTACACAGTTTTAAAATGTAATTCTTATTCTTAGGATTTGGTGGCACTGTAGACTGCGGGTACCTAGTTGATTCAGATCTATTATCCCAGTTTAGAAGCTGATCTAACTAACAGGTTGTCATTGAACTTTTCTCCAATAAATAACGCAGAGTAGTACCAACAGCCGACCAGTCGAACTTGACAACTTGTACAAGTAACCGCTGAATCACTGCCAACAATAGTTACGAGTTGGCAACTATACAATGCTTACTTTGTTTGCGTATCGCTACTCTCATGCACTACAAACTTGCAATGTAGTTCACTAGCAATAAGTAATACAAGTATTTTATTACGATAATCGTCAGATCAATGTTGATTTCACGACGTAATTGGCTTGTATAGTGGCGGTATGAAAATGTTCGTCGATTGTTTCTACTTGATTTCTTCTTCTTCTTTTTAATGAATGGCATCTGATCAATTTTGCCAGTGTCGAGTAGTTTAATGAGAATGAGATTAATGATAATATATTACATAGATAAAATACTTTTCCGTCTAGTCGAGTCAGTCAAAGTCGAGTCAGTCAAAGTCGAGTCGGCCCTACTTGGCTTTGAAATCAAAATGATGGTCTTTTGTTTTCAAATCCCATCAGAAACCTTTTCGATCAAATCAGAATATCACATAATACACTTTTATTCCAACTGCTAACACTTTGAGCTAAGACCTCAAGTAATATTGGTTAAAATACCACCGAAATTACACAACAAAACTCAGAATAACACCAGTAAAAAAAAAATGCTATGTGACTTTCAAAATGACAGAAAACGAATCTAGCGACCGACCTTCTACTTGATTTGTTCAACTTATCACGATCACATACTACCTTTTGAAACTGAATAGACAGAACACACCGATAAGTTAACGTCACAAATTATGTCAAAATGTATTCATGATCAAAGCACTGGTGCAAGCGAAAACCGACTATAAGGTGACGAACATTTTCATACCGCGACTGTACATTGTCGCTGCAAAAAACGAACGTAAAGGTAAAAACTAGACATAAGTATCTTGATATAGATGTTAATCAAATGGTGTTACAGGTTACACTTTTTTATTACTTGACGTTAGATAAAGTAGCTGTAGGCTTGTGAGTACTTAAAGTACAAAAACAGTTACAAATATGTATACAGTAGACCTCACCACCTCAACCACAAGCTCTGTCTGGCTCTGTCTCGAACTCTGGTTTTGAGTCTGTGTGGGTGCTCACTCACCAGTGTGTGACGTTTCGACGTAGGATTTATTTAGTCAACACTCAGACAGACTCAAAGCCAGAGCCAGAGACAGAGCCAGACAGAGCTTGTGGTTGACTGTATACGTATAAATTCTTGTAACTGTTTTTGTACTTTAAGTACCTACTCACTCACCGTTGCAAATCCGTAAGAAAGTTGTTATTGCCCACCATTGTAAAGACGTTTTATTATGTAGCGGTATGGTTTTATTACCAACCTAGTATTAAACACACATAGCTGTAAGTTTTCTCTACCTGCATGAAATATGATCTATAGAGATCCTACTAATATTATTTTATTTTATTTTATTTATTGATCACCAACATAATAAACACTAGTACAATACAACAAGATAGTGCTTAAGAATACAGAGTCAAGTACAGAATATAAACGAGCAACAGAAGACTTATTAACTAACGATTTTTATCTATCCTTTCCATCCAAAGGTTGTCTGGAAGAGATCGCGCTTAGCGATAAGGCCGCCCATTGTACTAATTATTTTTGTAATTGTTTCTGTATGTATTTCTTTGTGTACCATAAAGTGTTAATCTATCTATCTAACATGACCTATTAACTATCACTATTTACATAAACATACACATAAACATAAACGCGAAACTTTGTAAGTATGGATGGTTGGATGTTTGTTACTCTTTCACGTAAAAACTACTGAATAGATTTTAATGAAACTTTACAATAATATAGCTTATAAATCAGAATAACACATAAAATAACACCATCTTGAACTAACCCTTAGTTACATAATTATGTTATAAGAATTATAAATAGTATTAATTTTACTTGTTTATTCAAGAAATAAACGGTTAAACTATTAATATTTAGTACTCTCACTTAAAAAGTTTTAATCAATATTCTCTACTTCGAACTTCACAAAGCTTCTTTAGCAAAATTACCGGAATAAATCAGAATCTTTGTCATTTTAATAGCACAAAGGCGAACAAAGAGAGCAACTAAAATAATTTATTCACTAAACATTTTAAAATAATTTTCAAAAAATATTGTACAAAGCCGTTGTTGGGGAAAAAGGTTTTTGAATTGCAACCACGAAGACCGGAAGACGAAACGATCGTTTATGACACCCACCCGATGGACGTATATAGGGGAAGTCGGTGGGATTATATTATTATAAATCGTTCTTCCTGGAAATTTACAGGGGAGGCCTCTATCCAGCAGTGGACTTCCCAGACTGATGATGATGACAGTGGCAAAAGTTGTTAAGGGGCCAGCGGAGCGCGAATTTTCATACAAACGTAATACCAAAATGATTACTAATTTAAGCAGATTTTCACTATATTATTGTAATAATTGTATTTATATTGTATTTATCTAGGTTCCTAAACAGTTTCTGTTTTAAATTACTTACCTCAAATTAAATTAACGCCAATCACAATTTTCAATGAAAAAAATGTGTAAAATGCGATTGGTGATTATTTCATTTGAGGTAAGTACTCAATACTCAATACTCAATACATTTATTGCATAAACATGGTTTAGTTTAGGTACATACATAGTTCTTAGGTGTAAGTCAGTATCACATGGACCCTGTGAATAGGGTAAAGCAACATGGAGGTAGTAGAAGTAATTTAAAATAAAAATTGTTCAGGAACCTAGATAAATACTATATGAATACCATTATTACAATAATATAGTGAAAATCTGCCTAAACTAGTAATCATTTTGGTATTACGTTTGTATGAAAATGCACCCTCCGCCGGCCCCTTAAGTAGAATTCAAAAACGATATCAGAAGAAAAATAACAATACTTTTGCCTGGCCTCTCAGCTCAGTTGGTAGTAGCTCTACTTTCTGCGCCGTAGGCCGTGGGTTCGATCACCACCGCGAGAACAAATATTTGTGTGGTGAGCACAGATGTTTATTCTCTGGCTGGGTGTTATATTGTATTCTAAGTATGTATTTACAAAACAAAAATTATATTAGTATGATATCAGCTATTTGTAGGCCTACCATGAGCTCTGTCTGGCTCTGTCTCTGGTTCTGGTTTTGAGTCTGTGTGGATGTTGACTAAATAAATCCTGCGTCAAAACGACACACGCACAGTATAATGCACTGGTGATCACTCACACAGACAGAGCCAAACAGAGCTCATGGTACTGGCCCTTGTTCCCATAATACAAGCTCTGCTTAATTTGGGGCTAGATAGTGTTGTGTGGATGGTCCACAAATTTATTTATTAATAATAAACGAATTCATCATTTTATTATCTACTTTTTAGATACCAAACCCACGTTTGATGAACAAAAGCTCTCTTAAAAACACGATACTTTAAGGCCACTGTACCTACAACTTGGCAATGACCTGGGTGACCAAGAAATAACGTGGGAAGTCGTTAAATATAAACTTGTTTTATCATAAAGCACAGTACAGGCTTATTAAAGTACTTGGTATGTACTATGTATTCCTACGGTAAATTTATCAGCTTGATCTTCCTTAGGTACGGTTGGCTGGACTAGAATGTATGCAATTCGTAAAAATGACAAGTAGTAAATGGAAAGCAGGGCAATAACTAAAAATAAATAGTGAGAATGTTTTTTTAATGTGATAAATTGTGTGAATTTTGATTGTGTAATTGTGGGTAATCTAAATCTTTGAGATTTTAATTGTGAATTACCATTTTCGGCACTCAAAGTCGAGCATTGGTTTTTTGACAGTTCTCCATTGAAAAATTACAAAAATTTATGCTTGCTATCAAGCACTGATTCTTAATACTGGCCTAAGCACCAGTCCATGCGACCAAGTTACAAAATCACAAAAAAAAACGAAATGAACTAAGAGTGAGTGAGTGAGTGAGTTAAAAGAACGGAAAGTTACGAACGCTATACATTTTAGTAAAGCTGCCTGTCCAAACAAGTATTTAAAAACTCTCTACAAAGTACATTATCGTTTATCGGACTTTTTGATGAGTCATAGTTATTTATTACGTACCTACGTTACACATCAATTTCTACCAAACATACACCTATTATACATTAAGGCGTAATTAGTCACGTAGATAAAAAATGAATTAGTTTAATTCTTACACCCACCGCTCTAGTTCGATGTCAACAGCCAATAAATTCTTAAATTCTCTTTTTGGTATCGAGGTTTAGAAATATTGGTCAGAATTAAACATTATAATATATAGTAGGCAAGATTTAAAATCAACCAGTAGGCCTACCCAGGCTCTGTCTCTAGCTCTGGTTTTGAGTCTGTGTGAGTGCTCATCAGTGTATTATACTGTGCGTTTCGACGTAGGATTTATTTAGTTAGTTTAACACTCACACAGGCTCAAAACCAGAGCCAGGCAGAGCTTGTGGTAGGCCTAGAATAATGCAAATTCTGTTAAAAAATCAATGACAAGAAGGAGGTATACGTATTATGTGTTTGTTTAAATTACACCGAATTTATAGAATACTGTCCTTTTGTGCGTTACCTAAACTAAGCAAAACTTGTACCGACTATGTGATCCAGAAAACTTACAGAATAAGTATTTTTATACTATGATAGTAACATTGAAAAGGCCGCTTTCATCTGATATCTTAGAGCAATAGGCATGAAGACAGTAATCAAGTATCGCCAAAATACTTATCTGATCTAATGAAAAAGGATTCAATTATTTTGAAAAATGTATTTATACTCTTATTAATGTCGAGATTGACAATTTATTTGATAATATAAATCTACAAAATACAACAATCCGCCATGATAGCTAAAACACCGGTCAGAGCGAACTACTACGTCACGTTTACGTAAACGTCATTCTGATTTAGTACAAAAGCCAATGTTTACTGTTGATATACTAACACCGTGACGTAATAACAGACGCCATGACACCAGCGAGCGTTTTGGCGTGAATTTGAAAATTTCAATTTAAATGTACTTTTATTGCACAAAAACCTTAATTTTCTACAGAAATATGATATATTTTAGACATAATAGATACTTCTGAATATGATAGAAGAGATTTTGAAAATTAGTCGTCAGGCCTATTATGTTGACATTATTGATATATCGCTGGCCATAATTATAACTCACACCCGTGTCGTTTAGCATAATTTATGTTATGGTTACCATCATAATCATCATCCGCAGACCGACGTAACCCACTGCTGGGCATGTGACTCTCTCTTAGCTCTTGCCATCCACCACTATCTTGGGCTACCCTAATCCATCTGCGGCCCACGAAGTATTTTATTTTTTACACAAACAGTGGCTTAAAGCCTTAAATTTGTTTAATACAACTTGGAGCACATGGCCCACTTTATGTTAGGTTGCAGCCATCGCCTTTTAAGGCATTGCCTCACCAAATTCCAATGGAAGGTCAAGTGCACTGTCATATTCGTCACGCTCATAGACATGACAATCCGATAATCTTCGTCTAATAATGTATTGTAAAATCTTGTGGTATGGCACGACAACAGCTCAAGGCGTATGATAATTTTATTAATCACTAGCAGCCCGTCCCGGCTTCGCACGGGGTAGACAATATTGTTGTACATTATTTTGTTCTATCGCTTTTTATCGTTCTATTCGACGAAAGACATTTTAAGACTCATTTTTCTTCGCCTTCGGTTACATTGTCCAAATTTTACCAAGGATCCCTAATTTTTTCAAAATGAAATGTAGCCTATGTCAAATTGGAAGAATGTAGCATTCTATTGGTGAAAAATTTTTTTAGATCGGCCCAGTACTTTTTGAGCCTATTCATTACAAACATACAAACATACAAAAATAGGTACAAATCTTTCCTCTTTATAATATTAGTGTAGATGACTTTATAAAAGCGGTTTTATGCGACATGTGGTCAAGCCTTGCATTTATTATACACTTACATGACTGGCCTCTCGGCTCAGTTGGCAGTAGCTCTGCCTTCGTGGTCGTGGGTCTCTGTCTGGGTCTTATATTGTATTATATGTATGTATTTACAAAAAAGTATATAAGTATTTTATCAGCATCTGGTTCCCATAGTACAAGCTCTGCTTAGTTTGGGGCTAGAAAGTTTTGTGTGGATTTTCCGCATTAGTTATTTTTACATACTCGAGAGCACTGGTGGCCTAGTGGCAGCGGCCCCGCCATCCAATCTAAGACAGCGAACAAATATCTGGTTCACTACACAAATATTTATTCTAGATGGTGATCGAACCCACGCTGAGAGGCCAGTCAGTGATGATCAAATAAAATATTAATCCAATCTTCTTTACAAATCAAGCTCCTATACCCAGGTACCCCTCAGGTACGTCCTATACCTAGGTATTTCATCATTCTGTCTAGAATTTCTCAACCCTCATTTTTATCTACAATTAATGATTCCTATTATTTGTAGCGTAGGTAATGATCATTATCGTTAGGCACAACTACATACCTAATTTATTATTTCTTTTATTATTTTCGATGCTACGTTGTGTATGGATTGATTTAATAAACCTGTTATTTAGACCTGTGGGGTAATTATGTATCTCTTGTTGTAATTAAAACTGGTCGCATCTGTCAGTTTTGAGGTAAAAAAACTGGACAAGCGCGAGTCGAACTCGCGCACGAAGGGTTCCGTTACCACCATCTATAAACAAACATAAAATCATGTCTGTTGTATGGGAGCCTTATTCAATCTTTATTAGCATTTGTTGTTATAGAGGAAATAAAATAAATAGTCTCTGAAAATTTTGTTACTATCACGGTTCATGAGATACAACCTGGTCACAGACGGACAGGCAAACTGACAGGCAGACGGATGAGCAGCGGATTCTTAGTAATTGGGCCCCGTTTTTCCCATTGGGTACGGAACCCTAAAAACGAATTAAAACAAAACTTACCTATAGATTAAATGTTGACGTAATAAACACGAATAGGAACTTCGCTTTGTAAACCTATAAATATTCTCATCTGTTTAAAATATTCTCATTTTATCATATCTGTTGCCATAATAGGCAACAGATAGTGATCTTAAAATTTCGGCAACATACTGTGATTGCTGTTCCTTGTTAGTATCAAACTTTTGATTTCAACAGAATTACTCTATCAATTAAGGCTGAATAGGCATGAATATTTCGTTTATTAGGTATTTAATCTTATAAGGTAGAAATTATTTTATTTTACAAGGAAAACATCGTGAGAAAACACGGGGCTTATAGAGCTGTGCACGTATTGACCATGTCTTAGCAATTATCTTTCTGAATTGTCTCTATTTTTCCTGTGAATGGTGCGCTAGGCTGAGAGAATTGTGTGTTAGGCAAACCTACTTGGACTAAGGTCATAGTGCTAGGCACTTCAGGGCTCCGTGAGAATAAACAAAGGTGAATAGTTTACCCTGACGAAACTCTGTATTTTGTGCGTATCCTTTCATTACGCTGCACTGCGGTTGTCTCAACTGAGAATATTTCCTATTAGCCTATAATCTTCTTGCCAAACTTTTACAAACAGCAGGGCTACCACGAGCTCCATATGGTTATGGCTATGGCTGTCAAATTGTGTCTAGATAGGCTGACCCACACATTCATTTTCTTCTTGGGTTTGAATGTGTTGACACTGTTGACACTATTTTGACAGCCATAACCATAACCATATGAAACTCATGGTAAGCCAGCAGAATTGAAGTAAAACACAAGATGGCCGACTCGAGACTACTTTATTGTACAGCTGACACCGCAACCCCGCTGCCTATTTATTCTTCTTCGTCTTCTTATCGTGTCACTGATTCTTTCGAGCCAAGTGTGGTGAAAGGATTTTAAATAACTATCTATGTGCACTACCATGCATACCTAAATCTAGTACAGGAATCATATTATTTTGCAAAACTTACAACCCTATTACAACCCTACTATCATAAATTCTTATTTGAGACTGACTGACGTGTAAAGTTTTGGAGTATCCTTTCCTGGCTGGGTTGTATACGTAAGTACAAGCTAATTAAATTAATTTAGGGTATTATACTTAAATTTACGTTTTTAATTGTATCTGTATATTTTGCTCGTAAACCCAATAAATTCGATCGTATAAGACCCGCATACAAAAATAATTCCGTAAGGGTGAAGCCGCGGGAAATCCACTAGTTATAGAGTATAAAATAGAAGTGAATTACCTTAAAGCCTTCCGCATCCATTTAGTAAACTGCCAAGTTTTAAATAACCTGGGGTTAACAGATGTCATGCTAGCACGTGTTTTGACGTGACAACGTCTTATAATTCGATGGAGCCGGCTGCACGCACGAAAAAACATGACTCATGCGGCGTTACCTCGCTCTGAGGCGTTCTATTTAAGGCTTGAAGTGCAAGCGAGAGCGCGGAACGAGCGACAAAGAGCCACAATTGGGCCTCCGCTATCGTCTTCCGGTTTGTGGTCCCTTTTCAAGAATCTTATTCCGCAACGATTGTATATCGTGCTATTGGACGATTATGTAAACGTCACTTGAACAAATTATCCTACGAAGCTTTTGAGTCAAAGAGTCGGGGACAAACTTTTATGGGCAGGCCTTACTTATTCCGTTTGATGTTGTCCATTCCATAGAATAGGATTAATTTGTGGCCAGCCGTAATTTTAAAATAATGATACCGAATCTCTTAGAAATCATATTTTTAAAGCCTTGCTCACATCTAATATGAAAGCAGTATTTGATAGCGTTTCACTGAGCGTCACCGCTGAACTCTTAAGGCCTGCGCACATCTAAGGTAATGGCTATGGCGATCAGCTGAAGGGCTTAAATCAGGATATATCGGTATTTTTTTATCATTCACGTAAATTGAACTTACGCAGGTCAAAATTTATTTTAAACATTTAAGTGATCAACTCGCTATCGTCAAAACGTCAGAACTGCTGCTAACCTCCCTGAGAACGCAAATTAAGGCTGCTCCCGGAATCACCCAGATCTGTATCTAAAGTAAACTTCCCTGTTCACGCTTTTACAGGAGCGATTTGTTTCATAAATGACCCCTTAAAGTTGGCAGGCGAAAGGCCACCGGATGAGAAATCTGAAGGCTGAACAAAATGGTCATAATTCCTTAAATTAGCCAGTTATTTTTTAACAACGACGCGAATGGGATTGACAAAAAAGAGGAGACCAAAATAGGGTTACATAATTATAAGTTTAAAAAACTTGAAAAACCGACTTCATTGCCAAACGGCTAAACCGATTTTAATGAAATTTGTTTGGGACAGTCTGGACGTAAGAATAACCTTCCAAATAAAAAAATAATTTTCTAAATCGGTTCATAAATGACGGAGGCATGCAGTTACAAACATTAAAAAAATTATTTAAAAAAAAATGGCAACACCGATTTTAATAAAAATAAAATGGGACCAATCTGGAAGCAGTACCTTTCAGATAAAAAAATTATTTTTCAAATCGGCTCACAAATGGCAAAGTTATGCGGTAACAAACATTAAAAAAAAAAATAAAAAAAAAAATAAAAAAAAAAAAAAAAAAAAAAAAAAAAAACATACAACCGAATTGAGAACCTCCTCCTTTTTGATTGGAAGTCGGTTAAAAAGAGGGGTGTGTTGTGGTTGGTGCTGAAGAATCGTAAAATGCAATAAAAATAAAACACAACAGTGGCGATTGTTTCCGTGTTCCTTGGATGCGACGTAATAATATTATGTTTTCTAAAAAAAAATACTGGTTTTTAGGCGGATCTCTTAGATAAATAAAAGTATATCGTGACCTAAAACGAGTGTTCAGGCGTCTCTATCAACGAAGGTCGGAAGGTATAAATTCACCTATTTTCTTGGAGTTCATAAAAGCTCGAAACTCGTAAAATAATACGACTTTGAAAATTATGTATCAACGTCGCAAATCTTGAGGGGAGATACGAAGAAAAATCGGTTTAGATGCTAATTCTCTACTGAAACGTATCCAAGAAAATATTTTTTACTCTTTATTAATATTAAAGTACCAGAGGTCCAGATAAGAACCACTTTTTTTGCAGAACTCACCTAAAGATAAATTCTATGAAAATTATATTAATTTGGCGTTGAGCATCTGTCAAGCTAATTTAATTTTTATAATCAATTCAAAATTCAATGATATCAGAAGGTTCACTTTGAAACGTCTTAAAGCTAAGGTGAGGTGCCAGTTCCACGCGACCAAGCCTAAACAAGGTATCTATCCTTCCGAAGGCTGGTACTGGCCAAAAATAGAAATAAGATTTTGGCTAGACCTCCTGTTGAATCGGAAGGTTCTCAGGTGTAGAAAAATATATAATAACATGTTTTTCCCTATTTTTAGGACCTGTTAAGTTTTCATGAAAAAATGCGAGTACGTTGCGCATCCGGGGGTTGACCCATGAATTTTTAGACCCTCTTCGTAGGTTACCCTATATATTGTAGAGTTCAGAAGTGCAAAAGTTCAGTTAAGGTTCTACCTTTTATTATAATTTGTATACCCGTTTTTTCCACATTTTCTTTTTAAAAGTGCATTTCTTTTTGTAACCATGATTACATTTAGTAATAATGGTTATTTTTACAAGAGTTTATGGAAATTAACAAAATGGGTACAAGATGTTTTGCTTATCAGGGATGGGAAAAGCGGCCACCCAACCAAATAACGACTTGCGGAACGACTAGTCAATCTACGCCAGAACGCATTGACAAAGAGCGTTTTTTTTTAATAAATTAGAGACTTTAAAAGATTTTTAATTTTGTAAAGTTAATCTAATAAACTAGTGCTTCAGGTTCCTTTTCGTGCCTCTTGATAAAAGTAATATGTAAATTAATTTCATATTTCATTAAAATTTTCACGCGGTTTATAAACCTGATATTTCAGTATATCTTCCTAACATCCATATACCCGACCAATAAATTAATATCTATAAGTAAAATTGATATTAAGTTCAAGGGAACTTTTCTAATTTTCCGACGACAATATTACTAAGGGCGCGTTTCCAAAAGTTT
This sequence comes from Thera obeliscata, assembly GCA_947578465.1. Taxonomy (NCBI): domain Eukaryota; kingdom Metazoa; phylum Arthropoda; class Insecta; order Lepidoptera; family Geometridae; genus Thera; species Thera obeliscata. The sequence continues at coordinate 22,368,078 of OX387915.1, forward strand.
AAAAACAAATTTCGGAGACTGGCTCAAAGAACCCACATTTTCATTATAAGGCTACGTATACACTTGCTTAGAGAAAGTTATTATTTTTTGTTTTAACATATAAAAAATATAATATAAGCTTTAAATTAATCTTTCCTAGACAAATTCTTTTAAGGTAGCTTCTAACACTCTCATTTCTGTACTTACACAAAAATCTTTTGAATGTTCCGTAAGAAATATTTTTTCCAATCTTAAATTTACGTCAAGTTAAGTTGTAAGGCGGTTTCTAAGTTTTTTTAATTAGACTTGCTTGCTGCTTGTGTAAAAGTGCCTACAAGGGTGTTAAGCTTTTTTTATAAATTGTTTATAGGCTGCTCTCAATATTTCTGTAAAATAGTTAAGGTCAGCTGAAACGCGGTCAAATATCACTGTCATATTTGACAGCGTTTTATATGATCGCTATCGCCATCGCCTAGATGTGCGCAGGCATTTATTGATCTACGAAACGTTTCATATAATTAATTGCGTAGATAACTTTGGTATTGGCACACAATAACCACATCTGGCATCAAATCTATGTCGATACAATACCTATTTATTAGTCAAGTGGTTTAGCAACAAATATTTATGGTCCTAAGGTGCTGTTATCCGTCAAACAAATTCTTATTAACATTTTGAAACATCTATAATCAGTAATCACTGAATAGAGCACTAGTGGCCTAGTGGTAGCAGCCCTGCCTTCCGATCCTAAGGTCGTGGATTCAAATCCAGTCGTGTACCAATGAGTTTCTCTGTATATTCATTAGATTATGTATTTTTTAAAAGATAAATAAATAATAAAAAAAATGTCTGATATATTTGACGGTTATCAGCCCCTTTAACTGTAAACTTCGAGAAGAGCATGAGCTCGGTGGTTATGTGAACCCGACGGCGGAAGGTAGTGGTTTGTACCTGCCTGTTAGTAAAGGCACGTTATCAAATAACTAAGCCCCTTTCAAGATTCCCTCTCAGGCGGAAGCTGTAATCAGACTCGGACTGCTGATTAAACAATTAGTTCCAAGACCTACATTTGGGTCGAGCTGTATACTATCGCATGCTTTAGCAATTTTCAACCCCTGACCGAAAAGAGATGCTATAGTTTGAGGTCTTATTGTGTGTGACTGTTTGTTTATTTGGCTGTGGTTTCTCCGAATGCTACGATTTGTGTGTGTTTTTTGTTGTAAAGTGATGTAGTTCTGAAATGTTTCTTAGGCCCGAATTCACGGATTAAAAGTCGATCAATTAGATGTTTGAGGGTTGTTTATCTCAAATATTCAAAAAATCTTACCCGAACAACTGTCAAATTTTTTGATTGGTTTCTTAGCCATCCGTGAAATCAGCCATTGGTTATCGCAACCCCTATTCTCCTTCGTCTTGAATCGCCTGATAGCGCGTCAAATACATTGACATTGCACACTGAAAAAGTATAGTTGTTGAATTTACTAAACTCGCATGGTTTGAGCTTACAAGCAATAAATTAACCAAATTCTTCGTTGTTTTTACAAAATACAATTATTAATTTTACAAAACCAGTAATGGTTGACAGTTGCAATTTTGTACTTAGTAGAATTTACGAAATCAATGTATTGGTTCCACTAAAGTATGATTTGTAGGCGAGTGCCATAAGGTAGCGCCTGCATCGCTACTAAAGTCATTTACATATTCAACAATCCTCAATGTTGGTTTTACTAAACCTAATACTATAACTACGGTTTAGTATATTCAACAGTAATCCTTTGTAGAATTTTCACATGAACGTCGATGTAATCAACAACGAGATTTCATAGAAACAACGTTCTAGTTTTGTAAAATAGTTCCCGTAAGAACCGTCTGATGGCGCATGCATCGCTACTAAAGTCATTTGCATATTCAACAATCCTCAATGTTGATTTTACTAAACCTAATACTACAACTACGGTTTAGTATATTCAACAGCAATAATTTGTACAATTTACACATGAACGTCGATGTAATCAACAACGAGCTTTCGTAGAAACAACGTTCTAGTTTTGTAAGATAGTTCCCGTAAGAACCGTCTGATGGCGCATGCATCGCTACTAAAGTAATTTGCATATTCAACAATCCTCAATGTTGATTTTACTAAACCTAATACTACAACTACGGTTTAGTATATTCAACAGCAATAATTTGTACAATTTACACATGAACGTCGATGTAATCAACAACGAGCTTTCGTAGAAACAACGTTTTAGTTTTGTAAGATAGTTCCCGTGAGAACCATTTGATGGCGCATGCATCGCTACTACAGTTATTTTTAAATGATCAATCCTGGTTGCTTTTTTTACGAAACAAAATTCAACACCTATTATTTAGTAGAATACTACAATAATTCATTGCATAATTTATACAATAATGTGGATTAAATCAACAAAGAGCCTCATAGAAACACTGTTGTTTCAAGAATTGTAACTATTTTTATTTTAGCAATCAATATAGATTAGGGTTATCTCAAAAAACATCGTATCAGCTTGTTGTTACCTTTTGTTTTGTATATAAAACATCTCCAGATAGTGCCTAACCGGAGGTTGTGAAAAAAGCCGTAAATCTAGTGTCCCTTTAATTATAGGTAACAACAACGTGGACATCATTAGATTGAGACCCGTTAAAGTATACAACTAGGCAGAATAAATAAGTCAAGCGCAAGGTAAAAAAAGGTTTTTTTCTGACAGGTGTAATGAAAGTTTACCGACTACGTTCTGTAAACTTTCATTACACCGGCCCAGCGTCGTCATCGTCACTGCCTTTAAAAGTCTACTGTTGGATGAGGCCTCCAGCATCTATTGCAATGGAGGGCTTTGCCATAATCACTATTCTTAGCAGACGGATTAGTGATCGCAGTATTGGTGTTGAGTACTCAAGTGGATGCTACCTACTGTACTGCTGTATTACCTACTGTAAAAGCGTACCAGAAACAACCTTTGTTCTCGATGGCATTGATTTAAATGCTTGTAATAGGTATATAATATGTCTATGCTCGCTGGCTAATCAGCACCTACCACATTTTCTACAAACAAAACAACAGCCAGCTGCCAGCTGAAGGTAGTTCCTGAAGATTGCCATGAAGTTTGCCATATTTCATTGCCATTTAAGTTTTGTATTCACTGATGTTTGAAAATTCATACAAATTAATCGATAATAGTAGGCAGGTCGCATCGCTTTGAATATGAGGCTTACAGATGTAAAATGTGACCTATTAAAATGGCTCTACTTTATGGCCTCATACTATAACACTCTGTTAGCGGGTATTAAAAATATTACCTATGTCCGATGCAAGTAACTGTCTCTATAAGGTAGTTAGGTAAACTACCTTATAGAGACAGTTACTTGCTAGTAACCTACCCTCCTTAATTGTATTCAGCGTCTGATTATAAAACGAGAAATACCTAGCAAAGAAACTTACTTTATCATAGTTTTAATAGGTAGGTAACTAGGTACATACCTACATAAGTAATAGGTATATTTTATCGCCATTCGCATGCGAAAGTTAGGTTCACCCTGCCAAAAAACAATCTTTTTTTGTTCTTACTAAAGTGATATTGTACAATCAACCCTTGTGTTTAGTTTATTTAACATTTCTGTTTAGTAGCTGACACGACGTGATGATTGGATGGATCTTTCTGTCCATCTTTCTAGCGTCTTGACAGAAGCTAGCATAGTTTTATGCCATTCATTCATAGAGATAAAAGCATCCACCCTGCTGCGAGTTCATCTCTGTGCGTTTGGAGTGAACGCAATATGCCGTTCGCACGTGATTAGCGCGAGCGCAGCGACCGACGGGACAACACCGTCACCCTGCAACGCTGCGACCCGCAGTGTACTACTTAGCCTCACACCGAGAGCACGCCCGTTTGCGCCCGGGACACGCGTCATTATAATGTGAATGCTGTGAACATAATATTCATTAACTCTCTATAAAGTGACTCTGGTGTTTCCTCGACGCTAGGCGGCTAGGCTACAACATAAAACAATTTAGTGAAGTAGAAAATATGGGAAAAAGACATAACCTATATTCCTGCGAGAGGCAAACTTGTAGACCGATACCACAACCAAAGACGCCTGTTGAGGAAATCTGGCCTCATTGAGAAAAAAACCCTGCTGAAAAGAGCCCCTTGCTCATGAACATTGTTGAAGGTATGAACCATATTTTTACCATTTTTCATTAACGCTCAGTACCTACCCACTTCAGTTGGATTTTATTTCAGAACACCAGTCTATATACACGACCGAGGAAGAAGTATCTATGAAATTGTTTCTCATATTCAATAGAGAACTTTGGACAGGAATAACGGAAAAGTGGAGAAATTACGAAGCCAGGATTTGTCTGCAAAAGACAAATCTATCCAGGACATAATTAATGAGTGGCTCAAGGCAAGCTTAAGTTACAAGTTGGTAAGTATACATAGAAAAAACCCAGAACTCCAGAACCAGAACATAATTATTACGTATTTCATTTTAATTATTTTTTTGTTACAGAACCAGAGAACGAAAACGAAAACCAGACTTCGTCAAAAGGAGCACAAAAAAAGCCAAGGACATGGCCAAAGGACTTACGTGCCAACCGTTGATAGGGCCATCGATCAAAGGCATTACGGACTTTTGCGTACTTTTCGAAACTGTCTTAGTAGTAAATAATATATATTAGGTATAGGTAGTAAATAATATTTACTAAGTACAAATCCCATTAAAATAAAATTTTGCTATTTTCACAGTCATTGTTATTATTGAATCCTTATCCACCCAAATCAATCAAATAATGTTTTCTATGAATTTTGTGATTTACTTGTACGTGCATATTTTATGGGTCCTATTTTGTATTTTAACTATGTACTATTTGCTTTTACTTAGGATTGTTTTACACCATTTGCTTTCGTATATTTTAGTCTACCTTGGTATGTTTTTCTTATACATGTTGTGCGCTTTTACCCTGTAACATTGTACTATTTCTGAAATTTTTTTGTGACATTTGCTTATTTATTTGTTTGCTATAAGCAGGTAAATAGGCACTCTACGAATACTACACATTTTTAAGATGTTGGTACGTACACGTTTTAGTTGCCTGTGACCTCTTAGGTGATTGGATCTACTCATGAAATAAAATATCTTATGTGTTGTATAGCCGCAAAAAAATCGCCGACACACATCATTTTATTTAACCCAAGAGGTTAACAGGTAACTAAAACACGTAGGTATGTAACAATCCAATATTCGTGGAATACCTACTATACGAAAATTTATAAGTAAATGTTACATAAGCAGTTTTGTAAGCGGTACTATATTATAGGGTAAAATATTACAACTTATTTTGTAGAATATACCAAAGTTATACTTGTAAAATATATGAAAGCAAATCGTCAAAATTACAAAACTGATTTTGAGAATTACTAAACAGGACCCGTAAATTTTGGAAACCAGATATAGCAAATGCTACAATATTAGTATTGTACTGTCTACAAAATAAATAGCTTACATATACGAAACCGATTTAGTAGGAAATTCTAAACATGTTTCGTTATTTTTGCGAAACATTCTAGTAAATGCTACAACATTAGAATAGTATTACGTACAAAACAAACAGCGTAGAATATACTAAACTGATTCAGTAAGAAATGCTAAACTTGTTTCATAAATATTACGAAACAAAATGTAGTAAATGCTACAAAATAACTATGTTATTATGTACAAAACTAATTTCGAGTATTCTTCAAATAATAACGCTAAATTACTTACGTAATATTCCAATTTTATTAAACTTGTTTTGTAAAATTGGCCTATTTAAATTCACCATGACTTTGACGAGTATTACGATTTCTTGTGTTAATATTACTCAGCCAGTTTTGTAAATTTTCAACAATTTTTGTTTAGTAAAATCAACAAAGATGTGTGTAGGACCTATATTAGCCCTTGATTTTCGTATAAATTACTAGGAATTTTGTAAATTCAACAACTATTTTTTTTCAGTGCATGACAATCATGACAGATGACAATACCTGGGTCACAGATTATAGAGTCATAGCTTACTGAAATAAGCGTTTTTGCTTTTCTGTGACTGAAATACCTAGTAACATATATTATGTTTAGACTATGGGCATTGCGCATTGTGCATGTTGGTAATAAATACATCTAAATATAAACATTGGTACATGCTTATGCTCACATTAATTTATTGTTGTGTAGTGTGCGATGATATGTGGTTCATTCCTCGTGTTCACCTCACAAAGATAAACTTCGGAGCTCTAGTTATGAAGCTATTCCGAGGGGCTTTTGGTAATTTCTAGCAGCACTAGTTCGGGTAAACGAATTGCTGGCGTGTCTGTATAAATATCGGAGTTTTGTGGGTGATCCATACTAATAAACACGTAAGGAGCCTCTTTGAGACACACATCACGCTGGGTCGAAAGCTCTAGTCTAGATAGTAATACGACAAGAAAAATAACCTAATTTATACAAGTGTAAATGTGAACTATTTGTTAAATTTTTAACCCCCGAGTCAAACTGAAAAGAAGGGTCCTAATAAGTCTGAGGTTTTAGCGCGTGTCTGTTTGTTTTTCTGTATTCCTCGCTCTAATTGCCAGCAACCTGAATGGCTTCATGGACCATATTATACATCTTTACACATATACCTACATAATAATATATAATAAATAAATTAATAAATATTCTAGACAATCCACTCAACACTATCTAGCCCCAAACTAAGCAGAGCTTGTACTATGGGAACCAGATAGCTGATACATGATACATAATTATTATTTTTGTAAATACATACATAGAATACAATATAACAACAAGACAGAGAACAAACATCTGTGTTCACCACACAAATATTTGTTCTCGGTGGGGATCGAACCCACGACCTACGGCGCAGAAGGCAGAGCTACTACCAACTGAGCTGAGAGGCCAGTCATATATTTTATAGCTACAAACTGCACCACAATTATTTGCATCTGCGTACAATGTCGAACACGAATCACTGTTCTATTTTCTCTCTACAACTACATTGTAAGAAGTATTTTCGTTAAGATTTTATTGTTTCTATATTACACGTTAGGTACTATGTAGTAGGTAGGTAGGTACTATTATTTATTTTGTGCTGTTAAAGTGGAATTAACTATTTATACGTATGATGGTGGTGATGATGGTGGTAACTACTTATATGCGGGTTATAAAGAAACAGCTACCAAAAATTGCAAGAACATAATGATTACTGTGTATGAGATTGACGGATCGGTAGTTTTTTATAAAAACCAGAAGATTATTTTCATATAACATTACCAATTAGCCACAATAAGCAAGGGTAATGAGTAGTTTAGCATTGATTTAGGTACTTTTGTTAAGTAGATTTTTTATAATAATAATAATATTCATTTATATCACGCAGCAAAACATTAGTTATTAAAATAAAAACAAGGCACATATTATAAGTCCCTTAAAACTATAATACTTATATTTATAAAACTATTTAGACACTAATCTAATCTTGATTGAAATGTATATTACTCGTATTTAGGGCGAGACACTTGTAGGTACTTTTTACTTTTTCGTTTATGGTTCACACTTGCATGTCGCTGTTACTCACACACACTAACTTAACAAATTTACAATTAAGATGGCCCACTTGATAAGTACCTCTGCCATAACAATAACAATTGCGTTACTCTATAGGACATTCACCAATGATGTGCTCTGATTGCATTAAGTGGCTTTGTACTGCGTCAATCATTCTATCATTCTTATACTTATAGGTGCTAATTCTTATGTAACTAGAACGGTGGTTGTGAACACTGGAGTCTAATAACACGAGTTTAGGAATAAAATAGTACCCCGTCCTTATTATCATCAACCTTTTGTAGTCAATTGCTATTGTTTCAGTCAATGTCGCACACCTAGGTAACTGTTGTTGGCGATCAGTGAAACGCTGTCAAATTTGACAGCGATATTTGACAGCGTGTCACTGATTGCTATTGCCAGTGACCTAGGTGTGCGCAGGCCTTTACAGTCCGGCAAGTATAACTTGGCGGGTCTGAAGCTAGCCGTTTGGCCAATCTTCCATCAGTCATTGGCCATTAACGATCGAACAGCTCACTTCAGACCCGCCAAGTTATACTTGCCGGACTGTACCTAAACATGTGCACAATGGATGATCTTGCGAACGCTATTAGGCAATGCAGTAGAGGTGGCAAATACTACTCAAGAGGTGTCTAGTGTGTACCATTAACATGATAGAAGAAGTCTATTGCTCGACATAAGTATCTCTTATAGCGCGCCACTGAGCCCAGTCTTCGGCTCTTCACATCCAGTTGCTACCCGCCACCCTGCGCAAGTTGTCACCATCTAGTCTGAGGTCGTCCTACACTACGTTTGCCTAAACGCGGTATCCACTCCAAAACTTATTTATCCCAGCGGTTATCGGTTCTTCGACAAACATGACCGGCCCAATGCCACTTCAGCTTGCTAGTTCTTTGGTTATACAATACAGTACAGTACCTATTTACAGTACAGTACATAAGTATTTAAATTATTATTCTAGAATTTTGTTACCTAGGAATTATGTTATTTAATCGTTTGAAGGCCTTGATATTATGAGCGGATGTGTTCACAGAGTGGGGCCTGGTGACCTGCAATACAGGTTCTTATGGACCTACACCAGGCACCATCGTACATCAGTAGGCCTACCAACACTAAGTAGGGCTAAGTTGTTAAGTTTATATTGTAAGTGTGAGTTTTGCTTCGCAAATAATTATTTTTTCTTTCTTTTTCTTTCATTTAGATAGATAGATAGATAGAAAATACTTTATTGTACACCACATAAAATTAACAAAGAAATACAGAAAAACATCAGAGTGGAATACAATGGGCGGTCTTATCACTAAAAGCGATCTCTTCCAGACAACCTTGGGATGGACTGGACTTGAAAAGAACGATAGAGGACGATGGTGTAGATAAAAACAACAAGTATAATGTACACACAATTACACAATATAGTACTAATACATACATACATATATACAATACACCTAACAATAATATACATATTATATATATATATATTTATATGTACAATACATACCTATATAAATATGATATACCTACATAAATAAATAATATACAGAAAATATATATATATAATAATATGATTAACATAAATACTAGACTGGTAAAAAGTGATTGAACAAAAGCTTTTTGAAAATAGGGAGTGATTTAGCAAATTTGATATGGGAAGGGAGAGAATTCCAGAGACGGACAGCTTGTAAAGTGAAGGAGTATTTCAGGAAGGTAGAATTATGAACAGGTGTCTTCAGTTGGAGGGTCTTAGAAGAGCGCAGCGAGCGAGGATTTGACAGATGGAGATACTCAAAACGTTCCTTGAGATAGAGAGGAGTGGATGGATTAAATAGAATACCGTAAAGAAGAGTGAGAATATGACAATTCCTGCGAAGGCGGATGGGTAACCACTTGAGTTTAGTACGAAATTCAGAGACATGGTCATACTTACGTAAGCCAAATATAAATCGAATACACACATTTTGAAGGCGCTCAAGTTTGTCGAGGTGTTTTTCAGTGAGATCGGGGTAGCAGGTGTCAGCATAATCAAGGATAGGGAGTAAAAGGGACTGTGTTAGTGTAATTTTGGTGGATGTTGGCAAGAAATTCCGCAATCTGCGCAGTGAAGCAGCTGAGGCGAACATCTTTCGACTTAGTTCAGCAAGATGAGGCCCCCATGACATATCTTTGTCCATCAAAACACCCAGGTTCCTCACTGTGTCACTTACAGGTATAGGAACACCATCAAAGATAATCGAAGGAAGAACCGACCAGTCAATTCTGGAGATCATTCTGGAGCTACCCACCACAATAACCTGAGTTTTCTTAGGATTCACTTTGAGGCCATAAGATTTACTCCAAGCAAGGATCCGCAACAGGTCACAGTTTATGGAGTCAATGGCTAAATTCAAATTTTCTACTGATTCTTGAGTGTATATTTGGAGATCATCTGCATAAAGGTGGTAGGAAGAAGAGAGAGTTTGAGATATTGAATTAATAAAGATAGCAAAAAGAAGAGGAGATAGAACGCCGCCCTGAGGTACGCCAGCAGTCAAATCACACCACGACGAATAGGTGTCATCGATTCGTATACGTTGCCGGCGACCGAACAGGTAACTATGAAACCAGTCAATGGCCGTTGGAGATACATTAAGAGAGCGAAGTACAGCCAGAAGTATATCGAAATTGACATTGTTGAACGCGTTACTGAAGTCTAACAATGACATCACAGTCACAAGTCCATTGTCCATGCCGTGACGAATATCATCAGTGATTTTGGTCAAGGCCGTCGTGGTGCTATGTCCACGGCGAAACCCGGATTGGAGAGGATTCATTAGACAATTTTGGGAAAGGAATAAGCTTAACTGTTGATGTACTAGACGCTCTAGTACTTTTGAGAGGAAAGGCAGGATGGAAATGGGTCTGTACTCAGAAAACAAGATGGGATTCGATTTTTTGGGCAATGGAATTATCTGGGCATGCTTCCAGGCTATAGGGAACGTATTAGAGGAGATGGAGAAGTTAAAGATATGGGTTAGGACATGGATGACATCGTCAAGCATGGGCACTAACATATTACGACTTATGCTGTCATTGCCAACCGCGTTGGATGCAATGGATGTAACGCTTCTCTTAACATCACAATCGGAAAATTGACTAAAAAGAAAAGGAGAAATATTAAGGGGTATAGGGTGGTATAGAAGAAAGAAGTTGAATAGTATGAGACTTGGTTAATCCATCAATATTGGAAGATGAGGAGAAGTGCTGATTTAAAAGATCAATATCTAGATCTTTGGGAATGTTTTCTTGACGTTTTTTCATTTACCACAAGCTCTGTCTGGCTGTCTCTGGCACTGTCTCTGTCTCTAGCTCTGTCTCTGGCTCTGGCTCTGTCTCTGGCTCTGTCTCTGGCTCTGGTTTTGAGTCTGTGTGAGTGTTGACTAAATAAATCATACGTCGAAACGTCACACACATTGGTGAGCACTCACACAGAGTCAAAACCAGAGCCAGAAACAGAGCTAGACAGAGCTTGTGGTCGGCTTACAGGTACAGAAGATTACAAAAAGGAGCAAAAAAGTTCAGGACTTTATATTTCCAGAAGAAATGTTGTAATGTGTATGCGAGATGTTGTTTGACGGTTGACAGCCCCTTAACGAGCCCTTGAAGCACGAGTAGTAGAATACAAATTACGATTTATGAATAATTAAAAAGTATTCACGGTAGGTATTTGGCAAGAGCAAGACTAACGCGTCTTACCTTCTCTTATCAATTCAAGCAGGATTAATCTCGGTAGGGTTCTAAACATCACACACCTGGCGTACACGAGCGACTACGCTGTTTAACATGACTGTAAGTAACTATAGATTTACCAATATACATAGATATATATTTATATATATAAATTTGTTTGATGTTTTTAGTGTTATGTATGCGACGGAAATTCTCAAAAGGAATATTTTTCCCATTTTGAATTGGTGCTTTGTTCTCTTCAGCTTTATAATATTACTAGCAGTTACCGAATTAGCGCGCTCAACCAAACAAACAAGCAAACAATCAAACTCTTCAGCTTTATAATATTCTATCAGTTCCCAAAATTAGCGCGTTCAACCAAACAAACAGTCAATCAAACTCATACATACATACATAAAATCACGCCTCATTACCATGGGGGTAGGCAGAGATCACGGATTTCCACCTGCTACGATCCTGACACACCTCTTTCGCTTCATTCACACTCATAACATTCTTCATACATGCTCGTCGGTTTAGGATACTCCTAACCTGGCCTTTCTCTAAAACGTCTGCGATCTGATCGAGATACATGCGCCTAGGTCTTCTCCTTCCAGCAGTTCCATCAAACTCTTCATCTTTATAATATTCAAAAAGTAAGTGTAGTATAGATTTAATTTAAACATATAATTTGTTTGTTCCAACCCGATTGTAAATAGCTTTACGCTGGCGGTACAATGTTGTTTGAAGCAACGCTACGTTTACTCGATAATGCATCATTATGCGGTTGCGTCGAATTGTATAGATAACTGTTCAATATAGTACGGGAGCTGACAGTCAGGTTGCCTGTCGGATTGATACAAAGAGAGAAGAAAGACCTATGGCATCAAGACCGCTAAGTGGTGCTCATTCCGATCACATTTCTTGTTGCCAGAATCTAGCATTATTTACCACCTTTATATTATTCGACCACTGACGTTTATTACGTCAGCATTCAGTCTTCTTGCAATCGTTCCTTGTCAAAGATACGTTTGAATGTGAAAACTGTCACATGCGACTAGGTTTTGATTACAAAAAAGATACGCAATCACCACACAGGACCGCTAAGTGAAGCTGATTCCGAATCAATAAGAAAAAGGTGTGAAAATTGACACTGTAAATTGTATATAAGGTTTCAGGTACCGACTTTTTATAAATTTTGACTTCTTTTTCTGATTGATTCGGAATCAGCTTCACTTAGCGGTCTTGGAGGGTGATTGCGTATCTTTTGCTGTAATCAAAACCTAGTCGCATCTGTCAGTTTTCACATTATTTTGCTTCGATTGCAATAAAACATGACTTGACAAACCTTATCTTTGACGAGTAGCGATTGCAAAAAGACTGAATGTTGACGTAATAAACATGGGACAGCGAATGGGAACGTCGCTTTGTAAAACTACATAGTATGGCAGCAGATGTAGAGTGGTCGAAAAATGATAGCAACAAGATACGTGATCGCTGGTTCTTGTTAGAATCATTTATTAGTACACTGAGAAAAATTTAAAGCTGAAAAGTTCGTAATTAAGGTGGATTTATTCGTAATGAAGGCGAAAAAACGACCAAGCGTACTTGGACGAAAAACGCCTTCCTAGGTTGGAGGCGTTTTACGCCTTAAGCGTGAGGCGCAACAAATAAGCAGCATTATACTCTCTAATGTGTGTTTTAGACGTATTTTTTTACAGATTAGCCTTAAATAAAAAGCTATTTACGTGGTAAGTGAGATAGGATCGACGAACTGACGATGGGATTTAACTTCCGGTAAGGCGATATAAACGGTAAAGAAGGTGCTCGGGTCACACACGTAAATCTTTCCTAGAGTAATATCCGACGTATCATTGCGCCTCAATTAACTTCTAGTAAGGCGTTTTACGCCTTACTAGAAGTTTTCTTTTGCGGTTTAATTTGTTCACAAAGTGTTTTGAATATTTATTGACTGCTTCCTAAGTCATAATAGACTTTTAGTAAGGTGTTTTATACCTTTATTCGCTGCAATTTAACCGATCCACTAAGGCTTTTGAACGTTTCATAAATCGTAATTCGCTTCTAGAAAGGCGTTTTAAGTCTTTACTTACTATGGGTTTAACCTGTCCACTAAGCGTTGTCAACGTTTACTAAGTCGTAATCGACTTCTAGCAAGGCGTTGTACGTCTTATCTTACTGTAGTTTAATCTGTTCATAAAGCGTTTTCAAAGTTTACTAAGTCGTAATCGACTTTTTGTAAGGCGTCGTACGTCTTACCTTACTGTAGTTAAACCTGTTTACTAAGTCATAATTGACTTCTAGTAAGACGTCGTACGTCTTACCTTACTGTAGTTTAACCTGTTCATTAACCGATATTGATGTTTTTTTAAGTCGTAATTCTCTTCTAGTAAGGTGTTTTACGTCTTTACTTACTATGGGTTTAACCTAAGCATTAAGCGTTTTCAACATTTACTTAGTCGTATTTGCCTTCTAGAAGTTATTTTAGAATATTTCTTACGATTAGGCTAGCCGTATCGTACGGTAGTTTGTGCTTTCTTTACGAGCAGAAACGTTTTATAAAGACCGGAAAGAAGCCTTTTAACGGCTAGTAACGCTGTTCCCTAAGGACATGATTGACTTGCTTTACTATCATTTAGTTCATATTAAGGGCATTGGGCCGCTCAAAGGTCACTCTTAGGTAACGCGGGCCCATATCCTTCACATGAACTTTATGATGATAGATCAGCCAAACATGCCTTCAGTGAACAGCGTAGCCTGCTGCCTTAGAAAGCTGTTCTCCCAGTCTTTGTAAGCTTCTGAAATTAATAGAACAAACATTTATAAAGCACCTCAATAATAACTGATTACAGGTTACCAAAGATATGTACTAGATAGACTAGTATTTTCTCAACCCAACAGTTTAACCTCAACCTAGCCTAATAAATAAGACGATAGCTTTTGCATCTTATATAAATAAGAGTGGTATTGCAATAAAACCATTCAATAAAAATCTATAAATCTGTATTAGAAAATCAATTTAGATAAGTAATTAACTTTTTAAATACTTAAAACAAGATAAAATCGTCTTGGAGAATGCCCTTTCCGTTGTAAAGCTTTTGTAGGCGCGCATTTGCTGTTATTGCCCACAGGCTAGCTTCTCTCATGGCGTAGCTCCTTCCTTGGCATCCGTTATTGCAAGTGAAGCCTCCTCAACCGGATTACAATATCTGAAATAAAATAATGTATTTTTAGGAAATAGTTATCGCAAACAAAGTAGAGCATTCTATAATGGTAATTAGTACAAGTAGGTATTATGTTTATCTAACCAAACTACGACCACAGGTCTATTAGAGGACAGGTCGGCCTGGCATTGCAGGTTCTAAGTCAGAGAGATCGTTTGAATCACTGATAGCAAAAGACAAGTACTTACAGCTATAATCCTTTTTAAATGGTTCTCCAATACCACGTGCCCATTATTGAAATCACTCCATTGAAGTTTGGTGTTTGGATTTACTTCTAGCCCAGAGTCCAATAACAAATGGGCCAATTATTTTCTTTGTTCGGAATCCAGGAAGTCATTAACAGCCTGTTAAGTAGCCCGTCCTCTTTGCGTATTATGTAAAGTACACCGTATCTGAAAAAAAATAAACAATTAATTTTCCTAAGTTTAAAAACTTTTTTGTACCAATTTACAAAATTAAATGCAAAAGTTCAACACTGAAAACACTAAGTGCATATTTTTATAAATCATTTTTCGTTCGTGTTTCCAACACAACCAGAATCTAGGGAGTAGGTACCTAAACTTATCAAATACAAAACATGATTAGGTTCAAAAACATTAGGGAATAACTGAATTTGATACAAGTACTCTACTTACCTCGAAACGGCGTATCAATCAGGTTTGTGCCCCATTTTGTTAATAAATCTGTGGGATTCTGGTCTGCCACGTTCGAAGCACGAAGATGTTTGTCTGGTTGGTTGCTGCTGATAGGTCTGTCTTGGACCTCTCTACATCTGTTTGTCTGTGCTTCCATACACTGACACAGCCAGCAGCGTTCAGAAAATGAGGGAAAATAAAAAAAACCCGCAAAATAAACTTTGAATGACTCAGAACTAAACCAAACACTCCGTCCAAAGTCAAACCAAACTGACGAATGAAACAAGTCGTTACGTACGTGCTCGTGGCCTCGTGGGCAGTGCTGCCAACTTGACTACTGCAGATTATGCTAGTGGTGGGTGATAAAAATAACAAAATAATAATAAATAGATATTCACGACTCAACACTATCTAGTCCCAAACTAAGCAGAGCTTGTACTATGGGAACCAGATAGCTGATATAATACTTACACACATTTTTTTGTAAATACATCTTAGTCGATCTTATTAATAATATAATGCCCCAACAGAGAAAAAGCAACTGTGTTCACCGAAAATTCATCATAATCGGTTTAGCAGTTTTGACGTTGGGTTTACAAGTTTATATACTCTCTCTCATACAGTTATACGAACCAAGGTTATTTGCCTTGTAGCTGGCAGCATTATTGAGATTTTCGTTGTTCCTACGACAAGTGCCTTACAAAGGTGTATCTCGCAATAACTAGAGAGTTTTTTTTAACCCACCAATTGACTGAAAGTGGTTAAAATAATAAAACTGAGTAAAATAGACTTTTCTTCCACCAAATTGTATACAAATATTTGTGGACATTCCACACAACACAATCTAGCCGTAAACTAAGCAAAGCTTGGTAATATGGGAAACAGGTAGCTGAGACCTTTATAACGTAAATAGGTATCAAATTTTTGTAGACACTGGTTTGGGTTCTTCGCTTGATCTAAGTAGATACCTACCTACAGGAGAACAGGGCTTGTTTGTAGAAGCGAGGGTTCTGCCTTTAAATAGCAACAAGGAGTCATAGAGCGTAGCAAACTTTTTTCAATGGAACAGCTATTCATAGGTATGGTTTATTAAACAGCGCTATGATTCAATAGAAACCTCCCTAGTAAAACACAATGAAACACATAAGTGGGTAGAGTACCGACTTAAGTATTTAGGTAGGTAATGTACAAATCTGCCTACCTACCTTCTTAACTAAAATGTGCCCCCATTTGAGATCCATTTGACCCACAACACCACAACCCACAGGGTTGCCAGCACGGCCAGGGTTGCTCAGAGAAATAAATCGGCAGCACTAACTATCCTGCCACTTCTATGTGCCTACCTATATGCTTGCTTATGCTTATTAGGTACCTTGTATGAGTTGGGTAGATATTTAGCTAGGTAGGTTTTATGTTAGATTTGTAAATGCTTTGTTTATTTACTGTGTGCTGTACAGATACGTCGTCTGTTTGTGCGTCAATAAAAATGTATTCATTCTATTCTACCTTCCAATACAATACCTAATATTATTATGGTAGGATAACTAAGAAGTTGAACCTCGCCAAATTACCTAGGATCGTACTTATGTAGGTTTTAAACGTTTGTATAAATAGTTACGAAAGTATTATCCGTCGAACATTGCCATATCTACGGTTTCGTTCACAGAATATGTAAGTCGCTAGATGACGTTATTTCACCATTTGATCAGTCATAACTTGAGCATTATTGAGCGTTTATGTTAAGGCAAATATTGCTAAATTTACGGTTATATTAGCCAAAATTATGTATGCCGTTATAAGGCTTTTTAAAGTTTTACTATATAATATCTCAAGTATCATCCGCCCTATCTTAAGGTGAATATTGTTATATCTACGGTTTAATTTACTGAATATGAAAGTCGTTAAATGAAGTTATTTCACCGTTTGGTTAGTTTTAACTCGATCGTATTTCGCCTTATGATACGGTAAATATTGCCAAATTTACGGTTAAATTGGCCAAATTAATATGTATGGCGTTATTAGACTTTTTAAACGTTTGATTAAATAGTAACTAAAGTATCATTCGCCCTACCATAAGGTGATTGTTGTCTTATCTACGGTTTAATTAACCGAATAAGTAAATAGTTTTATGACGTTATTCACCGTTTGATTAGTCGTAACTTGATCGTATTTTGCCTGATGATAAGACTAATATCACCAAATTTATGGTTATATTGACCAAGCATGCACGTCGTTCTATGACGCAATGTTACCGTTCAATCAGTTGATACTTGAGCATTATATCGCCTTATGATAAGGTAAATATTGCTAAATTTACGGTTAAATTGGTCAAATATGTATGCCGTTATATAACCTTATGTTACCATTTGATTCGTCGTACCCTGAGCATATTTGGCCTTATAAAAGGGCAAATGTGGCCACATTATACCTTCATGTTGTTGAATTCATACGCCGCTGAAAGACTTTGAGTTTACGTTCAATTTTCTCTGACTAAAGTATATTCTGCCTTATTGTAAAGTGAATATTGTCATGCTTAAAATTATTTATGCCACTTTCGAAAGTTTGTTTATGACTTAGGTTTAAGTTTGTTTAGTTTTTATTAAAGCATATATCACCTCAATTTAAGTTAAATTTTGCCTTAATTACGGTGATATTGACCACATATTCAACGTCGTAAATTTAAAACGCTTTCAATAGTCCATTACTGCTGTATTAACAGTATTTAGTTTGATTCCAAGACTACCTTACGGTAAGTCATTTGAGACGGTTCGTGTTTATCATAAGAGACGTACCAGTTTATCGCAAACGAATAGTAAAGTCAAACTAACCGTAAGCGTTTCAAAATCGCCTCGCGTCATTACAATTCAGCCGTCAAAGGTGGAATTCATCTTAGGCCAGAAATCCATTTTTCTCAGTGTATTCAACTTTTGATTGCAAAAAACTATACAATCGCTCAGCAGGTAATCTTTGTACCAAGTCAATAAGAAATCCGACTGAAAAATGATGACAACAAGATTATGTGATCGCTGTTCCTTGTTAGTATAATTTATTTGTTAGTATTAAACTTTTGATTGCAACAGAATCACACAAACGCTCAGCAGGTAATCTTTGTACCAAGTCAATAGGCAATCCGACTGCCAGCTTCCGTTCTAATAAAACATACAATTCAATACGTTGCAGTTGGCCTTGTCCTGCATCTTGGCTTATAGTACACCGCATTATGATTACAAGATCGTCGCATTAGAGCTTATTTTCCGTTGCATCTAGTTTGTTTACCTTACTTTAGTCACAGAATAGTAAACGTATTTCATCACAGGCTAAGAATATCTTTAAATACATTGTTGTCATAATAGTGAATGATTCCGCGCGCGGAAGTATTTAGCTAACATTTAGTACCTTCAGATCTTCCATCTAAGAAGTATAATTTATGTATACTGGACATTAAGCAAAAGAGATAAAATATTAAAAGTTTTTTTTTTATGAGACAGTAAGGGAAAGTCTAAGAAGATGTGTCAAAACTGTATGGCTAACTATATGGTATTATTATGTAGTGACATTATATGTATATGGTAGTTACAAAAATTTAGTTTCTCAATGTGTACTACTCCTAAGGACATTACAATAGACCAGACCGATCAATGCTCCGAATTATTTCTAAGTAAGTTTTTTTAATGATTTGAGATATTATTATGTCTTACCAATACCTACTTGACTAACTATAGTTTAATTTAACCTTATCCGTTGTTTGCGGCGTCTTAAGCCTTAATGAATATTTTATTTGTTTTTAATCTATTTGAAATCGTGATGGTTCGACAACATCGTTAAGGTCGCAGGAAACACCTGCAGGCCGATCATGTACTTTAGGTGCAATGGTTTCAATCAAAATCTTATTGAAACTGTCAATTTTTGAACTAATACGTGATCGCAAATTGACAGTTTCAATAAGATTTTGAATGAAACCATTGCAACAAAAGTTACATGATCGGCCTACTGGACAAGAGACGCACAGGACAGAATTAGTCGTATACCCAGCAGTGGGTGATAAAAGTCTCAGATGATGATGATGGATCTATTTGGTATATTAATTTGATGACAAAAACGGCTCAAACGGCTTCTCTTAATCTTTTGTCGTCTAATTATGCTGACATGAAGTAAAAATGACTAAAACATTTTTAAAGCGTTCATAGAATAGAATATTCTTTGGACTTGAAATTTACATAAGAAATCTGTTATTCTGAACTGGGTAGTAATGAGGTTTATTCTTAAGAAATGTATGAACATGGCATTTGTTAGCCGCCTTGTATAAACAATCTCCAAATTGAATAATAATCTACACTGATCTATATCTACACGTGGAACATAATGAAATAATGGAATAATGGAATTGTATGTATTTTTGGATAAATTATTGTAACGAATAAATTAACTCAAAAACGACTGGACTGAATTTAAAAATGATTTCACCATAGGGAGCTACTTTATCCCTGAGCAACATAAGCTGTATTTTTAACTACCGGGCCACCCCTGTTTTGCATGGGAGTAATTTATAAAAAGGAGGAAGCCTTTACCCGATAGGGGTCCTAACTGAGAAATAATGTTAAATGATATTAGAGAATAAATACACTATAGAATATGTTTTATATAAATGAATGGATGTATTATTAATAATTAAATACTTTAAAAAGTGAAGATACAATTTTTAGAACCACGGAACTATTCATATAATACATAAGTTAAAATTTTAAAGTTGAAATGAATAAGTATAAAAAAGAAGGTGAAAAATATAAATCCACGGCTTTCGAATTTTTTTCACCCCTGCGAAGCTGGGACGGATCGCTAGTATTGAACAATTTGACAGGATAGTCAACTATTATGTCTGGCATCTATTCCTTGTGCCGACATGTTTACGAGAGTCCCTGGAGTACGCTCCATTAGCTGAGGGTAGGTGTGAGATTTGCGGAGCCCTTTAGCCCCTCCGTGCTTAAGGTCACTTATGTTTGGTATTTGTGTGCCTATCTGTTAACTTATGTAAATATTTGCCGTGATGGTATAACCTTTTGTTTAGCGGGGTTATGTAGGTTTTATTATGTTTACTTCGCCAATAATATTATCGTCCGTCGTTCTATTAGTGGTTCATTCATACTCGTACTTATGAAACAAGTGGAATCCCTTTTCAACCATGAGGTGCGAACTTCAAATATCGTTTCTTAGCAGCGCCTAAGCCTAAGACCTAAGTAAGACCTATGCCAAATTTTAAGATCCTGTTTTTTCTCGTGAATTTCGATGAATAGGCAAGTTTACTGATTTTGTATTTTTCAAAGGGCCATCATGTGCAAGCGAGAAGCACATCGACGGTTGCCTTCTGACCTCCCTGCTATTCCGGCAACACGGCCTGATTGAGTGATCGCTGAATTCGCGTTCCATTTTCAATTTTCGATTGCTTTTTTTTTGCTGCAATTTGTGTTGCTAGAATTGCACCCGGGTGATTCTGATTTTAGTACGAAATACGCCACACGCTCTCTCACGCGTATGTACAAAACGCCATGGAAGATCCGCACACAGACGCGTGTGTAAACATGACATTGTGTATGGAGGTGTAATAAATATTTAGAAAGCAGCTTTTGTATGGGATTTGGTTGAGTGTCCGTTGAGTAGCTACTACATAGATAAAATGTTTACTGACACTCGTACAAAGTTTACACACCTGTTTAACTACAGCCAGTATGCACTCACAGCGGAGCTTAAAGTAAGTATACACCTATACACGTCAAAATAACAACAAAATGAATTAGCTCATGATAAAAGCTTGAAATTTCCATCCATCACAGACCACGCTTGCTACGCATCAAAAAGATTTATATTACCAGCAAGGTAGATTGAAAATTACCGGATTATCCTGTTAAAATATTAACACAAGAATGTCGCCAGTTCATTAATTAATACTTGATTAACTTGTATCATCCGTCAAAGGGGAGGTTCGCGTTAATTGGGGATTGAGATTTTCCTGATTTCCTTCTGGAAATCTACGTGTTATTTTCGCTTTGCTTGGGGCACATTCAGCGGACAAAACAAAGCGGATAGTTCACCATTAGTTAGCGGACAGATATACTTTTTGGTTTTCTTGGCATTGTCGGCCAAAAGCCATACATGAGATATATTATACAAAGCGACACACAAATATTATAAAATTATTGCGGAATCAAGCGACTGAAGCAGACTATCTTACGGCCGTTTTCAATAACTTACTTGCTCTTAACTGGTAGTTGCTATCTCTACCTACCAGTAAAAGTATCACTGACTGTTACTGCTTTTTCAATAACCAAAACATCAAATGCCTATCGGAGATAAACGATAGATAGCATTCCTATCTCTAGTAAGTTCGGCCCTCTTTAGCGTTTCGTGCATGCCGTTTATGAAAAATAAGGCCATATTTTAAAATTCATAATTATGATAAAATAGTGACTATATTAACCACAGTCTTATTATATATTTATATACTATGTACAGGTCATTGATGAATTTCTTTGATTTATCGCCCTAGATTGCAACATTAGTTAATTTGAGTTTCGTGCCACAGCAAGCGAAACGCACCAGTGACATTTGAAGTGATTGACATGACATTGAGTGATGTCACATTTTTTTTTTTTTTTTTTATACAACTAAGTAGACAAACAAGCATACGGCCCACCTGATGGGAAGCGGTTACCGTAGCCTATGGACACCTGCAATACCAGAGGCATCACAAGCGCGTTGCCGACCCTTTAAAACTTTTAAATCGCCCTTATACATAGACAGACCTTACTCGATTCGTTTTCTGTCATTTCGGGATGTAACATAGCTTTTTGATTTTAATTGTTTTTCTGGTGTTATTTTGAGTTCTGTTGTGTAATTTCGGTGGTATTTTAACCAACATTACTTGAGGTCTTAGCTCAAAGTGTTAGCAGTTGGAATTAAAGTGTATTATGTATCGAATTCACCGGCTTCATAAAGTTCATTGTCACTATCGTCACTGAATAACTCCATTTTCTTTTTTTTTAATCATAAAAAAGACTACTCTATTACAAAAATATCAGTTTACCAAACTATTATCCTCCGAAATTGAGGGATAGGTGAAAACTCTAACCGCCGGTCATTCAAGTCACTGTCAGTAAGCGATAGCGCGGCTCAGAAACGCATTTTTTTTGTCGTCTATGAAACAATCTATCGATGGTTAGAGATTTTGCCTCCGAGCCCTCTGGCAGATAGATAGGCAATACGGATAGGCTATCCCTGTCTATCTTTGTTTATTGAAATGCAGGTAGCTACCACTGGTAGACATTTTAACTATTAGTCAAAAGTTAGTAAGTTATTGAAAACGGCCGTTAGAGAACGATGGTTTGGGCTTATTGTCATGGGTACTACGGTGTTTGCGTGGGCGCTACAAGTGTTGAAGTAGGTATACGTGCCGTTTTGTCCCGTAGATGTACATAGTATCAATCAGGAAATGGCACGTGGTGTGCGACAGATGTGCTCAGGGTCATAAAGATGTTTTCCTTCACCCTTCGCCGGCTTAATTACCTACTGATTCCCAAATAACTATTTTTTGTTGTTTGTCCGGAGAAAATGTGATTCTTCCAGTACACATTATTTATTTTTTATGTTACCTTAACCAGCATTACGAACGAGTTCATTCACGTGGGCATTTTCCAGATTTTTTATTTCAATCATAATAAATATTGACCGACGACATTGTAAATAATTTGAAGTGGGCAAGAATTCAAGATCGTCCTGGAAATAGATGGGGAAGCCAATACCTATCCAGAACTGGACCTCTTCGGGCTTAGGTGTATGGTGATGAAGAAGAATTTAGCCAATTTCATGCAGTCAAGTCTGAGGAAGTAAAACTGGCAACCATAACAGCTGGGCGATCTGTAATAAAAAATATCGTTTTACTAGTTTTCGTTCGTTTAAAAAATTAAATTGTGTCAAAATTCTATTTTTGTTACACCTACTTAGTAAGTTTTAAAATTAACATTATATTTCAGATAAATGTTTTATATCACACTTTTTGTAATTATTCTAAGTCTTCTAAGTTTTTGAATGTTGCCAGCCTCTTTAAAATCAGAGCTTTACCCATGCGTGGAAATTGTATTACACCTTCTTTGCTTCACCGTCAACAACCATAAATTGTGGTTCCAAACAGAAACACTTTTGTGTTTTAACCTTTTCGTGGAAACAAATAAAAACCTACCGTCCTGAGCTAATATTTGTGTTGCGTCACCGTTTATACTGACCCTTATTTTTCCTTCTTAATCTGTCGGGCCTGCCTGACGGCCTGGAGACTGAAGCCTGACGGCTGACGGAAAATCATAAATGTGTGTCGTCCGTAGGGGTGACTAGCTGACCCGTGCCCTTTTTCTTGAGCGACGGCTACCATCGCAACATCTTTTAGTTTTTCGGGTTTAATAAATTAATATGATAAATGTATAGCATATGACACTCAAATATAACGTGGCTTTTTATGTATTGAAAAAATAGTTTTAAATATACCTACTCAATACTCAATACATTTATTGCATAAACATGGTTTAGTTTAGGTATATACAGTTAGTTCTTAGTATTTTTGTTCATATTTTTCTTATATTTGATTTTATTCAACAGATCCAGAGGTAACCGCCTACCACACAAACTTTACCTATTTATAATATTAGTATAGATTGATTTCATCTTTTTTATTAAGCCAACCAGTTTCCAATTTATAAATTTAAAACGTGAGAAGACCCAAGGCTGATGATGATGATGATGACGATGAAGTGCAATAAGTACCTACCGTACTTACAGATCCCTAACTCCAGTGTAACATGCTTGTCCACGTTGAATAGGATGCCAAAACTAACTCTTGAAACCCTTATTTTTCTTGGGACTTTCGTGTTTATTCAAGCAGGTATTATGTAGATATATTTGTTTTTTGATTCCCACTAATGAAGGAAGTTCGGCGCCTTTGGACCCGAACTTTCTCCATTTAGCAATAATGTCCTTCGACTCACTGGATCCGGATCCAATGAGATAATTCTCAATCAAATGTATTCTGGTTGTGGTCAATGTCTTTTGTACCATATTGTTTTGCTTATACTAGTTTACGCAAGTTATCAGCATTTTTATATACTGTTTAGTACTTTATTATTTCTTTGAAGCGTAGCGTGTACTGTCTTTTAAACTTTTGCTTTTGTATGCCTACGTCTCACTAAGTTAGAGTGGCACACTGGAACTTCAAAAACACGGTTGCAGGATGATACAAAAAACGGTAGGAACCAAGCTGTAGTTTGCTACCTGTTCTTCTAGGCTTGGTCGCGTGGAACTGGAACCAAGACTCACCTCAGCTTTAAAACTTTCAAAGTGATCCTTGTG
Source organism: Thera obeliscata (assembly GCA_947578465.1). Classification (NCBI taxonomy): domain Eukaryota; kingdom Metazoa; phylum Arthropoda; class Insecta; order Lepidoptera; family Geometridae; genus Thera; species Thera obeliscata. The sequence continues at coordinate 22,392,652 of OX387915.1, forward strand.
ATACAGATGAATTAATACTTATTTGATTCTAAATGAATTTGGTTCAACTTTTGTGTCAACGAGGAAATAAAGAGGAAAGATTTGTACCTATTTTTGTATGTTTGTAATGAATAGGCTCAAAAAGTACTGGGCCGATTTAAAAAATTCTTTCACCAGTAGAATGCTACATTCTTCCAATTTGACATAGGCTACATGTCATTTTGAAAAAAATTAGGGATCCTTTGTAAAATTTGAACAATGTAACCGAAGGTGTAGAAAAATGAGTCTTAAAATGTCTTTCGTCGAATGCGCTGCCGAAACTATTAGCGATAGAACAAAATAATGTACAACAATATGGTCTACCCCGTACGAAGCCGGGACACGCTGCTAGTTATAAATAAAAACAGTTTTGTCTTTGATTGTTGAATACAATTAAAAACAATCTGTGAGCCTTACAACGCAATTAAATTCGATACCTGGAAATCCGAGGAAGGAAGGAACGTCGTAGAATTAGCAAGTTGAAGTGGCAATGGATAAATAAGTTATTTGTTTCCTTGTTTAGGTAAATTAATATTTACCTGTTCTTAGTATGATAAATAAACACATTTTCTTCTTAGAACATAAATAAATCTATGGTTTTCTTTTGAAAATATGCAAAAAATTACAACCATTAAGTACAATGTGAGGCTTTTCCAATAAAATCTCTTTCAGACTATTGTGATGAAAATGACTCACGAAATCTAGATGGCAAAAGCAATGCTTTTTTGGATTATTTCAATATTTAACATAGTATTAGCCTGTCGGTTTCCTGATTGCAATTATGAAGTTAGGCATACATATTTGATATTCGTGAAGCATACATCAGTCGTGAGCGCGTGCCTTGTCAAATATTCACAAGTGTTCACAAATCCTCAAATCCAATTATCTGTCTCCAACACTCGCGCGCCGTGGATCCGGATATTCAATCATCTGTTGCAACGGATCATGTTTTAATAGATTTGTAACAATCGGAAGTGCCGGGTTTATTTCAAGCGATATTTTTAGTATCAGTTTGATCACACTGTTAAGCTTATGGTAAAATTAACTAAATTCAAATACGCTTTTGAAATAAGAGGAACTTGAAGCTTAATTGGGGTTGGCCATAAGCACCACGCTTGGCAGGCAGACTGCTGTCCTCACTCAGGAAATACTGTTCTTCTTCTTAAATTTAAGAGCTTAGCTCTTGTCGGGGTTTTGATGCAGTTTTCTCCGATTAAGTCTTTCTAATGCGGCTTTCTTGACTTCCAGGAAGTACGGCTGCTGCTAAATTCTCTGATTGCGTTCTCTTAGTCGCCTTTATCCGTACATGGAGGCATCACAGTATACGATATGGGAAACATTCATGTGGGCGCAACAAGCTTCTAAACTCGTGTTAAAGTATACTTACGTGCCGTTCTGTTCTGGAGGGGTCCTATTCTTTTCCACCACGGGTACAGCATACAAGCGAGGCTCAAGTTGATGGACTTATCAAGCTTATGCTTAGTAGTCGTAAGTTTCAACACAAAAGTTCCTGCTTGAGCAGATAATAAAGCTTTTGAAAGTTAAGTTAATGGTTTAGTCAATGGTTAAGTATACTTTTTGGGCAATTTTTCATCATCCGCACTTGATGTGCGGGCTGGTTTTTCCGCAAGTAGGCCGCTGGCGAGCCCAAAAAGTTTGAGCACCACGCGTTGCTCGAACTTTTTTAGGTTCTACGACACGTCGGTTTCCTCACGATGTTTTCCATCACCGTTTGAGAGTAATGGCATAGTGCATACATTTTTCGACAGAAAAACTCATTGGTACACGACTGGATTTGAACCCACGACCTTCGGATCAGAAGGCGGGGCCACTACCACTAGACCACCAGTGCTCTGTAAAGTGCTTATACTTACGTGCCGTTCTGTTCTGGAGGGTTCTTATTCTTTTCCATCAAGGATACAGCATAAAAAAACTAGGCTCAAAATATTGGACTGATCAAGCTTATGCTTATTCGTAAGTTTCTACACAAAAGTTCCTAGAGTATTTAATAAAGCTTTTATAAGGAAAGGTAAACAAGCATGCAATTTCCGCAAATTAAGATCTCTTATTACAAAGTAATTTCATAATCTAAGAGCAATTATTAAAGCGCTTATCTCATTCCACCCTATTACCAGAAAATTTGTATAAATTAATATGAAAACATGAATTAAGTACGTTCTCGTACGTAATCATGTTACGGTACCATTTTCTGAAATTGAGCTTGAAATTATCAAAGGATACACGGCCGTAGAAATAGTTGAAATAAGGTTTATTTTCCCGTGGTAAACAGCGTTGGTACTATTAAGTTGTGTGCAATTATATGAAGTGGATGGGACACTCAAGTTGCACGTTTAAGAACAATGCTTGATATTAGTTTTGATAGCGGAATAAAATACTACTCGTAGTTGCTCGGTCGTTTTAAGAGCACTTAGTCTAAACTGTGCTTATACCGTAAATTATACAAATTTGAATCTGAGCTTCGCTATTATAATCTGGCTTTGACTGACCTCTCAGCTCTGTTACTCTGCCTTCTGGAGCCTAATTCTCGGGCCGACCGAGATTTTCAATATCCCCCGCACTTTTTCTACGTTTTCTGTATATCGTAGCTGTTGAGGCTTCTACGATGAGGTCGTTGATTAATTACTCAAGGAAATCTGCCATTCTCTCTTCGAAAAGAAGCAATAAAATAAAAATTCAAAATGATCCGAGATGAGCCGAGAATTAGGCTCCTGCGCCGTAGATAATATAGGTATTATATCAGCTATTTGGTTCTCACAGTACAAGTTCTGCTTAATTTGAGGCTGGATAGTGTTGTGTGGATTTTCCGCAATATTTATTTATAATCTCATGACTGTGTTTTTAGTACCTAACGCTTAGCTATCAAAATGCAAAAAGCACTGGTGGTAGTGGCAAATGCAGTCTTCCTATCCTGAGGTCGTCGGTTCAAATCTTGTCGTGCACCACTGAGTTTCTTGTCGATAAATGCCTGTTCAAATTCAAATAAAAAAATGTATTAATTCAGTTGTATCACAAAGATCACTTTGAATCGTCTTAAGGCTCGGTGAGTCTAGCTGCCAGTTCCACGCGACCAAGCCTAGAAACAGGCAACAAACTACGGCTTGGTACCTACCGTTTATTTTCGTATGATCATTTTGCAAAAGAAAAATGAGCAGTGAAGTGGAATTCCAACTTTGTGAGAGACTCAGAAATGGTGAGAAAGACATCGTCTGGAAACCGGCATGACATAGAACCTAAAAAAGTTCGAAAATATTATATCAAATGCACGAAAATAGCCTCTTTGAGACACCTACCACAGTGGAATGGCATGAAAAATATAACCGATAACTCCGCGTTATTGAAGTTTCGTTCAGAGGCCTACCACAAGCTCTGTCTTGCTCATAGACCTACAGATTAGATCCGTGTGTGAATGCTGTAGGTTTGTATTTTCGATGATTTTGTTCAACATTTTGTTTTCGGTCGTACAAGATGTCTCTTGGGATAGATCGGAGGTAGCAAGAAAATATTTAGACGTGTTCGATTTCTTTCGGTCTTGGGAATCATTTCAAAGGTTCGGTAGGTAAGCGCTTTCGCAAAGTAGGCAAATACAAAAGTCTAACTTGTATATTGTCAGCATTATTTAAATTGGGATGAGATCTCATGTTTGGTTGGGGTCACCAATAGAAGGTTAATATTATAAAATTTTTACTTGAAGCTTTTAAAAATATTGAACCGTTTTTTTCCACTGAAATAATGATTCGCTTAGCTATAAGACGTTTCAAAGTGATCCTTGTGATACTACTGAATAAATATGTATATATTTGAATATGACAAACGCTATACTTTTCGTAAATAAAAACGATAATCCCAATGAATACCTAACTGTAATAATCTTACAGCCGTAGTTTTACAGATTCCAGATTATTTAAGCTCGCGTTATGTGTAAGGTATAAAATGTTCAAATATTTATGGAAATCTACCAATTTTTCAGCTCGCTCTGTTTAGGCTCAGAGTGACATTATGTATAATTTCACGCTTACATCTCCATGTTTTCGTAAGCAGGTAACCCATCTACTAAGTAGTACGCATAGACGCACAGCTAGAGAGAAAACAGCTGCTACACTTTGATGCTTGAGCTTCTCATTCACTCACTCCCTCCATCTCACTTGCGTTGCTATACCCTGCATGCTCCTCTTAAGCCTTGAGCACATCCAAGCGTTCAATGAAATGCTGTCAGATATCACTTTCATTATTTGTTACCTAAATGGAGAAGGAAAACATCGTAAGGAAACCCAGGCTTAGCTCAGCTCTACACGTATTGACCATGTCTTTCCTGTGGATTCGGCCGACTTAGCTGTCGGAATGGTATAGGTGCTGGGCAAGCCTATTACATCGAAAATTCTGTCCCTGGCACTATAGCGACCCGAAAGTAGGGCTTGAGTTATCAGTAGTCCTATAGTCCCTAGCCTTTGACGCTATATAAATCCGGTGTAAGTCCGGACTTACATTCTGACAGCGCTACCGGTATCGCTGAAGAATTGTCAGACGATCACCAGCATTTAGTCTATTCGAATAAAATTATTATTATTATTATTATTATGTGCCCTCTGGGTCTCACTGCTGGGCAAAGGCCTGTTTACTTTTTTTATTTGCCAGCGTTTCACTGATCACCACCGCTGAACGCTTAGTTTTGTGCAAGGCTTTAGAGAGCTCTGCTCCGCGGTATTTCTTTATTTAATTTCTTACAATTTTATTCTTATTGTCTCAGCTTTGACGGACTACATTTTGGCCGGAGTTGACTCTAAGCACACTAGACACTAGGCCCAGTGGCGCGTCTTGGGACAGACACGTCCAGCAGTGGACTGATATAGATTGATGATGATGGCACTGGATTTTGCAAATGTTTTAATTTTAAATGTCAATAGCAGTAACCTCTGCTAGAGTGAACCAGCCATATGTATTTTCCCTGTGTTCTTACAGAGTTGTCTTCATTATTCGCGGCAGTATTATATTGTTGTAAATTACAGTCGCCCAATAAGATAAGAGTTAACAAGGCCTCGTGCTGAGTGCTCTGTAAATAGGTCCTTTTTATACCTCTTGTTTAGAACCACACGGAGCTTTAGCCAAAATTGCGAGCTTTTACAAATGCTGTGCAAAATTTTATTTCATCATGAAAAAAAGAAAAACTTTTTACCTATTGTGCCCGGAGTACAGTTGCACGTTAATAATATGTTGACTATATTGTCGGTCCATGATTTTGAGTCCTGAGCCGCAGATAGATGAAGGAAGCCCAAGATGGTGGTGAACGGCAAGAGCAAACCGACGCCTATGCCCAGCTGTGGGTTAAGCCAAGCTGCGGATGATGATTGTGTCCACTGCTTAGTAAAATCTTCCGCAAAAAAAAACACTATACAACCTCGATATGTACCTAACCACTGCATATAGGAATTGTACATACCGCCCATTGAATTCTCAAAAAGTGGCAGTTCTTTGGGATAATAAAATTATGAAAATGAATGAATGAACTGCCGAAGAAGAAGAAGCAAGGCCATTTGAGCGATTAACATGCCTTAATTAAACAAAACAAGCGATTAACGGGATAAACCCGCAGCTTCATCCTAACTTGTCCTATGAATCGACAATGTTGGAATCCTAATGAATACCGACATTACCGTTATTGTGTGTAATGTGATAAGTTTGCCCATTTATTTTGACACATTGCCGGCTGGTACCGAATAGTTGCTTGTTTCACGGCTCTTGGTGTTCCTATCAACGTCTGTTGCAGTTATATTAATTTGTTTCTCAAACATGCTCGCAAATTTTAGCATTATTTTGACAACCTTCTTCGAAATAGATCGAAATGTACCAAAAACATGCAAACAGCGGCCGGCAAAAGATGTATGAAAATTTTCACGACCGTGTTTAGCGACCGAATAAATTACATAGTAGGGTAAACCATACTATTCTTGGCACCCCCCCCCAATGATTGGCACTCTAGCATAAAAACCCATGAAATAAGAGTTTCGAGCTATTTTTTTTAAGTGACAATAATTTATTTTGGTAGTACCTATATTTAATTTTCTTAAAGGTAACATTCATTTTATGCTTAGAATGTGCATTGATGGAAGTCCATCAATGCACTTTACATACGTAAGTACGTATGTGTACACACATTTAAACGTTCATCCACTAATGCCGCTTTTGCTGGTGCTGCAGTAATGTAATCGTATAAATACGATATATTTTTTATCCTCATTAAAAAATATTTTGGTAAAAGTGGCTACGGGTATCTAAATATTTTTTAATGAGGATACAAAATATTTATCTCTTTCGTGTCACTCAATCATAGGAGATTTTTATCTGAGGTGCTTAAAGTCTATTATTCTGTGTTTTAAGCACAGAACATAAATAAAGTTTAGATAAGACGGAAATACAACTATTATCACTCTTCAAGATAAAACGCACTCGCAAGTTACATTCAATGGATACTTCCTCCAAGGTTCAATGCAGTAGAAGCTAAATTCTGGAAATAATAGCCACAAAGAATGCAGTCGCAGTGCGATGCGGTTTGGCCATAACGTGTGTTTTGTATTGTTTATTTTTTACAAGCCATTGCACCTCGTTCAAATAAACGTTTCTCAAAAAACTGGGTAATAATTCTCTGCAATCGTAATTTTGTCCGGTTCGGTAGGCCTACAAGCTATGCCTGGCTCTGGTTTTGAGTCTGTGTGAGTGCTTACCAGTGTATTATACTGTGTGTGTGACGTTTCAACGTAGGATTTGTTTAGTCAGCACTCACACAGACTCAAGACACAAAGACCCAGAGACAGAGCCAGACAGAGCTTGTGGTAGGCCTATATTTGGTTCTGTACGTTTGGTTTATGTTAAACGTGCGTTTATGAACGAACTAAACAGGAAAACGAAGCTTAGGACGCTCCTCACTTCCTCACAGATTAGAAGGAAGAAAGGGCTCAGAATCGTACGACGAACGGTACATTTAAATTATAGCATTCTTTTGTGCTATTAATACCCCACTTCTTCTTATCGTGTTACAGATTCTTTCAAACCACGTGGTGAAAGGGTTTTAAGTGCGTCTTAAAGGTTCTACGATATGCCGGTTTCTTCACGATGTTTTCCTTCACCGTTTGAGAGCATTGACATAATGTACATAATTTTTTGGGCAGAAAAACTTATTGGTACACGACTGGATTTGAACTCACGACCGACGAGGATCGGTAGGCGGGCCGCTACCACTAGGCCACCAGCGCTCTCTTAATACTCCACGAACGAACATGACTCTCAAACAACTTCTAAGGTACGATATAGCTACATCGAGAACGAGGCATGGCAATCAAACCACAAATGACAACTGACACAGGTTCGGAGCATTTCCACGTCATTACCATATCTAGTAGGTTCGTAAACTACCTACATTCAGAGATATCCTGAAACACGCTCACGAAAGATTGTACTCCTACACTCATTGGAATTTCACCCTTAGAGCTTTAGCATTAAAATAGCTGTTTCTGCAAGAGTTTTGTTACAGCCAGACCAAGAAGTGACCTTAGCTCTTTCATTATAAGGTCGTTGTTCGCACCGTATCAAAGGGTATCAAGGTTAATGAAAATGTAACGGAGGAAAGGGTTGGTGATTAGAGCAGGCATTATCTTTTTCTTCAGGTTAATCTAGAATCGTGTGGGGCGTGTGAAATCAGGCGCAAAAATGGCAGAGAAGTAAATGTAGGGTTTTTGTCGAACATTTTGTGAAGAGCTTGTCCAGCGTTGCCAGAATGTTACTTTTGTAACATTTTACGTCACTTTTGACCCTCTCATGTCACCTCCATGTTACACGACTCAATATAAATAATCTTTAAAAATATTTTCCAAAATACTTTTTTGGACTGAATAATAGAAAATAAACTGGGGCGCGTAAAGCAAAGAAGAAAGAAGAAATACACCAAGAAGGTTCAGAGTCTGAGTTTTTAACAAATTTTAAAAGGTTGTCTTATAAATTCGGTACCATGGAGGTACAAATAAATAGGTTTAACGATGTTTTAAATTCACAAACTTCATGCACACGATGTTCTAAATTTTACTTTATCCTATGGAGGATTAAAACGGCTTTTGCACTCAAATATCGAAGAGCGAAAATACTCTTTTCGAGATGGGGGGATGAGAAATATGTTATCTATACAACAGTTTGAAAGCAATCTGAAAACTAGTTTGATGGAAGGTTTTGTTTGTTTGAGGAGAGAAAAAACTGCTTCGTCCCAGGGTGACAAACAGGATAATGTTTTTATAACCAGATTAATGATTCCTATTTGAAGGGCGTGTGAGTGGGTATGAGTCATAACAAGCACATGAGGATCAAACTTTAGGTCGCAGAATCCTTCGTGGACATGTTCTTCTCGCCATTCCTATAGACAGCGTCTCTCAGCATTAGAACCTCATGACACTTATTTGGTTTTCTTTAACAGCTCTTTCTAGCAAGTTTTGCAGGGAGAAGCGATAAGCAATAGATATCGGGCTGGACAACTCTTGTGAAGACTTGAATCACGAATTTTCTGGTCATTCATGGTGCAGCATTATGCTGAGACAGAATCCCTTTGCTCCACACAACGCAGCTTGGATGGGTACTAGTGTACATACATACCTTATACATATTTGCTTGACTAGGTAAGTCAAGCAAATATATACCTAGTATGAGATTTTGTTAGTTTCATGTTTACATGTTGAATTTTTCCTTTTACTTTTTGTTTTATACATACTAATTTGTGTAATGTATGTGTGTGTCAAATAAACAAGTTTTCTTTCTTCTTTCATTCGCTTTTCTTAGCAGTTTTTTCATAAAATTGCAGTCCAAATTTTTTTAGGCACGTGATTGGCCGTTGCAGAGGTCCCTGAGGCGAAACATTCCATAATTCATTTAGAAGTTAGAGTGCCAACAGTGCGATGTCACTTCTAAAACAAAGTTTCCATTATTCCTTGGGTCCAGTTCCAAAGTTCCGTACTATTTCACCCCAATCAATAATTAAAAGTTTAAAAACTTGTGCTAAGTTTGTTCGGTGCTTACTTGAATTCCCAATACCACCTCCTGAATTTGCATCGAGTTGGCAAAAACAATCTTTTCAGTTTGTAAAAGGAATGCTGGAAGTTGGTCCGCGACTGTGAGCCATTTGTGAACCCAGAACTAATTGGCCGACTGGTGGACAAACAAGTTTGGATGTTCAATGCTTTGTCGTATTGCTTCGGGGAGTAAACTATTTAGCGTCAAACAAACTCCGCTCATACCTATTATAGCTTTTTTACTTTGTTATACGCTTTTACCGGATTGAAAACTACAAACGAAAAACTATTTTGACTGGACTATGCAGTCAGCGTATTGAGGACACTTCCGATGGCACTAATTTAATTATCAGATTCATAAATTCAAATTCACTATTTCTTTATTACCTATGTCGTGGTATCACAAGGATCACTTTGAAACGTCTTAAAACTAGGTGAGTCTAGGTGCCAGTTCCACGCGACCAAATGTTACTTACCTTTAGATCTTTTGCAGCGATCTGCAGATAACTGTATCAAACTATCTGCAGTTTACTGTATTTTGTTTACAATTAGTAAATAAATATTATTTCTAAATAAATGTATTCATTGATTATTGGTAGAAAACATGAACTGCAATGAACAAAACCACACGGTTTACTATTTGCCAGGAAATTGGAATAAGGAAAGCGGAACCGGATATCAGAAAGTCAATACCCTGATTGTTCTGTATTCATTTATCTGATGTGTGATACATGTATGTTCAGTCATCGGGTTCACCCGACCAAAACAACTTTAATCCATCACTGTCGATGATGACCTACGAAAAAAGCCTCCGCTTTTGTTACAGGGTGTTTTGGTGTATTAGAGAATGGTACCTACTGAAAAACTGGCCTCACAAATCAGGTGGTAGTAAAAACATTATGTCAGTATGTCGGCTGGTTTTTTTTTTATACTACAGAGTTAGCAAACAAGCATACGGCCCACCTGATGGAAGGCGGTTACCGTAGCCTATGGACGCTTGCAACACCAGAGGCATCACTCGCGCGTTGCTGACCCTTTAAATATTTTAAAACGCCCTTCTTGAAAAGCCCCATGCTGTAATTTATAGGGAAAGCCTCGGCAGGAAGAGTATTCCACAACCTTAGAGGGCGCGGGAGGAAGTTCCTCTGGAACCGGACGGTGCGCGACCATGCCGGCTCCAAGGTATGTGGATGAGCCCTCTCCCTATAGTTTTAATAATTGTAAAATAGTACACCACTGCAATTTTGATATTGCTGATAATAAACATTTTTTCATATTCATTTATGTTTGTTCTCTTTCTGTGCCTAAATGTGTTAAAATAAAAAATATATTTAAGTACATACGTATTTTATTCTCAGTTAATAAAGGAAGGTGTGCACAGAAGGTAGAGCTAAACCATCTTAAGTGCACGCAAGGAGCCTCTTTGAGGCGCACTTTAAAATGATTTCACGACACTTGGTTTGAAAGAACCAGTGATACGATAAGAAGAAGAAGGACTTAGTTTTATTCATTTTATTATTGTTATCTTACACCATGTACCTCTAGGACCTGGGGATTATTCCTTACAAAAATAGACGCAAAAGTAGTTATTGTGATATTTGTTAGAATCTTGTGACAACGAGGGTAGCCGTTTGGGAATTCGGATTTTAGTTCAAATATTATTATTTTGCTTTAGATCTTTTGGTTTGAAATATTCTAGTGCGATATTGTGATACTGACTTACAACTGATAACTATGTACCTATGTTTTTAAACCTACCTAAGCATGTGTTTTCAATAAACATGTATAAATTGAGTATTGCAGTGGGACAAAAACGGCTAACTAATAATCATTATTATTATTAGGCACTAATTGGTAGGTTTACAGAAAAGAAGAAGCCTTTTGTGGTCTGCTAAACATCTAACCGATTTATTATTCTCAAGTATGATTCCAAATGTCATATAAATTATTGATCTAACATTATGGAGTCACAAAAAAAACATCCAAAAACCAATTACTCATCTATCAATTACCGACTTTATTAACAAATAACAAAACACAACTCGGTAAACGACCCCTACGAGGAAAATCTATATACAATATTATAAAGCTGAAGAGTTTGTTTGGTTGAGAGCGCTAATCTCAGGAACTGCAGGTGCGAATTAATAGTACATTGTTATGTTGGATAAGGTAATACGAGTATACATTACATTTTCGTTAATTTCTGTGTATATTTTTTTCCACTAGCGATCAATCGCTAGTCAATAAATACATCGAAATTTAAAACACCCGCCATTATGCAAGGGTTTAAATTCGTGCAAATGCATGAATGCAACAGTGGTGCTATTGACGATATGCATTCGCACCTCGAATTTTGATGAGACTCTCGCCAGTAATCATTGGATACGTAACCACTGCACGGATATTAATATTTAATCTGAGCTATGTGACAAATAGGGCTGTCACAGCCAACCTAAATACGCAAGAGACACCAAATTGAAAGGGAAACAAGCGAACTTAGTTATTTTAGATTTTTACTGAATAAACTTTACGGTGTCGTCGTTGTGAAAACAAAACAAACGTGTAAACTAATCTTAAACTAGACAAGACGGTTCCCGCTAAGTAAAAACACTTGTGAACAGATAAAGAAAATGAGAGTAAGAAGGCAAACGAAGGAAGTCCATCTCACTCCCACTTGTAGAGTGGATGCAGTTTTGAAAGCAAGCAAAGTGTAACAAGAGAAGAAGATGAGAGTAACAGTCAAACAAGGTAGTCCATCTCGCTCCCACTTACAGAGTGGATGCAAGTTTGAAAGCAAGCGAAATGTTACATTTGCCGAAGTGATACAAACTTCAACTATTTATTTGATTTACTCGTAGGTCGGAAATCACAGTCATTGTCTAAATTGCTTTTTCTCAATTATCTTGGTTTTATCTCCGCCGGTAATGATTTTCCCGGTAGCTGATTTATTACCGTCAGATAGCCGGTTACGCACATTGAGTTATATTTTACATGAGTTAGGGCTTACTCGCATTATATCCCGATAAGATACGAATATTTTACTCGTAGGTACAGATGACTAAGCGAGTATAGAAATTAAAAATATATTGTGAGTATATAAAACAAGCTTAGGTATGTACGTGCTATTCTAAGCAAGAACTCTATTATAGAAAAAGAGGTTTTCAGATGTCCATTGGCTTATACGAAATTATACAAAGTGCCAACCCTAGCCGGATAAATACGAAATTATACAAAGTATCAACCCTAACTTGGTAAATACAGAGTATACAAAATACTCATCAATAAATTATTAGGGACCGTTTTGTAACCGAGTTGTTTTAATTAATGTTACCTGGATTTTGTAACACTTTTGTTATTTTTATGCGTTAATTAATGTATCGTCAGGTTTTACGTTTTTTGGTACCGTTGTTACTAAACCTACAGTATATATACATTCAAAAACAAAATTTATTCAGATATATCCTACTTCTATCGACAAATAAGCGGCGAATAGATTTTGTCAATGCTAGTCCTAGCTAAGAACCTCTGAAGGTTCGCTGTTTTTCGGTTTGAAGGGCTTGGGTGCCGGTGTAATTACTGGCACGTGAGGCGAACCATCTGTAAGCCTCAAGTTGATGGACGCAGGGCAGTGCATCGTAGGGCACGTTCCAGACGTGCGTGACCTACGATATAATATACTCAAATATTTTTTTTTGTAAATTACTTAGAATACAATATACCACCCAGACAGAGAACCAACATCTGCGTTCACCACACAAATATTTGTTTTCGGTGGGGATCAAACCCACGACCTACGGCTCAAAATAAAAAAGCTCAGCTCTTGTGTGTGTATGTATCTTGTATGTATTCAAGGGTATAATTTTTTATGCAAATGGGTCCGTGGCAAAATATTTCGTCCATTGCAACATTGCCAAATACATAGCACTTGTTTCACTATTTATAAATTACATACGCATTTTAATAACTGACGTACAGTCGTTGACAGAGATTCGTTTTCTGTCATTTTGGGACGCCACATAGCTTTTTAATTTTAATTGTTTTTTTGCAGTTATTTCGAGTTCTGTTGCGTAATTTCAGTGGTATTATAACCGACATTACTTGAGGTCTTTAGGTCAAAGTGTGAACAGTTTGAATGAAAGCGTATTATGTGATATTCTGATTTGACATAAAATGCTGCAAAAATTTTTTTTCAAGACAAGAATAGAATTTCTTTATTTGCTGAAATAGTTGTACCAGGGTGCTGCAATTTCCTAAAAATGTACCATATTTCGATACTAAAACTACAAAAAACATGAATAAAAATTCAGAAAAAGCAAAATTAACAGTGGTGACAGTACCAATCCACATCGCGGTTTGAATCCGTTGAGTATGTCCCCGATTGGCCGCGGGCCAATTTTGCCGTATATTATTCGTGAACTGGCTTTTTACCGCGGCTTCTGTCGCTGTCCATCGCCGTAATTTATCGTTCTTTTTGCAGAGCTGTTCGCGACTGGGCGTTTGACTTGGATCAGTCTGTTTTTTAGCTTATCACAGGCACGCGAGTAGTGACCTTGTTTAGTGATATTTGTATTTTTTTTTATAAAACATTAAAGTCTCATTCTTAATAAAAGATATTTTTGAAATAATTCATATTTTCTTAGTTGATGCGACATAATCGATATAATTAATGAAATACACCGATATTTGCTATTTTTAACTGACTAAAAAAGCCGGATGAATCCAAAATTAAATGCTTTGCAGGGAAAATAATTAATTGCAAATCAGACGACGTGAAATATTTATTTGATGTTTCAAAAGTATAATAATATGTTTACTTGTTTGTCCCGCTTTGATATTTATCTTCGTCTACACTAACGTGTATTTCAAAATATGAAATAAAGAATTGTATTTTTCATGATCTAAAACAGAAACGAAAGAAAACTACAAGTTTTAATAAATTATAATAAAAATACGAGTGAAATACGTAAAAAAATAAAAATGGCCAGGCCCAAAGCGCCAATATGTCAACGTCAGATAGGGCCGCGCTGTAAACAAAACTTGTGTTTCCTACAACTACTAATTAATGAAAATGTCTAAAATAACACCCACATTTAATTAACAAATTTATGTTTACTTCACTGCTATTATTTTAGTTTATTTTTGATTTTTAAAAGGATCACATAAATAAATTATAGTTTAAAAAACTAAAAAAAACGCTTTTGTAACTAATTGAACTAAAAAGTTAAAAATAAAACTGTATTAATCAATTGAAAAATTTATATTATTGTACAAAAAAGCGTGGGGTGCTTTTTATAATAACTTCAGATATAATAAACTATTGATAAAATATTTACAACAATCAAAATCAAGCCCCCCACGCTTTTTGTACAATAATAATTAAACGTTTCAATTGATTAATACAGTTTTATTTTTAACTTTTTAGTTCAATTAGTTATAAAAGCGTTTTTTTTAGTTTTTTAAACTATAATTTATTTTTTAATTTTTTGTTTTTTTTTTCATATTTTTTTTTTCATATTATTGCATTGTCATCGACCTTTGACAGGTGTGCAAAGTTTGAATCAAATCTGATCGTTCACAGTAGGACAAAATCGAGCTCAAAGGGGTCGGATACATACAAACTTACAAACTTACATACAGGTGAAGCTAATAAAAGCGTTATAATAAAGCCAAGCACTAAAGGCTATAAGATATATAAGACCGTATCAAGGGCGTAACCAAACTACAGCTGAAAACTTCAGGGGGTTAAAGTACCCATCAATAAAAAATAACTTTTAATAAAGAACCAACACTGAACACGAAAGGTAAAAACACCTTTTTCATACCTTTCAGCCAATTAGTTATTGAAATTTTGCATGAAACAGCTGTTTTTTTTACGCGTTCACAGTATTGGTTTCACAGAAAGCTATTAATATGAATAAAATTAATCATATGAATAGCTCCTTTAACCCCTGAAGTTTATACGAAACGTACATATAACAAGCGAAACATTGTATTAATGAGACCTTCGCCTTCCAATCAACGCCAGATGTGCGCTAAACAAATCATTGAACCCACATTTTTTGCACATTATTCGCAAGTCACTAATCAATTGAACAAAAAATTCGTTGCTATTGTAAAAACCGTTTGAAAATAGCGGGATTGGACCCCTGAAACAAACGATACGGATTATGTACAGACAAGTGCGTAATTCCCTCTCCTGTTTAAATAAAATAAATTTCACGAATGTGTATGGTATTTTTAACGATATGCAAATTTAGCGTGGCCATTAGGCAGTGGCCATGCAAATGCCAACCCAGCAGAATAAATGCAGCCTCCGTGTTTACCGCTTTATTGCCAAACGATGCCCATAAAATGTGACGTTGACTGTACTTTTTCTTTTTTTATTGTTGAATGTATTCGTTTGTTTTGTGGGTGTAATAGGCAAGTGTTGGTAACGATTGTGAAAAATTCCGAATTGACAATTCTGTTTACATAAATACCAAGCGCGGCGCGTGTCGCATTTCAAAAGGGTTAACGAACTACATGGTCACTCGAAAATTTGCATAGCATTGCCTCGTAAGACACGCACGTCAGGAACGTGCCCTACGATGCTCTGCCCTACATCCATAAACTTGAGGCATAGATGTTCAGCCTCACGTGCTAGTAATTTCACCGGCACCCACACCCTTCAAACTGAAACACAGCAATGCCGTTTCACGGCAGGAATAGGCATGGGCCGGTAGCACTTCCCTGGACGAGTGATACACAAAGAGCTCTACTACTACTTACCGCCATCGAACCCTAATATCAAACATCAATATAGACTTATAGTGTACTTATAAATATCGTCTTTTAAGTGTAGGTTACCTTCTAGGACAGTACCAATAGTGATCCAAAAGAGATGTTTAAGAATTAGGGGGCAACTAAATTAAAGCACCACTATTAAAGAAAATAGCTTTCTGCACTAAAGCTAGCGGGAGCGAGGGACAATAGAAAATACTGTAATCTGAATCCAGGTATTTAGCAGGCTGGTGGTTTCACCCATCATAGTCATATCTTACCGCAATGACGCGGGTCATGGTTTGTGTGGCTGTTGACAGTTAAACAGTTTTTTATTTTTTTCAGGCACAATTTTTAACACTGTTGATGTTTGTGTTATAAAATAATACTTATCATTAGTATAATTAATATTACCTATTTGACTGGCTTCTCAGCTCAGTTGGTTGTAGCTCTGCCTCTTGCGCCGGTCGTGGGCTCGGTCCCTACCGATAACAAATATTTGTGTGGTGAACAAAGATATTTGTTATCTGTCTGGGTTTAATCACGCTCATGCATTCGGTAGTATTTTTACGAAAAGAGCGTTTTAAAAAAGCAAATTGATAAACATTTATTAATTTAATTTTTTGAAGTTTCAAAGAGACACAGAAAAAGTAAACACACCTGGAAAATTAAATGCATCATGCTCTTTGACGTGATTTTTCTATTTTTCTTTGCGTCGTCTGCTTTAAATATAAATTATTTAAATAATTCTACTTGGGCAAAATCGTAGGGTTGTCATGTTAGTTAATTAAAAACACGCTAAGTCTGGTGAATTCGTTCAGTTTTTGGTGAGTTTCTTGTTATTACAAAAACACCGTCTTGATCTCAAGCTGGACTAACATCCCCGGTACATACACCACCAGAGTTGGTCACACTCATAGAAACTACTTGATTTTTTGTATTTGGTGAGCGCATAATTTTTAACTAAGGAGGCTATGGGTTAAAAATTGATTTGTGTAACCTATTTAGTACGTCAAAAAAAATTACGTTTCTTTACTGGTTTTGTCAAACCTAGACCAAAATGAACCAGAACCTGCAGTAGGGTTCACAGTGGCGATTAGTTCTGTCTCAATGATTTTGTAAGTATCTTACTCACTTGACCACATCGACGGACGCAGGTAGGATGCGTTGGTTCGCCAAACCCTTTAAAGAAACAAAAGTTTAACTGTAGACGTGACTGAAGCAGTCTTGAGTGAATCACGAGCAGTTCTGTAAGCACTAGTCTTTAATCGATCGTGGTTGACCAGGAATAGTATAGCACTCGACCATCACTTCACGTGGATTTCGTAAAAGACGACTAAGAGGGATGGACAGCAGCAACTCGTCATCATGACTGTCTGCCAGAACGGTGACGCCAAACCCTAAAAGGGTATAAATAAAAGAGATTACGGACCAGCAATAGCCTCTTATAGGCTTGTTTGTCACCGATCCAATACTAATTTGATGTCTATAGTTTCGAAAACTGTTACATCGGTGGATTGTGCACCCGTGGTTTTTTGTACTTTTATCGAAGCAGGGTGTTCCAAATTGTTTTTGATAGGTGGATGAATTTACAGTTCAAAAAGCTATACCAAGAAAAAATACAAAAATGTCAACACCGAGCAGATTGCAAGTGGGTTTAAGCTGTATTCATAATGCTTCAAATGCTAAAAATGCTAGACAAAACTGGTGCTAAGACCATGAACAAAAAAAAAAAAGTTTAGGTGCCTGCTAAGATCAGTCTAGTAGTAATAAAGGTAATTGAATTGGCTGCTTCTTTCATTAAGACGGAATAGCCTGGGGCTTGAGGTGCTCTTCATCAGCTGTTTCTGAATAGCCTTTCAGTTTTTGAGCATTACAAAAGAAACTAAATAAAAACTTATTTTGATACCAAACTAAAGTTTCACTACGCACTAAGTAATATTATTGGGCTAACTTATAAAAATCATCAAACTGAATTTAAGATGGGTTAGTCCCACGAATGCCACGTCCATAGAAATGAGAAATAAAAACTTGCATACATTGAGTCCCAGCCAATGTCAGTATTTGAACCTTCTTTTTCTACAAATAGTTCTAACGGTTCTGACATTATATTTTTCATCCCACCAGCTCTGAAAGTGTGTTTTTGCTGTTTAATATCTGACTGCAAAAGCCGTTTTTATCCGCCAGAGGATAAAGTAAATTTGAATTTAGAATATCGTGTTAAATAAGTTTGTGAATACACAACCTATTTACTTCTACCTCCATGGTGCCGAACTTATCATACAACCTTTTTTATTTTGTTAAAAACTCGCACTCGTAACCTTCTTGGTGTATTTGTGAATTCAAGACACCAATAAACCTGTTTACTTCTACCTGCATGGTGCCGAATTTATAATACAACCTTTTTAAATTTGTTAATAACTCATACTAGGAACCTTCTTGGTGTGTTACTTTTAGTCGCGCCATGTTTTTTTCATCCCACCAGCTCTGAAAGTGTGTTTTTGCTGTTTAATTTCTGACTGGAAAAGCCGTTTTTATCCGCTAGAGGATAAAGTAAATTTGAATTTAGAATATCGTGTTCAATAAGTTTGTGAATACACAACCTATTTACTTCTACCTCCATGGTGCCGAAATTATCATACAACCTTTTTTATTTTGTTAAAAACTTGCACTCGGAACCTTCTTGGTGTGTTACTTTTAGTCGCGCCATGTTCTTTTTTGCATTTAGTCATTTCCTCGCTGAGGTGGGATGAAAAGTTACGTGTTGCACGCGAGTGCAAAGGGTTAAACTTTAGAATCCTGTGCTTGCTCAGTCATCAAAATTGAGCACGCGGTTAACAAGCAGCTTTGCACTCTTGTATAACAAATAATTATTGTTGAAGTGTTGACAGCGACAACCGGAATCATTACATTAGATTTGGCCAGAGAATACTAGCTACTCGGAAGTTGCGGTCAGTGAATCCTGTTAGAATAGCGTGTTCAAAAAAGTTTTTTTTTAAAATAGTTATTTGTTATACAAGAGTGCAAAGCTGCTTTTTAACCGCGTGCTCTATTTTGATGACTGAGCAAGCGCAGGATTCTAAAGTTCACGAGCGTAGCGAGTGGTTTAAAAGTTAGAATCCTAAGCGTTGGCGAAGGAATCAAAAGAGCATAAGGTGAAAAATCTTTGCACTCGAGTGCAACACGTAACTTTTCATCCCACCTCAGCGAGGAAATGATTAAATGCAAAAAAGAACATGGCGCGACTAAAAGTAACACACCAAGAAGGTTCCGAGTATGAGTTATTAACAAATTTAAAAAGGTTGTATGATAAATTCGGCACCATGCAGGTAGAAGTAAATAGGTTTAATGGTGTTTTGAATTCACAAATACACCAAGAAGGTTACGAGTGCGAGTTTTTAACAAAATAAAAAAGGTTGTATGATAAGTTCGGCACCATGGAGGTAGAAGTAAATAGGTTGTGTATTCACAAACTTGTTGAACACGATATTCTAAATTCAAATTTACTTTATCCTCTAGCGGATAAAAACGGCTTTTCCAGTCAGAAATTAAACAGCAAAAACACACTTTCAGAGCTGGTGGGATGAAAATGAACTTTAGATTTGGTCAAAGAATGCTTGTTATTCTAGAAAATATGGTTTTGTTTACTGCAATAGTTAAACCCTGATAATATGCGTGTTCAAAAAAGTTTTTTTATAAAATGAACTTTTGAAACAAGATATTTCGTGCTGGGGTTATCCTGTGTATAGACTCTGGGGAGTAGAAGTTGAAGATTCTTGGCAATAATTTAGATTTACTGCAGAAACTTATTGTGAGTTAACATAATGACGGGATTTCTTTGAAACTTTGCGGTTGGTAGATTCTGCAGTTTGCAGCAAGTTAATATTTTGCGTTCTTATACACCGTGTTTACTTTGATCGCAAGATGAGTTTTTGTTTTGAATACGTCTTAAGTCTGTTTAAGCTTAGTCATTTATTTTCTTCAGTAAAAATATTTCCTATTGTTTTGACAACGCTGTGTTTTGCGGTAAGGACGTGATAGTGAATTAAAAATCTACGCACATCTAGGCGATGGCGATGGCGATCAGTGAAACGCTGTCATATTTGACAGTGTTTCACTGATCACAATCACACAGGGGTTGTAAGAAATTGTTTCATATTATTTAATTCTGTTAGAAATTTTGATATCGGTACGTTTTTTTTAGAATCAACGAGTGTGTACCTATACAGGGTTATTCATTATTAGCTGCAAATACTCAGGAATTAGGTTCAACAAATAAAATAAAAAATATTTATGAAATGATTTTATTTATATTTTGATTTAAGTTTTTTTGATAAAAATTTCTTGTGAGAAGCAGTATTCAGTAAGCTTCAAGTTGAGGCTTCAATAAGCTTTTGATAATATAATCTTCAAAGGAATTTGAGAAATTATTTACAGCGATAACTGAATGATGTCTCAATTTACTTAATTGGTATTGGTATAGGTAATGACGAACAGGAAAACGAAGTTGGACGATCCCCCACCCGACAAAGCCGTCGATTATTGTGAAGTGTCAAACAGACAGTAGGGGGTCCAGACCCCGTACGACACGACAGTACTACTGACACACACCCCACCGCTCCATAACGCGATCTTTAACCTCCAGAGCCCGAAGTCCCAGTGCATCTACAACATTTCGTTACCAAATGTTGTTTTCGTTTTGCCTATTTGTCTCTGTCTATTGTATGGAGAAAAGATGAGACAACAACTCTAACTACGTAACGTATTTTTGCCGTCTCATATTTTCTCCATACAATAGAGAGAGAGACAAATAGGCGAAACGAAAACAACATTTGGTAACGAAATGTGGTGACAAAACTCCGACTTCGGGTACTGAACAAGGCTCCAACCAAATAAATTCTTACATTATAGGTTACGCTTCCATTCGCAAACCATTCGTCTTCATATCTATTAATAAATCTAAGAGATTCCTAGTACCGAACATGATAGCCACTTAATTGCTATTATTAGACGCATGAGAAAATACAAAGACTACGAGTGCTCGGAGACGATAAATACATGACGAGCAATTTGCAGGTGGTAATTTATCATTCTAACAACCGCATCTAATAACGTATCTCCTACGCTACGTATCTATTACGCTACGTCTATCAGTCTATACTATCTAGTCTACGATATCACGCACCAGCTCGCACGACACACCATGGGAACGGTCTCGTGCGCCGAGGTGCGCGGTAGCACAGGAGTCTTTTCTGTGTGCGTTACCGTGCGTCGTCGTGCGTGGTGCGTTATGATCTGCAGAACCATGCACGCACCGTAGGAAGGCAGCATTAGGGCAAATTTTTCCATCCATATCGCAGGCAGGCACAAACACACTTCAACAATTACCTACATACTTACCTTCTTTTTAACCGACTTCCAATCAAAAAGGAGGAGGTTCTCAATTCGGTTGTATTTTTTTTTTTTTTTTAATGTTTTTTACCGCATAAGTTCGTCAATTGTGAGCCGATTTGAAAAATTATTTTTTTATCTGAAAGGTACTGCTTACAGATTGGTCCCATTTTAATTTTATTAAAATCGGTGTTGCCATTTTTTTTAAAATATTTTTTTTAATGTTTGTAACTGCATGCTGCCGTCATTTATGAACCGATTTAGAAAATTATTTTTTTATTTGGAAGGTTAATCTTATGTCCAGATTGTCCCAAACAAATTTGATTAAAATCGGTTTAGCCGTTTGACAATGAAGTCGGTTTCTCAAGTTTTTTAAACTTATAATTATTTAGTAAGTAATTACTTAGTTCGGTTTAGTGATGGTCGTTTTCTCTTATCAGTTTTACATGTAAGTTATATCGTAACATACATTATGTCAATTTTAAGAGCTGAATTTTGTTAATAAATAAAATAAAATAAAATCCATAAACAAATTTAGGTCGTGGCCCCATTAGACAAACTGCACGCTAGCTAAATCTGACCGGCACAGCCTTAGTCGTCAGTTGAAAATGTATTTCTTTTTTAGGCTTGTACAAAACAAGAACTGACATTTAAACAAAACTATTGTGTCACATTCCTTTAATTGCACTGGCATACCTTACTACCTCACTTGGCGGCAGAAATGAGTGGTAGTATGGTTAGCCTGTGTTTACTTACTGCTGGGTATGGGCACCATTCTTCCTATGGCTGCCATCTGTCCAAACGTTCTGACAATACCATCTGATTATCTGTTTGGTGGTCTACCTCACTGTGTTTCTTGGCCATTGATCTCTTTTTAACCGACTTCCAATCAAAAAGGAGGAGGTTCTCAATTCGGTTGTTTTTTTTTTTTTTTTAATGTTTGTTACCACATAACTTTGTCATTTGTGAGCCGATTTGAATTTTTTTTTATCTGAAAGGTACTGTTTCCAGATTGGTCCCATTTTAATTTTATTAAAATCGGTGTAGCTATTTTTTTTAAAATATTTTTTTAAATGTTTGTAACTGCATGCCTCCGTCATTTATGAACCGATTTAGAAAATTATTTTTTTAGTTGGAAGGTTATTCTTACGTCCAGATTGTCCCAAACAAATTTCATTAAAATCAGTTTAGCCGTTTGGCAATGAAGTCGGTTTCTCAAGTTTTTAAACGTATAATTATTATCAATTCTTATCTTTAAAACATTCAAGTTAACTCTCACTAGATTTGATAGTATCCTGGGCGAGATTTGACAGTATTCTTCTACAAAGTTATCCAAACGTTCACTGACTTGATAGATTTTGATTCTTCTCATTTTATCTCTAATTATTTTATAAATTCTTCTCTATAGAACCTTACTCTCGAAAGCTTTATTAGCTCAGTAACTTCCAATTTCAGAGTACCTAAACGTAAGAGAAAAATTTAAAAACCAAATGGACTGTTCGCAAAATTAAATTTTTGAAGCAATTGTTAAATGGCCCGAAAGCCGACCTCATCTCAAAAATTTACAAGCGCGCCCGTGGCATATTGCATTAAATGAAATCTCACATTAATTAAAATTCTCAAGAATCATCCCACTTCTGAGTAGACTTGCGATTTGCGCTGTAATGAGGTCGTCGTTATATAGGGTGGCAAAAGACTACGGTGTATTTAGAACTGAATTTTTCAATTGAAAAAAAAACTAATCAGGAGCTTATTATTCTTATTTGAGTAGTAGAGTATGATGGAAGATGGACAACGGCGATTACAGAATGGTGGCCAAGAGACGCACAGCGACCACGAGGCAGACCACCCGCCCGTTGGTCGGATGATATTGTCAGAGTGGTTGGGCAGCAATGGCGGAGACTGGCACAGGACCGAAGAGAGTGGCGTATTAGGGAGGAGGCCTATACCCAGCATACAGGCTGAATAGATAGAGTAGTTTGGAAAAAATCTGTTAAAAAACATTTTCTTTTAAATATATTCTTTCTTCTTAATATGCATAAAACTCTTACGCTACCGATTGAATGACCGACTGCCAACTGACAATCAAAGCACAGCCTAAACGAATGATCTTATACAGGAGTATGGAATTTAGAGGGTGTAGTGTAGTAGGTGTACACTAAGGGATTCCCAAAGCTTAACCTCTAAAGGGCTGCAGCGGAGGTTGAAGTTGTATGAAGGATGTGTTGTATAAATAATTTTGCTTAAATTCAAATATTTCTTTATTCAGTGGTATCACTAGGATCACTTTGAAACGTCTTAAAGCTATGCGCCAGTTCCACGAGACCAAGACTAGAGTTAAACCTTAGTTTGGGGCTGGATAGTATTGTGTGTATTGTCCACAATATTTATTATTTTGTTTAACAGGGAGACGTATTTATCCACTCTGTATCATATTGAAAGTAAACTGATATTCGCTGGCCTTCGTTAGATGCACATCTAAAACTGTGTCAATGAGTTACAACCTCACAAAGTGCTCTATCTTGTTGAAAATAAAGTCGAAAATGCTACCACATTTTGTTGATCAGCTAAAGGTTAAGATAATTTTAGAAAAATGTCGACAGCGCTTGTGCGTGGGTATTATTAAGACAAGTATCCATCTAATACAGCTAGAACTCTGTTTATCTATATAAAACACGGCATATAAAACACGGCACGGTAAAAAAATTAAATCTAAACTTAAACTCCCCGCAAATTTAAATCTAAACTTGTTCCACTTTTGCTGGAAGGGTGCTTCTATTCGAAAGATTTTTTTGACATATAACTCTAGTTATATGTCAAAATGTAATACTTATTAGAATAGTTTCTAATTAGTAATATTTGACATGCCATTATTTAATATTGTTATCTATAGTTACTCTTATTTTATTTTTCTTGTATCGGCTGACATTTTATTTAATATTTCTTTTATGTGTTAGTTTAAGTTTGTATATTTCAAATACGATTAATTAGTTAAGACTGAATAAATGAATTGAAACATTAATCTACGTATTAAGACGACATTTTTTTCTCCTCTCCCGACTAGTGATGTCAGGTTGCCCGGTGTCAGTAGGGATGTTCTATTCTCAAAACCGGCTAACAGTATCTACCTACTTCTTCTTCTTATCGTGTCACTGATTCTTTCGAACCAAGTGTGGTGAAAGGATTTTAAATGCACCTCAAAGAGGCTCTTTCGTGCACTTGACACATATATTCGAACTTAATAGGTTCTACGACATGCCGGTTTCCTCACGATGTTTTCCTTCACCGTTTGAGAGCGCTGGCATAGTGGACATACATTTTTGAGCAGAAAAACTCATTGGTACACGACTGGATTTGATCCCACGACCTTAGGATCGGAAGGTGGGGCCGCTACCACTAGGCCACCAGCGCTCTCCTCATCTCACTAATTGGATGTCTCATGATTTATATTTTTTGTACAAACAAACTTAGTAAAGTTTGTAGTACGGGAACTATGATTCATTATTAGTTAATTCTTTTTCTCAAACATGCTCGGAAGTTAGAGCATTATTTTGACAACTATCTTCTAGATAAAATGAAATAGGTGTACATTAAAAGCAGTGGCCGGCAAAAGTTGTATGAAAATCCTGAAAATGTGTTTAGCGGCCGGATAAATCATAGTACACTCACGTACTCCTGTCGTATAATTTAAAAATGGAACGATCTTTTAATCCAAAACATGGCAACCAAGGAGGTAACTTATCAGAGAGTAAACTCTTTGATTAAATTTCGAACTGGCTTGAAATTAAATGATGTTTATTGAAAAAAAACAAGTGAAAACTTCGGCATTACTTCGGACTTAATTATGTATGTGGGCCTTTGCTTCGTTCGTCCCCCATTCGCCAGCACGCTTGATGAACAGATTGGTTTGACCTGCTTCGCTTTGTTCCTAGGCATTTCGTACAATCCTCATTTTCTTCCACACTTCTACGACCAGCGAGTTCACCCGGATTTTCTCCCTATCAAAAAGCAGCATAAATCTGCCTGGGAAAAAATCAAATTAAATTCATTGCAGTCGCATTGTTTTTTATTCTTCAACAAATGCGTATCTTTTTTCGCGGCACTCGTACTCTGTGATCCCGCTCTCATTTCACAGCTTCCTGTCACAGCATTTGTCAAATAGCTAGATCTCACCTAACTTTACGACGAGCGACGTTTAAAAGTGATACCATTGATTAAAGACATTTTCGATTTTCATTTTGACCACTTCACACTTTACTGAGAGACCATCTCTCTAATTCTCATCTTGAGCAAAACCAGAATACAATCGAGGACCATTTCTTTTTTTAGACCTAATGCTAATTGAATTAATGTGGACTGAGGTGAGGTTTACCTATTTTGCGAGAAACTGGTGCCTGAGATACCTAGACTTCATCATCATCATCAACCTATCAGTCCAGTGCTGGACGTAGAGAGAGTGAGAGGGATACGCGCCACTAAGTTCGGTCTTCGAGTCTTCTCCTCCAGTGCTTGCCAGCTACATTTCGCAGATCGTCACCCCACTTTGATGGAGGGTGTCCTACACTACGCTTACTTATCGCAGTCTCCACTCTAGTATTCGTTTGCTCCAACGATAGTCTGTTCTGCCACTGCCACTTAAGCTTTCTTATCCTTTGAGCTATATCAACTACCTTGGTTCTCTGTCGGATAATAACCTCATTTTGGATTTTATCTCTCAGAGAGACTCTGACCATACATAGCTCTCTCCATAGTTCGCAAAGCGACTTTCAGTTTGTGGACCGATCCTGCTGTTTATCCACGTTTCGGCAGCATAGTTCATTAAAGGTAGGACGGTCTGGTTGAAGAGTTTTGTCTTCAGACATTGCGGGATCGGCGACGAGAAGACCAGGCGGAGTTTCCCAAACGCAGCCCAGCCCAGCTGTATTCTCATTAAAGTGTGCCAGCTGATAATCTCAGCTAGCCACGGCCCCAAGCCACTATTTGCATTCATACCGAACCGAAGCAAAACTTTTCACCATGCATGCCTCGGATTTGTCTACCATACATAGGGGAAAATAGACTATGGAATGAACAACAGCAATACCTACAGAACTGTTTAGATGAGAGGGGTGCCAGTATTGAGAAAATGTGAAGATAGTAATGGCAGCAAAATGAAATGAAATGAAGAGCTAGGGGGACAGCAAAGTTGGTGGACTGTAAGTTATAGTGGTACATATTGAAATATGTATGTATGTGTAAAGTCTAGGATTCTAAACGAAGGTGACCGTTGTTTTGACAGGCTTCACAGCTTAGTTGGTAGTAGGACTGCCTTCTGCGCCGCAGGCGGTGGGTTGATCCCCACCGAGAACAAAAACTTGTGTGGTGGACATAGATATTTTGTTCTCTGTCTGGGCGTTCTTATTGCATTCTAAGTACATAAGTATTTACAAAAAAATATTAAAAAATGTCTATGCTTAGTTTGGGGCTAGATAGTGTTGTGTGGATTTTCCATAATATTTATTACCTAATTTATTTTATTTAACTGTTAATTTAAATAAAATAAATTAGTTAATAAATATTATGGAAAGGCGACGCGGTAAAAATAAATGATCGATAAAAAAAAACGAAGACTAATAAGGTCGGTAAAGTCGCTTCCTATAGACGCCTAAAAATTGTTCTTCAGAAATCCTATCGTTCAAGTTCCAATCAAATATTCTGTGTGAGCCTCTTTGATTGGAGCTTCTTTTTGGAACGAGGGACTTCATTAGTTATGTTGATATTAAAATAAAAACATTGTAGGTAATACAATTACATTGTAGTAACCCTCAGACATGAAAGTAAATTTAATTTCTATCATAGATATCCCTTTATCTGGCATTAAATAAATTGAATTGAATATAAAAAGTAAGAATGGCATTGACATTTAATTTTTAGACAGGACCAGAAGTTTGAAAAAAAGGCGTTGATGAATAATCATGACATGCGATGTATAAATTAGGTGGGTAGATGAGAATGCTGTTGTGTAATCTAATCTAATAATAGAAATTGTTTGATGTGACGCAAAAAAATAAACGTGCTTTGACAAAGTTCCACCCACCACTCGGCATTTAACGTAGCGGTATTTTCCAGGAAATGAATTCAGAAGTCAAGTCCATTTGAACATTGGTTCAACTATATTATACAGGGTTATTCATTATTAGCTGCAAATACTCAGGAATTAGGTTCAACAAATAAAATAAAAAATATTTATGAAATGATTTTTTTTAAGTTTTGTTATAAAAATCCCGAGAAAATCGATAAAGGAATCATTGGCGCCTGACCTATTTTGACCTTTGATCCGCGCCCGCGCGCCGTGAGTGACACTCTGCGTTCAGTCACCGCCTGGGTGGGTCATCGTCCTGTTCTCCGTGGCAATCATTATGCAATAGCCGTAAAAAAATTAATAAAAATAAAATTTTGATACAAAAACTTGAAAAAATTTTTGATCAAATTAAAAAAAAATAATTTCATAAATATTTTTTATTCTATTTGTTGAACCTAATTCCTGAGTATTTGCAGTTAATAATGAATAACCCTGTATACTCAAGCGCTTTTTTGCATACGGCCCTGAGATGTGGGGTAATTTTAGTAATAGCTTGGGTCAATTTGCCAATTCGTTTTTTCATTTTCCACCCTTAGAAGGACCGAAAAATGGAAAACTTCATTGAATTACGTAGAACCTGTGACATTTCGCCTCCAACACGATTAGATTATAAGGGCCTGGAAGGTATTCGTGATATTATTAAATCATAATCCAGTTTCCTTATCAAACGGTACGAATTCCGTTACTAGAGTTAAGCATTTTGTCGTTTTGAAGAACTATTTGTTAGTCTAATGAAAATGAACCTTATGGTATAAGGATTAGGAGGTATTGTCATTTGTATGTAAACCATTTTCCTCCCTTTTTAATCCCCAATTCCAACAAAAAAGAGGTGTTATAATTTGAAGGTTTTATCCCGTCTGTGGTCTCGTAGCTCCGCAGCTAATTTTGTTAGAAGGCTGATAGTTTAGAGAAAGTTCTTAGTGTTTAGAAGAAATCTTGGCAGACGTGTCCCTGGCCTAAGATAAGATAAGATAAGATAATGCTTTACTAAGAACCAACACCAGTTTGTATGAACTGTTATACATAAGCATTACTTATTCGTAGTTTTCATTGAACTTTGCAAGTTTATTAGGTATTTCTAAGTTGTCAGTAAAGAGTATATTTTTTATGTAGGTACCTATATCAATGCCAAAACCTTATTCGATAGCAAACGTCGCATTTATTTAAATGTTAGCAGCACTGTTTCTTCCTAATAGGACGGTCACATGGTAATATTAATATATTGGTACAATAAAAATTGATTCTTGTAATCTGGTGCGAAAACCGACTCAACCGGCTAAGTTTCTACGACCTTTTCATAACGTGACTGTAGATACAGATATAGTAAAACTTTGTCGGTGACCTATTTTATTATGCATGTATTTTGCTAAATATATTTATTTAGCATGCGCCCACAGCATGTACTTAGTTTAAATGCACTATGTAAATTTGGAAATGCGTCGTGGACTGTATACTGTGTTTGCTTGGGTAGAAACTGAGTGAGCTCCATTTTTCTTAGTTTTCACTACCGTCGACACTCTCGGAGTGCCACAGTTTTTCTATGACTATAGTAGTACTATATTATCTGCTGAATCTAGGTAGTATCCAGCTATGTACCGAACTACCGACGTATAGAAAGCTTATTGTTGTTTTAGGAACTTTTCTTACTCTATTCAGCTTACGCATAAGGTTTTGAAGGTTATCAAAAGAGCTCCAGCAAAGTCACTAAAGTTCAAAATTTCACCGATTTACATTCAAAGCTAACCTAAGGGATGGATTATGCAAACTTTGTTCAAAATATTCAACAAAATACAAAGCAAAGTACTTATAAGCAAAGATTCATATTTTAATCTTAAGTAACTGACCTTTGATAAGCTGCCAGCAAAGTACTTAGCATCTTAAATTTATTAAAAAGAAGATTATGTTCGTTCTGTCTGAATTGTTTATCCTTGTACTTCATTTCTGGATTCCAATTATGAGTAGAGTTGAGATTCGCAATTGATATCTTCTAACTCTACATTTGTATTTTTTATTCGTCTAATCGAGGTTCTTTGACAAGTGTGATGAAAGGATTTTAAGTGCGCCTAAAAGAGGCTCCTTCCGTGCCCTTGACAACAGTTTTTCAATCTTTTTAGGTTCTACGACATGCCAGTTTCCTCAGTATTTGAACCTACGACCTGAGGATCAGAAGTCGGTGCCACTACCACTAAAACCACAGTGCTCTAGTCTAGACGGCATAAGTGACCTACCTACCCTTTGGTAGTAGGTGCGTACCTACTATTAAGATTCTAAATGATTCTTAGTCAAATTTCTGGCTTTGCAAATTTTAGAACAAACAGAAGTGAACTTATAGAACTTTCAACTTCTACTTTATAAGCTCGTCTTCCTCCAATTTTCTACTGAATAATAAATATTAAATGTAATGTAAATATTTTTTCCGTTGCGAGATTGAAACCCACGTCCCAGCGTCTCAGACAGTAAGTTGTCCACTGCGCCACAGAGCTCGTCAATTAGTAAGAAGAATTTCAAACATCACTTACCCTAAAACCAATTCTCAAAGCTTTTAATCGAACAGCTTATAAACCAGCCAGTTGGAACAAATCACTACTAATTGAGAGGTAAGATCTAAGGACTGAAGAAATGTATACTCCCAATAATGTGAGCTTTAGCTAGTTCTAATAAAGTCGATTGTTGCTCAGCTAACAGGCTGTTTAATAGGTGTTTCCGATAGTGGAAAAATGCAAATGAAAGCTTCTCTCGTTAGTACGAGTTGAGGATTTGAGTCTCGAGGGCTTCGAAACGGAAATGGAAGGCAATGGTTGGAAATTGAACATTTACAAGCGATTTTAGGTCGTCTGTGTCATTCTTAAGTCTTCTTCTTAATGAATGGCCTCTGTCCATTCGGTCATTTTTGCCAATGTTAAGTCATATATTAAAAAAGTAAAATAGTTTCTAGTCTAGTAAGTTAATAGATAAGTCGGCCGTCATTGGTTTTGAAGAAAATGGTGGCATTTTTGAAACGTCTTAACGCTAAGTGAGACTAGGTGCCAGTTCCACGCGACCAAGCCTAGAGGAACAGGCAGCAAACGGCTTAGTTCCTACCAGTTTTTTATGATCCGTTTACAAAACAAAAATAAAAGCATGGAAGTTCCAATGTGGTGCCACTCCAACTTATTCTCAAAAATCTTATCTACCAAAAGATCTAAGAGTCCTTTAGATCTTTTCCTACCGTACTCGTACCTTCGGGCTTACAACCGCCTGTTACATTTTATTTCAGGATATAAACTTGATTAGGTCGTGTATGTAATGTCATGTATGTACTGTACATGCCTGCAGTACAGAAACTCTGATTAATTAAAAACTTTAATCATAAATGCAGCTTTGAAAGAAGTCATTCATCCATCTTAAGAAATTCTAGAACGAAATGTTAGCTCTCATAATTTTTGCAGACAGTGGGTTAATTGCCTAAAACCAAGCAACAGCGATAGCACTGAAATTGTTGTTGCTGTTCCGATTTTACCTACTTAGTTTACGCTCTGTATGCTCGCTGTAAAGCACTTAAAATTAGTTAATAGTATTTCTCATTAAGTGAAATTGTTAATTTCTTTTGAGAATAAAGTTCTTTAACCACATTTTCCAACAGAGGGCCTCGGAAAATCCCTAGCGGAGACTCAAATTCTAAATCTGAAGATTTATGGTAGCGATGTAGTTGTGTTTCTCCAACAAGCAAAGCCTTATTTTTCTGCTACTACTATCGCTATTGCTAGGTTTTAGAGGATAGCCTCGCAGTCACCCGGAACAGACATTTTCCTTGCATAAAAATTGCACGGAGCTCAAGTAATTTCGTTTGAACTTATTTTCAAATGTAATTACAATTCGCGTATCTCATTACGGAGGCACCCCGTCCTAGTTTTGGTTCGCATTATTTTTACCAAGTATTTTAATTAGTGAGGCATTTTCTTTCAATAAGACCGCCCGCGCTTCGCATAATTTTATGAAAATCCTTGGAGAATATGAGGAGTGTGGCCGCAGCTTATCTAATCACAGCTAAGTCACTAAATCCTGCGTACATCTAGGCGATGGCGATCAGCTAAAACGCTGTCAAATATCGTTGTCATATTTGATAGCGTTTTACGCCATCGCCATTGCCTAGATTTGCGCAGGTCTTTTGCCCTCGGTGCTTCTAAAGAGTGCACAAGTAGTGGTTCTAAGCTCCTGGGTGTAGAAAAATATGAAAAGCTGTTCATGCAATGTGTGTTGTGTGCAATGTGCTTAGAATTTTAGATTTTTTAGGTGAATCTACTTTTGGCATGGAAATAGTAATAAAGTCTGTATTTCATTTTAAAATACGGTTGTTTTGATGTTAACGTAAACGTAAGGGCAGAAAAGCATGGATTTGACAGCTGTTCAGTATTTGATCGATTAGTCATCCGTGAAATCAACCGTGACTGTTTCCTCTAATCATGCTTTATAATACAGGGTTATTCATTATTAGCTGCAAATACTCAGGAATTAGGTTCAACAAATAAAATAAAAAATATTTATGATATTATTTTTTTTAAGTTTTGTTATGAAAATCCCGAGAAAATCGATAAAGGAATCATTGGCGCCTGACCTATTTTGACCTTTGATCCGCGCCCGTGCGCCGTGAGTGACACTCTGCGTTCAGTCACCGCCTGGGTGGGTCATCGTCCTGTTCTCCGTGGCAATCATTATGCAATAGCCGTAAAGAAATTAATAAAAATAAAATTTTGATACAAAAACTTGAAAAAATTTTTGATCAAATTAAAAAAAAAATATTTTTATAAATATTTTTTATTCTATTTGTTGAACCTAATTCCTGAGTATTTGCAGTTAATAATGAATAACCCTGTATAATATATGTTCAGCCTCACGTGCCAGTAAATTCACTGGCACCCACACCCAGTGTGGTGGAAGGGTTTCAAGAGCGCCTCAGAGAGGCTCCTTTGTACTCGACACATACTCGTACTTTCGAACTTCTTAGATTCTACGACATGTGGAAACCTCACGATGTTTTTCTTTACCTTTTGAGAGTGCTGCATAGTGCATAATTTTTTTCAACAGAAAAACTTATTGGTGCTGGGTTGGTTACTGGATGAACCGCTGCCAATCAAAAAACCAGAGGCACTGCATTGCAACGAGCGATCGCAGAGCACGAAATCATGTTCTATTTCATGTCATGCATTGTGTACATAAGCTAAAGGTTGTCTTGAAGAGATCGCTCTTGGGGATAAGGCCGCCTATTTTACCCATTATTTCTGTAATAGTTTCTGTATTTATTTCTTTGTGTACAATGAAGAGTTAATCAATATGAGAAATGGGCGGATCCACAATGCTTAAAGGCTTGAACACACCTAGTTCGCTGGCGGTAGCGATCAGTGAAACGCTGTCAAATATCGCTGTCAGAGTTGAGATTTGACAGCAATATTTGACAGCGTTTCACTGATCGCTACCGCCAGCGAACTAGGTGTGCGCAGGCCTTAATACGATCGCATTCTGATCCAGCTTCTATTTCTTTTGGCTGTGTAATGGGGGTAGGATCCTCTGTATGTCATTGTCGCATTCAAAACGTTAGAGTACCGGCGGCATCGTAATCAAAATGCACTTTGTAATGAAGCGTGCGGATAATTATGTGACTGACGGTACAGTTTCGAATTTACTAAACTATTGTCCATTGCGGATCAATTTTGCCCGTGTCGAGTGAGGATATAATATTACACGAGCTGGTATGACCGAGCATCGCTCGGTCGTATATTGAGTTTATGTTTGATTATTGCAAAACACCAACTTCTCGTTATTTTCTAAAAATGAATCCTAGCTAGATCGATTTATCGCCCCCGAAACCTTCTGTATACTTAATTTCATGAAAATTGTTGGCGCCGTTTCCGAGATCCTGAATATATATGTATATATACTAGCAGTTGGTAACCGAGCTTCGCTCGGAATTTTTTTCGTTAATTTGTATTTTTAAGAAATCATAAGAGTCATATTATCATCTTTACTGGTTTATTCTTACTGAACAACGCCATCTACTGGACATGCTTGCAGTTAGTTGCTCACAATCGTCAATAGATGGCAGGAGCAGTCACATATTCAGTTTATGTTTAATTATTGAACTGGGAAAGAAATAATCATTTTCTTAGAATGAATCCTAGCTAGATCAATTAATCGCCCCCGAAACCCCCTGTATACAAAATTTCGTGAAAATCGTTGGTGCAGTTTCCGAGATCCTAAATATATATATATATACAAGATTTTCTCGTTTAAAGGTATAAGATAAGATAAATAAAATAGTGTTTTGTCAAGTCAAGTCAGTCAATAGACAAGTACAATACAATGTAATTATGTTATACCACACGTTTTGACTTTATCTGTTACCGAGAGATTATGCTAAAATGAGGTTTTTATACGTGAGCCCATCTTTCAGTGAGCTTATAAAGCCATAATTACATTTAAGCCCCCCATTAGAGCCTATTAGCGAGGTACTAAAATTGGTTTCATTTGGAAAATACGCAGATCCTTCCATTAGGCTGAAAAACCACATAAATTGTATAATGAACTTGAAAGAACCCTTTGCTAAATGGAGCCACATTTTACTTTCTTCTTAAATACTTTGCTAAGTACATTTAAATAAATAGATATATTAGGAGTATAATCTTTTTTGCAGGTAAGCCTTGCGCACATCTAAGCGATCTGCGAAAGCGATCAAATATGATATTGTTTCACTGATCGCCATCGTGACAATAATTTTGTGGGATAATCAGGAACCTCCCACTGCCTTCTCAGCTCAGTTGGTAGTAGCTCTGCCTTTTGCGCTGGAGGGCGTGGGTTCGATCCCCACCGAGAACAAATAATTGAGTGGTGGCCTTAGATGTTTGTTCTCTGTCTGGGTGTTATATTGTATTCTAAGTACCTATGTATTTAGAAAAAAAAATGTATACATGTATTATATCAGCTATCTGGTTCCCATAGTACAAGCTCTGCTTAGTTTGGGGCTAGATAGTGTTGTGTGGATTGTCCGCATTATTTATTTTATTTATTTATGAAAGGGCAGCACGTATTGTCATCATCCAGAGCTGGATTGATGATAATTTAAAAGGATCCTACCATTATTAACAAAAGTTTGAAAGTAAAATAGTTTTATGCTCAAACTTTACACGTGTGACGTCTGACTCTGATTAAGGCATGCGCACACCTAGGTCGCTGGCGATGGCGATCTGGGCGTCGATTCCCAGCAATACAAATCACTCAAGCTATCGCGTAAATCGATGTGAGTTGTCAATGTTTGTTTGAAAAATTTGAAAATGGAACGCGGATTCAGCGATCACTTAATCGAGCCGTGTTGCTGAAATCGACACGCAGTGAAACGCTGTCAAATTTGACAGCGATAGTTGACAGCGTTTCATTGATCGCCATCGCACGCAACTTAGGTGTGCGCAGGCCTTTAGATAATAAATCAAGTTTTCATTGATATTGCTTTGTCAAACTACTGTGTTTAACATTCTGGAAACAGGAGTTAGTTTCGTAATGTCGCAAAGTGACGCCTGATGCGGCAAGCACTTTTTATTATACTAGCAGCTGCCCGTGGCTTTGTTCGCTTAGCTACTACAAACTATTAATTAAACTAGTGAATTTTCTTTCAAACTCTAAATATATAAATAAATCTTATTCCAGGTACGCGACTTTAATAATGGCAACTTATTTTAAAAATGCAGGGGATTTCCCAGCCAGTCTTGAACACTTTTTTTGAAACTTGCAGGGAACTCCCCTGTATTCTTAGGCTGTTTTCCCAGTCGCACCCCGTCGAGCAGCGCGTTTCAGCAGCACGCGCTTGCAGCAAGGCGGCTCTAGTTTATTTTTTGCC
Organism: Thera obeliscata; assembly: GCA_947578465.1. Taxonomy (NCBI): domain Eukaryota; kingdom Metazoa; phylum Arthropoda; class Insecta; order Lepidoptera; family Geometridae; genus Thera; species Thera obeliscata. The sequence goes on from OX387915.1 coordinate 22,427,867, forward strand.
CCAGGGCATTTGGTAACCTAGCTATACCACTGTCAGTAATCAAATTATATTAACCAAATTTCATCCAAATCGGTCCAATTAATGGTTAGGGCGTGATAGAGCTAATACATTAAACATCGTAACTTTCGCATTCATAATGTGAGTAGATAGGCTAGGAAGTAGAATAGGATTGCTAATAGGATTATGCATTTTAATAAGAGAAATGTTAAAAAAGCAGCAAAAAGCCAACAGAAGTGAACATTTGCACAATTACGTGTTCTCCCTTGCCTGGCCACAGGGCGGACTGACCCCGACTTTTGGCGATGTTGGTCGATCTTTGCTGAAGAGGTATTAGTGCCAGTGACGCGATCTGACGAGGTTTTTTTTCTCATCTCAAAAAAATGCTCAAGGATGCTTTAATAAGTTTTCACTATAAACATGCTTAAAAATCCGACTTTACCGCGGTGGCGAGCGCCGCGTATCTTTGTATAAATTGGGAACTCATTCGTTTGATGGAACCAGTACGACATACACGGTGTAGACAAGAAGAACAAATATGTTTCATTAGTTCAAGTATCAAATAAATTGACATTTGGATGAGGATCACGAGTTGCCAAGCGGGTTGGATCATTTTTGTTAAACTAATACGCATAAAAATTGAAAACTTCTGTTAACTTCATAATTTCGACGATGAACCGACCACACAACAACTTAATTAGTTTAACCACACGTTAACCTTCCACTTTTTGGCTCGAAACTCATGATCAAATTACGGACATTACTTTAAAGGAGCATTTACAAGTGCTGGTATCCAATTTGGCAATTAAATGTCACTGCGTTTTATGTGTGACACATGTTATGCCACTTTGACCTCAACGGCCTATCAGAAAGTCAACCTTAGGAACAAGTGAAAGAGCCATCATTTTAGTTTATCTTTAACTTTGGCTAAAACAATGCATAATGTAAGTATTTTTTGTAGCACCACCTGCTTGAAAATGTCAAATTATAAAGGTATATGTGATGCAAACCTAGCCTAAAGTAAGTCATTTATGTTACTGTATTTCTTTGCCTGTAATTCCATGAAAACAGCCTTTATTGCCCCTTTTCAAACGTATGCACTATACCATTGAAAAGGTCGAAGATCAAATTACGGATGAAAGAGCATAGGCCAATATTTCTAGAAGCTTTTTGGTTGGTCAGCTTTTCTGATTTTTAGCTGCACGTTTGGTTTTTTACAACTGCGTAAAATATAAAACTAGCCAATATCAAAGTTGGGGTGTCTGCCAACGCCATATCCTGGCTTCATGAAATTATATTTTATTGCCGCTATGCAAGCCGCCTGTATGTATATGTATGGTACCGCAACAATAGGAAATCGAAACTTATTTGACCATGCCAGTTGTAGTTACCTACAGCCAGGATGAAAATCTGATGACTTTATCACAACTTACAATTTATTTATAAGAAAGAGTTACTGAAATTTTGATTCCCATCCTACTGCCATTTTGGTTTCTCAGTATACTTATGGCAGCAAATCTTTTTTTACAGACGATCGATGGGTGAAATCAAAATGCCCCGCTGACAGAATTTCCCACTACGTTCCATTCCATTTGCTAGATTGGAACTCTCTACAGGCGTCAGTATTTCCGGAACGCTATAATTTGGGAATTTTCAAGACAACAGTGAACAGGTGGATTATGGCTAAGCATGCTCCATCTTATGCTGCATCCTCACTTTCCATCAGATCTGATGGCAGCCAAATGCTTAGCTATCTAATTATAATTATAAAAAAAACACTTTTAAAGTTTAAAAGTGCACTTAAGGCCTGCGCACACCTAGTTCGCTGGCGGTAGCGATCAGTGAAACGCTGTCAAATATTCGCTGTCAAATCTCAAATCTGACAGCGATATTTGACAGCGTTTCACTGATCGCTACCGCCAGCGAACTAGGTGTGTTCGGGCCATTATTTACAGTAAAATTGATTACTCTTTTCAGTTTTCAGCCAGTCAACATTCAATGTTATTATGTTCGTAATCTATCATAATACTCGTAGAATAAAATACTCATAAAAAAAGTTTATGGTGTGTAGAATGATGAAGGAGATCACGAATGAAGGTTTTAGGTTATAAAAGAGGTTCTTTATGGTTATAATAACGACTCGCAAATAAATGGGCATTAGTTATTTTGTCAAATTACATTTCCATTTGCGTATCACCATGTAGGAATACCAAGTATCTAACTTCTTTGTTCCGGCTGGCTCCCGACCCTTTTGCACAAATTGCACACAACTGTCAATGTCAAACCACTGACAGATGCAGTTTCGGCGTGTCATTACTGTCATTTCACTATAGTATAACCTAAAAATATATCATAAAAGCCGGTCACGGTTTTCTATATTTTATTGTAAATTTATTATAAACTAGCTGTGCCCGCGACTTCGTCCGCCTGGAATAGTGATTGGGTAGCATTTATAACTTCCAACGAAAAAAATCTGTATTCGAGTGCATGCGGCACAGTCAGGGTCGTGCAGACGCCGGGTAAGCACAGTTAGGCATATTTCCCCCCCGTTTTTTTCTTGTCGCAAGCTTAAATAAAACATTTACATAAACCTTACATATTTCCATGCAAACTTTCAAGAATAGTCTTATTGTTATTTTACACTATTTGTAATACATTAATTTGTGGGGAAGTAGAAGAGAAGATAAGGAAAAACAGAATAATAACTTTAAAAAAAAATATATTTATTTAATAATTGCGTCGGCCAAGATTTTACAAAATTTACTGCTAAGGGTCCCTATCAGTCGCGGCTGTCCGCCGCGTCCGCCTGTAATGTTCCCAGCTTAAATATCGATCTTTTCAATCCATCGACGCTTATGACTATCTGCCACTGGCAACACTGGTCGGCAATCAGTCAGTCATAAGGACTTGGCGAAAAGACTTTGCATCCCCGCCAGCACAAAAAAAAAGTCAGTCAGTCACTTAGACAAACAGAAATTTCTCGATCGAAAGCCGTCGCAATTGTACAAAAAAGTGTAATTTTCATGAAAAATGGTGTTTTCAATAAGTGTTTTGCAATATTAAGTTGCATAAATGTCCTTTCTAATGATTTAACCTATCTGTGTACCAAATTTCATTGCAATTGGTGATTGGTGATCGTCGGAGTGTTTTGGTGTCAGAGTGAGACAGAAACATCAATGTGATGCTCTTTATAACGTTTTAAAAGGTTTGTAAACCTTTTTTCACAATAAAAAGTAGCCTATGTCCTTCCTCAGACCCTGAACTATCTGTGTACCAAATTTCATTTCAATAGGTTTAGTAGTTTTGGCGTGAAATCCAGACAGGAAGACAGACAGACAGACAGACAGACAGAGTTACAAACGCATTTATAATATTAGTATGGATTAAACACAAGTCCTCAAAAACTGGAGTATTCATATCCCGCAAGGAACATCTTCTTCTTGTCGTGTCTGACCAGTGCGTTGAAAGAATTTCAAATACGCCTCGAATACTTCAAATAGGCTCGTTTGGCACTTGGCACACTACACTGCCGGTTTCTTTACGATGTCTTTCTTCATCATTTGCGAGTAAGCACCACTAATATCAGCACTTATACCAGCTACAGAAAATTTTGGAATCTGCTGCTGAATCTATCAATTGGACAAATTCTCTAAATACTCTCTTAGAAATTTGAAGAGAATCTTGGTGGTTACTTGTTACCTGATTACCACAACAAGTTTAATCAAGACAACACGACAAGACAACAACACAAGATAAGTTTAATTCCCAGGCACGGTAGATATCCCCTGTAACTTTAAGAGGTTCACAATGATTTATTATTTTTCTGAGGCCATAAAAATTTGGTTATCTGAAAATTACGACATCATTTTAGTAAAATCGGTTTGAATAAAAAGCTCCCAAAGAATTTAAATTTAAAAATTTCGCCGCTGAAATGGACGAGCGCCCACATAATGGAGTACGGCTATAATTTCAGATTTTCCTTTCATTTAGACATGACGTTTATTTTAATTTCCAGACCGTTAGGTCCGTCCGTATTTCAAATAATGGATAGAATAGACAGATAGTACTACTAAGTATACAATCATGTATACACAGATGTTTACTACAAACGACAATCATGGCCTTACTAAAAATATGGCAAAAGATAAACAGTGGTTAAACTATTGCCATCTCTTACCACTGGGTAATGACAAACAGTGACAGGGCTAACTTTAAGCAATGATTAAATTTAAATTGCGTTTATAAGTAGGGCTGTCAGTAAATAAAATCATAAATCATTTTATTTGCTTCAATGGTGATACAAAAGATCTTATAAATAATATTAAAAATAAGTCGCACTCATTCCCCACATTTCTGGGATGCAAATTTGTAGTTGACGGTTATATAATTGTTGGGCAGCAATATTGAATACCTAATACAGCGAAATTCTCTAATTATATCTATACAATAATATTGAAATAGTCCTAAGTGCAATATGTCACAAAATACATGATTATCAAGGTAATGTAAAAAAAAGCAGTGTTTTAGTTATGGTCTGCTCATGCTAGTATTTTAGGCCCGTGCCAATGGGCAATAAATTTGTGACAGGGCTAATGTTAAGCAGTACCTACTTGACATAATTTGTAACGTTTATAAAAAGGGGTTAAGGTTGTATTTAAGTATTATATCAGGTATCTGGTTTTCAAAGGACAAGCTTTGTTAAATTTAGGGCTAGTTAGTGTTGTGTGGGTTGTTCACAATATTTAATTTATGATTTATTTATTAATGGGCATACGAGAGTTTTAACGATAATGTGTCCTAAATTAAATATACATGCTAGATCAATGTGTATACACATAATAATTATATATCATAATATTAAGTAGATGACACAATAACAAAACGTTATGGTGACGGAAAAAGTTACGAACAAAGAGGTCTTAGAGCAAGTAAAGGAGAAGAGAGTTATACTTGAGACGATTCAAAATCGAATAGGAAAAATGTTTGGACATCTTCTATGACATGACAGCTACATAAAGAACATCACTGAAAGAAAGGTTAAAAGAAAACGGGGAAGAGGAAGACCGAGAATAAGTTACATGAGCCCAAGGATTTTATATACAAGTATGTAGATTCATGCATGAGCCAGATAAAAGAAAAAGTTGCTGTCATGTCGTATAGGGAAGTCAAGGAGGCCGCATTCAAAAGACTTAATTGGAGAAAACTGCATCAAAACCCCGCCAAGAGTTAATAATAATAATAATATATAATAATAATATATCTTTAATTCAGACACGAGATCCATAAAATATGCACATACAAAAGTCAGAGTCTTAAAGCTTATAGGGTGTTAAGCTCATAGGGTGTTATTAATAATCCTGGCGCAGAGCTGGAGTAGTTAAATCGTGTTTTGTCACATTTGTTCGAGTTGACAATTGCATGTCAATGCAAGAGACAAAACACGGATCAACTATATAGTCCAACGCTACGCCAGGATTATTAATAAGACCCTTAAATTTTAGAAGAAGAGACACACTAACGCTTTATACTACATCCATGGAAGATGATGGAGACCACTATGCCTGGACCATTAAGGATAAAGTATACATACTTGTACACAAGTGGGTACACAATTAATAGTGATCATACTATTAAATCTAGTTATTCACAATAAGTTTCCAAGTACCGTAGTCCTACAGCCTAATATAACCCTTTGAATTTCGGATTACTTATTGTAATTTCCCTAAGGATATTGCTCCGATTGTGTAGACGGAAACTTTTTTAGTCCCCTTGAAATGTTCTGGAAATGCCTACGACTTTGAAATCAATTCTTATTGTTGTTTTCTTTGTAAATAAATGTTTTTATAGTAACTTAACAGATAATACAAATAACTATACAGGGTGTGGCGTAAAGAGTGGATAATCCTTTACCTACGGGTCGGGGACATCACAACTGTTTAGAAAATAAAAACATGTACCCAGTAAAAGTCCCACGGTTTTCGAGTTATTAAACGTTTTCGAAATTTTCATTATTTTTTACCTCTGTCCATACTTTTCGATGCCAAGATCACAAATCAAAGAATTTTCTCCATCTGTTTTTTTTATGGCATTCTTAGATAACTGTTCTATCAAATGTTAACTGGCATTGGTATGTCAAAGGTACAGTTTTTTTTTTAGAATTTTTTTTAGAAATAAAAATGTGATTTGCCAATTTTTTCCAAAAGTTTGACCTCCTGTGGTTTAAAAAAAATGTATGGTCACCCTGAGTGACCAACTAATAAATAACTTGCCTACTTCATTGAAATTCCGAAATGGTATAGCACTTGGCAGTTTTAACTTTCAATGCAAAGAATATTTGTGTTAAAAAAGGGTAAGGGTCATTTTTTCAAATTACAAGTAAGATTTTACATAGCAATCGAATTTACTAAAAACAGAAAAGAAAACAAATTAGATATTTAAAATACATTTATTACATTAAAATTTCTTACAACAAGTGCTCAAAATGGCTTCCACTTGCTCTTATGCAAGCCCTGCATCTTCTAATAAAAGAACGCTTTATCTTGCGCGCATGCCCAGATTCAGTGATGGTTTGGGCCGCCCTTTGGATTCGTTCACGCAGCTGCTCAACTGAGGTAACAGACTCCTTGTACACCATCTCTTTAAGGCACCCCCAGTAAAAGAAGTCGAGTGGGTTGAGATCTGGGGACCGTGGTGGCCACAGAATGGTTCCCAAGCGCCCGATCCACCTTCGGTGAAACGTTTCGTCGAGGAACTGCCTCACATTACGGGCATAGTGCGCGGGGCATCCGTCGTGCTACAGCCACATTCTTCTTCTGTCTTCTGTCTTCTTCTAATAAAAAATAAAAAATATTTGAGGAAAAAAGCAATTTTAAGAAAACAACCGTTGATCAATCTTTCCAGAAATATTATTTACATTGAAAGTTAAAACTGCCAAGTGCTATACCATTTCGGAATCTCAATAAAGTAGGCAAGTTATTTATTAGTTGGTCACTCAGGGTGACCATACATTTTTTTTAAACCACAGGAGGTCAAACTTTTGGAAAAAATTGGCAAATCACATTTTTATTTCTAAAAAAAACTCTAAAAAAAAAAACTGTACCTTTGACATACCAATGCCAGTTAGCATTTGATAGAACAGTTATCTAAGAATGCCATAAAAAAAACAGATGGAGAAAATTCCTTGATTTGTGATCTTGGCATCGAAAAGTATGGACAGAAGTACAAAATAATGAAAATTTCGAAAATGTTTAATAACTCGAAAACCGTGGGACTTTTACTGGGCACATGTTTTTATTTTCTGAACAGTTGTGATGCCCCCGACCCGTAGGTAAAGGATTATCCACTCTTTACGCCACACCCTGTAGATGTTTGAGTGAAATTGGTATGAAATAAGCTGGGTTACAGATATTTTAAAGGTAGAATTTGGATAGAAATAATTATTTTTGAGTATGGTTGTAGGCAATAAATATTGCACATCGGTTTTCTGCTTTAGTAGAGCGCTATCTCTTTCTGACGCACACTACGCTCTATGACGCCAAAATTAGACAATGTGCAATATTTGCTGCCTACTTACTGTACGAAAAATATGTTTGCTAGTCAAACAAGAAACAATGATTAATCGCTGCCTTCAATATCTTTTTTAAAAACAAAAGAGCTCGAACTACTGGAGACATCCTACAAGACCAAACTGTCAAAGTACCCTGACCAACTGGCTGTAACATTGCTAGAGACAATAAATACACAGAAAAGACTATACAGAGGCATCAAATCTATGATTGGGGCTGTACTGACTGGAGAGTACAATAAAGTACATCCCAGCACGCAAACAGAGTCCCTCAACAGATATGCTTATAGCCAGGTGGCCGATCGTAGATGCGGAGAAAAATAATAATAATTTGGAAACTATTTTCAAGAAACAACGGGATATTTACCATGATTACATTTTGTGAGTTTTGACTTTTGATATTTCGGCACAGTTGCATGCTCCATGATCATGACATAAATTGAATCATGGTAAATATCCCGTTTTAAAAAAATTGTGTTAAAAACCATGATAGTTTCAAAAGTTATAATTTGGAAACCGAACAATTCTTAATTCTTAATTCTTTATTGCACACAATACAAAACATAGGAAAAGAACAGAAATAGAGGACATGTACAAAGGCGAGCTTAACCCTGAGTAGAGTTTTCTTACAGCAAACCTTTGAGGCTAGGGAGAGGTGACTATATAGGCAGGTTTGTGTACATTAAAACAAAAGTAAAAAATAATAAAAATACATAAATGAATAAATTTACTAATATGCAAAATAAATATAGGCATATAATACATAAATAATAATAATAAAATACAATACATAAAATACATAAAAAATACATACATAACAATACGTATCACAGTTCAGAGTGACAGATAGTGCTCCTTAACTTTCCTCTTAAATATGCTATGCGATGGACTAGCGCGAATATCGTGTGGTAAGGCGTTCCATAACTTGACCCCTCTTACGGTAAAAGAGCCACCGTAGCGGCTAGAGGAGTGTTGAGGGGTTTTGAGGAGGAGGGAAATAGCCGTCCTGCACTGCTCACCACGCGGGACCAGGAATTAAACAACAACACTATACTCAGAAAATAAAAACTCGTGACTTTGCGGATGTTTATTTAAAATGTAAAGCAATTAAAAAAAATGAATAATATCTAGTTGTAGTTAAATCCAACAACCGCCAATTTATTATGTTAATTAAAAAATTGGCAAAGAGCTACATTTTATTTTTTAATTGTTCTTACCAATTATAATATTTAACAATTTCCTGTACCCTCGGTCATTGACTGCACTCTTTTGCAAGTTAATTCGAAATAATTGGTTTTATTTAAAAGAGTAAAGCCTCATTTTAATTGAACAAAGCTAATTAGGGTGCCATGTGCCGTGGTTCCACTGACAATTTGTTTTCCTCCGCTTCAGAACTCATTGTATTTTACGAGTTTTACAAACAAAATGTACTCGTAAACAGGCCTTTTCATCTACTAGAGATGATTTATATATATACGGTGATTCACCAACTGGTGTTTACTCATACTTCTACTTACGAGACGCTATAGTACTTGGGACAGGATTGTAGATGGACAGGCTTGCCCGGCAGCACCTATAGAAAGACATGAGCAATACGTATGGAGCTGATTAAGCCGTTTGCTTTCTCACGATGTTTTCTTTCACTGTTTGAGAGCATTGCATACATACATTTTTCGAACAAAAAAACCCAAAGATTACTACCACTAGACCACCATTGCAAACAACAATAAGCAAAAGTTGTTTTTTTATTACTCTATAAAGCTAGCTGAATCTAGGTGACTAGGCGCCATTGACACTCAAGCTTCTGTCTACTGGAAAATTAACAAAGTTCCAAGAATTTCAAGATCTGATTAATTTGACGCGGCACAAATACACAATGAAAAGTCTGTAGTTCTGTAGCAACTTGGGGAAAACAGAACAGTTGATGAACCTATTGTGTAAGTGTTTGTTTGTCTACCGTTTCTCGATCCACAAGATAATCATCGGTTTATTTTTGCGTATCTATCGCTCAAATACTGAAATTCTAAATCATCTCTGAACGTGTAAACGGGATTTTACTAGCAAACCAATCAAATTATGATTGGTTTACTAGTAACCCCCCGCGCGACTTCGTCCGCGTTAAGCTTTTTCCATACAAACTTCAACCCAGTGTGTTCGAAACCCCTTTCTTAGTGCACCTTTATATTACAACAGGAATCTGCCCTTCAAATTTCATAATTCTAGGACTAGCTTAGGTCAGTAACGTAAGTGTTTATATAATAATAAGTAGATTTTTGTTTTTGTTTCTATTGAATGTGTAAAGTTAAGGGTACGGGTGGTATATTTGCGCATACGATTTTGAAGATTAATTTCGTGACAAACTGTTGATACGGTCTCAAATATAACTATTTCGTTTCAATATTCAATATCAATTTGTAACAAAAATCCCCAAGCAGTTTTTGAACAAGTTCTTAGAGTGACTTGGGCTTATGACTTGGGCTTATGACAACGACATTTGAAATATATTTTACAACAACAACATCAGAATCCCTTTATGGGCGCTTTGCCAAATCGGTCGGTCTAGTGCCTCTCCTGAGATAGACAGGCACAAATCGCTCATTTTTTCAGTGAAATCCTAAAAGGAGTCATTTACAATGTTCTTTTATTATCTAGAGCGATCCGGGACGTCTCGCAGCCATTAATAACAGACAAAGGGACAGAAGGCTTTCTGTCTTTCGACAAATTTTCCTCGACTGTGAACACCTCATTATTCTCCACTAACTTCAACTGTTCTCTTCGCGTAGATTCACGATAGAGTTTCATTCAGAGATCACACGCCTTTTCATTTGCCTACTTATCTATGCTTGACGTTCACTTATCTTTTAACAACTTGTTCTCTTCTCATACTTTATGAAACTTTTCTTGACTTAGGCCGAGATTCATAGACCGAACTTTGACTTTACTTTGATGGAAAGTTCAACTTTCAACCAAAATTATATTTCATAGTTCTGTCAAGCTCTTCTTTAATGAATATTGATAGGAAATTGATAGGAAACTTCGATAAACAAAGCTTACTTTGCGAAGACTGCTTTGCTGTAAAGCAAAGTGCGGTCTATGAACCTCAGCCTTAGAGACAACGCACAGTATAAAAACTGATAACCGTAGACACAATGGCCTTACTTACAAGCGTTACTCAGAGTCAAAGTCAAATATACGAGTATATTTAATTTTATTCAGTAGTATCACAAGGATATCTTTGAAACGTGTTAAAGATATCCTTGTGATACTACTACAGTTCCACGCGACCAAGCCTAGAAGAACAGGCAACAAATTACGGTTTGGTTCCTACCGTTTTTAGTATAATCCTTTTAGTAATCAAAAATAAAAATAGCAGTGATGTTCCATTGTGGTAGGTAGGTAAACGGGTAAGTACCTAAAGCTGAATTGCAACGATGGAAAGCCGGGGCGCGTCACTGGCTGTGTATACATATATTATATGTATATAGAGAAGAGCTTTGTAGGTAGGTATACAATGTGATTTATTTATAAATAGGTAAATACGCGAGTAGCTAAATAAAATCTTGCATTTACCTAATACTGGACTGCGGACTGAGGACTAAGCAAGGCGAGAACTGTAAACTTTCTTTCGTGACTGGAAGAAGTTTGTTGTACTTTGCAAGGCATTCCTTACAAACTTCTATAATAACGAAACTCTACGCGAACGAAGTCACAGGCGTCGTTATATTTAGCTGCAGTAGGTATTTTTGGTTTAAACAATAAAAGTGACCAATAGCCAAAAAGTCTAACAGGTTATCACCATCATCAACAGCCTCCAGAAGTCCACTGCTGGACATAGGCCTCCCCACGTGGCCTCCATATGCGGTATAAGGTCTAACAGGTTTTATATAAAAACTCTATGCTCAGGTAACAAACACCTGTGTTCACCACACAAAATGTTTGATCTCGATAGGGATCGAACCCACGGCTTACGGCACAGAAGGCAGGGCTACTACCAGCTGAGCCATGACGCTCAATGAAAGTACCTAAAAGTAGTTAGTGATTTTGCGTTTTCCATTTTGCCAATCATTGGAGTGAGATCAGGCAGACCCTTAAAAACACCATTGTGTAACTTAATGGTTTTCTGGCTGTGGCTGAATTAGTTTTCATGGTGCAGCTGAGTCGTTGGTTAATTTGACAAATGATAGAACGACCTAAATTGGTGAATTTTAACATGAAAATATTTTTCTTTATCAAATTTGGTAAATTCATTTTTCATTTCAGATCAGTTCTACCAGACGTGAAAATAATCATTTTAAAATTAGTAGTTTACAAAATAAATAGGGCAACATTCCATATTTTTTGGCTAAAAATATGGAAATAATAATAATAATAATATAATAATATAATTCCAATCCTAATCTATATTTAATTGGAATTTTGACAGATAGAAATAGAAATAGAAATAGAAATAATTTATTTTGCGTCAACTTAAAATTAAAAGGTACAGGTATTTAACTTAGATTACATGACGGCAAAAAAGGTAGACCACTCAGCATTTGCTACAAGGGCATGGTAACCCTTGTAGCGCTGGTTTTCAGTGGCACCATAATATAATAATAATAAAACTAACGCTAAATAATAATAATGAAATATACCTTACACGAAATAAAACAATATTTGTTAAACCCAAAATCACACAGAAATATCAATTTAAAATAATAATAATAATAGTCTCTTTATAAAACAAAAACACAACAGTTTCTATTAAATTAAACAATCAAATGTTTTAACAAAAATTAACATTCTAAATTATAAATTATACAGTCTTCTCAACCAAATACAAACAAAACCTTAACTAAGTCTAAAGGAGCAAACATCAGAATAAGAACGACCACTTCATAGTACACATTTTTGTAGATTCAACAGGTATTTCTTAAGAGATTTCTTGAAAGAGCAAACGGTGTTTGAGTTTCTGATGGGGGGAGGAATGTTGTTCCAGCATTTCGTAGCAGCATATCGAAAGCTGCCACGAAATGCGGTCGTTCTATGTTTGGGGCAAATTAAACGTATGGCATAACGAGCGTGTCGAGCAGAGAAGTTTAATTTTTCATGCAAATATGATGGCTTATGGCTTTTAATGATACCGAAAAGTAGAGTTGCGAAGTGAAGAGTGCGACGAGAGGACATGTTTAGAAAACCTTGTCTGTTTATGTATGGAGAAATATGAGCTCTTTTAGGGATTGGGAAACAAAATCTGATGCAGGCATTTTGCACACGCTGAACAAGCTTCCTCGAACGGGCTAAAAGACAACCTCCAAAAACGTTATCGACATAATTAAGTTTTGAAAGAATAAGAGAATCACATAGTGTGATACGTAGGTTTGTGTCAAGATACTCGCGAACCTGGTACAATACAGATAACCTATAAAAGCAATTGCGGACAGTTTGGAGGACGTAGTTTTCAAAATGTAAAGAACCATCCATCAACAAACCCAAATTACGTACTTCCGTAACCTGTTCTATAGACACTCCCTTGATTTCAACTTTTGGATTACCTAAGAGTATTCTATGAATTTGGGTCTTCGATCCCAGAACAAGAAACTTTGTCTTGACTGGGTTGAGAACTAACCCGTTCGATGAACACCAATTGGCCAAATTACACAAATCAAGATTTAACATATTTACAGCATCATTAACATTAGTGGGCTTAAAAGATATGTACAATTGCAGATCATCAGCATAGACATGATATTTACAATTTTTAACATTAAGGATTATATCGGCACAGTAGAGACTAAAAAGTATCGGTCCCAAAATGGAACCCTGAGGTACTCCACGTGTCACAGGCATTGTATCAGATATGTGACTTGAACCATCTAGCTTGCGCACTTCCACCAGTTGAGAACGTTCGCTCAAATAGCTCGCAAACCATCTAATTGAAGCATTGTCGAAACCGTAGTAAGACAGCTTAGACAATAAAAGCGAGGTATTTATAGTATCAAAGGCACGTGAAAAATCTAAAAGTGTTAATATGGTTCCTTCACCTATATCTTGGGCAGCGAGTACATCATCTACTACATCTAATAAGGCTGTTGCAGTACTATGCCCCCTTCTAAATCCTGACTGTTTTTTAGGTAGTATGTTATTGTATTCTAAAAATTTTGTCAGTTGTATGCAAACCGCTTTTTCGACAATTTTAGATAAGAACGGTAAGATACTTATCGGACGTAGATCCTTTAAGTTAGTTGGATGGTTGTTTTTGGGTAAGGGTTTGATTATGGCCGTTTTCCATGAAGAAGGGAATTGGTTTGATGTTATTGACGTGTTTACTATTTCTGTTATTAAAGTAAGCGTTTGAGGAAGTGTTAATAAAATCATATCCATGGACATGCTATCTGCGCCTATCGCATTTGTTGAAAAAGATTTTAAAATTGTACTTACATCGTAATCATTGATGGGATGAAGGCTAAAAACAGATGAGCCATACCTATGATATTCAAAATAAGTTAAGCTGGATAAACTTATGGCACTGTCATCAGGCAGTGATAGAAAATGATTATTCAATGTATTGGAGTCTTGGAGATGCGATGGAAGGTCTATTGCGGATTTGTCCTTGAAATTAGCTACATTTCGCTTTATACTATTCCACAGGGCACGAGGGTTTTTCAAATTTAAGTTTACATTGGTACTAAAGTATGATTTTTTTTCGCTATAGAGAGCTTCGTTAACAATTCTTTTCAAATCCTTATAATAAATTTGATGGGCTTCAATATTGGTTAAACGACTTCGGGCGTGGGCTTTATCACGTGTTTTCATCATCTCCCTTATATTATACGTTATCCAGGGATACGTTGTATTTTTAATCAAAATTTTCTTAACTGGTGCATGCTTATCAAACAAATTCAACACATTGGATCCTAATCGCTCTACCATATCATCAACATCAGATCCTATAAAACCATTCCAGTTTATATTTTCTAGATCAAATTCAAACCTTTCCACATCTATATCTTTGAGCGGCCGGTAGACTACCCATTTAGGTGGTGGTTTCAGTTTTTTTATGCACAACTTACATGATAGAAAAGAATGCGAACTTAGATCCGGTATAAAGTCCACCTCTACATCAATAAGTGGCAAGTTTGAACACAATAAATCAATTAAAGTAGCGCTGTGATCAGTAAAGTGGGTAGGGACGTCAATGTATTGCACCAGTCCAAAACAGTTCAAAAAATCTAATACCTTTCTAGTATCTGAAATCGACTCCAGTAGATCCACATTAAAATCGCCTGTCAATACAATATGGTCAAAAGTAGAAAGAGAGGTAACTGTGTCCGTTAGCGCATCCAAAAACATCTCGACATTTTGCCATGGAGGACGATAAGCAGTGCCTATCGCTAGCTTGAGCCCGTTGACTGTGAGACGCAGCCAGATCTGATCCACGCCCGGGGTCACAGGGTGAGCGAGCAGGCGCGCGCTAACTCCGCGCTTGATGTAGAAGCCGACGCCACCACCGCGCTGGCGGCCACCGACGGCGCTGCCGTAGTGGCGCGGCGCGTGCCGCAGCTGGTAGCCGGGCAGCGCGGGTGCACGCGCCTCCTCGCCCTCCCGGAGCCACGTCTCATTTATCGCCATTATGTCCACTGGGTAACGTAACATAGCTACCATGAGTTCGTCATGTTTTGTGCTCAAAGAGCCCTTGTTCAATAAGCCGATTGAAAAGTATTTACTTTTAATGAACCTAATCATGAAGGAATTAAGAATTTGATCATACTTGCAGTTTAACAAATGAAGTCTAAGGTATGAAACGTGGCGCGCATCTACAAAATTAGATATTATCGTAATTAATGCCTCTCCCATCCAGTACCAGTATTGGTACTGAATCCAACGTTCTAGTCTCGCCGAACCACTGCGCTTTGTCTTATGAGAAACCTCGCAAAAACACTGCATACCATTACTTACAATATAACTTTTAAAATAAACATTACGAACATTTAAAATTAACGATTCTACTTTTTTGGTATGACAAAAACGTTTCATGAAAATTAAATTAGTATTGCACTTATCACTGATAATGTTATTAAAACTGTCTGTAAAGAGATCAAAAGAAAAAGAAGAGATCACTACGATCGGGAATAAGTAATAGGGCAGATCGCTATTTGATCTACCTACTGACCGCCAACTGGCCGTGCACCAAAAACCTTAGCTAAATCGTTTTCTGACCGAATGCGGCTTGAAGGCTCCCCGTATTCGCGTCTCACAAAAATCGCGCCATCCCGGGTCCACGCGAACCTCCATTGAAGGCGGCGGGTCTCCTCGCGCGTACGGCGAAATAACATTCTGTTGGCGCGCGTCAGCCGCTCATTAACGTAGAAGCGGCGTAGGGGTCCCGGCAGGCCGAGGCCGGTGGTGTCGGCGCCCCGTCGCACGCGCGCCGCGCGCAGGAGTTCATCGCGTTGAGAACGCCGTAGTACGCGCGCCACAAGCAAGCGCGGCCCGGACTCGTCACCGGGGGCGGCGGCAGCACGCGCAGGGCCGGCAGAGGGGACGCGGGCGCCGTCCACCTGCTCGCGGATGGGGCCGACCCGCATCGCACTCACGACATCGCTGTCTGCGAGTTTAACGCCGAGCTTGCTGGCGACCAGCGTGACAACATGCACGGGATTTTCTCCGACCGCCTCGGGAATGCCTGAAATATCGACTTCGCATACTAGTGATTCTTGTTCCCTATCGTTCAGCTCGTTTCTCAGTCGGTCGACGGTTTCAGCTAGGTCATTAACCCTATCGTCTGCTTTCTCGGTCACGCCCTTCTCAATCAACGAAATTCTTCGATCCCTATCGATAAGTTCATTTTTCAGCCAATCGACGGTTTCAACAAGGTCATTGACCCTCTTGTCAGTTTTTTCAGACAAGCCCCTTTCAAACAGCGAGATTCTTTGCTCCATCTTATCACATCGAGTGTTAAATTTCTGTAAGGAGGAGGAGAGCGTGTCTATTTTTGTGAACAGCTGTTGGGTGAAAGATGACAATTGACTAGCAATGTACTCTTTTAATGCGGTTGTTATTTCTATGGCCGATTCACCTTGAGAGCTGTCGTTGTCAGAGCAGACACTAACGCCTTTGCGTGATCTTTGTCGCAAAGTAACGTTTTGATAAGGGTCGATGACCTCATCGCTACCCACAACGGGGCGGTCTGTTACCGGAGTGCCGGAGTTGTTTGCGGCATTGGTACATTTTTCCGTGATTTTTACAGGCCTCACCAAAGAACTTGATGGCAATGGCAATGCTCCCATTCGAGTATGCTTGCTGGCTAGGTAATTTCGCCTAACGCATATGTCACATTTCCAATTCGCCTTACGGTCAGCATCTAGCAAATAAAACCTTCTCTCGTAACCTTTGCACTCTAAATGAAAATGCAGGTTGCAATCTATGCAGTACAAAAAAGCTCTTCCCTTTATCAATTGTTTGCATTTGCCACAGCTTCGTATAACAGGCGGCGGTGTCATCTTGCAAAACAATCACCAAAACAAATCCAAATCCAAGCCAAGCGTCCATACACCAAACACCAATAACAAAAAAGCAATTACAGTGCTGAATGCGAGTTGTAGCGTCTAGCGGGTACGTGTTTCGACGCGCTGTTGGAAAGCGTTTCAAGCGCCAGAGCGGTAATGGCTTGGGCACGCGCGTATGTTTGCGAGTGACAAAAACTTTATTTGAAAATTTTAATTTGCAAAAATATCACTGATAGATAGTGTTTTCACGGGATCACTTATAGTAGTAACACAGTAATAGTCTTATAGTTCACGGTTTAAGAACAAACAGCACTTGTAAGTAACTTTTAACAATATTTCTGATTAAAATTAACGGAGCAATACAACGATCCGCGCGCCTACGTGATCGTACGTGGTCGTGGATCGTACGTGGTACGTACGCTTTTGATAGTCTTTGGATTAAAATTCAAAACTTAAAATTGGGATTGAATCTCAACTGAAATTAAATTCTGTTTAAAGAACTCGATTTTAATCTCAATTTTATGTCAGTAACCCTGTTGAATAGATTCACCTAAGTTGGTGGCACCACCGCACGCTGTAACATAAAATATTCGTAGCTTTGTTTTGGCCTAAAAACTCATTCAAAATTGCCTCCCGGCTATAATTATGGTAAAACACCTTTATTATTTACGTTCACAACACCGCAAAGAATAAATTTCCTCAGCTATTACGTATTCTGACCGCTCCATAATAAATAACAATGTTGACTATACGTAATCCTCATCCTCGCTTGGGGCAAAAAAATGAGTTTATATTGGCCGTGAAACAAAAGAAGAATAGGAAAAAAGAACCGTCACGTGAGTAATGAAAACCGTGCGATTACTTACGAACGACGTACGGAGTTGATGTCGTGTGGTTTGCAACAAGAGTGTCTGCAATAATTGCTACCAAGCAACATGCGATGAAAGAAAAAAAAGGAATCAGTAACACGATGAGAAGAAAAAGCTACCAAGCAGATACTTTGTGTACGGATAATATTAAGTTTAAAAAAATTTAAAAAGTACAAATGAATTGAGAACCATTTTTATTAGTAGTAGCTAGTAGCTAGTATTGGCGTGAAAACCCGCTTGAAGCCCGCTTTTGAATAAATTTAGCAATATTTCTCAACTGTTCGTTATATCTACCTAAATTATGTGGTGCAAACTACTACAATTCGCATACTGGCTAATGACTTACTTTGTGTCTAGAAAATACAAAATAAACTAGATCCCCACGCGCTGCCTGGTGCAAATTTACATTTAAAATTTGGATCTCCATTGTTCTAACTTTATACATATTTGAAAGTCTAATATTTTGATTGATTGAATATTATTTGCCTGCTTAAAATACTGAATGTAGAATTATTTAAATTATAAACTTAGGAAATCTGCAACAATTTCTAACAAATAATATTTGTTGTACATGAATTGTTGTAGGTTTAAATATCAGCCTTGAAATATAAACAAAGACATTCATCAAACTGTTTATTTCCTGCTGAGTTGTTTATAAAACGTCACTAAGTAGTTTTAGTACAGACTCTATATGACAGACACTGTATGACTGTTAGAGTACAGACTCTAACAGTCATACAGTTATCGAAGATTTGCGTAGCGTTGTGTAAGAATGGCCTTATGCTTATCTCGGTCAAAATTCATGCGAGACGCAGTTTTACGTACTGACGAGGTGGAATGATATTCTAGAACAAAGAAGTGTCGCCGCCAAGCAGCGTTTCTGTGTTTCGGTTTGAAAGGTGTGGGTGCCGGTGAAATTACTCGCACGTGCGAGGCTGAACATATGTACGCCTCAAGTTGATGGACGCAGGGCAATGCATCGTAGAGCCTTTTCTTGCGTGTGTTACCTGTAGGCCTATCATGATCTCTGTCTGGCTCTGTCTCTGGTTTTGAGTCTGTGTGAGTGTTGACTAAATAAATCCTACGTCAAAACGTCACACACACAGTGTAATGCACTTGTGGGCACTCACACAGACTCAAAACCAGAGACAGAGCCAGACAGAGCTTGTGGTAGGCCTACTGCGAGGCAGTGTTTGTTGTAGACAATGGTTACCACTTAACATTAAGTGTGCCAAATTATATTTGCATCAAAAAGTTGTATGAAAAAAAAACAGCGCATTCAAGCTGGAGGAATCTGGACAACAATGTCCGATCATCTTTGACTTTGATTAAGGTATGAAGTATATTCTATGACCTCCAAAAACAATAATATAAATTAAGACAGCATATTATATAAATATCTAGAGACAAATCACAAAGTAATAGCGGTTCAATAGGTAGATTAAAACAAAAAGTTTGTCCAACTTTATTTTTTTGGTCGAGAAATTCTAGTCGATATCTAACTAAACTAGTTAAAACTTTCCGAAATTCAAGTTAAAACCTATATTGACCGCAGATGAAAAAGAGAATTCGAAAAGTCGAAAAAGTCAAGCTGCTTGATTGACTTTTAGAGTGACCGTGGAGGTGTTGGGCCGAACTTTATTTACTGCAACACTTTTTTAATTATTTTTATCTTTGATAGATGATTATAAGCATGGTATCCCTCTTAAGGCTGATTTTTTCATCTACAGAGTAACGCTTTTTTTCTAATAAAAAATTATAGTCCTTGTTTTCCCTCTTCCTGCTGCCTTGCCTGCTGTGTTACCTTGTCCTTGTTTATTGTTGTGTTTGGTTGAGAAGGATATATTTTTATCGACGGTATATGCAAGGTGCCAGCACTCTCAAAAAGTAAAGGAAAACATCGTGAAAAAAACCGGCATTTCGTAGAACCTATAATTCTAAAACAAGAAGTGTCAAGTACACGAAGGAGCCTCTTTGAGGTGCACTTGAAATCCTTTCACCACACTGGATTGAAAGAACCAATGACCCTATAAAAAAATTACACGAGAAAAAGAAGACGGATTAAATCTATAGATCGCAAATTTTGCCATTATTAATATTACTTTCCTATAGCTTGCGCACATCTAAGCGATCTGCGAGAGCCATCAGTGAAACTCTATCATATCGAAATTTGACAGCGTTTCACTAATCGCCATCGTCATCACCTAGATATGCGCAGGCCTGAAATGACTGCTAAGTCTGTTGTTGTTGTTGTTGAATTTGGGACGCTTGCGACATAAGTAGCCGTCGAAAGATAAGTAATCAGAGAATCGCTGAGCCGCATAACCCTTGACGAATGGATTCGAGCGTAAAAAACATCTGCTGTACAAAGGCCCGTTTTCTTTTGCTGCATTATTTGTAATAAAGTTCATTTTCTCGCGACGACCCGAAGATAATTGATAGAACGGCTCCCAGTAGGCTTACCACAAGCTCTGTCTGGGTCTGTCTCTGGCTCTGGTTTTAAGTCTGTGTGAGTCCTGACTAAATATAAAAAGACCAGCGGATCTCATGTTCTGGACGTTATTACCCCATAAGACCTGTAAACACATGAAGCAATGAATAAATGAATATGAATAAATAAATCCTTGGTTGAAACATCACACACACAGTATACACGGTCAAAACTCACACAGACTCAAAAGCAGAGCCAGACAGGGCTTGTGATAGGCCTTACAGGTGGCATTTTTGAATAAAATTACCATTTACATCTGTCCAAGACAAAGAAATGTCAATTGTTATTGCTTTTAGAACTCGGTTGACTTTGACTTTGGTAGGACAAGGTTTGAATGTCATAGAAGCTTGTACAGGACAGTGACACCAACTGATCTGTTCAGCTGAACACAAGGGAACTAATAAGTATCGTTAATTCATTTTATTTCTTTGCTATAAAGTTACTTTTATTTTTATTAGGCACTTTATGGTGTCCTTTTTAGGGTTCCGTAGCCAAATGGCAAAAACGGAACCCTTATAGATTCGTCATGTCTGTCTGTCTGTCCGTCCGTATGTCGCAGCCATTTTCTCCGAAACGTATTCTGTGAACCGCATTAAGATTTTAACACAAAAATAGAAAAAAAACTATACAATTTGGGGGTCCCCATACTTGAAACTGAAACTCAAAAATTTTTTTTTCATCGAACTCATACGTGTGGGGTATCTATGATTAGGTCTGTCCCCCCCCCCCCCTCTAGCTTCTAAAATAAGAGAAAGATAAAACTATAAAAAATATACGTTGTACATTACTATGCAAACTTTCAACGATATTTGGTTTGAACGAGATCTAGTCAGTAGTTTTTTTTTATACGTCATAAATCGTAAACTGCAATTTACCTTTCGACGAACTACAAGAACCTTTATATTATGTTACTTGATGCTACGGAACCCTTCATGGGCGAGTCCGACTCGCACTTGGCTGCTTTTTTTGCTTTGCTTAGTGGTTGAACGTAAATTGTACAATTTTAGTGGTACAGGAATTTATGGTAAGTTTCGAGATCTAAGGTGAAACAGAAATAAGTTAGACATTACGGCATGGGATAAAAATAGATTTGAAAGGTCGCCAAGGCATGCGCGAAATAGATCAAAGTAACCAAGAACAAAACCGGAATTTCCGTGACCCATTCAAAGAATAGAATTCAGACAAACTTTAAGTTGTGTATTTAAATACGACTTGTCGCCACTTACAATAGAATATTAATTTATTGTGGTCTAAAAAAAGTATTTAAAAATCTAGAGGCTCACTGGGTGGTCTTATCTCTGTGTTTAATCTTATCATTTAAAGCGATCTCTTCCAACTGTCTTAGCAGTATGGACGCTGCGTGATTTGTCGCTTCAATGACTCAAGTTCTCATGCCTACAGTTCACGGTTTCCTGGTAAAGATTGCTGTTAGCGGTAGTGCCACTCATTGTATTACTGTGACTGTTTATTTTTAACCCGCGGCTTAGCCAGCTCCGCACGTGTTGACCATGTCTTTCCAGTGGATTAGGCCGAGCTGTCATGATGGTATAGGTGCTGGGCAAGCCTATTTCATCTAAAATCCTGTCCCAGCCACTATATATAGCGTCCCGCAAATAGGGCTTATGTTGCCAGTTGCTCCTAACGCTATATAAATCATCTACAATAGATGCAAAGTCAAAGTCAATAATTTTTTATTCAGTACGATGCCGATGCAAGAATCACTTTGAAACGTCTTAAAGCTAGGTGAGTCTAGGTGCCAGTTCCACGCGACCAAGCGTAGAAGAACAGGCAACAAACTACGTCTCGGTTCCTACCGTTTTTTTATATGAAAAAAAGGCCTGTGTGTGTGTTATTTTTAAGCTAAAAATTCCTACTTAGTCTGTCATGGTAATTAATAAAGAGTTATCTATCTATCTACACTTGTCCACTAATCTCGTGTGAAGACCACGAATGCAAAACGATTCGTTTCGTATATTCTTCAATAAGGCTTCGCGCCTTGTTCCCCGATTATTATAGGTTTTTTGCCCCGGGAAAGTTCAAACTCTTTAATGCTTCATCGCATTGTAGATTCACTTATTTTTAATACGGTTTAAACCATGATCACGACGGGATTTATCGAAAAAAATAATTTAACTTGTTACGTTGTTCCAATCTTTAGTCACGCACGATCGCCCCGGTACGGTCTTTGACCCTATCGAAAGTCGCGTCTGATAATTTTATCCTAACTTTTGTATCTTTCCCTTTTTATCTTAACCTTTACTGCTTGGAAATGTAAAGCGGAACTAAGACTCTTTCTGTGTAGGAGTACTAAAGTTAGTAATTAGTTACTGGGTGCTTTTTATTGGAACTTTAAACTACAATTGGTACGGTTGTAGGCAATAAGTATTATTGCACATTGGCTTTTCGGATTTGTAGAGCTTCATCTCTTTTTGACGCATACTTCGCCATATGAAGTCGAAATTAACCGATGCAATATTTGTTGCAATATTTGTTGCTTATTCATACCACATTAGCTTTCTCCTTGTCTGCTTAAACACAAACCGAGACACGAATCTATTATGAATAGCCGCCGTCAAAAGATAAAAGCTTTTATCATTATCGTGAGCAGGCAAAATCGTCTCAAACGTCAATCAACGTTAAAAATCGAACCTGTCTTTTTTTCTTTTAAACACTTGGATGCGTTCTCACGGAAATAGCCTTAGACAAAAAGTTTGGTCAACGCCAAACGCCACCTAATTTCGGCAAACGTGCCATACCGACTTTCAAGTCAATTTCGTACCGATGATTTTAGTAATTTGAGATCCATGACCCTACTTAATAGGACTACCAGTCTGTGTGAGTGCTCACCAGTGCATTATACTGTGTGTGTGTGACGTTTTGACGTAGGATTTATTTAGTCAACACTCACACAGACTCAAAACCAGAGCCAGACAGAGCTTGTGGTAGGACTACTGCTTATTATACTGGTGTTTGAACCAAGTTTGAAACATACTATCTAGTAATAAAAGCTTTTTCTGTATATTTTCCACCGTCTTTTTCAGGAAACTTTGCATTTTTGCAAGCTTTTTGTATCCACACTCGTATTTTAAACAGGTGTTATGTCTTGTTTCAGGTAAGCATAGCAAACAGAACGGATGAATCAACTAACGAAGTGGTATAATTTGGAAACGGGCTGCAAACACTCGTGTGCTATTAAACTGTGGAGCTTGCGCCCACAAACGGTGAAGGAAAACATGATAAGTAAAGTTAGTATTCTAGCAGTGTGAATTCTGATTACATGAGTTTGAAGAGTACAGATTCGGTTTTTATCCTTCCCGTTTTTCTTTTACACAAAAGAACGGTAGGAACTATGGCATAAGTTTTTCACTCATGTTCTCTTATGTCTGGAAGGTATACAAAAGATCATAAGACCAGTCATAAGAGATCTGAGTGTTGGGCAACGAAAGAGACGGGTGAGAGAAGAGTACACGCTGTTGAAATGCAAATGGTATAGTAATAGGTTAGCATAGTATGGACATGCCATGCGGAGAGATGAAAGTCATATTACAAGAAAAGTGTGATGAATGTGTATGTTGGTTATGGGAGAAAAAGTAGACCAAAGAAAAGATGGTTGAACTGTGTCAAAGATGATGTCATCTTACTGCTCACTCATTTCTTGCTCATGTGAGCAAGAAAGGAGTGAGCACTGTGATGACGAATGATAGAGGTGAGTGGAGGAAGGACACCTTTTCTGCCGACCCCACTTAGCGTGGGATAAGGGTAGGAAGATGATGGTATTCTTGTAAATCTTGTCTATTACAAAGTGATCCTTTGTATTCACTGATTTAATTAAATAAAAACTTTGACTTAAACCTTCCCATTTTATCACGGATAAAAAAAAGCTGCATAGCTTACCATAATATTTATACTCGTCGGTACAAACATGTGACACAGTAGCAAATTCAGACCGCTATTAGGTACAAGCAGGCCTCAAAAGTTGCCACACTCATTCGAACTTTACTCCTTATCCCGTTGAGTTAAGGTCGATAAACTAGAGGCATTTAGCAACTTTTGCGTCGGACTGTATCCACGCTCATTAGGCAACGTACCCAGTGTAATTACGGACCGGCGCCGCAGAATTGCGAATAGTTGTATAGAACTGGCATTTACATTATTAAAACAGAGTTCATGTCATTTCAAAAGGATTTGTTCGATTTAGCTGCCAATAATATGACACTTGCAAGTATTATTTTTGTTGTATTTGACCATGAAATGTATGTATTGTATGTGAGTTGTGGTCGGTACTTTCCCGGATAAAAGTCTGTGCACACCTAGGTCGCTGGCGATAGCGATCGCCGACGCCAGTGACCTAGGTGTGCGCAGGCCTTGAACTGTTTTACAATAATCTCTACTAAGGTACATGGTCTTTTTTTTTAAACTATCATCGCTTCTAACACATTTTTTATGAATAACGGGATATTTACCATGATTTAATTTTATCACAAAATTAAATCATGGTAAATATCCCGTTTTCATAAGAAAATAAATTTATTTGACGTACACGTAAGACAAATACATTTAAGCACATAGAACGGACAGCTGCAGGCAAGGGAAAACGTAGGTGCAACATTATCTGTGTACCAATATCGACAATGCAAACTCTAAGAAACTGGGTCCCAAAAATAAAGCAAGGTACTTACATACTAAACGATCACTTCTACCCAAATTCAATTCCCTAATTCAATCTCTCACAGTGTAAGCCACTTTGCCCAGTTTATAGCAAATAGATAAACAACATAAAGCTATATACCATTTATGAGATGTTGAGAACGTAATAACGTTTTCGGACTACTAAAAAGGCAGGCGGTTTCGGGGAGTTTTTTATCGTTTTCGACCTGCAAAGGTTTAACCACTGGACTTGTGCCGAAAGCTTGAAGTCAATTGCCTTTACAATTCGGCCATGGCACCAGTTAGCTAAGTTCTTTGAGCACCAGCCGCAGTAAGGGTTACTTCATCAGGAGCTTGTTTTATAATTTCGTGTACTCTCTTCTCATCGTGTCACTGGTTCTTTCGACCCAAGTGTGGTGAAATAATTTAAGTGGACTTCAAAGAGGGCCTTTTGTGCACTTGACACATGTTTCAATTTCGTATAGTAGCGCGTACACAACATTAAGTTTGATGATAAAAAATGATCGATGGGTCCATCTGTCATCATTATAGGCACGCACAATTACAAACATACAATTTTAAAATTAAGATAATAATATTTTTAAATAATGCGTGATAAAATCGTTGCTGTATGACCAATCCAAGTACCAATCAATCCAAATGGTGATTGAGCAGCACTCTGCGCCTGCTATAGCTTTCTGTCATGTCATGAGATAATCGACACAAACGATTTTTCATTGCATTTTGACAGATCTTGCGTACGACTTGTCCGGTGGGTGTATAGTTCTTGGCACGTCCTCGGGGTGAATAAAATTGAAAGGCTTTGGTTGGTCCGCAGCCGTGCAGGACCGCACCGTGAAACCAGACGCGCGGTAATTCTTTCAGTAATTTTCATTGTTCAACGAATAAAATTTTATATTTTCGGTGCCCAATGGCGAGTAATTTATAAAAAGAATATTTAAAGGGTCATGGAGTCTGTCAAAAAAAGGTTAAACCTGACTTATGGCCGGAATTCACGAGGCTAGTTTTTCAAGCCAGGATAATAAGCTAGCAAGCTAAAAGCTCAAAACCAGAGCCAGAGACAAAGCCAGACAGTACATGTGGTAGGGCTCCTGTTTATACGAAGCTAGAACTGCTAGCTTGCTAGCTTATTACTTATATCTTGCGACCCTGGCTTAACTGCTATATGAAAAACTAGCGGCCGCCCGCGGCTTCGCTCGCCCCTTTGCTGTCACTCCCCGTTGATTTTTCTCTTAAAAGTTTTTCCTCTTTTTCTCCGCTCAGGGGAATAATTTTCCAATTTCCTTTCTTAGTGCACCCTTTTGCTATAAAAGGAACATACCATCCAAGTTTCATGCTTCTAGGACTTACGGTTTAGGCTGAGCGTTGATTGTCAGTCAGTCAGTAACGTAAGAGTTTTATATATTTAGAAGAAGATTAGATAAAGCTAGTTTTTTTACACAAATCTTAAACTGCTATAGCTTAGCTTACTAACACGATCTTGCTATCCTGGCTTAAAAAACCAGCCTCATGTGTCCCGGCCATTAGTTGTTACTGTATCTAATATTTGAAAATTTTGTAAGGTACTTAGTTTTAAGGTATTCCCTTCAACAGAAGGATTTGGCAACATTACAAGGTTTTAGAACGAATTTTAAAACGACGATGTGGAAAAATACCGCAGAAGCGAGATAGCTTACCACACCGAGCTCCATAGTCCTTTAGGCCGGCTCTGTATCTAGCTCTGGTTTTGAGGCTTCGTGAGTGGTCACCAGTGTAGTATACTGTGTGTGTGACGTTTCGACGTAGGATTTATTTAGTCAAGACTCACATAGACTCAAAACCAGAGCCAGACAGAGCTTGTGGCAGGCCTATATCACATCACAATACTAAAACTAAAAGGGTGTTATTATAATCCTGTCGCAACGCTGGAGTAGTTAAATCGTGTTTTGTCACATTTGTTCGAGTTGACAATTGCATGTCAATGCAAGAGACAAAACACGGATCAACTAGTCCAACGCTATGCCAGGATTATAACGGATCAGAGGATGTTGAAGTTTGTTTGTAAAAAACTTTACGCGAACGACTTCGCGTGGGATTCCACTAGTTTTAAAATATTTAAGACGACGTTTCTTAGCATTTAATAGGACGTATTTTAGCCAAACCGTAGCACAAATCTTTCCCAAAATCTTTGTCACACCTCAATAGGAAATGGTTCCACTGCGGTATTATTATTTTCCATAAGTTCCAACTACTACGTTACGGCCACTAGAAACTTCAGGAAGACCGTATTATTAGATTGCAAACAATCTGACATTATGTGGGTCTTCTGGACCCACTCCAAGTCGTAAACTCTGTACGAACTGCAAGAGATTTGGTGGCCCTTTTTCGGGACAACGTAGTAGATTAGATAACGCTCCAACTAGCTGTTAGTACACAAGTGAAGATTAAAAATCTTGAGAAACCGATTTCATTGCCAAACTACTGTAAGCCTACCACAAGCTTCGTTTGGCTCTGTCTCTGGCTCCTGTGTTAAAGGGCCCTTAGTCAATCTCAAAGAGATCTCGGATCTCAAACGCAGGTGATCGCAGCGTGTGACAGTGCTGTTCGCACGTTGTTCGTTCGATCAGTGGGCTATTCCTTCAACACAACTCGTTCAGGAAATCGCTGAATACGTTGTGAGTTTTCGATTTTTATTTCAAAAAGTTGAAAATCGAACGCGGATTTGGAGCGATCACTTGAACAAGAGGTGTTGTAGGAATAGCAGAGTAGTTTGCAGGCTGTTCGCTGCGGTGTAGCCGATCCATTAGATAATTGCGGGATTTCTAGTGATATTTGGGAAACTTAGAAGAAGAAAATCCCGCTACCGTTATATTCCACGAAAATCATCTGAGTACCAGCTTTTTTCCACTGCAAAATCAAAAGAAAATTGTTCCCTGGACGCTTTTAGCATTAATATTTGTAGGCAATGTAACTTTAGACGTCGCACTCAGTAGCTCTACTTGGCGAGGAGCCAAAGCGAGGGATCTAGGTAAATAGTATTATAATGCTGGAGGATGATGCGTGATCCACAGCCAAATGCCTGGATTTGGGACAAGCCTAGAGGGAAACGAAGCTTGGGGTTTTTTTTCTACTGTTCGAAGGACTTCAGGCAGAGTTTATAGTTGTGTATGTTCAAATCGTCCGTCCATCTGGTGGGCACCCTTCTTTTCGTCTTCCGGTTCGTGGTTGCCATTCGAGAACCTTTATTCCCCAACAGTTGTCAGTTCTTCGAGCTATATGACCTGCCCATTGCTACTTCACCTTACTAATTCTAAGAGCAATGTCGAATAGACTAATTAATAATTGTTCTGTGTTGTATGTAGGAAGTAGGTGGATGGAAAGAGCTCCAAATCGTTCTTTCTGGAAATGTGTAGGGGAAGCCTATATCCAGCAGTGGACTTCAGATGATGATGATGATGCCTCAGAGCTTGCATGTTGTTCTTAACGTGCGTGACCTGCGATGTAATGTTTTATAGCGACGATTAGGATAACCACTTATCATCAGGTCGTAACATGACATCTCAAAAAATCATACAAAAAAGTGGTAGGAACCAAGCCGTTTGTTTGTTGCCTGTTCTTCAAGGCTTGGTTGCGTGGAACTAGCACTCACCTAGCTTTAATACGTTTCAAAGTGATTCTTGTGATACAACTGGATACAAAATAATTCTTGGATTATATTTTGTTTTCCATCAGCAAGATGTATTAAAAACGCAATATATCTCATTAATATATATTTTCTCTATTAGAATTCAGAGTTTACGACAAACACGATCAATTTATAAATCATAGCATTTATCTGAGACTGTAGGTATCTTCGGTAACTAGGTTCGTTTCCTGCCAGGAAAGGTACCTACCTC
The DNA here is from genome assembly GCA_947578465.1 of Thera obeliscata. Classification (NCBI taxonomy): domain Eukaryota; kingdom Metazoa; phylum Arthropoda; class Insecta; order Lepidoptera; family Geometridae; genus Thera; species Thera obeliscata. The sequence goes on from OX387915.1 coordinate 22,456,819, forward strand.
AGTAGCAAATTACCATAATGAACTGGTACAGTACACGGCTTCTGGCGCAACCTAGAAAGGTAAAATCACCACAATCTTTGTAATATTAAAAATACTAGCAGTTGGTGCCCGAGCTTCGCTCGGTATATTGTTTTGGTAAACTGTTGTTGTGAATTATATTTAAATACGAATTACTTACATTCTGATTAAATATTAATATTTTTCGATCATACCTACATAGTAATAAACTCCACTACTCGTCAATAGATGGCGTTCTCTGTCCCACTAACTCATGACTTAATCAACAGATGGCGCTAGGAGTTATGATTTTATGATAAAGTTGATTATTTACTTTACAATTAAGGGGACATTTTCTAAAAATGAATCCTAGCTAGATCGTTTTATCGTCCCCGAAAACCCCTGTATAATTAATTTCATGAAAATCGTTGGCTCAGTTTCCGAGATCCTAAATATATATATACAAGATTTTCTCGTTTAAAGGTATAAAATATTATAAAAAATAAATATATATATTATTATAAAAAAACCACAAGCAAAAAAATTGCATAGTATCAATAGCGCGATCTGGAATTCAAATAATTTTTTTTATTAAACTAGCTGATAGAACAAGCGTTATGCTAAGTCCTGACGTGCGTGAACTAAGAGGCAATGCTTTATTATAGGCGATGTGGTTACCACTTAACATCAGGTGGGCCATAAGCTTGTTTCATCAGCTCGTTGTATAAAAAAAATAGATTTTGTAAACTGTTGTGTCTGCCTGTTAACGAATACAAAACACAATTCTTATTTCAATTAAACTACTATTTTCTTAATGAGCCACATCAGTAGTCGAGCACTGTAGCAATAAACTCAACCAATCAATGTTCGCTGTTCAGGCTTTTAGTATTTGCTACAAGGTCTTCTCGATCATTACGTGACATTCACATTAAAATGGAAGATAGGTAAATTATGTACCTACTGTACATTTAAGTACCTACAGTATATTTAAGTACCTACAGCCTACCTAGATAAAGTACCTACTGAGGTGACGCGAAGGTGAACGCTTCCGTTTGGCACTGATGTGGATCAGATGAGCTAACTCCAGATCGTTTGTAACGGTCTGCAGATAGCTCAACTGTTACGTGAGTACAGTACATGTTGTAATAATTGCAATAATAATTACCTATTGTAAGTATTTTTTCTCTCGGGGATCTCGGGTTGTATTTTTTTAAATTGTGTTACCACTCAACCTCTTCCTCCCACCTGAGGTTACCTATTCCTAAAATAGATTTTTCTACATTATAAAAAGTACATCTTTCCATTAGGTACTATCAACTACAATCTCACCTGATGATGACTGTAGAATACAATATTGTAAATGTGTATTTTGTTAGGAAACTTGAAATTTGGTTTTCAATTTGTTGGAAACAAATTGTTACACGAACATCAAAGAACATACATCATCAGAATGTACTCTTTAATTACTTAATCCCTCAGCCCGGACGGGAACGATGTATAGGAAATTCCGGGGTTTTTCACGGATCACTAGCCGGGAAAGCTAACCGCGCCCGCACACCCTATTACTATAGAATCGCAATCGTTGCGACGTGAGCCGTATTACGGGCGCGCTCACTTGATTCTTTTTTAGGGTTCCGTAGCCAAAGTAGGTCTATCTGTCCGTACGGATGGCGCAGCCACTTTTTTCCGAAACTATAAGAACAATACTGTTGAAACTTAGTAAGTAGATGTATTCTGTGAACCGCATTACGATTTTCACACACAAATAGATTTTGGGATTTGGGATTTTGAAATAAATTTTGGGGGTTTCTCATACTTATTACAGAAACTCATAATTTTTTTCTCATCAAACTCATACGTGTAGACCTATGGATAGGTCTTCAAAAATGATATTGAGTTTTAATATTTTTTTATAAACCTAATAGTTTGTGTGAAAGACACTTCCAAAGTGGTGAAATGTCCCCCTCCCCCCTATAACTTCTAAAATGAGAGGATGATAAAACTAAAAATACACAATAATACTACATTACCATGCAAACTTCCACCGAATATTGGTTTAAACGAGATATAGTAGTAGTTTTTTTTAAAACGTTATAAATCGGATACCGCAATTCACGTTTCATTCAATCAACTCAAAGATTAAGTTATATTTTGTTACTTGCTGCTACGGAACCCTTCATGGGCGAGTCCGACTCGCACTTAGCCGCTTTTTTTATGACTTCGTTGCGTACAGGATTTATGAAGGCGGTTTTTAGCTGCGGACGAATTGACGCTTTGGAGTGAATTGCGTGGGAATTTTGTCCAGTGATGGAGGAAAATAAATACGAGTAAGCTTAGCGAGTAGTGTTTGTCATCAAGTCAAGAATCAAGCAGGCAAAGGCGGAAATTGGTGCTGTAAGTTCTAGTTTTTCTCGTTAAGCCATGACGGAGGAAAGGTGGCTTGAACATTAAAACACTTTCTAATTTTTTACAAATATTATTTTTGATCAAATTTCTAATTTTCAGATTTTTCCATCGACGGAATAACACAAATCACTGACAAGCCTAAAATTTAGATGAACACACACGCACACATATTTACACGACGGATACATATAATTGATACTAGAGCGGGATTGAAAATCCTTTTCGAGCATAACACATAGACCTAACAGAACGACACCGAGCGACGGTCACTTTCCATTTACAGCCATAGAATCACTATTATACCCTCACCAGAAGGCACCATGGCACCGCCATTCAAGAGTCCTGGAAAGCGATTGTTTTCCTGTAATATTCAATAAAACCCCTATAAATCGAGTTCGTTCTAAATTGCAACATGAGATAGACTCCAAGTACATATTTCAAGTGTCGTAGACGGTAGCGCACCGAAAAGATATTTTACGTCATAATAAAAAAGAAATATGGTGGTCCGAGGTGTTTATAGATGGAAATTACTGTTGCGCTCGTAAAATAAATGGCAATCATGAAACAGAAGTGAAACTACATTGATTTCTTTAAAAACGAGAGACTCCATCAGTTTTGTGGCCTTTTTACTATGTTTTCTGCTCGTTCATTCGTTTTGTGTGCAATAATTTTGAATGGGATGAATAGTAATAATAAAATCCCAATATTATGATTGTATTGGTATAGTTAGGTTCATAAGTTTCTTATTTTAAATTTAGCAAAGAAAAGTAAATTTTCAGACACTGAATAAACATCTCAGTTTATCACGCCATGTTTGTTCTCAATGGGGATTGAACCCACGGTCTACACCATATAGAAGGCAGAGCTACTACTAACTGACCTGAGCTATGTTTTTTACAATTTATAGACTTGCGTTTGATCAAAAGATCACCACGAAGAAAACAAAAGATCACTCCGCGATCTTACCTGTGGGGCGATCTTTTGTTGCAATCAAAATCTAGTCGCATCTGTATGTTTTGATATAATTTTGAGCATCGATTGCAATAAATTGAAACAAAAAAATGTCGTTGACAAAACTGAAAGCTGACGTAGTAAACATGAAATAGCAAATAGGAACTTCGCTTTGTAAAACTAGTATAACAAAACAGATAGATTGGCCGAAAAATGATGGCAACAAGAAATGTAATCGCTGCTCCTTGTTAGTATAATATTTTTGACTGCAGCATTACACAATCGCCGAGCAGATGTTAATTGTAGTCATATTTATGCATTTATGTATACACATCGCGTATTCTAGCTGCATATTCGACTAAGCGCAATTTGTGTGTTTCAGTTCTACACACTATAACATTATAAATGTATGTTGTTGTGTTGGTTATGAGGTGTAAAGTTGAGCGAAACCGTATTATAAATAATAGTAGACATGGGAACTAATATATTTCGGCAGGTTTGCGAGTGCTTGTGAATTCGCGGGAATTTAGTGGAATAAAGTTTTGGAGTTTCTTTACTTATCGCTATAGAAATAAATATAAATATTGTGGACAATCCACATGACACTATCTAGTCCCAAATTAAGCAGAGCTGGTACTATGGGAACCAGATCGCTATTATAATACCTACATAACTATTTTAGTAAATACGTACTTTGAATACAATATGACACCCCAGATAGAGAACAAACATCGGTTTTCATCACACAATTATTTGTTCTCGGCGGGGATATATATATTTTAAAAAGAAATCACTTGACAGGAGATATGGCGAGTTTCATTAAGTCATGTTTTGTTGCATTTGGTCGAAAGCACTGTGTTACGACAAAAAGAAGGTGTGGTAGGCACTACCTAGTTTGTTTAATGACCTACCACAAGCTGTCTGGCTCTGTCTCTGGTTTTGAGTCTGTCTGAGTGTTGACTAAATAAATCATCGTTAGCCACATTAGGCGATGGAGATGGCGATCAGCTGAAACGCTGTCAAATATGACAGCAATATTTGACAGCGTTTCAGCTGATAGCTATCGCCCTCACCTAGATGACTTTTAGATGGCCTTTAGAAGTGCACAAGGCTAATAGTCATGGCCGTTCTAAAAATAAATCATTTTGAGTGGATATTCGAGTTATTGATGTGGATAATATTTTTAAATTAGATATCTACTGGAATTTTATGTCTCGTAACTTCTCTAATAGCTCCATTTTATGTCAGACCAAGATTAGATGAGCAATCTACCCCATATAATCCCAGACGTCTTCTTTCTGGAGATTTTTCACTATTTTATTTTATAAAAATGAAATCTTTGACATTACACCGCTTCGACGAGCGACGATATCTTTCTTAAGTGGGTGACAGACGTACGAGCAAGTACGCGTACTTATGGCTCGCCGACCTTTTTCGCTTGTGTGTCACCGTAAGTACGCGTACTTTAAAACCGCCGAGCAAAATCGTCGGCGATCCAACCGGTCTGAAATCTTGCTCGTAGCTCGTCATGGCTCGAACGTGTGGCAGCATTGATAGCCGCGAGCCGCGATTTTGTTTCGCCAGTTCGTGGATGCGCACGCTTGTCGTGTTAATTTTAGCAATTTTTGTTAATTTTAATTCAGAAATTTCAAAATGAGTGATTTCCGAACATATTCGCATGAACTGCTAACCGAATTCATAGAAGCTTTCCGAAATTTACCCTTGTCTTTGGAAAATTAGAAGCAACGATTACAAAGACAAAAATATGAAGCTTCAAGCATACAATAATTGATTAGAAATTAATTATTAATAAATTAATTTATAAATTTTTAAGGTTTAGAGATGCTACGATTGAGAACGTCAAGAAAAAAATTAATTCATTAAGAGCTGGGTACCGTAAAGAACATAAACAAGTGCAAGATAGCAAGTTTTTAAAATGCAATACGATATTATTCCTAAATAACACAAAGCTTCTTCAGTCGACGACATCGCAATACAGAGTGAGTAAGCTTCACGTGTGTCACCAACGTCGAGCCGAGTAAGTTCGCGATCTTAAAAACCGCGTACTTTAAGTTCGTACGTCTATCACCCACTTTAGGGCTGTTAAAAACTCATGTTATAGAGTTGCCACCAAAGCTCAGAAGAAAATACAGGATTTTGCGTAGAAACTAAACCCTTAAGTAATTTTGAAATTACAAAATGGTTTTGAATCAAACTTACAAAGACTGAAATTTATGTCTTGATTTACTATTCAATTAAAAATTAATAACAACCAGACTCGATCAAACGTTTTCTTAAAGTTTCGCGTAAAATAACCTAATAACCAGATTGATTGGACCGTATTTTATTTAATTTTCATTTATCAACTGTCAAAATTATTTGATATACTCGTAAGTACCTAAAGCCATAAAAAAAGATAAGGTTAGAATGTCTGAAGACGTCGTATAATGCTGCAATATACTAATATCCAGGAAAATGTTTGGTAAAATGCTTAAAGAACCTGGTGCAACCCTATCGTAATACCCCTAGGGCGACACACAAGGCACAAATGCTTTACGACTTTAAGCTACGATCACACCAGCGCGACCAGAGCGACTTTGTCGCAATGTCATCTCGCGGGACGCTTTTCTTTTGACTGTTTAAGCTCACCACCAATTATTGTGGGCATGATACGAACGACAGAATTCAAAAGTCTAAAATAGCAACAACAAAATAGAATCAAGGACGAAAAAAGGATTTATTTGGACAATCGTCCTAAGTCGGACATCAAAAAGGAAAAATATATATTTTTTATCCATTGATAACTTTAAGTAGATTTGTTCCTGTAATCCGCTTGGGAACGCCGGGAAAAAAATTCAAAGGTATTTTGAAAGGAAAACCTCAAAAGAATATTTCCCGGAAGTACCAAAAAAGATTCAAAGTTTTCTTTTTAGTGGGGTTTGCCGCATACATTCTCTTTTAAGAAAAATAGCGATGGAACCAGTTTATAGCCTTAGGTTAAGCGGTAACTATTAGTAGCTACCACCTAGGTGTTTAGATACCTATGTACCGCGTGGCCCGTGCACGCGGGTCCTAAGCCTCGTGGTCGCGTCAGTCAGGCTGCGGCTTAATGTAGATTACCCGAATTTACGCGCCCACACGCATTTCTTGAGGGATGTCATTACCAGATGCAGATACTATAGCCAGTATGTTAATTTGATACCAACGGAAAAAACTCAAAGCTCACTCTTTTTCCAAACTGAGAATGTCTATGGCATACGTAGTCAGAGGCACGTTCTAATTTTACAGTTTGACACAAAATTTATGCAAGGATTTGAGGATATGCTTACTTTTTGGAATTGCAGTCATTTATTCTTAATTATGAAAGAAATAAATAAAGAAAAAGGCAAAACTAGCCATGCTATACATACAAAAGTGGCAATATTTTTTGTTATAAGATATACTGTTCCAACAACCCTTTCTAAGAAATATCTGAACATTCATTACTGCCAATTTATTTATTTATTAAGGAATTTTCACAAAAATACTACAGTTTGTCGTAAAGCTTGCTACGAAATTTTCGTAGAGAATGCTACGAGGTTTCGTAGGCTTTTTTACAATAAACAGGTTATTGTACTAAGCATCAATATTTACGTACAAAAAAACAGTAAGAACCAAGCCGTAGTTTGTTGCCTGTTCTTCTAGGCTTGGTCGCGTGGTCCGTACATCAACTAGGCTTAGTCTACGTATACCTATGTATCTACCTATCATAAATTATGTAGGTATCTAATCTTTAGATATCTATAGTCGTGTTACGCACGTCTGGAACGTGCCTTGCCATGCACTGCCCTGCTTCCATCAAATAGAGGCGTACATAGGTATATTACCAGTAATTTCATCGGCACCTACACACTTCAAATCAAAAGACAGCGATGCTGCTTTACGGCAGAATTAAGCATAGTGGTAGTACTTCCCGTACACACAAAGAGCTCTACTACTAAAGATAATCTAAGCATAATTTCTGCTTTATTCAAACTACTTTACATTTTCAAGACGGAAAGACATTTTAAAATTACGCTTTTTAAGTAGCTGCAAGCACTTTGAGCTATTACTCATTGGGTCTTAAGACTGGGACGTCAAGAAGCTTTTTTCGTGGAAATCGCCTTAGCTGTAGACAAGTTTAATTACAAGGATTATGGAAATTTGATATTCCCCTAATAGCCTGCTCTTGGCACTTAAACCGTTTATGGGCGGATTTTTGTGACTTTATACTGTGAATATCAAAATCGTTTGCTGATAAGGATCGTCATTGATTGCTCTGTAATACAGGTTCGAAAAGTAGGGCGCCCACCAGATGGACCGACGACATTGATAAGATCGCAGGAAGTCGGTGGATGGAAAGGGTTCAGAATCGTTCTTCCTGGCTATGTGTATATAGGGGAGGCCTATGTCCAGCAGTGGACTTCTTCAGGCTGATGATGATGAGGTAGATAAAAATGTTATCAGTTTTTTTTTTTTCTACAATTTATAGGTTTGCGTTTGACCGCTATCTCACCTGCTGTTAAGTGATGATGCGGTCGACGATGTAGCACGCTTACCTAGAAAGATGTACTATAATATACTAGGTAATTTTACTCCCGAGCTTTAGAAAGTAAATATAGAAACCGAGTTTTAATGGGTTTTTAGCGCCGTGTGTTACACTCTAATATTTACTACGATTGCGAGAAAATAAAATAATCCAATACAATATGAAGTAGTTGAGAAAAATTCTAAAGATTTCGCGCCAATTACTTTTTTTTTTTCTTCTGTAGCTGCAACGCATTGCATGCATTCTACCAAAGTAATCGCCGATTTCGAGTCGAGTCTTTTATTCATGATTATTCTACTTATGCCTATTTACTTTTTCGATTTTGTAGGCGCATTGTCTTTGACAAACAAAAATTAACAAAAATACTTCCCCAGAGGAAGAAATGCAATTTTATTGTCGCTCTGGTACTCCACAATGACGGTCGTTTTGAGCAGAGGAGTGAAAATGATTGACAGTGTTTGACTTATCATTCATAAGGTCTGACTTTTTAGCGGAAAGTTGGAAAAGTCTCTTGACAACTGTCAATTACAACATGTCAACAAATAGAGATGGCAATCGGCCTGCAGCAAGCTTACATGACTGTTATAAGACCATTGAATGAAGGTTTACCTTTACTTTACTCTATTTAATTTCGAATAAGTCCGTTTTACATAATTTGATTTACAAATGAAGACGACATGGAATTAATCCCCTGTATGGCAAGCCTTTCAAGTTTCAATGTATTCATTCCGAAGCAAATATCACTAAGCTCACAGAACACTCCAATTGGGTTGTAGTGTAGGAGCTTTTGACTTATTTCCGTGACTTATGTAATTATTCGTGTATTCATCTTAATTTATTTAATCATATTTTCAGCAAAATGGATTGAAAGGTGGTGGTTTATGAAACAGGTCTTCTAGACCAGGGATTCCCAAACTATTTTGGACAAGTGACCCCTTTTCCAAAATGAACAGTTACCTCAGACCCCCATGGCCAAATTACCTACTTTTAAGATCAACCCTTATTCACAATGGTCCGCTAAATTAAAACAGCTGCTACAGAGTGTTATTTTTCATAGGTCTCTCTCGATTTAGGTCAATAGAAGAAGACAGAGTGAGAATTAGCAATGCAAATGTATGGAATGTAATGTAATGAAAGTGTATTATGTGATATTCTGATTTGATCGAAAAGATTTCTGATGGTTTTGAAAACAAGCGACCATCATTTGTTTTCAAAGCCAAGTAGGGCTGGGCCGACTTGTCTATTACTGACTTAACTTGACGAAAAAGTATTTTATTTATGTATTAAATACTTTATGTCACTTGACATTGGCAAAATTGGCCGAATGGACAGATGCCATCTTATTAAGCAGAAGAAGAAGACTTAGCAGACTGATAAAAGCTAAATGCGATGTATGACTTTTACGAAATGATGTTATAAATATGACCTTTTAACCTTTGACTTTGACATCAGGATCGAAGCTCTGCTAGCGTCCCAAATATCAAGTTTGCAGATACAGCGATCCAAATTGATTACTCGCAAGTATATATTATTTGAACTATCAGTTAGCAAAAGTTTATTGAATTAAGTACGATAGTTAGTTCGGAGTACTTTGGAGGGTCAGAGATACAGATCACTAAATGCTGAATGGAGAATAAATTGAAATGTCGGCTTTATGTCGGATTGTCGAACCTTAGTGAATTAAGTTACCTACTAAGTAGTCTTACATCAAAGTAATTTGGATAATGTTTTATTTACAGAATAACTTACAAATTAATACAAGGATTTACAAAATGTACAAAATTTGAACAAGGAATAGTTGAGCTATCTGCAGTCCGTTATAAGCGATCTAGAGATAGCTGAAGTTATTCAAACGGAAGCATATAAATGAAATGTAGTAATCGAATAAAAGAAAAGGTTGCTGTCTTGTCGTATAAGGAAGTCAAGGAGGCCGCATTCGAAAGACTCAATTGGAGAAAACTGCATCAAAATCCCAAAGCTTAGCTTTTAAGAAGAAGAATAAAGTAAATGAATCTACCTATAGTTTCTAGCATCGTAATATACCATCTACAAAAACAGTTCCTTTGAAAATATTAACTTTGCAAAGGAATCTATATCTAAAGTTGCTAATATTATAAAGGCCTGCGCACACCTAGTTCTCTGGCGGTAGCGATCAGTGAAACGCTGTCAAATATCGATGTCAAATTTGACAGCGTTCCACTGATCACCGACGCCAGCAGCCTAGGTGTGCGCAGGCTATAGGGAGGAAAGATTTGTATTTTTGTGTGTTTGTTTGTAATGAATAAAGTCAAAAACTACTGTGCCGATTTCAAAAATCCTCACCGGAAAGCTACATTCACCTTGAGTAACATAGGCTATATTTATGTGTTCAAAAAATAAATGTCCACCCGTGCTAGCCGGGACAGGCCGCTAGTATAATATAATAAACACAAAACCCCGTTTAGGTAAAAAAACGTTTTCTTTCACAATACATCAGTTTCACCAAGGATCGGTGATGTCACCGCCTCACTGGACAAACTTCTAGCTCACCCAACTAACCCGCATCGTCGTTTGACAAAAAGGCGTATTTGTTAAGATTACCCGCATATGGAAGAATGGTTTGATGATTATTCCTTTTAGCTGGACCCTTGAGCATTGTGCAAACATTGACCACAATACTGAGAGTAGGGCTGACAGTGGCTTTGTTAGATGATTCTGAAAAAATATTGTATAACTTGTATGCTCTATTGGTTTTTTTGGAGTTATACTAACTTGCTTACTTTTCTCTTTGTGATTCAGATTTTTCTTGATCCGTGTATCCAAAGAGATTCGGAGATACATACATAATAGAGGAGAAATAGTTTTTACGACTTTCATCCCCAAGCACCTTAAATCCCAGTGTATCTTATCACCAACTTACCTAATTTTGAAATAATTGAGCCAGTTTTTGGGCTATTGCTTTCTGTATTTATCGGAAGAGCTGAGCTTCCGACTGCCCCTGATCTTTACAATCATCTATCGTTCTTGGCAGACTTCCCTCCACATTTTTTTGAGGTCTTTGAGATTTTTTTAAATCATTGCGCACAACTAGCATTCTGCGGTGCCGATCAGTGTAACGCTGTCAAATGTTTCACTAATTGCCACCGCAAATGATGTGCAGATGAAGACAGATAGAGGTATTTAACACATGAAATATGCAAAACACATAGCCACTGCTAAAATAGACATAGACATAGACATTTATTTAGACAATATAATAAGTATGTTTATTACTATTATTTATAACTGTTATATATTATGTATTCTATTTAAGTAGTTTTAATTATTATTATATTACGTATTTTATTTAAGCAATTATAATAGATTCTCACCTATAGGTTTATATTTCATACCTCTAAATGAACTTTTTCTAATTCTTAAAACCAACCCATAGTTTTCATAAAAATCACGCCACACCATCTTTCTGCACGCCCAGGAAGACTGGCAGACAATGCTATTAGCATTAAGTCCTCCTAGCACTAAAATTGTGTGAAAGTTTTAAATAAATAAATATTTATTTACTACATAAGCACACAAAAACTAGTAAAATACAAGGACACTAACAGAAGAAAGATACAAACAATACATTGATACTGGAGAAGTGCGTCGTGTTTCTGTGTGCTACAGCAGCAAAAAGGGCCTTGACTCAGCATAATGCCTAGCTTCTGTATATACTCGATCGTCTATGTTTTTCTTCGCTTGACTGCACTAATACTACAAACGAGTATATACATAATAATAAAGTCTCAATTATATGAGAACCTCGGTATAATAGTGAAACGTCACCAGTTTTTAAAAGCCTCATCCTTCAGTCACAGCCCTGACAGGAAAAAGGAAATTACAGCGCGCGTTAAGCCTCTCGCCTCATTGTTTTTCACGACGCGAATCGCACAGAGGACAATACGAGACAGACAATGTAGAATAACCATGTTCCTTGCGAATCGTATGTACGATCTACGTTAGCTTCCTTTCTGGTAAATATTATAACGATACATATTTTTTACATACCAATATCGTATTAACAAATTCACAATAATAATTTATTGAATCGACACAACACTATCTAGCCCCAAACAAAGCAGAACTGTGAGAACCAGATAGCAAATTTTTTAAATTCATTTTCAAAAAAATCATCGAAAAACATGGCCCACCTGATGTAAAGTGGTATCCATCGCCTGTAAGAATAAATATTAATAATATTTAATACTTATATGATTTTTTTTGTAATAATATACACCATCTAAACACCATCAAAACAAACTGTTCACCACACAAATATTTTCGATCGAACCCACGCCCCTTCCTGCGCAGAAGGCAGAGCTAGTACCTACCAACTGAACTATGAGGGCTAACTAACATACAAAATTATCGACAAGCAACTATAACAATGGCTATTCTACAGCAACGATGATTTTACGATGGTCAAGGATGCTCTGAAGTCAACTGACAGACGTAGACAGCTATAAACAACAGCAGTCCAACTCCTTACTATAAATTAATTTTGGGCGTGGTTGCCAAATGTCCCAGACGAAGATATGGCTTGCAGGTCACTGGCACAGTTTCACGAATCTTGAAAGGGCACATGTTTGAGCGGGTAGTGAGTGGGATTTTATTTAATTAAATTATAACTTGCCTTATAAGACAGATTGGTAACTCAGTCAATAAAATGTTGAGTTGTATTTTTCTTTCAAGATGAATTTGATAGTTTTTGAAAGGCTTATTCAAATTCAATAACTTAAATGTAGAAATTAAAATATTGCCGCCTCAGTCCTAAGAGCGATTTCAGACTAGCGTATTTTTTTGCGCGTATACGGTCTGTTCAGCATAAGCGCTTATACGCGCGCTACATTACGCGCTTCTAAAAACCATACTCGCGTAAACGGGCATATTTCGGCGTGTTCGCTCGAACCGGTGGTGTCGTGTCAGTATCAACATGGATTCTGACGAAGACAGCTCGCACTTATACGAGCTTAGAAGCGCGTCAACGCTCGTACGAGTCGAGCGTGTGACAAAAGGCGCGCCTACATGCGCTTCCAAATACGAGCTCATACGCGTATAAAACGCTAGTCTGAAACCGCTCTAACTGAATCAACAAAAACGGATATCAATTTAGCAGTTTCAAATTAAATTAGTTAGGATAATACACACACAGAATCAATACTTAATAGGTGATCAAACTACCACATTAGTGCATCATCACTGTAATTATTTAGTTGTTTACACTACGCCCATGTTCAATAATGTGGTCTAATTGAAGTCATGTACAGTCAGGTCCGTAAAGAAAGAAAATTTATTCATTTAACATAACATAGGTATACAGAACGGAACATTAACAAACTTAAAACTTTTTTTTTTATATACAACTCTCACGTATTTTATTCAGTTTGTGGCGGAACATCCTACGCCACAACTCGCTGAATGAAAATATTAATTTTTGTACTGCATTTGGGCCAGCTCCTTACAATACTGGTTTGTGGCTCGACCCCGCGCGCTCGCCTACAACGTGACGTCACACGGCGCAGCCGACGGCCGGCCGGCAGCGAGCGACAAACACACACGCTCGGCTTCTCGCGACTACTGCACGCGCGCGCTTATTAGTCCAGTAGGGATACAATATTTTTTCCACATAACCTTCGATAATTCTAAAGTTTTTTATTTTCTCTGGGTGGATATCTTTAGTGAATTCATTGCTATGTACAAAAATGCTAACAGTTTAGAGCTATGCAAAAGGTATTAAGTAGGTATTCCCTATTATTTCATATTACAACAATAATATAAAATTTTAAATTAAAATGATTTACTGTTTCTTTATTAATACCATCTTAACTATATATTAGTGGAAATGCTAACAGATAGGTACTGTGGAACAATGGAAAACTGAAAATGTCCCGTAACTCATTGTATTTTATTTATTAAACAAAAGGCATAGCACGTATTTGTCGAAACTTTTGTATGGAAGCATAGTTTATTATTACGAATATGTAGGCACAAAATTATAAATTTAAATTCAATATTTCGCTTATCGCAAAGTAAAAATACAATTACTTGTGCAGCATATACAGGGTTATTCATTATTAACTGCAAATACTCAGGAATTAGGTTCAACAAATAGAATAAAAAATATTTATGAAATTATTTTTTTTAAATTTGATCAAAATTTTTTTTCAAGTTTTTGTATCAAAATTTTATTTTTATTAATTTCTTTACGGCTATTGCATAATGATTGCCACGGAGAACAGGACGATGACCCACCCAGGCGGTGACTGAACGCGAGTGCCACTCACGGCGCGCGGGCGCGGATCAAAGGTCAAAATAGGTCAGGCGCCAATGATTCCTTTATCGATTTTCTCGGGATTTTCATAACAAAACTTAAAAAAAATCATTTCATAAATATTTTTTATTTTATTTGTTGAACCTAATTCCTGAGTATTTGCAGTTAATAATGAATAACCCTGTATATAGCAGTTGTTAGAACTTTTTGTATGGTGTAACCGACTGTAACCAATATACCTATAAGCGTAGGAAATTATTTGAAAAAAAAAATTTTATTGAATGAGTTACGGGTTACGGGACATTTTCAGTTTTCCATTGTTCCACAGTACATATCTGTTAGCATTTCCACTAATATATAGTTTAGATGGTATTAATAAAGAAACAGTAAAACATTTAACTTAAAATTTTATATTATTGTTGTAATATGAAATAATAGGAAATACCTACTTAATACCTATTGCATAGCTCTAAACTGTTAGCATTTTTGTACATAGCAATGAATTCACTAAAGTTATCCACCCAGAGAAAATAAAAAACTTTAGAATTATCGAAGGGCATATTCTTCTGGCTACTGGACTATATTATTATATTCGTTTCGCTAGCTTGCTTAATATCATCTACTTATTGTATCTAGTGCTTTCATTGTATTTATTTCTATTTCATTATAATCATTCATTTCCATTTCTCAAGTCTTCATTTCACTTCCGCATTACGAGTTCTATTTACTACCTATCCCTGTGAGGTAGGTACAGCCTAACAACCACTCGCGCTATAACTAAACTACATACCATAACTGGTGACCGTACGACGAGCCTCATCATCGATATTGGACGACACCTTTTGGAGTTCGAAGATTTGTTCGAGAATTTACCAAGAACAAGGAATTTCAAGTTTGGGGTGTGGTACAAGTAAAAAGTGGTGAGCGATTTTTTTTGATTGAACATGGTCTATACATAATGAAGAATTTCAAGACGCAGAAGTGGTTGCTGGACCGGAAGTACTTAGAGTAGGTGTTAGAGTACCACCTTTTTGGCCAGAAGAACCTGCACTTTGGTTTGCCCAGGTGGAAAGTCAGTTCACATTATCCAAGATAACTACTGATGAGACTAAATTTTGTTACTTGGTTTCTCAACTTGACCATCAGTATGCAGCGGAGGTTAAAGATATCATCACTAGTCCTCCGACGACGGATAAATATCTCAAACTTAAAACTGAGCTAATAAAGCGTCTATCAGCTTCACAGGAAAAACGCGTGAAACAGCTTATCATGCACGAGGAACTTGGTGATCGGAAGCCGTCACAGTTCCTACGTCATATGCAGAGCCTAGCTGGTCCAACGGTTGCCAAGGATTTCTTGACTACGATTTGGTCAAGCCGTCTACCACAGAACATACAGACGGTAATAGCTTCTCAATCAGACTTGCCTCTAGAAAAACTAGCTGAACTAGCGGACAAGGTGCACGAGATAGCCCCTTCAACTCCACAGGTGGCAGCATCCAGCTCCAGAGCTCCAGCTTTTTCATCTCAGGATGACCTGTACAGGCAAGTTTGTGAACTCACCAAGCAGGTAGCCAAGCTCACAGCACAGATGTCGAGTGGAGATTCGCGCTCACGATCCCAGAATAGAAGAAGCTACCGATCTCGCTCACGCTCAAATTCACGCCGACCAAGACAGCCACCACCGGACCACCCTCATTGCTTTTACCACTACACCTATGGAGCCGAAGCTGTAAAATGCAAAGAGCCTTGCAGCTTCAAGTCGTCGGGAAACTCTCTGGGCGGTCGCAAGTAGCGGCCAGTGACTGCCCTCCATCTACAGGCCGTCTCTTCGTTACTGACTGTTTTTCAAAAATACAGTTCCTTGTGGATACTGGTTCCGACTTGTGTGTTTTTCCACGGTCATGTATCAAGACGCCCTGCTCAAAGACGAAGTATGACTTGGTAGCAGCAAATAGTACGGTAATACATACCTATGGTCCCATTGCACTATCTCTCAACTTAGGACTTCGACGTGCCTTTACCTGGACTTTCACGATCGCTGATGTTAACCGCCCTATCATCGGTGTTGACTTCTTGAGTTTCTATGGCTTACTCGTAGACTGTAAGAATCAGCAGCTAATTGACAGTGTTACTTCTCTCTCCGTGAACGCTCTTCGCTGTGCTTCTACCGGCGATCTTCCATCTATCAAAGCTGTCAACGGCGAATCTGAATTTCATGCGCTACTCCGTGAATATCCCGAGATCACAAGACCAGCAGGTATGAAGACCGTCCCTAAACACAATACCCTTCACTATATCAGGACTACACCAGGACACCCAGTTTCTTGCAAACCAAGACGCCTAGATCCGGTGCGTTTCCAGATAGCAAAGAAGGAGTTTGAAGACATGCTATCGAATGGCACAGCCAGACGTTCTGAGAGCCCTTGGTCTTCTGCGCTTCATCTCGTGAAGAAGAAAGATGACGGATGGAGACCCTGCGGTGACTACCGAGCACTTAATGCCAGGACCATTCCTGATAGGTACCCCATCCGGCATATTCAGGATTTCTCTTACCAGCTGTCAGGATGTTCTGTATTTTCAACGGTAGATCTGGTGAAGGCGTACAATCAAATCAGCGTAAATCCAGATGATATTGCTAAGACTGCCATAACAACTCCGTTTGGATTGTACATGACCTTTGGTCTACGCAATGCTGCGCAGACTTTCCAGAGGTTCATTGACGAGGTACTTCTTGGCCTGGAATTCTGTTACGGGTACATTGACGATATTTTGATCTTCTCATCTTCTCAAGAAGAACACAAGACTCATCTTCGTCAACTATTCGAACGTCTCAAGCAGTATGGAATATTGGTCAACACTTCAAAGTGCGTATTAGGACAGCCAGAGGTAATTTTTTTGGGATACCAGGTGTCAGCAGCCGGTACTAGACCTCTGGACATCAAGGTTCAGGCTATACAGGACTACTCTGTTCCAAAAACGGTCAAAGATCTTCGTCGTTTCCTAGGAATGCTCAATTTCTACCGTCGTTTCATTCCTAACGCTGCTCAACTTCAAGCGCCTTTGAACGCCATGTTGGCGGGACCCAAGATTAAAGGTTCTCAACCCATAGATATGACTGCAGATCTGTTACGTTCGTTTGAAGAATGCAAGACATCTCTATCTGAAGCTACTCTTCTTGTACATCCAGATTCTTCGGCTGACTTAGCCATCGTAACAGACGCTTCTGACTCAGCCATAGGTGCTGTCCTTCAGCAACGCAAAGATGCTAACTGGCAGCCCCTCGCTTTCTACTCGCACAAGCTATCTAGCGCTCAAAAGAAGTACAGTCCTTATGATCGAGAACTCTTAGCCATCTACGAAGCAATAAAATACTTCAGACACATGGTGGAAGCCCGAAGTTTTTCTGTTCTTACCGACCATAAACCACTGACGTTCGCCTTCTCAATCAATAAAGAGAAGTGTTCTCCAAGACAATTTCGGTACTTAGACTTCATTGCCCAATTCACTACAGAAATCCGTTACATACCTGGAAAGGACAATGTAGTCGCTGACGCTCTCTCTCGCGTGGAAGGTATTTCTACCATAGACTACCAGGTGCTTGCACGTTTTCAGGACTCAGATCCAGAACTGCAAGACCTGATTCTTCACGGCTCCACCCTGAAACTAGAAAAGCTGAAACCGTTAGACAGCGACGTAGCAGTCTACTGTGATACTTCTACTGCATCACCTCGTCCGTTCATCACACCACAGCTACGTAAACAGGTTTTTGAGATGATCCACGGACTACATCATCCAGGAGGAACTGCTACTGTGCGACTGGTTACACAAAGATTTGTGTGGACAGGGATACGCAAAGATTGTAGAGAGTGGTCTAGGCAATGCTTGCAATGCCAAAAAAGCAAGGTTACCCGCCACACCAAAGCTCCGCTTTCCTCCTTCCTTACCCCTTCCTCGAGGTTCTCTCATATACACCTCGACATCGTCGGCCCTTTACCTCTTTCTCATGATTACAGGTACTGTCTCACCGTCATCGACCGATTCACGCGATGGCCTGAGGCAATGCCATTGAAAGACATCAAAGCTGAGACCTGCGCTGCTGCCCTGGTGTCTGGCTGGATAGCCAGATTCGGATGCCCTGCTCGCGTGACCACTGATCGCGGACGCCAGTTTGAGAGCCACCTCTTCCAGTCTCTCACTGCCTTGGTTGGTGCGCGTCACTTTCGCACCACTGCTTACCATCCTGCGGCCAATGGGATCGTCGAGCGTCTACACCGGCAACTCAAGGCAGCAATCATGTGCCACACTACTCCACAGTGGACTGAAGCTCTTCCACTGGTACTTCTTGGCATGCGCAGCGCGTGGAAAGAAGATCTCCAGACGTCAGCCGCCGAACTGGTATATGGTGAGGCACTACGCTTACCTGGCCAGTTTTTCTCTCCGACTGATGACATCACCACTGCTGACATCACCCAGTATGCGTCGCGTCTACGATCACAAATCCTGAAGCTGACACCAAGATCTACTGCGTGGCATACTACGTCACCTTTCTACTTTCCTCGGGATCTCGACAGCTCTTCTTACGTGTTCCTGCGCCAGGATCACGTGCGTCGCTCACTGGAACCTCCATACGCTGGCCCCTACAAAGTACTTAAAAGACAACCTAAGTTCTTCACCCTGGACGTCAAAGGCAAGAGCACGAACGTCACTGTTGATAGGTTGAAGCCAGCGTATATGATGAAAGAAACTCAGACTACAAATACTGAGACGACTACCACTTCTCCAACGAGCCAAACCACTGCTGCTCCAATAGCGCCACCGGTTGAGAAGAGGACCCGGTCGGGACGAAGAGTGCAGTTCCCTGACTTTTATCGACCGTAGTCACGGTCTAGCAGGGGGGAATATGTGGCGGAACATCCTACGCCACAACTCGCTGAATGAAAATATTAATTTTTGTACTGTACTTGGGCCAGCTCCTTACAATACTGGTTTGTGGCTCGACCCCGCGCGCTCGCCTACAACGTGACGTCACACGGCGCGGCCGACGGCCGGCCGGCAGCGAGCGACAAACACACACGCTCGGCTTCTCGCGACTACTGCACGCGCGCGCTTATTATTATATTCGTTTCGCTAGCTTGCTTAATATCATCTACTTATTGTATCTAGTGCTTTCATTGTATTTATTTCTATTTCATTATAATCATTCATTTCCATTTCTCAAGTCTTCATTTCACTTCCGCATTACGAGTTCTATTTACTACCTACTCCTGTGAGGTAGGTACTACCTAACAACCACTCGCGCTATATATAACTAAACTTCATACTATAAGTTCAGAAAAACCAAACGGTTGAATCAAGGGCGAAAACTAGTTAAACATAATTATTGAATTGAATTTTAAAATGCAGCATGAAAACCACCTTTTTATAAAGGCTTATTCTAGGATTTCCCTACGACTATCCCCTTGCGCCATGCTAGAAAAGGGATTTTTTTTATAGACAATCCACACAGCACTATCTAGCCCAAAAAAACAAAAAAAGCCTTTACTAAAAAATAATTTTTAGTAAGGCTTTTTTGTTTTTTGTATGCCTCGGTTGACTGTACTTGAGTATGTTGACGACAGATCATTAGCAAGCAAACGATCAATTATATTGCATAATTAGCATATCAAGCGAATGGCTAAACTGCTGTCAGTGTTTCATTTTTCAATTAACAATACGTGGAACCAGCCCTAAATAATATAAAATAAACTAGCTTATTGAACAAAACATTTCAATTTGCAACAAATTATGTAAAATTGAAAGTTGAGAATATTTTATGGGCATGGATTATATCCAATTTATATGCCATATTAACTAATTCAATTTAATACAATTAGTTTATCGTTAATTTGCTCATTTTAGCTGACGCAGTGCATTCGTACCTATTAGACATGGGTGTAATTAATGTAAATTAGGGTACCTACGGGTAGAGGAAATTGTGCCGGTTCCGAAAGATACTGGATGTGCCCAGTAAAAGTCCTTTGGTTTCCGAGATATTCAACATTTTCAAAATTCTAAAATCATTTTTCCCTTTGCTATTTAAATAAAAACTAAACTTTTTTGTGAAAATGATAGTCTTCATTTACTAGCACATTACATTTAGGATCCAGGAATACTATTCGAAAAACGAACTGAAGAAAAACCTACATTTGCAGTCTTAGCGATAAAAAGAATGGCGAAGGGAACAATTAATTTTCAGAATGTCGAATATCTCGGAAACCAAAGGACTTTTTCTGCATACTTTTATGAATTGGCACAATGGCCTCTACTTGCAGGTACCCTAGTACCCATTCATTACGCCACACCCTGTTTATATGTAACTGGTCTAGGTACAGTAGATAACTCTTTAAGTTTCCACTTCTATTGGCAGTCCCAGTTCTGTGTTCTGTTGGCACGATTATTTTTTTGTATCTTTATTCAAGACGATGTCCAAAAATGCGAAATTAAAATAATAAATAATTGGGTTATAATATAACACACGAATTACGTTCGTAAAATCCCTTCAACACTGCGCACATCAAACGGTATTGACAATGTCGTTTCCAAGAATCTTGTGAAGCGGGCCCTTTTGATCACGCCGGTAATAAAAGTGTAAACAAGTTAAATAAATAATTATAAGTTTAAAAAACTTGAGAAACCGACTTCATTGCCAAACGGCTAAGCCGGTTTTAATGAAATTTGTTTGGGACAGTCTGGACGTAAAAATAACCTTCCAAATAAAAAAATAATTTTCTAAATCGGTTCATAAATGACGGAGGCATGCAGTTACAAACATTAAAAAAATTATTTAAAAAAAAATGGCAACACCGATTTTAATAAAATTAAAATGGGACCAATCTGGAAGCAGTACCTTTCAGATAAAAAAATAATTTTTCAAATCGGCTCACAAATGACGAAGTTATGCGGTAACAAACATTAAAAAAAAAAATAAAAAAAAAAATAAAAAAAAAAATAAAAAAAAAAAACATACAACCGAATTGAGAACCTCCTCCTTTTTGATTGGAAGTCGGTTAATAAGGCGGAATTATGGCACTTTGGGGATCAAAGCGGGTAATGTGAATAGTTATGTCAATAGCTGTTACAAAAGGGGAACTAAAAGAGAGGAGTTTTCTCAGCGTTTATCCTTTTATAAAATGTCTTATATCAAGCGGTCCATCGGTAGCTATTTTTCTTTTAGTGTCGTGTATAAAATAGAGATGAGATAAAATTAAATGTTTTATTACAGTGTAACTTTTATGCGTTACCTATCATTAAGTTTTGTTAATATTATGTGTCATTTAATAGTAAGTAGGTACTGTAGGCTGTTACTATTAGTACCTGTATAGGTAATTTATTACCAAGATTGTTTGTATTTGTATAAACATATAACAAAAGAATAAAAAATATGTTAACACATTTTTTTTCTTTTGTTGTATGTACAAATGCTTTCAAAGTAAAGGACTAGATCATTCATCATTCATTCATTTTTTTAGGATTTTCAGGGTACATTTTTCAAATTTTTTTATAGTACGCTCTCTATACCTAAAAAAACGAGTAGAAGTCTAAAATTGTACTAGGGTTAATTACGCGTCATCGTCAAAATGTACAATGGTTAAAAAACTCATTAATGAGTGCTAGTTGTGTTGCAAAATACTCCAAGGTCAAGGATATTTTCCAAGGTGAACTCTCTTGTAGATTTTGAACGTTCAATCGCATAAAAAGTGTGTCCAAAAAATCGGTTGTCTGTAAAGTCTGTTTACTGACGATAGTTGAACGTGATAACGTCATAAGAAAATACTGATGAAATGGTTGCATTTTTCAAAAGAAAATTTTAGTTTTACTGAATTGAATTGAATGTGAATGAAACTGAATGATACTGAATGAAACTGAATGAAACTGAATGAAACTGAATGAAACTGAATGAAACTGAATGGAACTGAATGAAACTGAATGAAAATCCGGACCCGGACCCGGACCCAGACTGAACCCTTACCCTTACCCTCATTTACCTTTACCCTCATTTACCCTTACCCATTACGGGCTCGGGCTCAGATAAATGGAACGACGAAACGACGTAACGACGCATGAGTCATGTTTTTTCGTGCGTGCAGCCGGCTCCATCGATTTATAAGACGTTATCACGTCAAAACTTCACTGTTTTCGTTTCCATTTAAATAATTCAGAGCCTTACTTCGGTGTGCTTACGTCCTGTCAAGAGTGACCTAAAATCAAAGTCTCTAGAATCTCGTTCGGTCACTAACGCAAGCAATTTGCCTACATTACCTAGTCGGGTTGACCTTAATATATTCGCTCCCAAGTTTAGATAGTTTCGTATGAAAATCACGATTGATGCTTTTATCGTAGCTATTATAAATCACATCATTTGGTCACTAGAATACAAACCACACTTAACATGCTATTAATATTACTTAAACGAATGGGTGACGACGACATGGGTGAAATGGACAGGAAATACCTCTTCCAATCACAAACGTAAATGGGGAAAATTTTATATACGATGGAAGTTCTGTATCTGTATTGCACATATTTGTGATTAGGAGTATTCTAAGGGCTAACTTTTCAGTCAGATAATCTTATCTGTCAAATAAAAATGTATCCATTATCTTCTTAAAGGTTGTCAATAACAAAGGCAATCATATTTTTTTAGCGTTATTCCGTTAATAGAAACAGTTAATAGAGTCAGTTTGTTTTACATTTTCCGTCATCATTACGCGCGAAGTTATCTTTCGCAGACTCGGGGTTTTTTCTCATCTTCTTGTCTTCAATGTCATAATCTCGGCTGCGTTTGTATCATCATCATCATCATCATCAGCCTGAAGAAGTCCACTGCTGGACACAGGCCTCCCCTACACATTTCCAGGAAGAACGATTCTGAGCCCTTTCCATCCACCCACTTCCTGCGATCTTAACAATATCGTCAGTCCATCTGGTGGGTGGGCGCACTACTTTTCGTCTTCCGGTTCGTGGTCGCCATTCGAGAACCTTTATTCCCCAACGGCTTTTTTCTTTTATTGCGTTTGTATCCGCTAGGTTTATTTACCCTTTTTTCCAATCATTATTTATTTACCAAATTTGGAAATCGTGTTCTGCTTGAGCGCAAGCTATAAATACTAAACTTGTCTCAATCAGCTCGTGGCCATCACAAAGGCGAAGTTCGCTTGTTCTTCGAGAAAGTTCACTGATTCTTCAAGTTTTTCATCTGGAGCGGAAGTAAACACAATTTAAGCTCAACGTTCGGGAACGGAGAGATGAGCTATGTGCAGATGCAAATACACTCGATAGCATTGCATCGGGGTCACCAACCAAAAAGCTAACACACTTAGGTATTATTATAATGGCCCAAACGTTAAGAGCCGAGCCGAAGTGTAGTAAAATATATTAGGCTTCATTTTTGCTTTCTGCGCCATAGGTAGTGGGTTCGATCCCCACGGAGAACAAATATTTGTGTATAAACATAAATATTTGTTCTGTGTCTGGGTGTTATTATTCCATGTATGTTTTTACAATAATTTAGTTTTAAATCGTTCGTTTAATTTTTTCTCTTTATATATAGCAATTATATATTTTTTATTCTTTACACAAATAAATAACTGGCCAATGGCTTAAAAACTAAGCGAAAATTATCACAAGCAAAGAATTGTACCCGTTTCTTCCATATAATTATGCATTACAATCACGTTAATTTGAAAAGCGCTGTGTAGCACATCTAGTCTCCGAATATAAAGATTACAGGTGGAGTGACCCAAATTCATTGCTCTCGAGTGTATTTAGAATTGTACTGACTAGTCTATAAATACCTTCGACAATTCGAAAGTATTTGTTGATGCATTTTGTAGGTTAGGTTAGGTAGGAGGCCTTTGCCCTGCAGTGGGACGATGCAGGCTAAAAATAAATAATAAAATAATTTTGTAGGTTCTGTTCAAGTTGCAAGCAAGTTAAAAGTCAGTATACACGGAGCATTTGTATTTTTTTTAAATTAAATCAAACCAATTGTGGTTTATCTAATAAAAACTTTGCAAAGAGGCTTAAAACGCGTAGCAATATTTTCTTGAGATTATGTAAGAAGTATAATTCCTCAAAGAACACGATTCGTCGTATTTTCATTAACTTTTCATTCATTACGTTGAATCATCAATTCACCTATCGAAACCACAAATTGATTTCTAAAGAACCTCTAATAAAATGAAAAAGAAAATAATAAAGATTTATTTTTTCCTTCCTCAAGCAGAGGTTAATTTTTTCAATTAACATTTTCATTTATTGACTTATAATAGGTACTAGTAGGACATCAAATGAAATAAGATATTATTAAGGTATCAGTTACAAATGATCTTATAAGTATTAACAGCCCGTTATTCTTAGAGATATAGAAATATCTCGAAGGATAACGGCAATTCTAAATAGTTAATAGTTATACGAGTATAACTATTTTTACTAGACAGAAGGGTATTAAACATAATTAAACTAAAAAAAGTAAATATTCCTATAGTGACATAAGTAATGTGACTTAAGGCCAGCGCACACCTAGGTCACTGGCGATGGCGATCAGTGATACGTTGTCAAAGGTGGTGGGTTAGGTGAGCGCAGGCCTTTACTTGCCATGCAAATAACAACAAACATTAACACAAAATTAATTAAAAAAGTTGAAGTATAAATCATATTATACTGAAAATAATTTAAAAGGTTCCGATTAAGGTACGGTACCCTGAAACAATGAGAATTTTTAAAACTAGGCTGAAAGGAAACGCACACGTTTGGTTCTCTCTCATACAAAATGTACGAGGTCTATTTGTCCGGATTTTCAACGCGTATTTGAATCCATTTTTCGAAACTCCGCTGTCATTTTTTCGCATTTGCCTGAACTACACATACATGTATAAATACCTTACATAGGTAGGTACTTCGGTATAGGTTCACATGTATATTTGTAATTACGTTTTACCCACAGAGGAAAACGAAAAATAATAATATTACTCTCAGCTTAGTTGGTTTGGTAGTAGCTCTGCCTTCTGCGCCGTAGTTCGTGGGTTCGATCTCCGCCGAGAGCAAATATTTGTGTGGCGAAAACAGATGTTTGTTCTCTGTCTGGGTGTAATAAGTAAGTGAATGAAGATAGAATGTATTTACAAAAAAAAAGTATTTAAGTAATAAGCTATGTGGCTTCCATAGTACAAGCTCTGCTTAATTTGGAGCTAGATAGTGTTTTGTTGATTGTCTATAATATTTATTATTTTATTTTATTTAACACTTTTACAGCTGTAAGGCCGTGAAATTGAATAACAAACTACAAAACAAAACTCATCGATCTGTAGCTATTCGATTGGCCGACTAACCGTTCCATATGCAAAGCTAAATTGCCTTTTTACCCTTTAGAGTCCCTCCCGGAGCTTCAACGATTTTTATGGCAATATTGCAATGGATTGATTGTTTTTGGAATTTTTATCTGTATTGGTGCAGGCTGTACGTAACTTTAGACTGACTGTAGGAAAATGTTGCTTTGCGTTTTCTTATATTGAAGACGTTTTTTTTATTTTTCCAATCACATTGTAAATACCCAGCGAGAAAAAATGGAAAAAATTCAAACAAAACTCCATTTTTAAAATGCCTCAACATCATCATAATCAGCCTGAAGAAGTCCACTACAGGACTTAGGTCTCCCCTATACATTTCTAAGAAGAACGGTTCTAGGCTTTCTTGATCGTTCTATTTGCCCGACGATTGCCATTCGTAAAATATAATAATTATTTACCTCCCCCTTTACCAGGAAACAATATTATCAGCCTATTCTCCACACCATGTTTTTATAAACCCATGCACGTTTCCATAAATTCTTCTTCTTCTTCTTCCTGGTATTATCCCACTTTATGTGGGGTTGGCAAAACATGTCTCCTCCTCCATTCCCCTCTGTTAGCCGTCATCTCTTATGTGTGTATATATATATCTCTCGCATTCACTCCTCTCTTACCCATGTCATTTTTCACAAAGTTCATCCATGTTTTTTTTGGTCTACCTCTGCTCACATATCCATAATTATGTAAAACAATTGTTCGTGGTTTATCACCTCACTCATACCGAAGCGCCTTTCAATAGGCATCAGTTAAATCCGTTCTCTCATTTTACGAGCAACCTTCCGGGTCACTGGTTCTCAACCTGTGGCACTGCCCTTGGGGCCACTGCCGGATTGATTTCAAATTGCCACCGTGAAAAGTCCCTGTACCTTTTGACAGCATTGTTAAAAGAAATATTATTAAATTTATCGTGGTTACTTGCACTGCACCCCACTTCCCACTAATATATAAATGCGAAAATTTGAATGGATATTTGTTACTTAATAACGTCAGAACGGCTAAACTGAATCTAGGTGAAATTTGGCACAGGGATATATTATAGTCTGGAATAGGATAAAGTCTACTTTATAACCCGGTTAAATGTATGGTTCCCGTGAGGTGGATTTATTTTAATTTTTCATAGAGCAAAGGATCGACTTGATTCTTACGTAGGTTTTCATAGGGGCTTTCCCCATTCATTTGCTACAGAGGAAAAATGCATACATTTTAATCGCGGGTAACACCGCGGGGCGCAGACAGTATTATATATTTTTTTTAAATGAAAAAACATGTTGATGTAGTAAGTTTGATTTTACAGTTCACTAAAGGTTCATCGAAAGCAGATCCCTGTAGAATTCAACTGTGCGTTGTGAATTTAAAAATACCAATTTCACAAGCGAATAAATCTATGAACCGATAGAATTAAATTGAATTTAAAAATCATGAATTTAAATGCAGAGTATTTCTAAAGTCCTTTGAGCATCAGTGCCTCAGACAATTACGCACGCCGGAAATTAAACAACGGCTTGACCGCTTCGAGCCAAGGTTTATTAATACTGAACGGACCCCTAAAGGTACCAACATACTAGCAACGCTATACACACAATAATTATAAGTTTAAAAAACTTGAGAAACCGACTTCATTGCCAAACGGCTAAACCGATTTTAATGAAATTTGTTTGGGACAATCTGGACGTAAGAATAACCTTCCAAATAAAAAAATATTTTTCTAAATCGGTTCATAAATGACGGAGGCATGCAGTTACAAACATTAAAAAAAATATTTAAAAAAAATGGCAACACTGATTTTAATAAAATTAAAATCGGACCAATCTGGAAGCAGTACCTTTCAAATAAAAAAAAAATTTTCAAATCGGCTCACAAATGACGAAGTTATGCGGTAACAAATATAAAAAAATAAAAATAAATAATACAACTGAATTGAGAACCTTCTCCTTTTTGATTGGAAGTTGGTTAAAAATTGCAAAAATCATAAGATCCCCGACCGAGGTGATGATTTTTTTCAAAAAAAGGAAGAAACTGCATAGATTTTGGAGTTGCGACACCACAAAATTACACACAAACAAACAAACAGACTGACTAGTACTCTAAGGAAGGAAGAAAGTGAACAAGAGAATTTTACTTGAGTCCATTTTTTTGGTAATTAATTTTGACCAGTTATGAGACTTGTGAGTACTGAAAATGGTTATGTATAAATATCTTACTTAAAATTATTTAAATGATCGGAACTTTCCTTACAAACGAGTCTAAGGTTGTATTCCGATTTCAGCAGCACGCGGGTCGCGCTAACTTTTTCATACTGCTACTTTCATGCACTGTCATTCCACCGCAGGCACACAATTTGTATGAAATAATCTGCGAGTCGCGCGGCTTTGCTGCTGCCAAGATTGAAATCATACTTTTAGTCTGTACGGACCTTTAGGCCTACCACAAGCTCTGTCTGGCTCTGATTTTGAGTCTGTGTGAGTGTTGCTTAGATAAATCCTACGTCGAAACGTCACACACAGGTTAATACACTGGTGAGCACTCACACAGACTTAAAACCAAACCCAGAGACAGAGCCAATCAGAGCTGGTGGTAGACCTACTTGTCTGCTGTTTGAAGATAGCCGGTACCGTAATTGAGGCCGCATTGTATCTGTGAATGAGATACCTTGACTTGGGATTAGGATTTGCTTATTCAAAATATTTTTCGTCTCATTAATATAGATAGTAGGTATGATATATATGACTTTTATACACGTTTTTTCTTCGTTTGGGGACAAAGCGTTAAATTGTTCACAAATAAAAAAA
The DNA here is from genome assembly GCA_947578465.1 of Thera obeliscata. Classification (NCBI taxonomy): domain Eukaryota; kingdom Metazoa; phylum Arthropoda; class Insecta; order Lepidoptera; family Geometridae; genus Thera; species Thera obeliscata. The sequence continues at coordinate 22,485,207 of OX387915.1, forward strand.
ATCGGCTGTCTGTAAAGTCGGTTTACTGACGATAGTTGAACGTGACAACGTCATACGGCTGTCCACGCGGACGCATCGCTCACTCAAGTAGGAGAGAGACAGATGTCGAAAGCTGCCGAACGCGGAGGCCGATTGTGCCTCTTTGTCGCTCGTTTCGCGTAAATGGAACGCCTCAGAGAGAGGTAACGCCGCATGCGTCATCTTTTTTCGTGCCTGCAGCCAGCTCCATCGAACAAAAAAAAACGTAAAAATTAATGCTTGTAGACTGTAGTATAAACTGATTTGTTTCGCTTAATTTACTCCACGGTACAGTAAAGTAGAAACGCTTGCACATAAACAATAATCCTATTAAACCGAAGACTCAGCTTCTCAAGATAGGTTCTCGATAATAGCAATTATCTTGGAATTGAAAGGATTAATAACGAGGTTGTAAACAACAGAGAACTTCACAATAGCAGGCCAATCACAAGCTCTGTCTGGTTCTGTCTCTGGCTCTGTTTTGAGTCTGTGTGAGTGCTGACTAAACAAATCCTACGTCGAAACGTCACACACACACAATACACTGGTGAGCACTCACACAGACTCAAAATCAGAGCCAGAGACAGAGCCAGACAGAGCTTGTGGTAAGCCTACAGAATTGTACACTCAAACAATATCAGAAGTTAATGTTTCAAAATTAAGGAATTAGCAATCACTGGCTCCAATCCACCAACTGGCTGTTGTTTTCCAACCAAAGATATTATAGGATAGATTTGAAAAATATGTTAAGTAAACCTTACAAGCAATTTGCACAAAAATTTTCATTTTTAAGTTGTAAAACTTTGAGTTAGGTTAACAGGAAAACAGGCTTAAAGCAAAAACTTTTCAAAATCTTTTACGAATTTAACGGAACCTTTTTTACCTTCATGCAAAACTTGTTCCGGTCATCTTCTACTTTTGATCCTTTACTTTAAATATAAAATTGATGAAAAATAGTATAAGAATAGTTATTTTATTATCATAATGCGCACAAACCTTTTCTTATAAAATTTTAAATAAGTCGTTAGCGTCGTGTTAAAATAGTTAATTCGTTGCTACCTGTGTGAATCTGACATTATTATCTGACATTATAATGTCAGATTCACACAGCTAGCAACTTTTTTTAACACAACATTCCATTCCACTTTGGTGGTATGACATAACATTACCTATATGTCATACCACCAAAGTGGAATGTCATGAAATACCCTTTGTGTGGGTGTGTGTGTGTGTGTGAGAGGTCTATATCATGGATCCAAGAGATAGTAGGTACAAGCGTGGCACTCAATTAATCTTTCCACAAGAAATGCAATAAAATGCAAATGTACGTACGCCCCAATACGAGTATGTGGAACCAGATAGGGTTGGCAGACTCCATAGACTTATGAATTTAATAGGCTTGCGATATTTAAGTCAGAGCACATACAAACCTTTTTAAACCAAATTTAATGGTCGCAGACGCGTATACAATACACACTGTGTATTTCTACAATTTTTTTATCAGTAAAATGTTTTCATATTATTTTGATGAGAAAAGAGATTGTTTCACCAAGGAAGTTTGCATAGCTTGAACTGTAATGAATTATAACATAATATAATGTACATTGATTTGGAACGCATGGATTTACAATGCATGAAAAGAGGTAAAATTGTATTTTAGAAATGGTATATTCTACGAATTTCAAATTTTTGTAATAAGTTCAGGCTAGCAATCTCAAATATATTTTGTAATTTGATAAGGTTTTAGAATCTTTTATTATTTATAAAATGAACGGAAGGATAATTCAAAAAAATTTAGGAACCAAGTCGTAGTTTGTTGCCTGTTCTTCTAGGCTTGGTCACGTGGAACTGGCACAGACTTACCTAGCTTTAAGACATTTCAAAGTGAGTGATTGAATTTGAATAAGTATAGTTGAATATATTTCAGACTTTAGTGACAACCCTAGGTAGGAAGGCACACCACTCATTTCAGACTCGACTGATTCTGAATATTGCAATCAGCTTGACTTTTCATACGACATGGCAGTGGGATGGCGTTTTAAATATCAACGTAAATGTATCAAGGACAATGGAAAAAAATCTGAGTAAATAAACTCACAAACTAGCTACCACAATCGATGCAAAGTTCGCAAATCGAGAGCACTGGTCGTCTTATGGCGGCCCGCCGGTCGTGAGTTCAAAACAACGAGTTTTTCTGTCTAAAAACGTATGTATATGCACTATGCCACTACTCTCAAAAGGTGAAGAAAAACGTCGCGGGGAAACAGTCATATCGTTGGACCTAGATTTTTTTTTAAATAGTGTGGATCACATAAGGTTCGAAAAAACTAGATTAGAAAAAGATGACTTTAAACTTTCTAGAGAACTATATAGATTACATTATCGAAAGACCGTTTTTACACCGGGTTTTGTATTGAGCGCCTCTATCGGGCGTGCTGAGAACTATCATGACTCAATACAAAACTCACGCGTATAACGGAAAAACCATACACCAAAACCAAAAAAATCTGCCTCTGTCGGGTTACACATTCTTTTTTTACTAAACAAAAAATTTAAGTTTATTTCAAAGTATATGTAAATAATGTAAACCCTTGAATTTTCGCTACATAGAACCATTAAAAGTAACCGACAAAGTCGCGTATTTAAGGTTTCATATCTTTTATGGTACTTGTAAAAGTACGAGTCGCCTGTTCGATAGTGCCACAAAGTTTTGCTGTGAGCTTTCCAGCCTTTGTGACTTCCAGTAAGCCAGCACTTGCAATGTAAAATAAGCTTTATCACGTTGCGATAAGCTTGTTTAATAAATACAAAGGACACAAGATTTAGTGCGTGGTCATGTTGTATCTAAATAAGCGTTAAAACACTGGTTAGTAATATCTAGTGACTTGCCAGGCGATGCTTTGTATTATCTACCACACAGCATCAGGTAAATCTTTTTATTAAAAAGTTTTTTCTAAAGTTGTTTGGTTTTAAAAATATCAATAACATGGTTTTTCTGATACCACAATTGGTATCAGAAAAACCATTTTATTGATATTTTTTTTCTGCGGGAAGTCGTGGGTTTATTGTACTTACCTTAGCTGTAGATTGATTATGAAAAAAACAGGCTTTTGCATTGTAGATGATTTCATAGCGTCAAGGGCAACTGGTGATTACTCAAGCCTTACTTGCGGGACGCCATAGTGCAAGAGACAGGATTTTTAAGATGGCATAGGCTTTCCCAGCACCTATACTATCCTGACAGCTTAGTCGGCCTAATCCACAGGAAAGACATGGTCAATACGAGCTGACTAGCCGCGACACTAGATTAATAGTAATATATTAATTATCATGTACCTAAACTATACTGTGGGAATGGGATTTCTACTTATCGTGATACTACTTCTTTGAAACGAGTGTGTTGAAAGGTTTTTGAGTGAAACTTCTAATCCAACACTACGACGTTCTTCTGTGACAATGTCAGGCGAAACAACGTTAACTTGCCAAGTGCGAGCTCCGCGCTTGTGACGTAGCTATGCGAGCTCGGGACTTGAGCTCTAGAATAAAACTACATAACAAAAATTACACTTGCATCTTACCAATATTTTTACATCAAAATAACATTACAACTACTGACGGGCCTCTTAGATCAGTTGGTAGTAGCTCTACCTTCTGCGCCGTAGGTCGTGGGTTCATCCATCGTAAACAAATAATTGTGTGGTGAACACAGGTGTTTGTCTGCGTGTTATATTGTATTCTAAGTATGTATTTACAACAAACTGGATTAAAGTGTTATATCCGCTATCTGGTTTCGATAGTACAAGCTCTGCTTAATTTGGAGCTAGATAGTGTTGAGTAGATTTCCCAAAATATTTATTTATTTAATTGATCAAATAAATCGACGGGAAATCGTTTAGGTAAATTTCAATCAAATCAACAAACAGTTTGTGGCATGGCATGGCATTCTGTCAAAGGCATGTCATCTGTGGATGTTTCTCTGACGTAGACAGATAATTCTCTGATCATCTAGAAAACTCATAAAAACCTCTTTACTGATCACAATGACTACATAATACGGCCACAGGTTCGTACAGACGTTGTGCTAACACACTTTCCGTGTAGCGAAGGCTTACGTCCGTATTGTACGTGGCACTGTATATATTAAAAGTACTCTGGAATGGAATGGAGGCAAAATCTAGCAATGCACTGGGGTAAGTACTTACTGGGTATGTGGAGGATGTATTTGCAAACGACAGCCCCGCGGTTACGCCTTAGATGGAACTTAATTTCTGTTATTTAAGTTTTGTCGCCTCGCTGAGGTTAGATAAAATTATAATTTAATGTTACTACGGTTATTGAAACGCGATAATGCACCGTTCGTATGGGAGCCGATGGCACCAGTTTTACATATCCACAATTATATTTAAAATATCACTAAATATGTGATGATGTAATATGAATATGAGGATTCTAAGAAAAAGGAAGGAAAGACGATGTTAAAAAAGTATTTCTATGTTTTATAATTATGATCACTTAACTTGTTCGGAAAGTAATTCTTGCGCACCTGCAAGTCAGATATTGTGGAAAACGAAACCTGCATCATCTCAGGTAGTTAGTAAACCGCTGAGTTACTGCGTTCGTTAAACGGCGCTACAAAAAGACTGTAAATTATACTAGGAACTGACTTCATATATTCATGATACTGCTTTGAGCTTGTTCTGCCGCCCGGCTGAGCTAAGTGGAATCATAGTTTAAACTTTCCTACCTAGTCTTAAATAGCACCTTCAGCACAGTTGTTTTCTTTTCTTTTTCTTTTGAATGGAGTTATCATCATCCACAGTCCGACTTCACCCACTGCGGGTAGGCCTCTCTCTGTATGCACCACGTTTGATGGTCTTGTGCTAATCTCATCACTTTACATTTTCTAACAAAAATGGTGATACACTTGCCGTGATGCTTGATGACTTCCTTATACATTCTCAGGAAGAACAATTCTAAGCCCTCTCCATTTACCGACTCCCCGCGATCTCAAAGTTAGAAATATTTTCATCTGCAAACCCGCTCCAATTTCGCAATGTCAGTCACGGTGAATTTAGAGAGTAAACACAAATAAATTCGTAACTTCTAAATAATTAGTTACATTTCCGTCATTCCACTGGGTGCTACGAAGACGTTCCAGTTATTTAAAAAGGGAGCCGCGTAGTTGGTTCGGAGTAAATAAATATGTCATCCCGTAAGCCAGGAGAATCTCGTGAAAAATGCAGGAATTACTGTCGGCGACAAATTGCGTACGCATTCCCGTTAAAAATTTATTTACGGCGCAGTTCTTAGCTTTTGTTTAAAAAATGAGAGCATGTTGTGAAACTATACATTTATTTTCTATAGTAAAAATAACACACACAATATTTTCGTCATTTTCTGCTGCACTCTTAACTAGCGTAACCTCATACGATTGATATTAGTTGGACGAAAGAGGCTAACTACCCACAACACAGGTTCTCCTAGGGTGGGAGTTAGCGTACTTACGCATTAAATATTGTACTTCCCATCATCTTTAGTATGTACCTGCTAGTTTAATGTTGTAACACTTTTGTATCATTGATGTTTGTTATCAAATAAATCTTTTAAATCTTTTAAATCTTAAAATCTTAATTTACGCAAAGAAACTAACAAGAAGAAACAAATATTTGCTTTGTTTTATTTTTCATTTATTTAGGTGTAACTTAATAAATATGTCCAATAATTGAACTGCCTTTGTTTTCATAAACATAAAACAATTATCAATTGAAAGTCTTTGATTATATCAAATATTTACACAAAGAAACTAACAAGAAGAAACAAATATTTACAAAATGTACAAAATACACAAGGAACAGTTGAGCTATCTGCAGACCGTTACAAACGATCTAGAGATAGCTCAACTGATTCAAATCACTACCCAACGGAAGCGTCCCTATTAAGACACTGGTGGCATTGCCGCGCTGAATATAATAAACATATTATAATAATAATATATTTAAATTATATGTATATAATTGCCATGTTGTATGTTTTTTTTCTTGATCCCTACAATCTGACTATTTTGGTAGCTTACCATCAGGTGTGATTGTAGCCAAATGATAGTCACGTAAAAATAGTTCAATAGTTTCTCAATGCCACTTCATTTCAATAATCCACTCGAGATAAAGTGGTTCTTGTTTAACCTAATATTGGCAGCCCTTAGGCTTGCCTAACGTTAAGGCAATATTAGCTTTGTTTTCTTTTTCTTTAGGTGTAACTTAATGAAAATGGCCAATAATTGAACTGCCTTTGCTTTCATAAACATAAAATAATGAACAATTGAAAGTCTTTGATAGGTTAAAAAATAAATGCCTATATCAAAATTTATTACACAAAGAAACTAACAATTAAACAAATGTTTCTTGTGTATTTTGTATATTTTGACCAGACGGAAGCGTTCCCAAGACGCTGGTGGTATTGCCACGCTGAATAGCAATGCTATTGCGCTGCGCCAGATACCCACCAGCTCTTGGGTCACGCGTGGCTTCCATCAGTCACCTATACATATTAATAAGTTAAAATGCTATACGTCGGCGGCTACACCCTACTGCTGCCTTCCTACGGTGCGTGGTTCTGCAGATCATCACGCACCGCGCAGGACGACGCACGGCAACGCACACAGAAAAGACTCCTGTGCTACCGCGCACCTCGGCGCACGAGACCGTCCCCATGGTGTGTCGTGCGAGCTGGTGCTGGCTGGTGCGCGATATCACGCACCGGTGGGAAGGGGCTATAAGAACTGACACTAAGGCAAATACACACTCGTTGATCAATGTGCCATACTCGACACGTCATGGTGATGTGCAGGGAATACATAATAGTGCCGTAATGAGATCGATCGCTGAAAGTATGGAAGAATTCCAATTAATTGTGTGAAGGATGCGAGGGGAACTTTTTTATTATCCGCAGTGAAATAATGAATACCTCTGTTTCTGGCTTCTGGTTTTGAGTCTGTGTAAGTGTTGACTAAATAAATCCTATGTCGAAACGTCACACACATAATGCTCTGGTGAGCACTCACACAGACTCAAAATGAGTGCCAGTCAGAGCTTGTGGTATGCTTACTGTACTAGTACTACTGCTTTATCTCTACTCTGGTAAACCAATTTTAAAAAATATATCATTTAAAAAAAACAATTACTTAAATCCTGTTTAGATATCTCGTGTTAATTTTTTTTTTTGATACACAATGAATCCTATATTTAAAAGACTATAGGTTACATAACTACTCAAATTATTGCAGACTAGGAAATAAATTCCTTGTAAAACAGCTCACTCTAACTCACTTAGTAGGCACTAATTAAAAATTTTAGCTGCCTATTTCTAGTTTGCACGTTGCCAGTTACAAAGGTTTACAAAGGGTTACGTAGCGTACCGTGTAGCTTTTGCTACACCGTACTACGCTGTAGCACCATTCACGTCACAACTGCTACGCACTGTGACTAGCAAAACATTGCATTGCTGCAATAGGGTCTATGCAGACAGACTGCATACTGAATTGTTAATAGTATGTTATGGAAAAACGAGGAGAGAATTCTTAATAGTACAGGTACTTTTCTAAGAAGGAGGTTTCAATACTGGTTAAGATTTACCGAACAGTTTTGTGAAAGGAAGTAAGAACTTTGTCTTGTGTACATAGAATACTACTTTGACGACCGTGCTGTTTGCAGCTGATGTTTGTTATGCAGGATTGTGCATTGTAGGCACCTTTCTCAACGCGTGAACTAAAAGACAACGTTTTGATAGATGAAAGCAAGAGCGAGATCTTCAATGAAAAGTAATTGAAATGAAAAGTATCGTTACTTGAAAATAAAATTCATTGTTTATCATTTGAAATCTTTTCAGTTTTCAGAATATTATTTTATATTATTTTTTATTGCCTTATTATGTATGTAAGTTTGACAGTGTCAGATCGGTTCTAGAGTCAGGATAAAACTACCCAGTAAGGATGTTGCAATAGGATAGAAACGGACTGATATTATGCATCATGCAAATCATGCACCACAATAAAAACGGTTTGTATTTTACATTCGTACCTGCAGGCCATTTGTTTGTTCCATTATAAAATGGTACTTATAAAACAACCTGCCTTGCCGCCCGCTGTAAACTCGCATCTTTTGCATCCACAGACGTCATAGCTTGCAGTTTTTGCAGTCCATGAAGTCCATCTGCAAAGACCCGTAGTTTTGTGTCAAAATTCAATCCTATTAGCAGCTTCGTACCAGGTAATATTAAGTTGGTAGTTACTTTTGGCAAGCTCCCAAATACATATCGTTATAGATAATGCTTTTAACGAACTTCTGTTAATGGAGCCATCAGCGTGTTGGGCTATTCTGGCATACCGCGGACAGACAAACAGTTTTATTATGCTGATTTTATGAGCAGAAGCTGTGTTTTTGGAAGATATGGTTATGTCAACAGCATTTTTAGGTAGCTGGTGCCGTCAGGTTGGTTTATCTTATCACATTAGTAGATACTTAAAATATTAATTGATTATTTTTCCCTTTTCTGCTAAAACTATAAATAGCCAAATGCTTAGCTATCTATTATAAAAAAAACAACTTAAGTTTAGATGTTTGGACGTTTGGCTCTTGAGATGTATAAGACCACTAAACTGGTTTAGATAAAACTGAGAATACAATTAGTTCGCAGTTTAGAATAACGTTTTCTGCTACTTAATTCTGAAAGCTCAGAGGAAATTGAAAGAAAAAATTAACGGATTCAAAAAAAAGAAAAGTTAAAAAAAGTAAAAAGGCCTTGCATCTATTGTAGATGATTTGTATAATGCCAGGGGCAGCTGGTGATTACAGAAGCCCAAAACATAGAACAATAGGTAAGAATAATGTCATCATCATCATCATTTCAGCCCGGTATCACCCACTGCTGGGTATAGGCCTCCTTCATATTTTGCCAGCCTCCCCTGTCCTGCGCGTCTCTTGTCCAGGTGTTTCCTGCGACCTTCACGATGTCGTCGACCCATCGCGCTTTCGGACGTCCAAGATTTCTTCGGCCCGACTTCGGCCACCATTCGGGCAAGGCCTTACTCCACAGACCATCACCACGTCTAAGAATAATGTAGCTGAAATAAATGTCTTGCAATCCTTTCTACTTGCTAAACAACTATCAAGTTTGTTATTCCGAACGTTACTCCCTTCGTTTATCAGTATGCTTATAAGCTTTCACCACATATACACGCATGCTTTCCCCTTACCTGTTACCATACTAAAAAGTTATTTGGTATTTTAGATGGTATTTATTGGTATTCAGCCCTCTCAAAAAATCATACTAAGTAATGTAATGATGATAGTGACAAAGCTAAGTAAGAAGATTTCAAGTCATTTTGGGCGTTTACATAGATAGTCGAACGTTTTACATAAACTTTATCCTAGGAGGCAATGTTTTGCCATAGGCAACGGTTACCATTTAACATCAGGTGGGCCATATGCTTGTTTCATCAGCTAGTTGTTTCTAAACAGTGACGTTGATGATCATCAGAAATATAGGTATGGTGGTTGGTAGAACTTCCCAAAACAGCCCCTTCACAAAGAGCCTTACTGTTATACAAGGTGTATCTAAATATGTGTACTATGCGAAGGTGGGGGGTTTCAGACCACAATGGTGATCAGTTGTGGGGGGGAGAAAATTAAAAATTCCTATTTTCAGTTTCCCATACAAAAATATTTAATTTCATAATGCCTAAATAAATTGACAACCCTATCCTTGTAACCCCTTGACCCCTTGACCTACTACCTCTGTAGGTCTACTACTACTACCTACTACCTCTGTAGCTGAGTTTAGGGTTGTCACTTTGTATAAAGTCAGCTGTTCATGTTGAAACTTCGTTGCAGTTTTTTTCAGAGATACCAATCGAAGTTCGAAAAGTCGTTGAACAAAAGTTGTTCCCCGGGGGGTGGAAATTCACCCCCCTTCGGGATAGTACACATATTTTGATACACGTTGTAGAATGCAGGTTTCGCAGAAACCGGCTCCGACGAAGTATGTTAGCCACTTTTTTACAAACCCTAATCTAATTGAACCATACTTCTTGCAAATAAATATATTGTTGGAAGTATTTCAAAGTACCTGCTAAAATCAGTATAAAACCAGGCGTAACGTGAAACCGGTCTTCTTACCGAATTCATAAAGCGCGCCTCTCGACGCTACTACGATTCAGCCCCCCACCATCCGAACCCCCTTGTCTCTACCATCCCCGATTATCCAAGCGAACCACCCGTCGACCAATCCCTCCGTAGACCGAGGCATATCCTCGGTGATCCCGATGACGTTATCACCGCCGCTAACCCGGAGGCGATCGAGTCATCCAGTTCGGACAGAAACACTGCACAGATTCACCGACCCCGCCGGCGGGGTCGAAGACGTCCCTTAGTGCCCGCCCTCTACGGGCCTAATCTAGATTTAAACCCCCCCCCTGGCAACAGCCCAAGCCGAGGTCGTACCATAGCGGTGCCCTTGAGTTTGTTGCCCCAACCTAATTTTACCGGTTGAGCGCCCTCTGCGCTCACCATTGTTCGGTAGCGCTGTAAGAATCGTCAGACGATCACCAGCATTTTGTCCATTCGAAAAAAAAAAAAAAAAAAAAAACCGGTCTTCTTTTCGCTGCGAGCCACAGTGCTGAACGGACGTCTAAGTATTGCCTAAACCACCTAGTTGTGTCTCTCTTTTCTTGTATGACGTAGTTTTCTTGCTGTTACGATTTTTTCTGTTTTGATTTGGTTAATTTTTAGGTAAATAAAATTGTTTTTTTTTTTAATTAATTTGCTTTTGATTCCTAAAAATATTATTTCATTATAAGGGTCAAGAGTCAAAGGTCAAGGTGCACGGGCAAGGGCAGGGGCACGCTCGCAAAGTGGTCGCAGCGCTAGTTCCCGGCCCATCAGAGTTGTAAATCAAAGAGTCAGACCAGACGAAAAGGCTAGATCCCTGAAGCCTCGCGTGACGGATTGAACTGATTTATCGACGAGTGGAATACGTTATTCATGAGAACACATTTTGATGTAGATCCCATGACTTGTCAAATGAGATGGGAATTGAGCTAAGGTGAGTGTGGATGTGATCTCTGCGGCGCAGGTAACTTCTTATCTTAATAGTTCTTTGAACCAGGATAGATTTTAAGCGGATGACTAGCAAGCTGAGACACCCGTTTGACTCCCAGGTAGCACACATTTTTCTCATACATATTCACAAAATTTACACAGTTTTGGTACACACTTATATAAAATACTATTGATATCTACCACCACAGTTATTATTATATTAGTTAAACAACTTAAAGAAGTTGTTTGTATTAATGCTTGGAGTTAAAATTTCACTATGTAAATAGTGAAATTTTACTATTTCCATTCATTTTTAGTCATATATTTATTTGCAAACATTCATCCTATGTCAGCAACAGAATCCATTGGTTCAAGATTTTTTTTTTGAAAAATTATTCGGACTTAGGCATCACGGATCTTCTCAAAAAACCAATCTGTATAGCTGCTTTGATTTGACCCTTCCATCATAAGGAGCTTATTCAATCAAATACGATGATTTTGATAGCAATTTTTGTTTATCAAATTCAGTTACCATCAGCTTAGCCTAACACCCTTAAATAATTAAATTCCATTAACATGCTATTACCAAGAGTGAGCAGTGCGAATAGTTCCGGGATGTATCTCCCGGGATGTGGAACACTTTGCAGCATTAATGCAAACCACATTTTAATTAAAACAAAACGGTCCGGAACGTTGGCCTTATCACATGAACAATCGACGGCAGAAGTAGCTAAGCAACTCAAGCGTGCACATGTCCTTTTAACTTCTTAATAGATCACGATTACTTTGCTTTTTTAACTGACTTCAAATAAAAAAGGAGGTTCTCAATTCAGTTGTATATATTTTTTTGTTTTCTGTTCATTTATTAACCGATTTGCAAAAACTATTTTCTTGTCTAAAAGATAATATTTTCAGATTGGTTCCATCGAAATTTTATCAAAGTCGGTTAAATGGTTTGATCATGAGGTCAGTTTTTCAGGTTTTTAAAACTTATATATTTATTAGGTTTACAGAGAGACACAATTTCAAGTGAACATACTCGTAGGTAACAGCTTAAAGCCTACTTACTTTATTAAATTTTTGGCACTTTTTTGACACAAAAAAAAACTTAAATAGGTAGCCTGATGTTGTATCTCACGGTATACTTCTATTTGATTAAGCTCAGTCGTTCAATTTTGGTAACTTTAGACATCGATGTGCATACTTAACACAAAAGGCAACGTAACACAGATGTTTTAATCATTCAAATCAATTCCGACTTTCCGCCGTCATTAATTTATAAACATCCAAAACATTCTAAAATTCGTTTTAGTAATATTAATAGGATATTAAGTGTGGTTAAAAGAACACACACACACAAAGTGAACAAGCCTCTTTGCCATTAAGTCGTTTGACATTAAGTCGTTTGACATTAGAAGCTAAATTAACTTTGACCTAGATACTCCTAATAAAGTGAAGCTATATTTGACTACATGTGTTGTGAAGCTAGTTCTGATAGGAGCGGTGTCAACAATTCATCAAACAAATTTTATGTCCCTCAGGCAGTAAAACTACTTGACCGTACTACCGAAATTACGACAGCTAATGCGCGCGCAGCCACAGAGATGGCCCTTCTGAAAGTCCCAACTCTCAACTCACGGCCTGTATAGCTGCGTTTGTAATAAAGTTGTTTTGATAATCATTTTTTAATACAGTTGCTCAAAAAGTGGCGTATTGCAGGGACGTATAGCGTTCGGGATGTGGGCTATTACACACGAGTGCTTTTTTTTTACCATTCCCGCACTAGTGCTTTTTCTTTCCCAACTGTCAAAATAATGTCTAAAAAGAAAAACCAACCATGAAGTTTTTACTAAAAAAATTCATCGAAGTTTTTATGATTCATGCAAATACGTATTATTTCTAAAAAGAAGCTACTAATTTGTTTCATTAACAGATTTAATGATTTGATTGAATTAGTTATGTTAGGTTTCATTTCATTTCATCTCATTAAATTTCATTTTCAATTCATATCAATAAAAAAAATCTACTGAAGACTTGGCTGTATGGGTATAGTTCCCTTTGCCTTCCAGAATGGGTGAAGAAAAAAAAAAAATCTCTGCTTATATTTTACGGTTGGCGCTTGGCGCCATTTTTCAGAAATTTTCTTTGCGAGTTTATTTGTTTGTTGCACAAAATGAGCAATTTCGACCCTAGTTTTTTTTAATTAACACCACCGGAACTCAGTATAATTGCACAAAATGCTTCGGAGAACATTTTACCGGAAAAGTCAAAAAGTCGCTACATGCATACATACGACGAACTTATTGCGTGGAGAGAAGAGAAAAAAGCAAATGGTATTTTTATTATTTTATTAAATTGCTTAATTTTTTCGCAACTGTATTAAAAATAGTCGTTCAGTACACGTGCGGAACCGTCATTGCAACTTGTTCCGACTGTCAACCCTCGCCTTCGGCTCGGGTAGACATTTGTCGGAACTCTTTGCAATGACAGCCTTCCCGCGCTTGTAATGAAATATACTATTTCCTTGCTGACATTTCTGTCATAAAAAAAAAATATTATGGAAATACGTTTGGTTCAAAAGTTGTATATTATACTTTTGTACCACGAGACTAATTTTGACTACAAGAAAAATAAGAAATGAAGAAGAGAATAGAATAGATATGTAACAAAGAAGAAGAGGAAGGTTAAATTAATGAAAGTTTTCTTTTCATGAAACTCAACACATCTTCTTCATCCCTACAATGCATTTCTAATTTTTTTTTTATTATATTACTGAACTTTGTGTTGTATTAACCTGCAGTATTCAAAATAGCGCCAATTTACAATGTCAATAAAGAACATAAAACAGTTTTTATTGTGATACTAAACTCCTTGTCGAAAATGTCGAACAATCAAAACTAGACGAGTTTGAATCGAGTATTTTTGCGCATGGAGGTTGTATACTTATATAGCATTGAGATACATAGGTCGATTCTTTTGGTGTGTTCTAAATTCAAACAGTGATTCAAAATCAAAACCGAATTTTTCTTTATTCAATGGTATCACAAGGATCACTTTGAAAGTACAAAATCACTTTACAAATGCTTTTTATTCACTACACTTCAATAACACTTACATAATGTTTTTTGTAAGCTTTTAGAATACATTATAACACTGTGAGGTGTAACGACACCTCACAAATATATGCTCTCAGTGGGGATCGAACCCACGGCCTATGGCGCGGAAGGTAGTCAATTAAGTCTGGTGATTCAGTTCGTAACAAAAGAAAAATGTGAACGTGGTCATGAGAATTGCACTAGTAAAAATACAATTCTACATAATCCATAGCAGTGCGGCATCGCATTTTTCACATTAAACGCGCAACGTTCTCGCAATAAATATTACATTTCCATGCATATGTGTCCCATTGGGCCGGCCGATACAATTTTCTGTAATATTATGTATTGTCAATCTACTTTTTTATTGCGTCAATCATGAGGTTTATTTAATACTAGCCGCCAATCCCGGCGCTGCCCGGGTATTCCAGAATGATAAAGAACATTCAAGAACGTTTAGGAGCATTCTATACTTATCAATATTGAGAATTTTTAGAAAATTCCTTACGATAGAAAAGGATAGACATAGAAAAGTCACCCTTGGACTGGCAACTGTTGATCTGGTGGCTTTTTTCAAAATCATCACATCTGCGCATCATTCGATTCTTGGACGATCACACCGTCCTCCACCGTTCTCAGTATTTGTACGAAATTAACGGCATTAACCTATAGCTGCACTTCTCTAACCTAGTCACTGGCTTCGTTGAAGAATAGAGACAGGTAGCAAATGTTCATAAAAATACGGCCAACGGAGACAAAGTTCATTTTATTTACGCGCACTTTCGCGGCCGGTCATCGTGTAACAAGTTTGTGTTTTGTTGCTGGTTTACAGGGTAAAAAGTGAATTATTTTGTTGTTGGTGCTATTGTAACGATGAACAGGTAAGTTTTTAATGCTTTTACATTCAATTGGTTTCGGTTTTGATAAGTTTTCATTCAAAACCTTGCTAATTTCATCAGCCACCTAATTTTTTTCTGCGAAGTTCTCCAACAAAATCTCTTTGTTTAGACTTAAAATCTAACTGTCCTTACTAAAAAACCAGTGGAATAGGTCAACAATACATATTTTTATGTTATTTAAGTGTTATATTGTTAGAATGTAATTAGGTTTCTTCAAAATAGTGAAATAAATACTAGCATTCCATACATGAGCCACGAGTGGGACGTTCCGCAGTCCGAGAAATCCTTGGCACTGTTATCATAGAAAATCTCTTTGTTTAGACTTAAAATCTAACTGTCCTTACTAAAAAACCAGTGGAATAGGTCAACAATACATATTTTTATGTTATTTAAGTGTTATATTGTTAGAATGTAATTAGGTTTCTTCAAAATAGTGAAATAAATACTAGCATTCCATACATGAGCCACGAGTGGGCCGTTCCGCAGTCCGAGAAATCCACTATGATAACATGGCACTGTTATCATAGAAAATTGCAAGTTTTTGATTGTTGAATTTCTAAATGTTTTTGTATGGTAATAGGTTATTTTTTTATCATGAATCTTTTATAAATATATTCATGTTTTTGGATATCAATGTTTTTGTCTAACTCATTGAACCTACTTTGTACTACATCACATAAATTCCAAGTGTGTATTTCCATCCGTTTTCTAAATCTTTGACTTCGAGTAGCGAAGTGTACATTTGTAAACAAGTAATAATTAATATTCAATTAGTTAGAATATTTCAAGCTGATTTCAAAGAGGTATAATTACTACCGGGTGATAGTAGAAAAATAAAAGAGAATCATCATTCATTTACAAAGCGGCATGCGCGCGCCGACCTCTAACGAAGGTAGTGCGCACATCCGCCATTTTTCGCAAATCGTGGTGCGCAGACGAGGGGTGAGGTGTCGAACACTGTGAGGTGTAACGACACCTCACAAATATATGCTCTCAGTGGGGATCGAACCCACGGCCTATGGCGCGGAAGGTAGTCAAGTCTGGTGATTCAGTTCGTAACAAAAGAAAAATGTGAACGTGGTCATGAGAATTGCACTAGTAAAAATACAATTCTACATAATCCATAGCAGTGCGGCATCGCATTTTTCACATTAAACGCGCAACGTTCTCGCAATAAATATTACATTTCCATGCATATGTGTCCCATTGGGCCGGCCGATACAATTTTCTGTAATATTATGTATTGTCAATCTACTTTTTTATTGCGTCAATCATGAGGTTTATTTAATACTAGCCGCCAATCCCGGCGCTGCCCGGGTATTCCAGAATGATAAAGAACATTCAAGAACGCTTAGGAGCATTTTCTTATCAAAATTTAGAATGTTTAGAAAATTCCTTACGTGATAGAAAAGAATAGACATAGAAAGGCACTACGTGTTGGAAAGGATAGACATAGATTTTTGCAACATTTTGAGTTGACGCTGTTCCTATTAGTCGTAGCGTGATGTTATACAGGGTGTAATCGTTAAGTGTGCACAGGCGATTATTCCGTAACTATTGCAGATATCAAAAAACTTTAAACTGATATCGAAAGTACTTTACCTAATGAGTAAAATGACATTAATAACATTTTAAAAATGAAACGAGAAATATCCAAAAAAATTACATTAATCACTCCCATACATTTTATTTCTTAGTAGTACATTTTTAACATGTCCCTCTTTTCTGTATTGGAATATGCCATTTTTCGATCAATAAATGCAACAATCACGATTATTAACGCAAATTGAAAAATACAATAAATTGGCGGGAACGAGAACCCGCGATGAAGAATTTGAATTTAGAACGAACACCAAAGAGTATCTTTCTTTTTGTTTTTATTTAGTATGTTGCTTTTCAGCTAGTTCAAATCAATACAATATTGAAACAAGGCTTATTATAAATTTGAAGTGGTAAGATAATTAATCTACACGTGTACACTTGAAATTCATTAATACCTTCATATCGTACATAATTATAAAATGACAAGGGTAAAATGAGTAGGTACTATTCCACTTAAAATAAGGAAACTAAAACCTTTCTACTATCTCATACTAAATGTATGGGAGTGATTAATGTAATTTTTTTGGATATTTCTCGTTTTATTTTTAAAAAGTTATTAATGTCATTTTACTCATTAGGTAAAGTACTTTCGATATCAGTTTAAAGTTTTTTGATATCTGCAATAGTTACGGAATAATCGCCTGTGCACACTTAACGATTACACCCTGTATAGCCTATAACCTTCCTCGATAAATTGACGATCTAAGTAATATAATATAATTATTACTTATCTTTGCCAGTGTTGACATTGGCAAAATTGTTCCAAAATGAACAGATGCCATTAAAAAGAAAAAGAAAAGCATTTGCTCAAATAAAGGAAAAAAAACCAAATCAGTTTCATTTTGCCACAATCAAAGCATCTTGATGCCAGCCCTCAGATTACAATTCCATTAAAAACAACCTGTTTTAACAATAGCAACACCATTTTAATTATTTAGGTTTAGTTTTACAATAAGAACCGTGGTTTTCATTACGTACCCTTAAGGGCGCTTGTACACGCTAAGAAAAAACGCCGGGCCTACCCAAGAATTCGTGTCGTAACAAGAAAATTACTGTGTACACGGCTCGCAGCGGTGCACGAAAAAAATCTTATCTGCGCAAGACAAGAATTTTGTCTTTTCCACACACGAAAACGCAACAACGTTCGCCGCGTCGTGTCTTGCGCAGATAAGATTTTTTTCGTGCACCGCTGCGAGCAGTGTACACAGTTATTTTCTAGTTACGACAAGAATTCTTGGGTAGACCCAGCATTTTTTCTTAGCGTGTACAAGCGCCCTAAAAGTAAAGGGTTAGAGCCGACCCTTCTGAAATAAAGGGTGGAAATGGACAGGCAGTATTTTGTGTCTGGACTACCCTGGGAGCCGGGAAAACTTAGGAAAGGGTGTCGGAAAAAGTGGGGTTGTTTTGCGTTATGCTAATGTTAGAAGTTTAACGTTGGCTTACAATTAAATTACGCAAGTAATATAAGAGACTCGCCAGGGACTGGAAAAAGCGTCGTAATATAGATCTGACTGGCCTCCAGCTCAGTTGGTAGTAGCTCTGCCTTCTGCGCCGTAGGTCGTGGGTTCCATCCCCACCGAGAACAAATATTTGTGAGGTAAACATAAATGTTTGTTCTCTGTCTGGGTGTTATATTGTATTCTAAGTATGTATTTACAACAAAAAAAAAATGTATTTAAGTATTATATCAGCTATCTGGTTCCCATATTACAAGCTCTGCTTAGTTTGGGGCTGGGTAGTGTTGTGTGAATTGTCCACAATATTTAATTTTTTTAATTTTAATAGATGCCTACTTAGTAGTGCAAACGGCCTTAAGGCCTGTGCGCATCTAGGCAATGGTGATGGCGATCATCTAAAGCGCTGTCAAATATTGTTGTCATTATTTTATTTTTCTTGGAAAACAAACAGCTTAATTAACTAGAAACATCATGGTAGTATAAAACAATTAAAGCCAAAAAAGTTTTCGCTAGTAGAACACTAATAGATAATACAATGTAAAAGTACCTAACATTTCCTTTTGTAAGGAGTTTATACTAATGGAGAAAAATAAATAGGTAAGCCATATAATCTATAAACTATCGAATAATAGTGTAAAGGTGACCGGTAAGCAAATAAACAAATAAATTCTATAAATAAATAAAATGATTAAGTAAAATTCTAAATATTTAGATTATTTGACAGCTTTTCAGCTGATCGCCATCGCGATAAATAGACTATCCAGCACAAAATTGTTCAATTCGTACAGTTTCCAAGATTAGCGCATTCAACCAAACAAACTCTTCAGCTTTATAATATTTGTATAGATAATGGTTTCATCAGTAGACCAGTAGGCCTACCGCAAGCTCTGTCTCTGGCTCTGGTTTTGAGTCTGTGTGAGTGTTTACTAAATAAATCCTACGTCAAAACGTCACACACACAGTTTAAGAAACTCGCACATACTCAAAACCAGAGCCAGAGATATATTTAGACAGAGCTTTTGGTAGGCCTTTATAAATACAAACTTTGAAAACAAACTAAGCCCATCTTATTTATGAATGCATTCATTAAAAAGTTAGTAAAATAAATTCATTAGTTTCAATTTCAGTCACTGTTTTCAGACTTTTAGACTTCTTTGTTTAGTTAACTTGTCATCAAAAACAAACTTTTGCTTGAATAAGTAATACTTTTAAGTAAAATTGATGGATGTGCCACGAGTGATCGCGATGTTCCAAAAAAATTATATAAATTTAATCTGACAAAACAAATGTCGTGCAATAAGATTGTTACACATCGTTATTTTTAAAGAAATTTATATGCAGGGGACGTGAAAACATAAGTCACCTAACTTAAATCTTACCCTATAACTTTAAACGAGAAAAGCTTGATAATATACAATCAGAATCTCGGAAACGGCTCCAAAGATTTTCATGAAATTTAGTATACAGGGGTTTTCAGGGGCGATGAATCGATCTAGCTAGGATTTATTTATAGAAAATGTCGTCTTATTCGTGTTTCAATGAATAACTTTTACTGCCACCTGATGCTGAGGAGTCGAACTCACAAGTTAGTGTGACGGAGAACGCCATCTATTGAACTACAAACATAATGGTACAATTTAGAAAATGATGTTTGTGTGTGAATGATGATGAACTGTGATTCAAAACTAGGTCAGATAGCTAAGCCTAAAAAGTTTTAGTCGCCATAAAGCCGATTAATTCTTTTGTATTAAAGGTTTTTTTCTAATTCTACAGAAGGTATAAAACAATTATTGAGAACCATTCAAACTTCTTCCAATTAAGGGTAACAAATCCTTTCTAAGAAAACCTTTGATAACAATTTTAATATATAAATCATTCGACACCTCGTACCGAGGTTCGTTAATATTAATAACAAGAGTTTCTTCCGATGGCGTTAAAAAAAGGTTTTTTACGCTTTACAAGGATTGCGTGGATATCATATTTTTTAAATACACAAGCAGTTGGTGACGATTTTTTTTTACCTATTATAAGCTGAATAGTTTAGTTTTTTATTAGGGTAACCTAAAACAATATTGAATGATTCAGGACCGTTCACCATGAGACTGGAGGTTTCTTGGGCAAAACAGTTCACAGATTGAATTTACCTTACGAATTCCTAGAAGAGCTCCGATCCAATTTAACCATGAATTTCCACGAATTTCCCTTTGAAATTGAGCATAAATCATCTGTGTGGTCCTTTATATATTGCACTGCGTGGCAAAGGCTTTACTTGTTCCATTTTAATTACGATTTTATTGGGGATACGTAATAATCGAGTGCGGCTAGAACGTGAAGTGTTTTCGAGAGTTCATACACCAGTAGGCCTAGAACAAGCTCTGTCTGGCTCTGTCTCTGGCTCTGGTTTTGAGTCTGTGTGAGTGCTCACCAGTGTGTGTCAAATCATTGAACCGAATCCTCATAAAGAGAATTGCATATTGGCTCATGCAAAATAACTACTGTTAACATCATAGAACCACACATTAAATAATATAAATTCAATTTCATTAGGTCTACCACAAGCTCTGTCTGGCTCTGTCTCTGGCTCTGGTTTTGAGTCTGTGTGAGTGCTCACCAGTGTATTATATTGCGTGTGTGACGTTTCGACGTAGGATTTATTTAGTCAACACGTACACAGACTCAAAACCATAGAAAAACCAAAAAATTCAAACGTGTATTTAGTCAGTTGGATTGCAAGAATCACTTTGAAACGTCTTAAAGCTAGGTGAGTCTATGTGCCAGTTCCACGCGACCAAGCCTAGAAGAACAGGCAACAAACTACGGCTCGGTTCCTACCGTTTTTTATATGATCCTTTTACAAATCAAAAACAATCTCTATAAAATAATAGCAGTGAAGTTCCAGTGTGGTGCCACTTCACTTAGTGAGACAGAGCCAGACAGAGCTTGTGGTAGGCCTACAGAGCTCTATGCAAATACTTAACGTTGGTATCGAAATACAAGGGATGATTTCAATGACAATTTTCATGATGTGGAGAGAAAATATATCCAGCAATGGAATTTAATTTTGATAAATATTACGCTGTATGATAACTCCACGAATTCCCGCACAAATACCTGGCTGAATTGTAAACCAATTACTTTTGAACTACGGTATACTCGCGGCTTTGTCTGCATAGGTACATTAATTTTTCTGCGGACAACGCAACTTTGGAGAACTATTAAGGTCCAATTTCACCGTTGAAATTGAACGCGTTCTACTGACGTTTAAACTCGCTTAAGCATTCAGCTGGTACATTTTTGTCTAAACGCGCTTAAAAACCTGTCAATGTCGTTGCATTTCTTTTGTGTACGTACATATAAACGAGTTTAGTTAAACGCGTTTAACGGTGAAATTGGACCTAAAACAACTTTCAGAAAGAAAATACATATATTTATTTTACATAAAAGCGTAAACTAAGACAAATAAATTAACACACAAAACTTTGATTCTATTAGATTAGATACAAAAAGAAGCACTATTAGAACATACGTTGTTAGTTGCGGTATTTCTGTTTCTGAATTTGGTTCCATTTCAGCGTGGTTCTAAGGTCGTTTATCTATGTCGGATAGACAGACAAAATGTAATATATGTGACTACGGTATCTTAGGAAAAAGCTATACATAATCATCTATCAGATACTTATTCATAATATTGTAGCAGTATTTTATTAATAATCGCAACGGCTCTTGTTCTTTATGATTCATAATAATTATGTTTTGTAAATTATTAAGATTACGCGGAAAAATCTGCTAACGAAATTATTAAAATTATTGTGGACAATAGGCATGAAGACAGTAATCAAGTATCGCCAAAATATTTATCTGATCTAATGAAAAAGGATTCAAAGATTTTGATATATGTATTTATTCTCTTATTAATGTCGAGATTAATGATTTATTTGTTAAAAAAAAATCGGTTGTCTGTAAAGTCGGTTTACTGACGATAGTTGAACGTGATAACGTCATAAGAAAATACTCGCGGACTCGCGGACTCGGACTCGGACTTGGACTCGAACTCTCGGACCCGGACCCGGAACACGACCGAACCCTTACCCTTACCCTCATTTACCCTTACCCTCATTACCCGACCCGGGCTCGGGCTCAGGTAAATGGAACGACGAAACGACGTAACGACGCATGAGTCATGTTTTTTCGTGCGTGCAGCCGGCTCCATCGATTTATAAGACGTTATCACGTCAATAAATCTACAAAATACAACAATCCGCCATGATGGCTCAAACACCGGTCAGAGCGAATTACGTCACGTTTTCGTAAACGTCATTCCGATTTAGTACAAAAGCACCAATGTTTACTTTTGATATACTATGTATAACCGTTACGTAATAACAGACGCCATGACACCAGCGAGCGTTTTGGCGTGAATTTGAAAATTTAAATTTAAATGTACTTTTATTGCACAAAAACCTTAATTTTCTACAGAAATATGATATATTTTAGACATAATAGATACTTCTGAATATGATAGAAGAGATTTTGAAAATTAGTCGTCAGGCCTATTCACACAACATTATCTAGCCCCAAAACTAAGCAGAGATTGTATGATGGGAACGAGATAGCTGATATTATAATACTTGAATACATTTTGTTTAGTAAATACATACAGAATACAATATAACACCCAGACCGCGAACAAACATTTGCGTTCACCACAAAAATATTTGTTTTCGGTGGGGATCGAACCCACGACTTACGGCGCAAAAGGCAGAGCTAATAGAACTACTACTTACTGAGCTACGAGGGCTGTCAAATTGACATAGGGTTTTAGTATCTGGTTCCCATAGCACCAAGCTCTGGTTATTTTGGGGCTAGATAGTATTGTGTGGATTGTCCAAAATATTTATTTATTAATTCGTCCACTTAAATCAGAGTAAGATGGATTTTCATGAATTTCTTTCAAGTTCTATAATATTATTAATATTTCTATTGAAAACCTCGTTAAGTATGCCATCAGTCGCAAAGCGTGTCAAGTTAAGTTATGCGTAAGTAATTTGTCTTAGAAGTTTTTATTTTGTTTCAAAAGAGCTGTTTTCAGTTTTCATTTGGAAAATTTTGCGACTGTATTACTTTTGTTTTGCTTAATTAGGGTGAATTTCCAAGAACATAATTTACATTTTAGCAACTTTATTTCGTCTATCTTCTTCTTCTTCCTGCCCTTATCCCACTTTAAGTGGGGTCGGCACAACATGTTCTCCTCTTCTATTCTCCTCTATCAGCCGTCATCTCTGTATTACCTTGTAAGTAACGTCAGTGATGTCCATCCAACGGTTTTCTGCTAGAGATAGGTGCTTAGCGATTATACCGCCTATTGTTTTTCAAATAGTTTTTTATGTATCATTGTTTGTTTCTAAGTTAGAGCAATAAAGTGTTTTCTATCTTCTATATTATATCTGTTCACTTCCTTCTTATCCATATCTTCTTTTACACTTTATTTCGTATTATATTAAAATTTATGACCATGTCGTTAGAATCAGTTGTTTCAAAGTCAAGTTTAGATGATGAGTTTATAAGCTTGCATGGACTTTTTAGAGTTACTTTGCCAAATGGCAAAAAACGGAGCTCTTATGGATTCGTCATGTCTGTCTGTCCGCTCGTATGTCAGCCACTTTTTTCACTACTGTTGAAGCTTGGTAAGTATATGTATTCTGTGAACTGTATTACGCCCTTCGTTTTGGAATGAGAGCCTAGGCTCTCATTTCAAAATAAAAGAAGTAATAAAGTCTAGACTTTATTACTTCTTATAGAAAAAAAGATGAGCACACAGTAAGTGCTTCCAATCAAGCATGACTTTTATATTGCTCATGTTTCATAGCTTTCAGTATTGATTTGTTTTCAGAAGTAAAGGAAAACTATGCGAAGGGCGTGGATACAATTTCATCTGCTTAATTTATAAGATTCTGCATTTCCACTTTTTATCTCTCCAAGATTAATATCCTCATAATGGTCTATAACAAAACCATTGTACTTCCGAAGGTTAAAAACATTAATTCTTTACTACGCCATCTGATTTATACCCCAGTTATCGGAATGGTGAAACTTTTGCACTGAAAAAATGGTCTACTGAAGTAATTTTTCAGGTGGAGATTAAAAGGCTCTGTAAGACCCACAACTTCCGGAGTAGGTCCAATCATTATGTATAAATGAGTCCTGTAGTCTACCACTAGCTCTGTCTGGTTCTGTCTCTGGCTCTGGGTTTGAGTCTGTGTGAGTGCTCACCAGTGTACTGTGTGTGTGACGTTCACACTCACACAGACTGAAAACCAGAACCAGAGACAGAACCAGACAGAGCTTGTGGTAGGCCTACTGTTTGAAAAGGGACTATTTTGGAAGTGGGTGAAACTCAATTTTTTATAAGAGGCATGAAAGGCTTTAGGGGATACGGTACGTGACCAGTAACTAAAATCATTCCTTTTTCGGAGTTTCACTATTTTTATGGGTGAAAATGAAAGGTATTCAAGTTTGTTAATGTTGGCAGATTTTTCCCTCAAAGCATTCTAGCTACAAACTAAAAATAGGTTGTATATTACGGACAGCCGAAAAAGTACTTTGTTGAAACAATTTGTACAATGCCTACTCCATAAGTTAAGAAACTGAAAACTTCCGAATTTCAATAATTTTGAAGCACTGAATCTATTTATGAAAATCTTTCAAACAGACGAGTTTCTGAGAATAATATTAAAAAGGTTCGGCAATAATATTAAGTTTATTCAATAATTTAGTCTTCATTATCACAAAAAATTGATAAAGTAAGAAAACTAGCACAAAAGTTGTGTAACTATATCGTTGTCTGCGTCTCTAACATAATAGCAAGCATCGAATGACGAGATTAATGTATAAGAATTGTATTTTTCATTGCTCATACTCTGAAAGTAGGTCTGAAGTTGCCTGAGGGGCCTAATTGAAAGTAATACTTTCAACCCTAGGGAGAATCGCTTTCTACTGACAGCTGTCAAATAATAAAAAAAACAAGTTCTATTTTATTCAACCATGTTCCAACTTTCTAAAGTCTTTCTAACTGCAAGGAGGTTGTTGAACTAAATTCCAACTTTTTATTCAGCAAGTAGGTTGGAAACCCATTACAACGGTAAGAAGTTTAAAAAGTCTAATTAGAGCGCAATGTAAAATTTAAATTTAAATAACATAAAGATAGTATTAAATAAATAATATATCTTCTATATTACTTTATTAATATATAGCTTCAACTATTTCTTTAAAATAACATAGATTTGAGCAAACAATTTAAATTATTATTTTTTAAATTATGAAAATAATGGTTGAATAATGCTGGCGAGCCGAAGCCGAAGACCCGCCAGAGAAAAAAAAAAACCGGGAAGGCGACAATTCAATATTCATTTTCACAAATTTTTCTTTCATGTTTTTATTTTTACTTTCCTTGTATTCGTAATGAAAAGCACAGTGTTTACCTCGGGTGAAAGTCTTTTAAGTCCCTTAAGCTCCATTGGCGCCCTCGCTACGCTCTGGCGCCAAACCCGTCTCGGGACTTAAAAAACGTGACTTTCAACACTCAGGTAACAATGTACTATTAAAAAGTGTGAAGGCTTTTTTTCATTTCATTTTTATTTATTTCATTAACAATTATACATTTGTGTCTGAAAAATAGTACCATAATAAGCAAAAATAATATAAGTCATAACATAAATTAAATAATACTAGCAATGTCACTACATATTTATAAAATCATCAGTAGAATAAAAACACCCTTTCAACAAAAGCTGTTTTAGTTTAGTTTTGAATAAATGTAGACTGTCTATTATTTTAATGTCAATAGGTAAAGAATTGTATAATTTAATGGCCTGATATCTACAGCAATGCTTTGCGATATTGAGCTTTTATACAAATAGCTGATGGAACGTGCATGGCTCACCTGATGTTAAGTGGTACTCATCGCCTATAACAAAGCATTGACTCGTAGGAGTAATTATATTGTAATTTACTCTCATTTCAATTTAAAACCTTGACAGGTTTAACGAATACTAATTTTTGTTCTTAATTAATTTTCACTCAGGGTACCTGGCTCAAATTCTTGAGTCATTAATTAGCCTTCCACGCGCCGACTCAATTTAAAGTGAGTGGCATTTCCTAAGGGCTTTTTAGTAATGTTTAAGGTTAAGCAATGGTTTTAAATTAAATTTTAAATATGCACTGTCATGTCATAACAGTTTAAAAACTACATAACCGCAAGTGAAACTGTGTAAGTGCTCACCAGTGTATTATAAGTTTCGAAATAGGATTTATTTAATCACCTCTCACACAGACTCAAATCCAGAACCAGAGACAAAGCCAGACAGAGCTTGTATTAGGCCTACAGGGAGTAGCAATAGTAATCAATTGATTACTATTGCTACTCCCTGTAGGCCTAATACAAGCTCTGTCTGGCTTTGTCTCTGGTTCTGGATTTGAGTCTCTTTATATTATGAGTATGATTAATTAATCATACTCATAATATAAAGAGGAAAGATACTTACAGTTAAACAAAATATTTACAAAATGTACAAAATACACAAGAAACAGTTGAGCTATCTGCAGATCGTTACAAACGATCTAGAGATAGCTCAACTGATCCAAATCAGTGCCATACGGAAGCGTCCCCAAGACGCTGGTGGCATTGCCACGCTGAATAGCAATGCTTATACGCTGCGCCAGATACCGATACAGATACAGATTATAAGAGGAAAGATTGTATTTGTGTAACAATTTTATTCAAAAATTACTGTACCAATTTCAGAAATTATTTCACCATTTGATATATTATCTCTGAGTAACATTAGCTATATTTATTACTACCCTCCTGCTCCGGCTTCGCACGGTGTGATTTAGAAATAAAGAGATGAAAAATGTAAAGCCTGTCTTTAAAATTTTCCAGCCACGCGAAGCAAGGAGGTTGATAGTAAATAAACAAATCATACCATGCTTGTCTAAACTAATATTATAAAGCTGAAGAGTTTGATTGTTAGAATGCGCTAATCTCGGGACCTGCTGGTCCGAATTGAAAAAATAATTTTATTTTCGAATCGAGAAAGGCTATAGGGTATTATAGGTATGTATAACATCACGCTCTACTTGCGACCCGTGCGAAGCTGGGGTGGATCGCTAGTTTTGAATAATTGTATGATTACAATCAGTGCTCTTTGTTTCAGGTAAGTAAATTCCAGGGAGGAGCATTAAGTCTTTCATGATATAGGCGAAGGAGGATAGAAGAGTGGGTAAATAACCGTAACGTTTTATTAAGATATCTATTTCGGGAGAGTATGAGAGGTTATTCGGCTATTAGAGTGAATTTAGCGTAACGTGATTCACATTTCAAATAATAGGGTTATTCATCTGACTGTTTTATGGTGTATTTTATTCTTTACATTGCATATTAGGCGAGCGTTGATAGCTCGCGTTGAAGCACGGAAGAGCCCAAGGCAGGCACCTATTAAAATGGTGGGTTTTTTTATATAACTATTAGCTGATGGAACAAGCATATGGCCCACCTGATGTTAAGTGGTAACCATCGCCTCGTAGGTCATGCACGTCAGGAATGTGCCCTACATATACTTCGCTGCGTCCATCAACTTGGGGCATAAAGATGTTTAGCCCCACGTGCCAGTAATTTCACCGACACCCTTCAAACCGAAACACAGCAATGCTGCTTCACGGCAGAAATAGGCATGGTGGTAGTACTTCCCCGGACGAGCCCATCACAAAGAGCTCTACTACTACTGTAGCTAGTGGGCAAGCAGAACGTTGCTTTACTAAATAGATCACTAACTGAGCACCGCCACAAGCGCTTAGTTACCTTTATTGATAGCGCTAGATTTTTCGTTTTTTTTTATAAATAAATGAATTGCAATTCTTTTTTAAAATCACTTTTAGCTCTAAGTAATCTTTTAGAGCGTGTTTGTCCTAAAAACGTTTCTTTTGACAACAAACACATTTTCGCGACACAAAAAATAGGTATACACCGTGAAATTTGAGTTTATCGTCAAATTTCGGCGGAGTGCTCACAAAAAATAGGTACCTACGTTTGTCGACTGAAAATGAGGCTTCTTTGCATAAAATATGTGTATACTAGGCCTTTCTTGCTGAACCTTTAGGAGCCTTAAACAAGAAAAACCAATTTACAAGATCTTCGAGATAACCTATGCTACCTGTATTCATTTGAAATTAAATTTATGCCTTTTTGTAGAGGTCAGGAAATTTGCAGAAGATAAGGAAAATGTCTCAAAAAGTAACTGCCAGTTAGGTTTTTATTTTAATTGCTTATAATATTATTTTCATTAATTAAAATTAAACGATTGCTTATTTTTAATCAAAACAACACCGTTTTAAACTACTTTATCATTGTATTAAGATGTTGACAACTGACAAAATAAAACTACTGAATGTAGTGTTGGAAACTTGCAAACGATCAAGTGTCAGAGAATCACCAAGAATATAGTTTAATATTTTTTTTTTTATAAAAATTAAATTAAATATTTACTAGATTTCTTACTCAAAACACCGTCGCTAAATGTTCAAGTACATGCATGTACATGTTCGTTTAAATTTCATACTGTAAATCATGGATGCAAATTCTGAAAAAAAGAAAGCGGGAAATAGAAGAAAAGTAACAGAAAGATCCTGTTTGGCTCTAAATAAATTAAATTTGCATACACTCCATATATTTTTCCATTTACGTGGTTTTTTCGATCTACTTCCTCAGCTTGTAAACAATATCACAGCATAAAAAAAAAACAAAACATCCTGTCCGTCTGTTTGTCTAAACGCGATCAACCGAAAGCTTCAAAACTGTTTTGATACGGGTTTCACGACTAAATGAAGTAATTCATGAGAAAAATCCAATTGTATATTCGTAATCTTATGGTATTGTAATATTTATTTAATAATGTAAAGTAATATTAAATAAGATTGGGATAAGTTAAGTTAAGCAATACTGTTTTTTGAAGGTCGGTGAAATAAAGAAAAAAAAGCAAACCGGTCTTCTTCTTAACGTGTCACTGATTCTTTCGAACCAAGTGTGGTGAAAGGATTTTAAGTGCACCTCAAAAAGGTTTCTTTCGTGCACTTGACACATATTTTCGAACTTTTTAGGTTCAACGATATGCTGGTTTTCTCACGATGTTTTCCTTCACCGTTTGAGAATGGCATAGTGTGCATAATTTTTTGGGCAGAAAAACTCATTTGTACACAACTGGATTTGAACCCACGACCTTACCAGCTTCACACGGGTGGATAAATGACACCCATGCGAAGCTGGGGCGGATCACTAGTTTATTATATAAAACTTTGTTTCAAGTCATTCGCATGCGAACTCCGCTTGCTCATTCCCTCCCTTTGTTCCGCTTACAATCAGAAATTCACCATTTACCGAAGGTACGCCTCTCTGAGTAATTTTAAATTTATACAAGAACAATACGAAAGCTTGCGAATCGGCGTACTCTGGGATGCGACATTGCTTCATATTTTTATACAGAAATGTGATAAAAGCTGTTTTGATTTTAGGATTAACATATCTCAGCCTTAATTGTAAACATACACTCAAGAGCAATGTATACAGGGTGGAATTTTATAATGCCACCTGGAGGGAAAGTACTCTTAATACTGCAGATAGAAAATTTTACTCAAAGAAAACATTCCTTTATTTTTGAATAGAAAGCAAACTGCATTCAAAGATTTTCAAAAATTCTCTTCTCCCACACCCGGGAATCGAACCGGCTAAAATCTGAAAAAATTATACCCTGTACTTTTATTGCCTCGATCGTTAGGGTCAATTATAAGGATGAAATCTCTATAAGAGAATGGAGCCATTTCGAGCAACTAATTAGTTAGTTTACCATTTTTTGTAAATAATTACATTAATTTAAGATTTCCTGGTTTTCCTTTCATTTAATTTATCATGTGTGTTAGAGAGATTTCATCCTTATAATTGACCCTAACGATCGCTGCAATAAAAGTACAGGGTAAATTTTTTTCAGATTTTAGCCGGTTCGATTCCCGGGTGTGGGAGAAGAGAATTTTCGAAAATCTTTGAATGCAGTTTGCTTTCTATTCAAAAATAAAGGAATGTTTCTTTTGAGTAAAATTTTCTATATGCAGTATTAAAAGTACTTTCCCTCCAGGTGGCATTACAAAATTCCACCCTGTATAGGTCACCATCATATACCCCAATAACCTCCATAACCTTGAAATGAAATGAAATGTTTATTTGCTTGAAATATGGTTAGAAGTTAGTTTATAATTATTATTTTATCAGTTTCACATATTTTACCAAAGTATTGGCATGAATTTTAATTGACTTATTTTTACAATTAAAACATATAATAACACTAAACTTCTATTAACAATTTAATTAGTGTAATTATAATACGTGGTCCATAAAGTCATTATGTATTTAAAAAATCATTAACATTATAAAAAACTTTACTCAATCAGCCATAAATCTTCAGCTTTTTGGATCGAGTGCACTCGAAATATTTCTTCTCGGGAAGGTTGCGGTCAAATCCCGCTCAGCTCTTAACTTTCCTGTCTGTTCTGAATCTGAAGTTTGATGTTGCAGATGCCGTGTGCCAAATTCACTACTCTCTAGTCTTTATATTACATTAAAAACAAACCTTCCGATCATATTTTTTATAAAGCCGTCTGTTTCTTCAAGACATTCAAAGTCCATGACACACGAGAGACTAGAAAAAAAACCCTCTGCCTGTTTTTGTTCGAACCTTTTCTTTGTTGGCTGCGGGATAGATATTGCTTTTTTTACTAAAAACGGCCTAAGCTAAAGCTAAGGTACATTCGGTATATGTCATCCAGTAGGCCTACCACAAGCTCTGTCTGTTTCTGTCTCTGGCTCTGATTTTGAGTGGTGTGAGTGCTGACTAAATAAATCCTTCGACGAAACGTCACAGACACAGGTCACATACGCCGGTGAGCACTCACACAGACTTAAAACCAGTGCCAGACAGAGCTTGTGGTATAGCCCCTTCCCACCGGTGTGTGATTTCGCGCACGGTGGCGGATCAGCTCGCACGACACACTATGGGAACGGTCTCGTGCGCCGAGGTGCGCGGTAGCACAGGAGCCCTTTCTGTTTGCGTTGCCGTGCGTCGTCGTCGGCTGTGCGTGATGATCTGCAGAACCACGCACCGTAGGAAGGCAGCAGTAGTCTTACAGTATCACACGAGCCGGTGCTATATTGAAGTTAAATAAATAACATATAACTCTAAATCACAATATTTGCAAATGAGAGCTCGTTGCATTAATATTCAGCTGCACGTTTGACTAAATGTTTCAGTATTTAATCTATGTACAAATATTTTGAGCCAGCAAGTCACGCTTCACGCATAAACTTTATTTGTAGCACTTTGTTATGTGAAACACTGAGTTTGCTTGTATCATATGTTTTGTTATTTTGTTTAACGCTTGACCGCAATCTCACCTGATGTTAAGTGATGATGCGGTCGACGGTGTAGCGCGCTCATTTAGAATACCTATTCACTCTCTTTTTGAAAACGTTTAAATTACCTATAGGTGTTCGGTAAAATAGACGCTGGCAACGAATTCCACTCTTTGGCTGTCCGCATTAGAAATGTGGAGGCGAACGGTATGCTAAAAAATGGAGCCTTATCGACAAACACCTGTTTACCCCTCACCTTCGTTCATTCTGGGATGATGTAGTAGTAGAGCTCTTTGTGAAGGTCTCGTCCGGGGAAGTACTACCATGCACTATGTTTTTTCTGCCATGAACCATCATTGCTGTGTTTCGGTGTGAAGAAGATGGATGCCAGTAAAATTAGTGGCAGTGTATCTCAAGTTGATGGACGCAGTGCATGGGTGGCCACGTTCCTGAAGTGAGTGACCTATGAGCTAATACTTTGTTATAGGCGATGGTTACAGGTTACAGGATCAGGTGGGCCATCCATATGCTTCATAAGAGAATCGTATATTTTTTTTTTTCGATTTATAATACAAAAGGTATTGCCAGCAAGTTGCGTAATAATTAAATACATTGATTTTAACATCTACCTTTCACCACACTTGGTTCGAAAGAATCAGTGGCACGATAAGAAGAAGAACATCTACCTCACAAGCTTCTTTATGTTTGGGTAACAGCTTTCTATCAGGTGGCCTGTACTTTTATTTGCTTAGGACAAATTTTACCATCAAAGTAGTAGAGCAGCCCACCGGATAAATAATAATAATAATAATATCATTTATTTCAGACAACTATAAAATGCACATTACAAAAATGAAACACCTTAGGTTCATAGTTAATAAATACCTTAGGGCCTTATTAATAATCCTGGCGTATCGTTGGACTAGTTAATCCGTATTTTGTCTCTTGCATTGACATGCAATTGTCAACTCGAACAAATGTGACAAAACACGGATTAACTAGTCCAACGCTACGCCAGTATTATTAATAACACCCAACATACATAAAATAAAATTACTGATTAAATCTTAAATCTTAGGGGCTTTTTTCGTTAGCGCAACCCTAAAGCGACGACCAAACAACAAACAACACATTTCCGTTTTAAAACATTTCCGTTTTTGTTTTTGACGTCTAAAGTACCAAAAGAGTTTTTTTTGCGTAAAACCTTGCGCGATGGCGATGGCGATCAAGTGAAACGCTGTCAAATATCGCTGTCATAATTGACAGCGTTTCACTGATCGTCATCACAGATCGCTTAGATGTGCGCAAGGCTATAAGGATGACCCGTCCTTGATAATGGTTTTTTTTAAATAAAATAAATTCTAATTCTAAAAAAAAATAATTACAGTAAATGCAAATCCAGCTCCTATCGCTTTGGTATTTCACAATTCAATTGTAGTCGTTCATTTGAATGAAATTATCGACGAGGCGAGGTTACTCAAAGCTCCATTATTACACTGGTTTCGTGTTGGTAAAGCCACAAACAAGATTCCAATTAATACGTCTCCATTTTCATGAACTAATTTGAAAGTAAAGCTTTATTTGTAGTTCAACGTTGTAGGTCAAATTTAGATCTTTAGCACAACTTTCGTTCAAAATATATTAATAAAATACTTTTTTTTTGTAAATACATACATAGAATATTGTATTCTATAACACCCAGACAGAGAACAAACATCTGTGTTCACCACACAAATTTTTGTTCTCGGTGGGGATCGAACCCACGACCTGCGGCGCAGAAGTCAGAGCTACTGCCAACTGAGCTAAGAGGCCAGTTATACGAAGAAGATACCTAAGATACTTGAAATACAAAATTTCATACAGAAAATATAATATGAAAAAGCTGATTAGAAGCATCAAAACAGACCCTGCTTAAATAAACAAATCTTTGAATTTATTTCTGGATCTTTCAGTAACGGGATGTTGTTACCTTGCGGATGGAAGTATCATTTATTTGCGAGAATAAATCTGATAGGTACCTGCTCGTGGACGTAACTAGTATTTGTTTAGGGGGGTGATAGAAGTAAAAAAACATTATTTTTCGAATGGACCATAATAGTCTAAGATCCCGCTATAGAAGGACCTTCACCGAGCTGGTTATTTAATGAAACGTATTTTATATATAATTAAACATGCCAATAAATATATTCTATATGGGTTGCCTATCAAATTTCAGTCCAGGATAATTATGATTAATTAATAATTAAAAAAAATTAAAAAATAAACTTTCCACTGGTTTGTTTATTAAACAAATTCTATACCAATCGAAAGTATAGACCCCAGTATTTTTATTCAATAAACATACCGGTGCAAAATGCTAGTATCGATTTACCTGTTTATACCTGGCTACCCGAGAGTTGTGACCGGAAAAAAATGGGCAACCTAACGTTTGCATATTCTATGGGGTCTATACTTTCGATTGGTATAGAATTTGTCTAATATACAAACCGGTGGAAAGTTAAAAAAACAATTTAGTTTTTTAATTGTTAATTAATCATATCCTGGACTGAAATTTGATAGGCAACCCATATAGAATATATTTATTGGCATGTTTAATTAAATATAAAATACGTTTCATTACATAACCAGCTCGGTGAAGGTCCTTCTATAGCGGCATCCTATACTGTAAACACATTTATTTACACAAAGAAACTAAAATGAAACAAAATGTACAAGATACACAAGAAACAGTTGGGTTATCTGCAGACGATTACAAACGATCTAGAGATATCTCAACTGATCTAAATCAGTGACAGACGGAAGCGTCCCCAAGACGCTGGCGCCATTGCAATGCTAATGTGCTGTGCCAGATACCCATCATCAGCCCTTGGATCACGCGTCACTTCGATCAGTCAATGGACAAAAAAATAGTAAATTACTGACCTTATGTCAATTTACACTTGCGAGGGTTTTGACTCAATTAGCGTAGAAAGATATATAGATAGTGCAATTCACGAAGACGCGCCCCTCGCGTGGCGGGTGCGGGGAGTTTGCTCCGTTCGGCAGTCACGAACCGCTATTCATTGTAGTGTGCGTGTGCACTCATAGGTAATTAGTGTGTACCGATAACACTCAAACATTGACGGAAGCTTGCACACATATACTATAAACGGTTAGGAGGAATAGTGGGGCGCGCCTTCGTGGATTGCACTATCTATATCTGTCTACGCAATTAAGTTTTCAAATTGATTCTTTCTCAAATTGATTGGTTCCACACTGAAACTTCATTGCTATATTTTTTTTTGTTGTAAATCGATCATACAAAAAAACGGTAAGAACAAGATGTATTTTGTTGCCTGTTCTTCTACGTTTTAGTCGCGTGGAACTGGCACCTAGACTCACCTAGCTTTAAGACGTTTCAAAGTTATTTAAAAAAGTTAAAAATAATTTAGGCACATGAGTTAGGGACCCGAGTTGGGGCAGCTGCCCCTTCTGCCCCACTTGGACTACGCCCCTGTACTCGCAGGTCCCATGCGAATTTATTTGGTATTCACTCCATTTGTAAATGAAATTGAATCAGCAATAAATACGAATGATAGATCACAACAATGAAAAAGCATGTTTCGATTTAATGAAATCCATTCACGTTACGATCAGGCATCTTTTATTCTTTATCATGATACAAATTGATTGCAAGTTCATATTTTTAAAGAGAAAACTCCTCTTACTTTTTCTCGGGCTTTTTTGAGGTGAAAAAACGAATGTACTCGCGTCACTGTCACCAACACCTCTTTGGCAAACATCGACAAACTTCGTCAAAAGTTGTGTTGTCAAGTTTTTACTTCTGTCGACTAGTGTGGCTACGATTTGCGAGTAGATCAACTGAAGAATAAGTTACCCCTACGTCAGTAGTCATGCCTGTTCTTTAGAACCACTCGCGTGGGGGGACTCCCTTTGAAAATTTAAAATAAATAAATAATGCGGACAATCCACACAACACTATCTAGCCCCAAACTAATCAGAGCTAAATCCTTGTTTCTGTAAACAAGTACATACTTAGAATACAATATAACACCCAGACAGAGAACAAACATCTGCGTTCACCACATAAATATTCGTATAAATATTCTCGGTGGAGATTGAACCCATGACCTACGGCGCAGAAGGCAGAGCTACTACCAACTGAGCTGGGAGGCCGAGAGAATAGAAGCAACCTACAGCACCTTTAACCAAAACAGTGTTACCGTAAATCGCGTAAATCAATGCCAAAGCCACAATAACCCAGATTAGTTTCGTATACGCAATCATAGCGAATGTTTGCTGTAAATCGTCTGAAGTGATTCAAATTAGCGCGCGCCGCAAAGCGTTAGTAATCATGAGAACAGTTTGAGCTCTCAAAGAGCTACTCCGTTTGTGACGTCACGCTATTTTTTCCGTGCGGCTCGGTTTTGGGTACCGTAAGGAAAATGCTGGTGCCGGAAACGCAAAAAAAAAAACTATGGCACGTCGGTATAGATAGATAGATAGATAGATTAACTCTTTATTGTACACAAAGAAATACATACAGAAACTATTACAAAAATAATCAGTACAATAGTCGGCCTTATCGCTAAGAGCGATCTCTTCCAGACAACCTTTGGATGGAAAGGATAGATAAAAATCGGATAGACGGCGAGTATAAAGATAAATGAAACGAATACAGTCAGTAAATAAAACAAAATATTAGTTCACGTATGTTTTAAGCACTGTGTATACTTGTTTAAAGTGAAACACTGTAAAATGTGACAGCAATATGTGAGCATTTCACTGATCGCCACCGCAGAACGTTTCAAATTTTCAGCCAAATCGATGCAGCCGTTCACGCGTGATGGCATGACCAAGGGAAATAGGGATTCATTTTATATAATTTTTGAAAGTATGTATCTATTATTTGACCTGATTAGACAAGTACCTTTATAATTTAGCGACTCTCTCTTTAGGGTTAGATAAGCAAACGTTTTTGAACCTTCTTCATCCATCACCTTTGCTCGTAGGAAATTAAAAATATTCGGAACTCTCAGCGCAGAGTCATAATTCGCACCCGTCGGGTTTTATTTCCGTTTAACTGCAGCTCTTTGGCTTTGTCTCCGGCTGCAGTGTGGCTTTTGAAATGCTAATTCAGCACAGCGCTGCTAGAATCGTCATTCAATTATTAATGCCTTTTAAAAATTCCCTCTGGTCTATAGACCAAACACATTTCTATGATATGACTGGTGTGGGCATTACCGTATCGTCCTACTTGCGTTTGTGGTGCTTGCACAGTTTTGACAGTATACATGGTTTCCCACGGATATGCCACATGAAAGAAAATTTACTGAAAGAAGGCATTACTTATTTGAATTTAAAAAATTCAAAATAATTTGTTCTTTCGGTAAAATGTTCCATCTACAATATTCAAGGAACTTTCCTTCCAAGGCATAGCCGTGGGACGGATACGGTGATAGTTTTTTTTTATAAATAACAACGGTTTCTTTCTATGCCGTTTATATCACAAAATGTAACGCAAATATGAAACTAAAAGGGGAGCCTTTTGCCCAGCATAATACAATAAATAAAAATAAAATAAGCCTTTATTTCACCGACCTTAAAAAACAGTGTTGAACTTAACTTATTACTAACCCTACTTACTAAATATAACTAAGCAAAAATTTGATCTATTATGACACCGGGGTGCCGTGGTGGTACATAGGTCGGATTGTCCTTCGACAAAGGCTTCATCCAGGGTTTGCCACTTGGTGCGGTCCAGACATGATCTACGCCACTCTTTACGCTTTAACTGCCGCCCACCGTTGAATTTTCCTTCTCTTGGGTACCAAACTGTACAGCATGAAGGACGAACTAATATGTTCGAAGCCATTTTTTGGCTCATAAAACAAACAATGTAAATTAAAATCAAAGTTGATTGCGCCAAACTAACGTACTTCGGTCAAGCCTTGACCAGAAATTGAATTTATATTATTTAATGTGTGGTTCTATGTTAACAGTGGTTATTTTGCATGAACCAATATGCAGTTCTCTATGATGATCGGTTCATTGATTTCACGGTTTACACTCGAACAAATTTGTGCATCCATGATTGGTAAATACCTACTGGTATTTGTATGTATACTAGCTACCTATACTATCCGACTAATATTATATTTTGTCGCTTCATTCTTCAGTTATAAAACGAGGTAGTATTATTTTATGCTACTGGCACCTTCGCACATTTTTTAAAGTTTAAAAAAATAAAGTCTGGTTTGACACTTCCTTCAGCAGCTCGTCATTCATTATGCTATGTTTCCATGCGTGCCGTGCAGCCCGGCAGGCTGCCTGGCGAGCTGCGCGGCATGCAACCAGTGTTACCAGGTACACGGTAATTACCGTAGATGCACGGTATTTTTGGCTTAAACACGGTATACGGTAATGTTTCACTACCGTGTCATTTTCTACGGTATTTTTAATTATGAATTACCTTGACAGTCAATATGTAAATAATTACGAAGTAGGTATTCCCCGATCATCAAAATACGTCTAAATGTAAAAGTATGCCCTTTGCCCTGCCCACTAGTTAAACAATTAGTGTATATGAAAATTGCATGTATAATAAATGAATGAATGAATCGCTTTCTCGCAACTCTCACCGTACTCTTTTTTCTTCGATAGTTTTGTTGGTGTTTGATGTTTGGCAAGTGCGCAGTGCATTATTCAATGAAACAATACTTTTAATTTCGTTCGACACAACGTACCTACACAAAAATGGGTAGTCATAGTGACACTGATAGCTTTTTTCCCCCAAGCATTGTGGATTTTTTTCTTGTCCTTATGGAATTTATGCTCGGGGTTCCATAATAATTCTTGTTCCTGGTAATGTTCCAGGAACGTCAAAATTGTCTCGTTAGACCAATCGACCATGTTGTAATTATTACGACCAATATAGAAGAGTACTCGGTGATTACGACTTTGTAACCTAACTAAACATGAAGACATTTGTCAAACAATAATTGACTCGTTGTCTTAGCAACAGTCACAGAGGTTTTATTCTAACTGATGCAACCTCAACAGTAATCTCCGATCGTAGCGACTTTTTTTAGCAACGTCCACTCGTCACGAAAGCGCGAGAGAGACTGACTGCCCACCAGTGTTGCCACGTGCCAAAGCAAAATATCTGGGGACAGACGGACAGATAGACAGACAGACAGTCAGACGGACAGACAGTGAAGTCTTAGTAACTATATTAGCTATACTAATAGTATTATCAAAAGTGGATCTAAATGAATATTTTTTGCCTTTATTATGTTTAAAGATGTTCATCTTATCATAGACTAAATCAGATTCCAAAAATCTGTATAAAAGTAGGGTAAAATCTGTAATCTGTAATACTACCCTAAATTCTGTATAAATACAGATAAATCTGTATAATTGGCAACACCAATTTGGCCCGCGCGCGCTCGGGCGTACCGTTTCCACGCGCGTGAATGTGAATGTGCACGTTGAATGTCGAGTTGAACGCACGCGTGGAAACGTGGCAAGAACCACAAAAATTTTACTTTGGGTATTGGGTGGGAGGGTGTTTATAACTTCGAATGAAGCGTACTCATATAATATCGATCGAACTTCACTTTGCAAGTTCGTTTGATCATATATTATAATGTGAAAGTTTGGACGGACGGACGTATGTTTGATACTCAATAACGCCATAACGGCTGAACGGATTTAGATGAAATCAGGCACACAGATAGATTATAGTCTGTAATAGCACATAGGCTACTTTTATCCCGGGCAAATATATGGTTCCCGTGGGAAGAAATTGTTTTTAATTTTTCATAGAGAAGAATCGACATGATTTTTTGCATAGGGTTGTAATGTATAGTTTAGGGATCAAAAAATTACAGGTTAATTTTTATCCCGATAAAGTAAAGGAATGGGGCAAGCGAAACCGCGGGTGGCCGCTAGTTCGCTATAAGTAAAAGCTGTAAGTAGTAACTATAACTTTTGGGGTCAATTTTAATTCACGTCCCTGCCAAATTCAATTTTTTTAAAGTATCTTGTCCTTTTGAGAGCACTAGCGGTATGTGTCACATTGGTTTCATAAGTTATAATAAATATTAAGGGTCAAAACATAAAACAAGTTGTTTGAAAGACACCTCTTTCAGAAGTAGTTAAAGTCTTTCACCACACTAGATTGAATGAACCAGAAGAAAAGGATAAAGTAGGTACTGCTGTTTAGTGGCGGAATGAAAATGTTTGTCGATTTTCAACTTGATTTGTTCAACGTATCACGATCACATACTACGTTTTGAAACTGAATAGACAGAATACACCGATAGGTTTACGTCACAAATTATGTGAAAATGTGTTCATGATCAAGGCACTGGTGCAAGCGAAAACCGACTCTAAGGTGACGAACATTTTCATACCGCGACTGTACATTATGTGTACCTACAGATTCTGTTAGTTTTTGTAGAAGAGATGAGACATTTCAGAGCAGCTTACAAAAGATTCAAGAAAATAGAAAACACTGCTGCTCTGCAATGAATGCAAGATTCCCAACACACTTCAGACGATCTTTGCACATAGCCTGTCTAATTACAGAAACTTAAGAACTAGTCTGAAGCAAGTGAAACATAGTACTATAAGTCTGTTTTGTTTTTGTAAATACTATCTGTCACACGACCACAGTGCAAATACAAAAAGAAGAAGGAACACTTCAGACTTCTTTGACCCGCATTTGGAAATACAAATTCAATTCAAATTCAAATTCAATCCATTTCATTTCATTTCATTTCCATTTCCATTTCCATTTCCATTTCCATTTCCATTTCCATTTCCATTTCCATTTCCATTTCCATTTCCATTTCCATTTCCATTTCCATTCTGATTCCGATTCCGATTCCGATTCCGATTCCGATTCCGATTCCGATTCCGATTCCGATTCCGATTCCGATTCCGATTCCGATTCCGATTCCGATTCCGATTCCGATTCCGATTCCGATTCCGATTCCGATTCCGATTCCGATTCCGATTCCGATTCCGATTCCGATTCCGATTCCGATTCCGATTCCGATTCCGATTCCGATTCCGATTCCGATTCCGATTCCGATTCCGATTCCGATTCCGATTCCGATTCCGATTTCATTTCATTTCATTTCATTTCATTTCATTTCATTTCATTTCATTTCATTTCATTTCATTTCATTTCATTTCATTTCATTTCATTTCATTTCATTTCATTTCATTTCATTTCATTTCATTTCATTTCATTTCATTTCATTTCATTTCATTTCATTTCATTTCATTTCATTTCATTTCATTTCATTTCATTTCATTTCATTTCATTTCATTTCATTTCATTTCATTTCATTTCATTTCATTTCATTTCATTTCATTTCATTTCATTTCATTACATTTCATTTCATTTCATTTCATTTCATTTCATTTCATTTCATTTCATTTCATTTCATTTCATTTCATTTCATTTCATTTCATTTCATTTCATTTCATTTCATTTCATTTCATTTCATTTCATTTCATTTCATTTCATTTCATTTCATTTCATTTCATTTCATTTCATTTCATTTCATTTCATTTCATTTCATTTCATTTCATTTCATTTCATTTCATTTCATTTCATTTCATTTCATTTCATTTCATTTCATTTCATTTCATTTCATTTCATTTCATTTCATTTCATTTCATTTCATTTCATTTCATTTCATTTCATTTCATTTCATTTCATTTCATTTCATTTCATTTCATTTCATTTCATTTCATTTCATTTCATTTCATTTCATTTCATTTCATTTCATTTCATTTCATTTCATTTCATTTCATTTCATTTCATTTCATTTCATTTCATTTCATTTCATTTCATTTCATTTCATTTCATTTCATTTCATTTCATTTCATTTCATTCAGTCTCAGACTGATATCAAAGAGTTGGATGTGAGAGCTTTGTCCAGCAACCATTTTGAAAGAAGTAATTACTATCACCAATAGCCATAATAATAATAATATTATAGAAGGGACACAGGGTTTCATTATTTGGACATATCTCTGACAAATAATTTTTTAATACAGTTGCTCAAAAAGTGGCGTATTGCAGGGACGTATAGCGTTCGGGATGTGGGCTATTACACACGCGTGCTTTTTTTTTACCATTCCCGCACTAGTGCTTTTTCTTTCCCAACTGTCAAAATAATGTCTAAAAAGAAAAACCAACCATGAAGTTTTTACTAAATAATTCATCGAAGTTTTTATGATTCATGCAAATACGTATTATTTCTAAAAAGAAGCTACTAATTTGTTTCATTAACAGATTTAATGATTTGATTGAATGAGTTATGTTAGGTTTCATTTCATTTCATCTCATTAAATTTCATTTTCAATTCATATCAATAAAAAAAATCTACTGAAGACTTGGCTGTATGGGTATAGTTCCCTTTGCCTTCCAGAATGGGTGAAGAAAAAAAAAATCTCTGCTTATATTTTACGGTTGGCGTTGGCGCCATTTTTCAGAAATTTTCTTTGTGAGTTTATTTGTTTGTTGCACAAAATGAGTAATTTCGACCCTAGTTTTTTTGAATTAACACCACCGGAACTCAGTATAATTGCACAAAATGCTTCGGAGAACATTTTACCGGAAAAGTCAAAAAGTCGCTACATGCATACATACGACGAACTTATTGCGTGGAGAGAAGAGAAAAAAGCAAATGGTATTTTTATTATTTTATTAAATTCCTTAATTTTTTCGCAACTGTATTAAAAATAGTTCTTGTTCCGACTGTCAACCCTCGCCTTCTCGGAACTCTTTGCAATGACAGCCTTCCCGCACTTGTAATGAAATATACTATTCCCGTATAGATATCGACAAAGAATCTGGAGCTAGTTTTTTATATTAAAAGATCCAAGAGAATAATATGTACTGTGCCTTTAAATCAAAGTTAGAGCCTATTTCTGTTTAGTTGTCTTCACCATCCAAGACTTTAGGCCTACCACAAACTCTGTCTGGCTCTGTCTCTGGCTCTGGTTTTAAGTCTGTGTGAGTGCTCACCAGTGTATTATACTGTGTGTGTGACGTTTCGACGTAAGATTTATTTAGTCAGCACTCACACAGACTCAAAACTAGAGCCAGAGACAAAGCCAGACAGAGTTTGTGGTAGGCCTACTGGTGTCAACTCCGGAAACGGTTTAATGTTTATTCGTTCTATTAGTTGCCTAAAGGCCTGCGCACACCTAGGTCGCTGGCGATGGTGATCAGTGAAACGCTGTCAAATTTGACAGCAATATTTGACAGCGTTTCATTGATCGCCATTGCCAGCGACCTAGGTGTGCGCAGGCCTTTAGTTGGACGCTTCGAAGTTTGATTCTTACTTGTAGACGGTCGAAATAAGGAAGTTTTACTCCAAAACTCTGGATACTTCCTAGGCACTCTTAGAAAACTTAGGCTCACTTGCATTCAAGCTTTGTCTTGTTTTGTTAATTGTTTATGGGAGAAGTTTTGTCATTTCAATGTTCTGGTTGATTCTGTTTGAATAGTACTACTAGAACGACGTTACCAAATCGAAAGGAAAAATGTTTGGAAATCTTCTAATGCTGCCTGCGGTGCGTGATATCGCGCACCAGCCCGCACCAGCTCGCACGACACACCATGGGAACGGTCTCGTGCTCCGAGGTGCGCGGTAGCACAGGAGACTTTTCTGTGTGCGTTGCCGTGCGTCGTCGTGCGCGGTGCGTGATAATCTGCAGAACCACGCACCGTAGGAAGGCAGCATAAGGAATACAAGCAGGCCACATTAGACAGTCTCTATTAGAAGAAACTGCAAAGCTTTAAGACCTGCGCACATCTAGGCAATGCGATGGCGATCAGCTGAAACGCTGTAAAATATGACAGCGATATTTGAAAGCGTTTCAGCAGATCGCCATCGCCTATGTATGCGCAAGCCTTTAGTCTTTAATCTGAGATCAAAACCCCGACAAGAGAGACCCATCAATTTAAGAAGAAGAAGAGTGTTACTTGTATGGTATAAACTATTTTAAACTGACTCCCTAATTGTAATAGAGTTTTCACTATTAATTATGTAGAGAATGATTT
This sequence comes from Thera obeliscata, assembly GCA_947578465.1. Taxonomy (NCBI): domain Eukaryota; kingdom Metazoa; phylum Arthropoda; class Insecta; order Lepidoptera; family Geometridae; genus Thera; species Thera obeliscata. The sequence continues at coordinate 22,528,912 of OX387915.1, forward strand.
GGTTGAGTGTTTTTATTACCCCTTGAGCGATTAACCATCAATTTGATATTCATCGACCATTGCACATGAATAATAATTATAATATCGTGGCCCAAAGGCTTAGTCCCGTCTTATATAACAAAGGAATAAAGCCACAACCCTGTAAAGGAGATGTCACAATGAATTTTGGACGAGCTGTGTTTAGCTTGACTTCACAAAGTCTCGACTGGGGAGAGGTTCAAATAGTATGTAAAACACTCAATTATTAAAACACACACTACTATTCAAATCTTTATGATGGCTATAAAAATCCTTGTTTTAATGCCTATTTTGATATAGGATATTCGATATCGATATTTTAGGATATACCAAAACAACATGCACTGCCCTGTGTATACAGGGTTATTCATAATTAGCTGCAAATACTCAAGAATTAGGTTCAACAAATAAAATAAAAAATATTTATGAAATAATTTTTTTAAGTTTTGTTATGAAAATCCCGAGAAAATCGATAAAGAATATCCTTTGGAATCATTGGCGCCTGACCTATTTTGACCTTTATCCGCCCGCGCGCGCCGTGAGCGACACTCTGCGTTCAATCACCGTCTGGGTGGGTCATCGTCCTGTTCTCCATGACAATCATTATGCAATAGCGGTAAAGAAATTAAAAAAAAAAAATTAATACAAAAACTTAAATCAAAACTTAAAAAAAATCATTTCATAAATATTTTTTATTTTATTTGTTGAACCTAATTCCTAAGTATTTGCAGCTAATAATGAATAACCCTGTATATATAAACTTGAGGCATACAAATGTTTAGCCACGCGTGTCAGTAATTGCACCCACACCCTTCAAAGCGAAACACAGCAATGCTGGTCATACCCAAAATGTATCAAGCTCCATCTCTCGCCACATATTCGCTTTTGAGACGGTCGTTATAGGTCACTATAGGTAGGTACATAGTTACTTAGAACATAATTTATCCAAAACTGTGGTGCAAAGTGCCTCGCTCCACCGGGAACTTAACTTCGATACAGTCTTAATGCCACCTACATGGTTAACGAATGGTTAAGCTACCATAATATCTAAGTAACAGAATTGACGACGCGAAAGAAACAACACTAAGCAAGCAGTTGATGAGCCGATTTGCTGCCCGTTTTTCAAGGAGAAATACCTTCTTTGCTATTATAATTATGTATTTACATGGTTCAAAAAAAAAATACTGTAACTCTGTAGCAGTCAAAAGTTTGATACCTACTAACCAATAAATGATACTAACGAGGAACAGCGATTACAGTATCTTTTTGCCATTATTTTCCGACCACTGTTTCTCTCGCCGTACTACTTTTACAAAGCGTAGATCCTATTCGCTATCTCATGTTTATTAGGTACATCAACATACAATGGTGTTGCTGCTCAAAATAATGTAAAAACTGACAGATGCGATTAGGTTTTGATTGCAACAAAAAATAGAGCTCTTCACAAAGAACTCGGCCACTAGCGATGTTTTGTTGTCATTTGTCATCCTAACCGTTGGTTTCATAATCATTGATCAGTTGGTGGATTAGGGGGTTCGTTTAATCAATCGTTAGCGAAACTTCCAGAGTTTGAGCCCTCTGACCGCTACCCACTTTGCAACTCAGATAATAACTAATGATGGGTCTATGCCGTAGGGGCTGGCAGAGAGCTTAAGGTACGCATTTCGAGCGGACTAGAGGTGCCTAAACGACCCGTTAGATAAATAAACACCCAATAGTTATGTAACACAGTTTATAACAGGGAGGTATGTTAACTGTTGGCCTCGTGTCACGCAACGAGCTATGGAGAGAGCTATGCTGGGAGTTTCACTACGTGATAGAATCAGAAATGAAGATATCCGTAGAAGAACCAAGATCACCGACACTCTTAGAATTAGTAAGTTGGGCTATGGGCAGATCATATAGCTCTAGATCAGGGGTGCTCACACTTATAGAGTCGGCGATCAACCAGATAATAGTTTGAAAGCAAGGGATCGACTAAACTAATTAAGTAGGTCATCAGCAGTATGTTCAACGTGGCAATGCCACCAGCGTCTTGATTTGGATCAGTTGAGCTATTTCTAGATGATCATGTGCCACTACATTATTATCCGCATATTTCCAAAAATTCTACATAGGTGCCATCAATATATTAATCATATTGCTGGCGATCGACTCGAAAAGCTTCCGCGATCTACCGTTTGATCGCGATCGACCGTTTGAGCACCCCTGACTTTACATAAAGTCTCTCCATATCCTGTTGTGTAACTTAGGCTTGTATTTATGTAGTAAGACCTGCATATTGCCACTTCAACTTACTAATTTCGGCGTTGGGCTTTCTAAGGATTCTATGACGTAGAGCAACTTCAAGCTTGTGTATAAGTTGGTACAGTAGTTACATAAGCTAAGCTAGACATTATATTTTGACTAGACTCTGGCTCTGTCTCTCACTCTGGTTTGGCAAAGACAGAGCCAGACAGAGCTTGTGGTAGGCCTACTGTGTACAGCATTCAAACCGAATGTTTTTGTAACTACTTTTATAAAAACTTTGTTGATAAAATAACACATAACAAAGTAAAAACAATGTTTTGAAATATGAATATGAAAATTATCAACAGAAATAACCAGCTTTAATATTTTGAAAAATGTATAGAGCATCCACTGGAACATTTTAATCCTTTACAAAGCGGATCGGAAAAACATTGGTTCCGGTAATTTTCATCATAGTAGATTTGAGCTGCATCAAACAACAGGCTTATGAATAAATATTGTATTCATATATTCACAACGCACCTGTTATGGAACAAATAAACTGCATTAATAGAAAAAAATATAATAGGTACTTTACTAGAGCAAGGTAACTCAGCACGTGACTTAAAAAAATGACTGGAAATACGAGTATATCTCCCGATCCAAACAATCAAACATGGAGAAATCGAAATAGCATGGCGTTTAATGCAGGCTTTTAAGTAATTGGGAGATTATTGCAAGTCAGTTATTTGGTCATTTTTAAATTTAACTCAAAGTTATCTTGCGCAGACTCCACCCGATCGGCGTTTTTCTGGCGTTTTTTTTCATGTTTGTTTTTACAATTTGCAGGTTTGTTCAAAAATGACATACGTACTCCCCCCAGTCAATAAAAATCAAAATAAAAGTGTATTCAGTAGAATCGCAAGGATCACTTTGCAACGTCATAGAGCTAGGTGAGTCTAGGTGCCAGTTCCACGCGACCAAGACTAGAAGAACAGGCAACAAACTACGGCTTGGTTCTTACCGTTTTTTTTATATGATCCTTTTACAAATCAAAACAAGTCAAATCAGTCTTACACATACCAGTTTTACAACCCCTCAGATCTCTTTCTTTGAGTGAGAACATTTACCTAGTGAATCAGAACCACGCCAAGTAAAGGCCTAGGTGTGCGCAGGCCTTTAAGGCTTAGGACCGCAGCGGGCCCGGAAACCGCTAAACTCGCTGGTGTTCCTCCAACCCACAATGCGCCGTTATCTAAGACGTATTATTTTAGTTGTCGCATCCAGCCTCTCATGTTTCGGTTTGTGCGACTAATTAATAATTTGCTTTCCCGCAAACGAAATTACAGTGCGTCTTGGATACCGAGCTAACTTGAAAGCTCCTCATCATCATCCACACCCCGATTACCCCCGAATTTTTTATTATTATTATGCAACTAGCTGTTGGACCAAGCATATGGCCCATCTGTAGGCCTACCATGAGCTCTATCTGGCTCTGTCTCTGGTTCTGGTTTTGAGTCTGTGTGAGTGTTGACTAGGGGAGAGTGGGGGAAACGCGAACGCGGGGTAATGTAGAATTCGATGGTTCTAATATGTTAGGAAGACATAGCCTTATTTCATTTGCCGCCATTTCGGAGATCATCTCACTACGAATGCCTGTCAGCAACACGGGAGATGCGGACGCTCGTACTTATCAAGGTATGCATTTTTTAATATTTTGTATGTTCTGTTATGTAAATTCTCAAAAAGAGACTGCGAGTGCTCACCAGTGCATTATACTGTGTGTGTGACGTTTTGACGTAGGATTTATTTAGTCAACACTCACACAGACTCAAAACCAGAACCAGAGACAGAGCCAGACAGAGCTCATGGTAGGCCTACTAATGCTTCGTAGGTCACGTACATCAGGAACGTGCCCTACAAAGCAATGATTGTCTATAAGCGATAATTACCCCTTCAGATGGGCCGTATGCTTCGTCCGTCAGCTAGTTCTATAAAAATAGAAAAGCGTCACGTACGTCAGGAACGTGCCCTACGATGCACTGCCTTGCATGTACCAACTTGAGGCATACAGATGTTCAGCCTCACATACCAGTAATTTCACTGACACCCTTCAAACAGAAACACAGTAATGCTGCTTCACGGCAGAAATAGGCATGTTGTACTTCCCCGGACGAGCCCTTCACAAAGAGCTCTACTAACTACTACGCATACACTCTGTTGCTAGCTTTATCCAGTTCCATTTTCTATTATTTTAAAGCTTCTAGGGTAAAGGATTTTTTACGCTATCCAAAAAGGAAATATAAAACCCGTATATCACCAAGTAGAGTAGCCCATATATCTCTGCCTACAAATCCTTTTCTCGGAAAGGGCTGAAGGCAAAAAGCGTACGTGCTCATTTTAATTCAATAACTGCCTAAAGTCTGTGGCAACAGTTTTCTTTTGAAGTACGGAAACGGGTCCGGTGAATGTACACCCACCAAACGAATCCACGTTTTCCACTGTGAAATCGTAAAGGCTCATGTACACTGTTGCAGATGAATATTTTGGTTATTATTTTTTTATCTAGCGATGGACAATTGTTCTATACGGGACCACCCCTAATGAGGGTATTGAAAAAAAACATTTTCTGGCCCTGTGGCGGCTGCCGCGGTACTCTCGCTTTGCTCGCTCACTTTTTGCGTAATTTTGATGTTTTAACATAACCTAACCTATCCAAGTCGGATCCGCTCTATGGGTCTTATTAATAATCCTAGCGTAGCGTTGGAGTAGATAAATCGTGTTTTGTCACATTTGCTCGAGTTGACAATTGCATGTCAATGCAAGAGACAAAACACGGATTAACTAGTCCAACGCTACGCCAGGATTATTAATAACACCCTATATGTATAGTATCAAGGATAAGTTATAAGTAACCAGTACCAGAACAAAGAAGCAAATATACATGTTTGAATCGCTCCAGTATGCATGTGGCTTAACTGGTATCGTAATAGCGGTGTACAATAACGTGATGTACAACAACGTGATGTACATTATCGCCTCCACGGAAACATAAAAACTGCTTCCAAATTAATGAAATTAACTTGTTCTTCTAAGAAGATTCGCATGTAGCTCGTAACCTCACAAGCCGTAACCAAAATCGAATAAGCCCCACGGCTTCTCAGCTCTTATAACATTATCTGGTTCTGTCAGGGGGTCTTAAGACTTGGTTTTCCTTGGTTAGCGGCTATCAGTTAAGGCGGATGACACACAGGCTTTTGGAAAGGTTGCTGACAAGACTTCACTGTTTATAAACAGAGAAGTGTAGTGTTGTGTTCCCTTTGACTGCCGTGGCAGGCGGTACCTGTGCTATTCGCCTAAGACCAAGTGGTTCACTTAACTAAGGATCTAGTCGACCGTATTTTCTTGACGGCCTTTGTTAATGGTTGGGTTTGGACGTTACCGTTCTAGAGGAGTAGGTACCACGTGTTACACTATTACCGTGTACTGACACTTCATTTAATTCTTACCCTTTACTATGAACTTTACCTATCATCTATCATAATGCCGGGCACTTTTTAACGGCTCACTAAAAGTCTCTTTGTCACTGTCACTTTCATGTCTGTAAATAGAGATGGCAACAGACATAATGGTATGCTAAGCAACATAAATAAATATAAAAAAGCAGCCAAGTGCGAGTCGGACTCGCCCATGAAGGGTTCCGTAGCATCAAGTAACATAATATAAAGGTTCTTGTAGTTTGTCGAAAGGTAAATTGCGGTTTACGATTTATGACGTATAAAAAAAAACGACTGGCTAGATCTCGTTCAAACCAAATATCGTTGAAAGTTTGCATAGTAATGTACAACATATATTTTTTTTAGTTTTATCATTCCCTTATTTTAGAAGTTAGAGGGGGGGGGACCTACATTTTTCAACTTTGGAAGTGTCTCTCGCGCAAACTATTCAGTTTAGAAAAAAACGATATTAGAAACCTCAACATCATTTTTGAAGACCTATTCATAGAAGTTAGAGGGGGGGGACCAACTTTTTTCCACTTTGGAAGTGTCTCTCGCGCAAACTGTTCAGTTTAGAAAAAAACGATATTAGAAACCTCAACATCATTTTTAAAGACCTATCCATAGATACCCCACACGTATGGGTTCGATGAAAAAAAAAAATGCGGTTTACGATTTATGACGTATAAAAAAAAAACTACTTACTAGATCTCGTTCAAACCAAATATCATTGAAAGTTTGCATAGTAATGTACAACATATATATTTTTTGGATTTATCATTCTCTTATTTTACAAGTTAGAGGGGGGGGGGACCAACTTTTTTCCACTTTGGAAGTGTCTCTCGCGCAAACTATTCAGTTTAGAAAAAAACTATATTAGAAACCTCATTATCATTTTTAAAGACCTATCCATAGATACCCCACACGTATGGGTTTGATGAAAAAAAAAATTTTGAGTTTCAGTTTCAAGTACGGGGACCCCCAAAATTTATAGTTTTTTTTCTATTTTTATGTAAAAACCTTAATGCGGTTCACAGAATACATCTACTCACCAAGTTTAATCAGTCTAGCTTTTATGGTTTCGGAGAAAAATGGCTGTGACACGGTCGGACAGACAGACAGACAGACAGACATGACGAATCTATAAGGGTTCCGTTTTTGCCATTTGGCTACGGAACCCTAAAAAGAAGTGAAGTGAAAACCTACTGTCACTTACTAATATCTTTCAATGCAGGATGAAAGCCAGTGCGATAAAGTGCAAGTAAATGCCAGTCTGCCGCGACGTCATTTCGAACTTGGGCTCGTAAAACCGACATCAGATGCAGGCCCTTGAAGAATGTCTGCGAAGAATGACACTTGATATAGCTATCAGAGGGACTGGCATGCGGGCTAGCACTAGGATTTGTGCTATTTTCAAACGGCTTCGACGCTTGAAAGAAAGTTTTTTACTTCTAACAGTTCATGAGGTGTTACAACAGAAGACTTCTGTTCTTCTGTTGTGTGTGTGTGTGTCTTCTGTTGTAACACCTCATGAACTGTTATGGCGGCTGTACACATGGGGCCAAGGTGTTGGGCCAACGTGTAGAGAGCTACCTGGCGGTATGTTGGCTTAATTGGTCTAGTTGGCGCCAACATTGGCAGGCCATCCGAATAGTGTCGGTTTTTTGTGCACACATCAAATGGCGGCTGTACACATGGGGCCAAGGTGTTGGGCCAACGTGTTGGGCCAACGTGTAGAGAGCTACCTGGCGGTATGTTGGCTTAATTGGTCTAGTTGGCGCCAACATTGGCAGGCCATCCGAATAGTGTCGGTTTTTTGTGCACACATCAAAGGATCTTGGCGCGCTCCGCAAACAGCGTTCACACGTTGGTGTCTTGTTCAGTTCGTACGTAGTTCGTACGTGAGTGAAATTTACGACCCCATGTTCCGATAGCGATGGCGGCGCCGGTGTGGATAAGCAATGAGGTTTTACAATTCATAGAATTGTATCGACATGAAGGAATAATTTGGAATCCAAAAAAACCATCCACCACCTTCTTTTGCGCCATTTCTTTTTAGTCATTCTATTTTGGTGCACATGTACGTAATAACTAAATGCATTGTATAAATAAATTGCCGCGGCTGCAAGAACTTCTACGTCCATCATCTTTGAAGCGCCAATGCAGAATGATCAGTAAGCCAATGTGTGAACAGAAATCTTGGTTATCCATCATTTTTGCCCAACACGTTGGCCCAACACCTTGGCCCCATGTGTACAGCCGCCAAAAGGATCTTGGCGCGCTCCGCAAACAGCGTTCACACGTTGGTGTCTTGTTCAGTTCGTACGTAGTTCGTGCGTGAGTGAAATTTACGATCCCATGTTCCGATAGCGATTGCGGCGCCGGTGTGGATAAGCAATGAGGTTTTACAATTCATAGAATTGTATCGACATGAAGGAATAATTTGGAATCCAAAAAAACCATCCACCACCTTCTTTTGCGCCATTTCTTTTTAGTCATTCTATTTTGGTGCACATGTACGTAATAACTAAACGCATTGTATAAATAAATTGCCACGGCTGCAAGAACTTCTACGTCCATCATCTTTGAAGCGCCAATGCAGAATGATCAGTAAGCCAATGTGTGAACAGAAATCTTGGTTATCCATCATTTTTGCCCAACACGTTGGCCCAACACCTTGGCCCCATGTGTACAGCCGCCATTAGAAGTAAAAAACCTCAAGCTCAAGCAAGGCTTACCTCAAGCTTTGGCTGGCTCTATCTCTGGCTCTGTCTCTGGCTCTAGTTTTGAGTCTGTGTGACTAACCAGTGTATTATACTGTGTGTGTGACGTTTCGACGTAGGATTTATTTAGTCAACACTCACACAGACTCAAAACCAGAGCCAGATACAGAGCCAGACAGAGCTTGTGGTAGGCCTACTGATTTGGTTTGCTTTTTCTTCATCTTACTGAGCACTGACATAGTGTACATACATTTTTGGGCAGAAAAACTCATTGGTACACGACTTGATTTGAACCCACGATCTTAGAATCAGACTGCGGGGCCGCTACCACTAGGCCACCAGCGCTCTCATTTGGTTTGCTAAATTCAAGCTATTTAATAACTTCAGAACTGGTGCTAAGGAACCGAGCGTTGCACAGAGGAATTGAGTTTGTGGACATTGAAGAAATTACTTTGTTGTACGTTATTGTCTTGGTAAAGGGAAGAGGCTCTTCAGTTAACTGCTTTTAAGAAGCTCGTTAGTTAGTGCAGTCTTTATTATAAGGGGCTCTCAGGGCCAATAAAGGAATGTTGAAGGAGATGGATCTTAAGTTCTGTTCCAGAACTTCAACTCCTAGACCAACTGAGCTGTGATTGAGGCTTCTAAACGGGCCATGTGCTTACTGCAATTTGTGGCCAGCATCTATTGGTGTTCCTCTCTTACTCACATGTTAGACAGGGATACCAATAGTTGCCGGCCACATTATTGCAGTGAAAATATGACCCGTCTACGAGCCGTTTATGTTAAATGAAGTTTCCATTATGCATAACTGGACATATCGAAACTTCATTGCTGTTCCGTGTGACAGTGGAAACCTAGGTACACCTAGGTCGCTGGCGATAGTCAAATAACGCTGTCAAATTTGACAGCGTTTCACTGATTGCGGACGCCAGAGACCTAGGTGAACATGTATCGCATCGAGTACATGAAATAAACCTCTCTGAGGCGCAATTAAAATCGTTTCCCACACTGGTTTTAAAGAACCAGTATAATAAGATAAGAAGAAGGCCTCTCCTTCCGATTTTAAGTTGTGGTTTCTCTGTAAAAAAATTATTTGCACTGTGCCAGTAGGTACTTTCAAACGGTGAAGGAAAACATCTAGAGAAAACCGGCATGTCGCAGAATCTAAAAAGTTCATAAACATGTATCAAGTACAAGAAAAGAGTCTCACTGAGGTACATTTAAAATCCTTTCACCACATGAGTTCAAAAGAACCAGTTACACTACAAGAAGAACTGTTTAAACATGGTTTATGTAACGTTTTGTCGTGGTTTATGCAAATAACATCGGCCATTCAAACAGTTTCTCATTAAAAAACTTCAACAATAAAATACGTATTGTTTCTCATTTCCCATTAAATTACGGCTTCCGAATTCGATCAAAGTACAAACGAACGACGTTATTGCACTACGACTCATTTGCATCTCATTATAGACTTGTATAAAGCCTAGTGCACACCGGAAATAGCAGAACGAGCACATTTCACATAATTCGATTTTCGCACACTCGACAATGTCCCAAATGCAAGCCCAAATGTCATGCGAATCTAACCGAATTTCCAATTTTCTATATTGTACTGAATTTAATTAAATTTGATTTGATGTATGGAGCCTCAGTATTTGTACTAAAACTTTTGCCATGACTATAGAGAAGACTTTTTGAAAATGGAACCTTGTAAGTCACTGACTAGTCGTATTTTCTAATGCCTTCCAGAAATTGTAAAAAGTTGAGAGAAGGCCATAAGTTTGTTCCATCAAAAAGTGTTTTCCTTCGGAGTGTGTTCACTTCGAGTGAGCTTGCATCCCTCGCTGTACTCAGGTTTCTAGTCTCAAATACACTCGCTGGACTCGAGAGTTAATCTTCCGTTACATCCGGCTTTTATTCATGTTTACTCATTACAAACAATGCCATCACCAAGAGGAAAATCCTCTGCAAAGATTTGAACGCTATTTTTGGCGGAACTGGAATATTTCATTCCTTATTCATTCACTGTTCCTGCCACGCTAAGAGAACGAGAATTTTAAATGGCATAAATATTTTTCTGCATGGAATGAGACGCGCTTTGTTTTTCGTTCGACCAACTGTTTATAAAGAGTATGCAAACCTTGTACTGGTGGTGCTAAGAGGGCTAACCGAGAACAAGCAATGGCGATAAGTAATCAAAATCGGGTTGACCAATCGTTAAAAATACTGTACCTACTGCGTTGCAGTGTGTTATCAGAAGGGCAAGTTTTCGTTTCGCCTATTTGTCTTTCTCTATTGTATGGGGAAAATATGAGACAGCAAAAATACTTTACGTAAAAACCGTGGAAACCAGTTGTTGTCTCATCAATTTTCCATACAAAAGAGAGAGACACGTGCTTACACGAAAACAACATTTGGTATAAGAAATGTGGTAGCAAAACTCCGACTCGGGGTAAGTCACAAAACCGTCGTATTTACTAGTTTTGACTGGAACCCGATTGAAGCTGATTGCAACAAGTTACGAAATTGCCAGTGATGCTATAAGCATCTCTTAAAACGATAGCTGAAGCAATATTGATGCTAAAGTTTACAACAAAGCATAGCAATTTGTTTCTCCGTCGACACCGCGCTACGAGTTGATGGATCGCTATTGTTCGTATTACTCACAGAATACTGAATACAGTAGAAAGGCGATCATGCGCCGTTTGTATGGGAGCTGATGTCGCTAGTTTTACATTTCCACTATTATATTTAAAAAAATCGGTTGTCTGTAAAGTCGGTTTACACGCGGACGCATCGCTTACTCAAGTTGGAGAGAGACAGATGTCGAACGCTGCCGAACGCGGAGTTTCCACATTTTACCTCTTTGTCGCTCGTTCCGCGCTCTCGCTTACACTTCAAGCATTAATTGGAACGCCTCAGAGCGAGGTAACGCCGCATGAGTCATGTTTTTTCGTGCGTGCAGCCAGCTCCATCGAATTATAAGACGTTGTCACGTCAAAAAATCACAAAATATGAGGATTCTAAGAAAAAGGAAGAAAGAGAGACGTTAAGAAAGTATTTCTATGTTTTATATTGTCGCTCAGCTTGTTCGGAAAGTTATTCTTGCAAGGCATTTTTCACTTTACGACTCCCGAAAAAGCTGTTGAATTTGTATGGAGAAAGGAGCACATGCTCGTGTATTTTGGCGACACTTTTCCGGCCATATGACCGTTCTACTTTGTTCTGTTGTATTACTCGTAGGTACATTGCGGTCGGTGAATGTGTTCTCTACACTACAGCCAATCGATACGCGACCAGTCCTACCACAAGCTAGTCTGGCTCTGTATCTGGCTCTGGTTTTGAGTCTGTGTGAGTGTTGACCAAGTAAATCCTACGTCAAAACGTCACACACAGTAAGGGTGACACATCAACATCGAGCTATGCTGCGCTGTACTGCGCTGTGCTGTGGTCCTAAAGCTACGTTTTGTTAACAATCAACATCAAGCTGTGCTGCGCTTTGTTTAGCTCAGTATTAAAGTAATCAGCACCTCGTGTAGTCGTTTATCTCCATAAAAAACATAGCACAGTTCGGCACAGTGCGGCTCAGCACGGTAGCGCGCCTCGCTCGAGACTGCTGCGTTTTTAAACAGAGCGTTGCCTCACACAGCGCAGCACAGCATGGTTTGTTTGTATCCTCATTAAAATATTAGACGAGCGAGTTGACCAAACATAGCACAGCGCAGTACAGCGCAGCATAGCTCGATGTTGATTTGTCACCCTTATACACAGGTGAGCACTCACACAGACTCAAAACCAGAGTCAGAGACAGAACCAGACATAGCTTGTGGTAGGCCTACTACAATGTCTATAGGTATGTGCTGCCGAATAGGATCGAAGTTTAAAGCGAGCCAATTACGTTTGCAACACCTGTGGTGCCAACACGTGTTAGGAAATAATGTGTGAAGGAAAACGAGCCAAACAAGATAAAAATAAATAAAAACAAGTCGTGTTAGCTTGTACATTTATTGGGTTAGGAAAAGGGTCTTGTTAGTAGAATACCTCAACATTATTTTTTTTCATCATCAGCAGCATTTCAGCCTGTACAATTCCACTGCTGTAGGTCTACCATGAACTCTGTCTGGCTTTGTCTCTGGCTCTGGTTTTGAGTCTATGTGAGTGCTCACGAGTGCATTATACTGTGTGTGTGACGTTTTGACGTAGGATTTATTTAATCAACACTCACACAGACTTTAAACCAGAACCAGAGATAGAGCCAGACAGAGCTCATGGTAGGCCTAGGTACTGGACGTAGACCTCCCCCTTATATTTCCAGGAAGAACGCTTCCAAGCCCATTCTGTTACGTTTTTCTTATCGTGTCATTGTTTCTTTCGAACTATAGATAGTGCAATTCACGAAGACGCGCCCCTCGCGGGGTGCGGAGAGTTTGCTCCGAGCGGCAGTCGCGAACCGTAGTCTATTCATTGTAGTGTGCGTGTGCACTCATAGGTAATTAGTGTGTACCGATAACACTCAAACATTGACTGAAGCTTGCACACATATACTATAAACGGTTAGGAGGAATAGTGGGGCGCGCCTTCGTGGATTGCACTATCACATTGACTTCCTGCAATCTATATAACGTCATTGGTTTTTATTTATAAGTCAAAGCCAAATAGGTTTTTATTCAATTGTATCACAAGGATCACTTTGAAACGTCTTAAAGCTAGGTAGGTCATAGCTAGCTGGTGAAATAATGCATAATTGACCATCGCTTATTACAAAGCATAGCCTCGTAGGTCACGCACGTCGGTAACGTGCCCTACGATGCGTCACCCTGCGTCCATCTATTTGTGGCATTTTTTTTTTAGCTTACAACATTTTAATTAGTTGTTTATTCTTGTCAATACTTAAATAATATTTAGGTCTTAAGGCCTACCACAAGCTCTGTCTGGCTCTGCCTCTGGCTCTGGTTTAGACTGCGTGATTGCTCACCAGTGTAATAAGCTGTGTTTGTGACGTTTTGATGTAGGATTTATTTGGTAAACACTCACACAGACTCAAAACCAGAGCCAGAGACAGAGCCAGAGCTTGTGGTAGGCCTATTAGTACGAATCGAATCTTCATAAAAATTATCGTAAAATATCATCAGCATCGCATTAATTAATCACTATAGTTTAATATCCTTTATTCGACATTTTCGTGGGTAAAAGTAATTGCACTTTACTGCAGTAAGCGTGTGGTCGTTCAATTACCACTTATCGCCGCAAAAGCAGCGCAAGTTTCGATTTAAAATCAGTACATGGGTACACCGAACATTTTCCAATTAAAGTTATGCATTTAAGCCGTGCGCACATCTAGCACGATGGCGATCAGTGAAACGCTGTCAAATACCGCTGTCATATTTGACAGCGTTTCACTGACCGCCATCGCCATCGCGCTAGATGTGCGCAGGCCTTTACTAGGCAAACTTTGAAGCACAACATGTGACGCTAAACTTAGAAACACAGATAGATAGAAAGAAAATTATTTATTGTACCAAAATAAAAAGAGCTCTTTTCTAAATACTTGAACTAAGCACTAAGTAGCCAACCATCTTATTTATTATACGCTTCTCTCCATCCAAAGATTGTCTGGAATAGATGGCTCTTCAGCAATAAGACCGCCCATTGTACATTATTATGTGTTAAATTATTATTACTTGTTTTTCCATTGTTAGTTTTAAGGTTGCACACCTTAAAACTAACAATATAAAGAATTTTCTATTCTATTCTATTCTAAGTAAGATAAGTTTATAAATAAAACTTATATTAGACAAAACATCGTTGTAAAGGCTCGAACACACCTAGTTCGCTGGCGGTAGCGATCAGTGAAACGCTGTCAAATATCGCTGTCAGATTTGAGATTTGACAGCGATATTTGGTAGCGTTTCACTGTTCGCTACCGCCAGCGAACTAGGTGTGCGCAGGCCATAAGGCAGCTACAGCAAATGGCTTATGGGTTGTTACCTACACATAACAATAACTATAATTTTTGCAAACATGTGTCACAATTGCGTCAATATCCCGTGAGCCGTAATAATAAAATTATAGACCACAATAAAACCACGATAAGCGATACAACAAGTGTTAGTACCCTCATTTCAGTTAAGCCATTAGTGACGTCACAACAATGCAAATGTCCTGCGGCGTTTGGACAAAGAGCGCTGATAAGCAATAAAGCCTTGATTAAGAGAAGAACGACTGCAACGTGCGACAATTACATAGTCCAGGCTGAAATGTACCTAAACGCAATGCGATAGAGCCTGTTTTACAATGCAAGGTGGCTTACGGTGTGGTTATAGGCGTCATTTCAAACCACCATCAGATTAATTTAAAAGGCTATTATCGCGGAGACCGAAACAGAGACTGACCAGGGATTGAGACCAGAGACTGAAATCAGAGTCTGAGACCAGGGACTGAGACCAGAGACAGACCAGAAACTTAGATAATAAACTGGGACTGAGACGAGAGACAGCGAAAAGGCAAAACACTGAGACCAAAGACTGAGACCCAGAGACTGAGATCAGAGACTGAGAACAGAGACTTAGACCAGAGACCAACCAGAAACTGAGACGAGAGACTGACACTATAAGCTGTGACTGAGACGAGAGACTGACACTATAAGCTGTGACTGAGACTGAGAACAGACATTGAGACCAAAGACTGGAACCAAAGACTGAGACTAGAGACTGATACGGGGAACTGGAGACCGAGACAGTACATGTAGAAGATACCAAGACACGGTCTCTTGTCTCTGGTTTCAGTCCCCGCGGGAACTCTCGTAGAGAGTATTATATTCCTTGCGCGGGAACCACTAAGTTTAAGTTATCACTAGTCGCTTTATGCTATGTTTCCATGCGTGCCGGGCAGCCCGGCAGGCTGCCTGGCAGGCTGCCTGGCGGGCTGCGTGGCATGCAGCCCGTCCCGGGCCAGCGAACATTCAAGCTGTTTACATGCTTGCCGTGCAGCCCGGCGAGCTGCCTGGCGAGCTGCGCGGCATGCAACCAGTGTTACCAGGTACACGGTAATTACCGTAGATGCACGGTATTTTTGGCTTAAACACGGTATACGGTAATGTTTCACTACCGTGTCATTTTCTACGGTATTTTTAATTATGAATTACCTTGACAGTCAATATGTAAATAATTACGAAGTATTCCCCGATCATCAAAATACGTCTAAATGTAAAAGTATGCCCTTTGCCCTGCCCACTAGTTAAACAATCAGTGTATATGAAAATTGGTTGTAGGTATAATATATGAATGAATGAATCGCTTTCTCGCAACTCACACCGTAGGTACTCTTTTTTTCTTTGATAGTTTTGTTGGTGTTTGATGTTTGGCAAGTGCGCAGTGCATTATTCAGCGAAACAATACTTTTAATTTCGACCATGTTGTAATTATTACGATACTCTGTGATTACAACTTTGTAACCTAACTAAACATGAAGACATTTGTTAAACAATAATTGACTCGTTGTCTTAGCAACAGTCACAGAGGTTTTATTCTAACTGATGCAACCTCAACAGTAATCTCCGATCGTAGCGACTTTTTTTAGCAACGTCCACTCGTCACGAAAGCGCGAGAGAGACTGACTGACTGCCCGCCAGTTATGCCACGTGCCAAAGCAAAATATCTGGTGACAGACGGACAGATAGACAGACAGACAGTCAGACGGACTGACAGTGAAGTCTTAGTAACTATATTAACTATACTAATAGTATTATCGATTCTTTTTCTGTCATTTCGGGAAGGAACATAGCTTTTTGATTTTAATTGTTTTTCTGGTGTTATTTTGAGTTCTGTTGTGTAATTTTGGTGGTATTTTAACACAACTTGAGTATTTTAACATTACTTGAGGTCTTAGCTCAAAGTGTTAGCAATTAGAATTAAAGTGTATTATGTGATATTCTGATTTGATCGAAAATGTTTCAGATGGTTTTGGAATAAACGGCCATCTTTCTTCCAAAGCCAATTATGTAGGGCCGACTATGACAGAAGACTGACGATTTGACGGAAAAGTATTTCATCTATGTAATATATTATCATCATTCTCAAACTACTCGACACTGGCAAAATTGATCCGAAAAGGGCAGATGCCATTCATTAAGAAGAAGAATAGTATTATCAAAAGTGGATCTAAATTAATATTTTTAGCCTTTATTATGTCTAAAGATGTTCATCTTAACATAGACTAAATCAGATTCCAAAAATCTGTATAAAAGTAGGGTAAAATCTGTAATCTGTAATACTACCCTAAATTCTGTATAAATACAGATAAATCTGTATGATTGGCAACACCAATTTGGCCCGCGCGCGTGTACACAGTCACCGGGCGCCCGCACATTCATCAAAAAACCGACACTCGCCCGGTTCGCGGCATTCACGTTCAGCGGGCGCGTTTACGGGCTCGGGCGTACCGTTTCCACGCGCGTGAATGTGAATGTGCACGTTGAATGTCGAGTTGAACGCACGCGTGGAAACGAGGCATTAGGTCCAATTTCACCGTTGAAATTGAACGCGTTCTACTGACGTTTAAACTCGCTTATGCATTCAGTTGGTACATTTTTCTCTAAACGCGCTTAAAGACCTGTCAATGTCGTTGCATTTCTTTTGTGTACGTACATATAAACGAGTTTAATTAAACGCGTTTAACGGTGAAATTGGACCTTAGTCGTCGG
This sequence comes from Thera obeliscata, assembly GCA_947578465.1. NCBI lineage: Eukaryota > Metazoa > Arthropoda > Insecta > Lepidoptera > Geometridae > Thera > Thera obeliscata. Next base: position 22,546,083 of record OX387915.1, read on the forward strand.
TCTCAAAACAAGCCTTAACTTGGACAAAGCGTTTGTAAATCTCTTAGCTAACAGCACGTGTGAATGCTACTATAAATAGCTATTTGATAACGCTATTGAAACCAGTGTTTTATTCGCTTATTTGCTAGGATCACTGTAAGGCGTATATTATGAGTCTATGTAGGCATTATCATCATAATCATTTGCAACCCAGCTGAGCATAGGTCGAGCTCGATTTGCTCTTGTCAGTGTTTTATTCTCTTATTCTAGCCCTTTATTAATAATCCTGGCGTAGCGTTGGACTAGTTAATCCGTGTTTTGTCACATTTGTTCGAGTTGACAATTGCATGTCAATGCAAGAGACAAAACACGGATCAACTAGTCCAACGCTACGCCAGGATTATTAATAAGACCCTAGGGGTCTTATTAATAATCCTGGCGTATTCTGTAAACCACATTAAGATTTGCACACTAAAATATATAAAAAAAACAAAACATTTGAGAGTGAATTAAACACTAGGGGTCTTATTAATAATCCTGGCGTAGCGTTGGACTAGTTAATCCGTGTTTTGTCTCTTGCATTGACATGCAATTGTCAACTCGAACAAATGTGACAAAACACGGATTAACTAGTCCAACGCTACGCCAGGATTATTAATAAGGCCCTAGGGGTGTTATTAATAATCCTGGCGCAACGCTAGGGGTGTTATTAATAATCCTGGCGCAACGCTGGAGTAGTTAAATCGTGTTTTGTCACATTTGTTCGAGTTGACAATTGCATGTCAATGCAAGAGACAAAACACGGATTAACTAGTCCAACGCTACGCCAGGATTATTAATAAGGCCCCTAGTTTTTAATTCACTCTCAAATGTTTTTTTTTTTGACGTGATAACGTCTTATAAATCGATGGAGCCGGCTGCACGCACGAAAAAACATGACTCATGCGTCGTTACGTCGTTTCGTCGTTCCATTTACCTGAGCCCGAGCCCGGGTCGGGTAATGGGTAAGGGTAAATGAGGGTAAGGGTTCGGTCGGGTTCCGGGTCCGGGTCCGAGAGTCCGAGTCCGAGTCCGAGTCCGAGTCCGAGTCCGAGTCCGAGTCCGAGTCCGAGTCCGAGTCCGAGTCCGAGTCCGAGTCCGAGTCCGAGTCCGAGTCCGAGTCCGAGAGTCCGAGTCCGAGTCCGAGTCCGAGTCCGAGTCCGAGTCCGAGTCCGAGTCCGAGTCCGAGTCCGAGTCCGAGTCCGAGTCCGAGTCCGAGTCCGAGTCCGAGTCCGAGTCCGAGTCCGAGTCCGAGTCCGAGTCCGAGTCCGAGTCCGAGTCCGAGTCCGAGTCCGAGTCCGAGTCCGAGTCCGAGTCCGAGTCCGAGTCCGAGTCCGAGTCCGAGTCCGAGTCCGAGTCCGAGTCCGAGTCCGAGTCCGAGTCCGAGTCCGAGTCCGAGTCCGAGTCCGAGTCCGAGTCCGAGTCCGAGTCCGAGTCCGAGTCCGAGTCCGAGTCCGAGTCCGAGTCCGAGTCCGATTCCGAGTCCGAGTCCGAGTCCGAGTCCGAGTCCGAGTCCGAGTCCGAGTCCGAGTCCGAGTCCGAGTCCGAGTCCGAGTCCGAGTCCGAGTCCGAGTCCGAGTCCGAGTCCGAGTCCGAGTCCGAGTCCGAGTCCGAGTCCGAGTCCGAGTCCGAGTCCGAGTCCGAGTCCGAGTCCGAGTCCGAGTCCGAGTCCGAGTCCGAGTCCGAGTCCGAGTCCGAGTCCGAGTCCGAGTCCGAGTCCGAGTCCGAGTCCGAGTCCGAGTCCGAGTCCGAGTCCGAGTCCGAGTCCGAGTCCGAGTCCGAGTCCGAGTCCGAGTCCGAGTCCGAGTCCGAGTCCGCGAGTCCGCGAGTATTTTCTTATGACGTTATCACGTTCAACTATCGTCAGTAAACCGACTTTACAGACAACCGATTTTTTTTTATATATTTTAGTGTGCAAATCTTAATGTGGTTTACAGAATACATCTACTTACCAAGTTCATACAGTATAGTTCTTATAGTTTCGGAAAAAAGTGGCTGTGACGTAGGTACGGACGGACATACAGACAGACACGACGAATCAGATTTTTATCCGGGTTCCGTTTTTTGCAATTTGGCTACGGAACCCTATAAATACCTCTCAGTTGAGTAGATTGTTTGAATATTTGTTTATTTATTTATTTTCAGCCTATCTTGTCTCACTGCAGGGCAATGGCCTCCCTACCCTTTTTCCAGCTTTCTCGGTCTATTGCTAGATTGGACCAGTCTGGTAGATTTGAATATCAACAATAAAAAAAAGTTTCATGTCACGATACCTACCTTATCGTTCGAAGTAAACCCTTGGCCCGCGGGTACGAAAATTAATATTGTTAACATTTCGTTCAACAATGTCCCAGTACGTGCTTTAATACTGCTTCCGATATAAGGACAAGTGCACACCGAGCAGACACGGTCACGTTAGTCGACCGTGCCGAGACTCAGTTATTGCGAGTACAACTCTCTTGTGCAATTTCTGAGACAACCAATATGTACATAACCACCAATGCATAGTTAAGTTTGAAAACATAGTTAGTAAATATATATTGGGGACTCAATAATATCTAGCTATAAATTAAGCTTGTACTATGAGAACCGGATAGCTGATTTATATTACTAAATCTAAATCCATAGTTAAGAGTCGAATACAATCATCATCATTTATTAATTCATTATCAGCCTGAAGAAGTCCACTGCTGGACATAGGTCATCTAGACACTTCCAGGAAGAACGATTCTGAGCCTTTTCCATCCATCGAATTCCCGTGATCTTAACAATGTCGTCGGTCCATCTGATGGGTGGGCGCTCTACTTTTTGTCTTCCGATTCGTGGTCGCCATTCGAGAACCTATAACCCTCAACGGTTGTCGGTTCCTCGAGCTATATGACCTGCCCATTGCCACTTCAACTTACTAACTCTATGTCGGTGACCTTGGTTCTTCTACGGATATCCTCATTTCTGATTCTATCGCGTAGTGAAACTCCCAGCATAGCTCTTTCCATAGCTTGTTGCGCGACTTTGTGCCGGTGCACGAGGCCAATAGTTAGCGACCACGTCGCAGTCATTACTGGCAACACGCACTGATTAAAGACTTTTGTCTTGAGGCTCTGCGGTATCTGCAAATTCAATATTATTTTAATATTAATTAATATACATATGTCACACCCAGAGATCAACCATGACTTGTGTGTGACTTTTTATTCCAGAAGGTTTAAGCCGGTAATGGCGCCTCCAGTTGATGATTGATGGACGCAGAGCAGTGCATCGTAGTTCACGTTTCTGGCATGCGTGATTTACGAGACATTGCTTTGTTATAAGCGATGGTTACCACTTAACATCAGGTGGACCATACGCTTGTTCCATCAGGTAGTTACATAAAAAAAATGGTCTAGATGGCGAAATATACTCATGAATAAAGTGATCAATGGCACGACCTTCAGCAATGAGAAGCGCGATGTGAGGAGGAAGAGGAATACAGCATTACCTCTCAGAGCACGTCGAGGACGCTCCAAAACCCCATACTGAGATAAAATACTAGCGGTCACCATCTCTCAATTACATTCTAACTTTTCAACCGTAAAACTAAAGTTAATATCAGCGGAATGTTCCGAAAACAACTGTTTCAAACCGCTCTGTATTCTATCAGCACACGGAACCACGCGACGCTGCAGGGATCTTCGCAATTGACCGGTTTTATAAAGTTCACGCGTGACCGAAATCGTGGTTCTTAGTGCTGGCAAGCTAGCAATATACTTTTGACAACTTTCCGTACTTAATCTTGCAATGACGATGGGTTTATAACTTTACCACCATAGGACTAGCAGACGCACGGCTCAGTACCATCCATACCTGGTTAGCATACCACCCATTCGCACTAAGCGTTTTGGCTCCACCTTCATTATGCGAACCTCCAGGGAATGGAACTCATTGCCGACGGCTGTTTTTCCTGACCACTACAATCTGGGCTTCTTCAAGGCAAGAGTGAATAGGTGTCTTGTAAACCATCCTGCTCCATCGTCGGCTACATCGTCACAAATAAATTAAATAAATAAATTAAATAAATTATTACTGTTACGGATATAGAACTATGTTTAACTTTATTACACGGCAAATAAAACATCTGCGCATTACGACGTCATATTCTCTTCCGATTAGTGATGTGTCGATTCCCAAAACAGGCTAACACTACAAGCAAAGGAACCCTAAAATTTGGGCATATTGCAATGTTTGGAGGTAGATTTACAAATCTCGCGATGCATTTTTTATAATATTATACAATTTGTCAATATCGCAATATTTAATTATCGCCAAACCAGTCATCGTTTTTCGTGAATTAAGTTTTTTTTAAATGTAGTTTGTGCTTGATGAGATTGGTAGGTACTTGGTACGCACAACCAAAATATTACATATTATAGGTATGTACACAGCACACCAAACATGTAGGTACTACCTTTTTATCATGCCGGAACTATTCTGAAATTGGTCCCTGGTTCCAATTGGCTTGACTCTTTGACTCTAGCAGAGTTCAAAGTGTTATAGCCAGTTTTAAGCTGGTAGTTACGTGCTACATAGTGCTGTAATAGTTTTGATAAGACAACGTGGTACCTGTTTGCAAAACAGCAGTACACAGTAGCTTGTCGCGTTAGCGCCGAACAGTCCAGAGTTATACGTCGAGTGTTTTATGAATCCGATGGCGCAGCGGCCACCGCAGCCTCGTACCAAGGGGAATGTCGCGGGGGGACATTATAAAAATCTTTCTGTTTACAATAAATAAATAAAAGTTTTGATGTCCAAGTAATAGCTTCATAACATGCATCACCTATGCCGTCATTATTTGCATACAAGGTATGCAGTAACGCAAATTTGGAATTTTATGAGTATAAAAGAATTTTCAGAGCACGACGTATTATCAAATTAACAACGATTCATTTTATTGCTATTGCCATAGGGCTGGAAAAAATTGTCCTGTTAATTTCTAACAGTAAGCCTACCACCAGCTCTGTCTGGCTCTGGCTCTGGTTTTGAGTCTGTGTCTGTGATGATTAAATAAATCCTACGTTGAAACGTCACACATGCAGTATAATACACTGGCGAGCACTCACACAGATTCAAAACTAGAGCCAGAGACAGAGCCAGACAGAGCTTGTGGCAGGCCTACAGCTGAATATTAAACCATCCTTCAATGAATAACTTGTATTCTAGTGTCTTACTAGTAAATACAGCAATAGTTGGCAAGTTTGTCCCACAGTACAAATTGCGTGGAGGCAGCTTGAATAGCAATAGCAACACGACAAATTGCGAATAGAGACCACAGTGCGGGTCTATTTACGTGGTAATGTACAAAGGTTCACTAGAAGCTTAGTGCCAATAGCCCCACTTCCTTATACTAAGGTCACGGGTTCAAATCCAGTCTTTGAATAAATAAATAAATAAATATTACGGACAATCCACACAACACTATCTAGCCCCAAGCTAAGCAGAGCTTGTACTATGGGACTCAGATAGCTGATATAATACTTAAAACCTTTTTTTTTGTAAATCCATACATATAATACAATATAACACCCAGACAGAGAACAAACCTTTGTGTTAACCATACAAATATTATTTGGTCCCGGTGGGGATCGAACCCACGACCTACGGCGCAGAAGGCACAGCTACTGCCAACTGAGCTGAGAGGCCAGTCAAATATTGAGAAATCTATCACAGACAGACCTAACAGCTCAGTTGGTTGGTTTCTATGCCTTATGTTGGTGGGGTTCGGTCCCCACCGAGAACACTTGAATCACATAAATAACTTTTGATTTGATTTTAATTTAAAATCAAATGTGCGTAAAAAAAGCTGAATCAAGATTAAATCTCGGTGTGAGTCCTTTCAGTTCCAATTCTTCTCCAACTCTATAATTATGCTCACTTACCTATAAGCACCAATTTAACTTCTTCTTCTCGTGTCACTGATTCTTCCGAACCAAGTGTGGTGAAAGGATTTTAAGTGCGCCTCAAAGAGGCTTCTTTCGTGCACTTGACACATATTTTTGAACTTTTTAAGGTTCTTCGATTTGAGAGCACTGGCATAGTGTACATAAATTTTTGGGCAGAAAAACTCATTAGTACACGACTGGATTCGAACCCACGACCTTAGGATCGGAAGGCGGGGCCGCTACCACTAGGCCGCCAGCACTCTCTAACTACCAATTTAACTTATAGTTCATGAAGCATGAACCTTCCAAAAGATAAAACAAACGAAGAAGAATCGCGAACAATCCATTAGATCCACATAAAGTTTGAACGTGATGGCCGCCCACGACATCAGTTAGCTTACTTAGGGAACTCGGATGTATCCGACCACGTAGTTAACTCGCCAAAGGATAAAGGTGCAGCGTGATGCATCACAGTTTATTGCCCGACTCAGGGCTGTGGGTAATTCTTTCAGAGCGCATTGGTTTTGGAAGAATCGTCTGCCGTCATAAAGCGGTGTGTTGTTTATTGCACATCTTTAAGGGCCCCGCGCACTAGGCAGCCATGGCTGCGCAGCCAGGCTGTGGCAGCCAGTCAAACATATGACGTCCGGCCCCCCGCGCACCAGGCAGCCGGGCTGCGTAGGCAGGCTGCGGCAGCCAGAATATTTGCGCACCCAGTTATAACAGCCACGCTTTACGGCTTTCAATTTCCCGAATAAATTTCTCTGTATCGAAAGTCATCTTAACAAGTTCGGAACGCAAAATACGTCTGGCTGCTACAACTAGTGCGCGGAGACTGACCGCAGCCACATACATTCGCCTACACACGTTCTGGCTGCCGTGCAAACAGGCGCGTTTCATTGGCTGCCGCAGCCGAGATTTCGTGGCTGCCTAGTGCGCGGGCTCCCATACAACGTCATGTGTTTGACTGGCTGCCACAGCCTGGCTGCGCAGCCATGGCTGCCTTGTGCGCGGGGGCCCTAAGAGCGGACGACACAAGACGAGGCCACTACTACTAGTTCACCACTAACTAGTGGTAGCGGGCCCCTCTTCTGATCGTAAGGTCCTGGGCTCAAATCCAGTCGTAGAACGTAGTGTGTGGACAGATGGGTTTAAATTCAATCGAACGCAATGCCACGGCCCGGCCCCGTCCCTGACACGCCACGGATGTGTGGGGATAGACCTTAACTCGTTATGTTATGGTCTTTAACTTGTTATTGTCTTTGACATTCTTTAACCATAAAAACAATTACCACATGTAGAGCTTCTGATAAGCGAACCAATTCCACCCTGACCTGGTTCTCGTTCGGCCGTTATTTCCGGATCACTTCGTAATTTTAGGACTTCATTGCATTCCGTTATTTTATACAATCTCACATAATTTTACTCTAATGCTGCCTTCCTACGGTGCGTGGTTCTGCAGATCATCACGCACAGCCGACGACGACGCACGGCAACGCACACGGAAAGGGCTCCTGTGGCTACCGCGCACCTCGGAGCACGAGACCGTTCCCATGGTGTGTCGTGCGAGCTGATCCGCCTCCGTCCGCGATATCACACACCGGTGGGAAGGGGCTATAACATATACTGACACAATCATGAGAGCCTAGATTTTTAAATGATAAAATCTAGGCTCTCATGTTTTTTTTTTTTTTTTTTTTTTAGAAATAGTGTACGCTATGTTTCATAACCTACTCTAATAATATTACAATCTAGCCAAAATTCCGGCTAATAAGTAATTTGTCTTTGACCTAAATTTCTAAAGTAATCTACAACTAAGAATGTGTCCACTAACACTTTTCTTACTGTCTCTATTTATGATGACGACACTTTGTTATTGTGTTCGTAATACCACACACTTTGCACTTTTACAATGAGTAAATATGAATAATTACTTAATACTACACTAGTTCAAACGGTTTCGTTCTTTTAAGTCTTCTCACTATGTCCGTGTTGGCTCTCATGTGACAGATTATGTTTTATGAACTGGTTTTGACGGTTGCTTTTTCTTAAAAGCCAAACTTTACAAAAGCACATGCACAAAGTAACAGCCATTGCTGAGGTGCATAATGGATTGGGGTCTTGGATACTAGAGCTGACTTGGCAGAGAATATGTTTGTTATGTGTGCCGGAGGGACTGCCGTATAGCATGATCTCTGAATGTGGGTCATGCTTTATGAGATTACTAGCGGCCGCCCGCGGCTTCGCTCGCCCCGTTACTTTTTCGAGACAAAAAGTATCCCATGTCCGTCTCCTGATTCTAAGCTACCTCCCCATTCCCTTCCACTTATTTTCAGCCAAATTAGTTCAATAATTGATTAATTTTGTATTAAAAATGCTAAAATTCATAGCTTTCCATTTATTCTGACACTATGGTATTTACCAAAAAATAATCCTTATGATGAAGCCTTTTGATCTGTATGATAAATCTACGGGGTGGTTATTTTTCTCGTGTAACGGGTTCGTTTCTCGGTTCAACCTTATAGTTATTTAAATATCTATAAATGCAGTTAATGTCTGTTTCAGTAAAATGTTCCATCTACAATATTCAAGGTACTTTCACTCCATGTCGCATATCCATGGGACGCCCTGTATATTATAGCTACGTGTGTAACGGGCTTTATACTCGAAATACTTCCAACGCGACTTCTATTAGTTTAACAGATAGGTTAATAAAAGAAATGGCATAATGTATCAGATTTATGCACATTTTACGGCAGTTCTCCATCTTCTTTATGAAGTCTTCGTAACAGTGGCCCATATTCTTTACTGTGAGTGTGTGTGTGTTTCACTTGAATATAGTTAGCACTGGTTATGATGCAAAAAAGAGAATCGCGTCCACGAACCAGAAACATTCAATGGGAATCGAACTCATTGCCGTCGGCAGTTTTTCCTGACAACTTCAATCTGGGCCTTTTTAAGGCAAGAGTGAATAGGTGTCTTCTAGACCATCCTGCTTCATCGTCGCTTACCATCAGGTGAGATTGTAGCAAAAGATGGTCTATAATGTAAATAATTGTAAGTTTAATTGTAAACTTGAGAAACCGACTTCATTGTCAAACGGCTAAACCGATTTTAATCAAATTTGTTTGGAACAATCTGGACGTAAGAATAACCTTCCAAATAAAAAAATATTTTTTTAAATCGGTTCATAAATGACGGAGGCATGCAGTTACAAACATTAAAAAAATTATTTAAAAAAAAATGGCAACATCGATTTTAATAAAATTAAAATGAGACCAATCTGGAAGCAGTACCTTTCAGATAAAAAAATAATTTTTCAAATCGGCTCACAAATGACGAAGTTATGCGGTAACAAACATTAAAAAAAAAAAAAAATACAACCGAATTGAGTACCTCCTCCTTTTTGATTGGAAGTCGGTTAAAAAAGGAGATAAGTTGCATGCCATCGGATGAATTAAAACCGTTGTAAAAATCATGGGAAGTCGGTGAATTGAAGTGGTTTAGAACTTTAGCATGGTAATTTATGGGGTGGTTCTTGTCCAGCATTGTAACTCTCAGGCTAATGATAATAATAAGTATGCTAGCCTAACATTAGGCCTGCGCTTGCGTTTTAGGTAAGGTAGGGCGACGATATGCGAAATTCAGCTAGCAAGCACTGGAAAAAAAAAGCCGAAGACCGGGCTCAGTGGCGCGTTTTGGAAGAGACCTACGTCCAGCAGTGGACTGATATAGGTTGATGATGATGGCGAACTCTAACATCGTACGTACGTCATGTTGTTCAGCCTGTATGCACCCACTGCTGGGTATAGGCCTAAGATAAAAGTATTTAATTATTGTATTCATTAGTTAAAAATATATAAAAAAGTATTTAATCATCTATCTGGTTCCCATAGAGCTCTGCTTAATTTGAGGCTGGATAGTGTTATGTGAATTGCCCACATTTTTTTAAATATTCGTTTTAGTTGAGCTTTTTTGTTTTTGGGCTAACTCAATGGTAGTTTTGAAACGAATACACTGGTGCTAACGTGTGTTATGCGGTGGAACTTTTCGCATAAACCAGCTTATAAGATTATTAGTTTATGCACTTATTGCATACCTTACCGAAGATGGAATCCTCAGTCGTTAAAAACTAATATATAACTAGAACTACGCAAGAAAGATTCGTATTCTTGGATAAAGCTTCACGAGGTATGACGTTTTTTTTTGTATAATGTGTTTATTTTAGAAATCATATTTAAATAGGTACGAATTACATTCTGATGAAATGTTTTAATATTAATAATATTATTCGATCTCAATAACAACGCTATCTGCTGGAATAGCTAAATTAAGTTTATGTTTAAGTTGATTACCGATAAAGTCGATTGTTGAAAACAATAAAACGAGATTTTCTAAGAACAAATCCTAGCTAAATCAATAGATCGCCCCTGAAAACCCCTGTATACTAAATTTCATGAAAATCGTTCGAGCCGTTTCCGCGATTCTGATTACATAATTATAATACCAGATTTTCTCGTTTTTAAAGGTATAAGATAAAGTTTATCGCAAAGGTTGATCTAGTTTGCAGAAGGAACGGTAAAATAAATCTGTTACTATTAACTTTTGATATTTTAGTAATTCTTTTAAAATAGCACCTAAAATTATACCTAGACCAGGTATATTTTTTTTGTAATTCAAAAGTTAGCAAAGAAACTTCTTAACAAAAATAACCATGTTGGCTTTTGAGAAAATATTTTAATAAAGCTGCAAACTTTAGATAAGTACGCCTTCTTCATAATTCATATTAACATTACTAAAAATAAGATTATTTTTAATAATGTTTTAAATATCTTGTTCATTACGCCTACAGTTTTTTTCTCTCAGCTCAGTCAGCAGCTCTGCCTTCTGCGCTGTAGGTCATAGGTTCGATCCCCACCGACAACAATTATTTGTGTGGTGAACGCAGATGTTTATTTTTTAATAAAACGCTTTTATTAGCTTCACCTGTATGTAAGTATGTATGTAACCGACCCCTTTGAGCTCGATTTTGTCCTACTTTGAACGATCCGATTTGATTCAAACTTTGCACGCACCTGTCAAAGGTCGATGACAATGCAATAATATGAAAAAAAGTAAAAAATAAATTATTAAAATAAATAATAAATTATAGTTAAAAAAAAACTAAAAAAAAACGCTTTTATAACTAATTGAACTAAAAAGTTAAAAATAAAACTATAATAATCAATTGAAAAATTTATATTATTGTACAAAAAGCGTGGGGGGCTTGATTTTGATTGTTGTAAATATTTTATCAATAGTTTATTATATCTGAAGTTATTATAAAAAGCACCCCACGCTTTTTTGTACAATAATATACATTTTTCAATTGGTTATCATAGTTTTATTTTTAACTTTTTAGTTCAATTAGTTATAAAAGCGTTTTTTTTAGTTTTTTTGAACTATAATTTATTATTTATTTTAATATTATATCAGCTATCTTGTTCCCATGGAACAAGCTTTGCTTTATTTGGGGCTGGATAATTTTGTGTCGATTGTCCACAATATTTATTTATTTTACTTTGACTTACAACGTAAGACCTTTCACTTATGTATCTATCTCTCTTTTTTCCAGGTAAGGCAGATCCAAAGGTTTGGGTGTATCTAAACAAAATAAGGTTTTTGCAGAAAGACCTAAATACCTAATACAGATACATTTCTAGCTGGAAGCTGATATTAGACACGAGTGTGTCTAATATTGCATGAGGCTAGGCTCCACATCTGCCGGCATCAGACACATATTTAATCTTCAAGTGATTAATGGATTCCAGAAATATCAACATCATCCAACCTTAGCCCCCTGGGATTAAGGGTGAGGTTCCAGCAGCGATGATTCATTATGATGGGGACATCGAGGGTTCCACTTGATAAGGCGTTCAAGCGTGTAAAAGGATTAGTCTGAAGTGTTATGATAAATGTTTGGTGATTAGATTTGAAATGGGGCAGTCAAGGGGCAGATCAATTTGTCAATATAGTCAAATGTAGTGTATTCTATGACGATTTGATACATGCTGTCTTTTCAGTTTACTTCTACCTCCTTTAAGGCCTGCGCACACCTAGTTCGCTGGCGGTAGCGATCAGTGAAACGCTGTCAAATATCGCTGTCAGATTTGAGATTTGAACTAGGTGTGTTCGAGCCTTTATTTACAGAGAAGATGTCACTGAAAACATGCTCAGTAGGAGCTCAGGAGCGAGTTAGCTCTGTATACCACCTTAATACCTATAATTGAGAAAATTAATTAACAAACCACAGTTTAAAATAAAGATTTTGTTGACGAAGGTATCCTTAAATAAAAAAAAATAAAAAAAAATATATAACCGACTTCAAACTAAATCTGTTTACTATTCTTATTTTTCGCTTTTTAGTGCAAGTATTTTTTGAAGTCGGTTATATTTTTTTTTTTGAAAATTTTTTATTTTTCCATTTTTAGTGTTGTGTTTTTTTTAAGTAGGTAAGTACCTACCTACTTACTTATTTCTGTTTTTTTTTTTATTTAGAAAGACGTCACTTGACTCATTGGTGTTTCGCTCATCAAGCCCTTTTATTTGATACCCATAACACTAAAAAATTCCATGGAACTGGTCCTGACTCCATCATCAGATCAGCATTGTGTTTCGTTTATCAAGTCTTTTCATTTAATACCCATATCACTAAAAAGTTCCATCGAACAGGTTCTAACTCCATCATCAGATCAGCTTGCTGTTACCATATTATTACATTGTGGTTGAAACCTCACAGATATGCTAAGTTCCGAGTTTCAACTCAATCAGACTATTAATTGAGGAGTTCTATTGAGCAGCTCTTGACTCCATCATCAGATCAGCTTGCTGACAACATATTATTACATTGTAGTCGGAACTTGACAGATATGCCGAGTTTCAACTCAATCGGCTTATTTACTGAGGAGTTCTGTTGAACAGCTCTTGACTCCATCATCAGATCAGCTCGCTGATACCATAATATTTCATTGTCACCAAAAATCTATAAGTGCGCAAAATTTCAGCCTGATAGTTCCACAAACACACTAAAAATTTGAGGGTTTCCCTCGATTTCCATGAGATCCCCTCATCAGATCCTGACTTGGTGACGATGGGACCACCTCGGAAGTGTACCCTTTGTAACAAAAAAATAATTTTCAAAATCGGTTCACAATTGACGGAGAAATCGAAGAACATACATAAAAAAAATATAAAAAAAAAACATACATACAGCCGAACATAGAACCTCCTCCTTTTTGGAAGTCAGTTAAAAAATAAGGCGAGCTCACCATATTATGTGGAGCATCGCTGTGTTTCGGTTTGAAAGGCACCGGTAAATATATTGGCACGTGAGGCATCTGTATGTCTCAACATGATGACTGTATGACGCAAGGCACCTACCATTGTAGAGCACCTTTCTGACGTGCGTGACCTATGCTACAATGCTTGGTGATGGTTACCACTTAACATCGGTTAGGCCAATATTATTGTTACATCAGGTGGTCCTATGGTATTCTTTTTGGTGTTTCACCGCATTTGTCAAGCAAATATTGGTGAATAATGTTTGATAGCATATTGAATAAAAAAATATTGTTTCTCCTCAATTAGACCTAAAAAGTTTTTGCCACATTAGGATAATTCAACAACCACATTTTTATTCCAATTGTTAAACTTTGTGCTGAAAGTTTTAGTTGGTTTTGTAAACTGGTTAGATAAAATTAGAAATAAGCATACCCCACGGCACTCCTATGGTTTTATTATTTGTGGGAAGTTCCCAAGTTTTGCGTAATTGTGTTCAACTTAAACTTCTCCGCAAACTTAATTGTTTCCTTAAGCCTTGGTCTCCTGAAAAGCTTTTATAACGGCGGCCGCAAGCTTTAACGACTTTACAACAATAATACTTTGAAATAAGCTTTGAGACAAACCTAAAAGCTTTATTTATCATTACAGCATGCCATTTGCATCATTTGTTTATTTATTAGGATCACCAAGAAATAACACAAGAATTAAAATTAGGTCGAACAAAAAAATATCCTCCCCCGTGCTTATCAACTGAAGGCAACCACAGCTAACACAGATATTATAAATAGTTAATACTAATGACGTCATCATAGCTTTTCAATTTGGTTGACATTAGAATGAGGTCACGTGCGATACACTTATTGACATCAGCGATTGCACCGTGATGTTTATTTACCTATAGTGATCACACTAATTTGGACCAAACACAGATAAACGTAATCTATGCACATCACACAAAAGGTTGGTTAGTAGGGATTGACCCGACATTCAAACTTTTAATCGAAACAATTGAAAATTTGTAACGGACTAAGTTGCGTACAGCTAGTTATTAAAACATATAGTATATACATATATAATAATAATAATAATAATATTGTGGACAATTCACACAACACTACCCAGCCCCAAACTAAGCAGAGCTTGTAATATGGGAACCAGATAGCTGATATAATACTTGAATGCATTTTTTTTTTGTAAATACATACTTAGAATACAATATAACACCCAGACAGAGAACAAACATTTATGTTCACCACACAAATATTTGTTCTCGGTGGGGATCGAACCCACGACCTACGGCGCAGAAGGCAGAGCTACTACAAACTGAGCTATTAGGCCAGTCAATAACTATATAATAATATATATGTATATTGTGTATATGGGTAGGTTAGGTTTTGTATATATTTATTATAATTAGTAGTACCTATGTATGAACGTGTAAGTAGTTTATTTATTAGTAGTTTTAATTTTTCTGTCATAATATTCAAATGTGTATATGCACAAATAATATTTGATATCCAAAGTATTTAAGTTAAGTTTTTAAGTTAAGTATTTAAGTTAAGTATTTAAGTTAAGTATTTAAGTTAAGTATTTAAGTTAAGTATTTTTCTGGTTCCCATAGTTACAAGCTCTGCTTCGTTTGGGGCATGATAGTGTTGTGTGGATTGTCCGCATTATTTATTTATTTATTGCTACCTTTTTACTTTTTGGCTTTCTCTTAACACCAAAGGTTTGCTGGAAGAAAACTCTTATTAGGGTTAAGCCGTACATGCCCTTTCTTATTGCTTATTTGTATATGTTTCTGTGTAAAAAAACATGCTTGTTCGAGTAGGTATATTAATGCCAAAGTTGCCATTGAGATGTACCATTGAGATGTAAAAAAAACATGCTTGTTCGAGTAGGTATATTAATGCCAAAGTTGCCATTGAGATGTACAGTCGCGGTATGAAAATGTTCGTCACCTTAGAGTCGGTTTTCGCTGGCACTAGTGCCTTGATCACATTCATGAACACATTTTGACATAATTTGTGACGTTAACTTATCGGTGTATTCTGTCTATTCAGTTTCAAAAGGTAGTATGTGATCGTGATACGTTGAACAAATCAAGTTGAAAATGGACGAACATTTTCATACCGCCACTATACAAACCGCCTGGCCGCAATATAACGTTTATCACATCTTACGAAAATCGTAACATCACAGAAAGTACAGTAATGTGTCTTGTTTCGTCAGAACTGAGCCTCAAAGCGATCTTTCAGAAAATGTACTCGAGTGGAGACAAAGACGTCTCTTTGTCAATGCAATTACGGTGTATTGTCGCTAGATGTGATGCTATTCCTTTTGTGAACAACATTTGGAATGACGACGCATGTTTTCTATTTACTAAATTATTCAAATGTGTTCTTGTTTCTAAATTCGGATCGGATTCACATGACAGATTTATGTATCATCTATACACTTTGGCCCTGTATTCATAACTAGCTGCGCCCCGCGGTGCTACCCGCGAAAAAACACGGTTCCTGTTTGCTATCCATGCAAAGGACCCATGCATTTTTCCGGGATAAAAATTAGCCTACCATTTTCTGACTTCTAAACGACCCCTTGGGGTTACTTGGGAGTAAAAAATGCTCGAGTCCGTAGGTAAGAACCTGGAGATACCCTACACGTGATTCCTAAGTGGTGCCAAACGAGCAGACGCAACGCCGAGCCACAGGCGGTGGTTTAAATAACCTGTCTCCCCGATTGATCGGGGTAGTTATGGAGACCAGGAGGGCCGAAATAACCTCCAAATAACCCAACGTGGAAGGCAATGGGAAACCACCACAATTACGTTCCCAAGAGTACGTAATGCACGTTGAACCGATGAGATATTATGATAGAGATACGATGTCTGGCGATCCGGCTGACGCCCGGCGCTCAGTGATACCCGGGTCACTGAATGTGAAATATGTTACCGAAGACTCTATGAGTGCAGGTAATCAACCACTCTTAAGAGTAATCACCAATGCTAAGAAAGTAAAACACTCGATTCGCCAAAAACACCGGATTGGCACCTGGGGCTCAATTCTAGACCAGTGACTTTTTTGTCACGGTAGATATATATCACAAGAACTGTCAGTTTCTTTAGTGAATTTGACAGTTCTTGTGATATACAGGGTTATTCATTATTAGCTGCAAATACTCAGGAATTAGGTTCAACAATTAAAATAAAAAATATTTATGAAATGGGGTTTTTTAGTTTTGTTTTGAAAATCCCGAGATAATCGATAAAGGAATCATTGGCGCCTGACCTATTTTGACCTTTGATCCGCGCCCGCGCGCCGTGAGTGACACTCTGCGTTCAGTCACCGCCTGGGTGGGTCATCGTCCTGTTCTCCATGGCAATCATTATGCAATAGCCGTAAAGAGATTAATAAAAATAAAATTTTGATACAAAAACTTGAAAATTTTTTTGATCAAATTTTAAAAAAATAATTTCATGAATATTTTTTGACGTGATAACGTCTTATAAATCGATGGAGCCGGCTGCACGCACGAAAAAACATGACTTATGCGTCGTTACGTCGTTTCGTGGTTCCATTTACCTGAGCCCGAGCCCGGGTCGGGTAATGGGTAAGGGTAAATGAGGGTAAGGGTAAGGGTTCGGTCGGGTTCCGGGTCCGGGTCCGAGAGTTCGAGTCCGAGTCCGAGTCCGAGTCCGCGAGTCCGCGAGTCCACGAGTTCGCGAGTCACAAATATTAATTAAAATTCTTTTGAAAAATGCAACCATTCCATCAGTATTTTCTTATGACGTTATCACGTTCAACTATCGTCAGTAAACCGACTTTACAGACAACCGTTTTTTTATTCTATTTGTTGAACCTAATTCCTGAGTATTTGCAGTTAATAATGAATAACCCTGTATATCTACCGTGACAAAAAAGTCACTGGTCTAAAATTGAGCCCGTGGAACGTCTTAATTCCTCATGTCCTTAATTTCACATGAAAAAACTGTTTTCAATATTTCGACTTGTCCTAATTTAATTAACTTCTTAGCACGACATCACCGTCTTGACATCCTACTCCATTGACATGATTGCATTCATTACTTGATTCACTAAGAGCAGCGTAACGAAGGGCCTTAATACTACGTAATGCTTGCTGCACTCGTCGTGTTATCTTTATAGCGAGCTTGATTACGCTCGCTCTGGCACCGACAATTTGATTAGGTGCGCTAAGTTCCGAGACACATGGATATTTAGTTCTACCAACTAAGTTACACACAATTTACGAATTTGATCCCCAGGCACGGTAGATATCCCATCAGATATCTAAGTACCTACGTACAAAATTAATATAACTTGATAATATTTATTGCGCCTTTGTTAAAAATATAAACTTAATTTGAAGGGCACGTAGATTAAGACGAGCTTTTGACTACCTACGCCGTCTAAAAATCCTAGAGACTATTTAGCACTAATAGATTGATTATTAGGATTCGAATTTATAGACGGCGTAGGTAGTCAAAAGCTCGTCCAAATCTACACATAGAGCCTACACAAACATGTGAAGGCGTAGTAGACTATGCTATAACACGATTTTTATTTTTATTTACTTACGAATTTTTTATTAGTATTTATTTATTTGCCGATTAATAATAAACTAATCGAAGACTGTATGGATCCCCATACAGTCTTCGATTAGTTTATTATTAATGACTAAAACAAGAGGCTGTCCATACTATTTGTCAGATAAAGTAATAAGTTTGCTGATAGCAAACGGTGCGTGACCAAACTGCGTAGATAGAGATAAATAGTGGCGATTCATTCCCATCCCGCTGTGCGGTACTCGTTAGATTCTCTTGTGATAAGTCCAAGGTTAAGGGGCAGACCACCGGCAAATAACTTTATAGAATGGTAAACTTTTTAGGCGGGCTGGAGTATTTTTTGAGGTGAAAAGGAATCAATGAACTTGACATTGTCAACGTGACGTGACATTTTTACGTCACCTATGCCTCTAACCGACACCTCATCGGCAAAGATCGACCAACTTTGCCAAAGGGGGGGGGGGGGGGGAACTTTATTTACCATAAATATTTAAAAAGATTTGGTATTTTTACAACCGTGTGTAATTTATGTAAGAAATGTTCTGGTAAACTAGCGTAGTGGCGGCAAGCGACGTGAATAATTAAAATAACTATTTTGACGAGGATAAGCTCCACGTTTAGTGAGTTAGTTTGATGAAAAACTACTGCCGTCATTGCCTAAGCTACACGTAGTTACGAAGTGTAAAATACATTTAGTGCTTGTACGTAACCGGGTTTCGTTGCCGGCTTCGTTGAAGGTTTTTTTTTAAATTATGTCAATGCTCATGCAAAGTTGCAAGTAAAAACTAGCTCACAATATTCTTATAAGTACTGAATTATGACTCCCAGTATGAATAAAATAAGAAAATGTGGAAAAATTTCGTGCAAGCGTTTAGAAACAAAAGACGGTGTCACTCCCACTACACCACAGAGCACCAAACACGCTTTTGCTTATTACTTCTTTATTTCGTGCACTACACCACCAGTCCTCTCTTGATGGTAAGCCGGTCTTCACTGTTATTTTTATTATTTTTGATTTGTAAAAGGATCATTCACAAAAACGGTAGGAATCAAGCCGTAGTTTGTTGCCTGTTCTTCTAGGTTGGTCGCGTGGGACTGGCACCTAGACTCACCTAGCTTTAAGACGTTTGAAATTGATCCTTGAGTTACTACTGAATAAAGACATCTTTGACTTTGACATAGAACGTTTGTTTTATGACGGTCGGCATTTCTTAGAAATCCTTAGCGGGTTTCACGCTCCTCTTGATTTATTTGGGAGAGATTTGTGTCTATGATTTAAACGAGAGATGTTTGGATTTAAATACGAGTAGTTTAGGCACAATCTGATTTTAAACGGATAATCTATTTCTAAACGATGACAGTTTAATTTACGACCTTCTGCAACTTTTGCATGAGAGGCCTAAACAGCGATTTGTCTACGAAATAGTATAAAGTAAAAGTTAATCTACTCTTTACTCTGCAAAAGTGACAGAAATATTTTTCGTCTAAAATTATTTCTGTCACTGGACAAAGTGTGGTTTGTCTTCTATTCGGTATTAAAAAAAACTTTGTCTAAAAGCCTGCGCACACCTAGGCCGCTGGCGAACGCGATCAGTGAAACGCTGTCAAATTTGACAGCGATATTTGATAGCATTTCACTGATCGCTACTGCCAGCGAACTAGGTGTGCGCAGGCCTCTTTACATAAACTAAATGCAAATAAGAAAATAGCGCGCGTAAAGGCGAAAACATATTATGCGGACGCGGCTGACAGCCGCGACTGATAGATATCTAGATAATGAATGTACACTGAAGTGTGCAAACCATCGGCACACTTCAGTGTACATTCATTATCAGTCGCGGCTGTCAGCCGCGTCCGTCGGACGCGTCCGCCTAATATGCACAACAAGAAGGTTCCGAGTCTGAGTTTTTAATGAATAAAAAAAGGTTGCATGGTAAATTCAGCACCATGGAGGTATGTTTGATGATGTTTTTAATTCTCAAACGCACACGATGTTCTAAATTCAATTTACTTTGTCCCCCATCGGATAAAAACGGGGCTTGCACTCAGAACAGAATAGAAAAGCAAAAATACTCCTTCTGAAACGGGGGGATGAAAATGTGTTCTAATATGATAGAGGGTTTTTTTCTGTCCATAAAAATTGCACACTGAACGGTCTTATTATGCCTGTAAAGTTCCCTTTTTTAAAAACTCCTTTACAAAAACATCAAAGGATTGTGATCAGACCTTCAATAAATATTGAAACACCAATCAATCAGTAGTACAGCCTCAATCACTCCCTGCTTTGCTATGCACAAAGAATTGAAGAGAAAACTGGGGGTTTTCCACGGCGAACATACATCAGCCAACATTCCCGCATGTTTTCACAGCATTAAATATTTAATAGGGCGTAATACCATAGTGAAGGCAAAAACAGTTGGTATAGTCCATTATTCAGCAGTAGTAGAGCTCTTGGGTGTGGCTTGCCCGGGAAAGTACTACCACCATGCCTATTTCTGCCGTGAGCAGCGTTGCTATGTTTCGATTTGAAGGGTGGGTGCCGGTGTAATTACTGGCACGTGAGGCTGAACATCTGTATGCCTCAAGTTGATCGACGCAGGGCAGTGCATCGTAGGTAGGGCACGTTCCTGACGTGCGTAACTACGAGGCAATGCTTTGTTATAGGCGATGGTTACCACTTAACATCAGGTGGGCCATATTATTATGCTTGTTTCATTAAAAAAACTGTATTTTTTTCTGGGTAAAAAACCACCACCATTACCATTTTTTTCGGCAACAAAAACTGTTTACGTTTGCGCAGTGACTTAAGGCCTGCGTACATCTAGGCGATGGCGATGGCGATCAGCTGAAACGCTGTCAAATATGATAGCGATGTTTCACAGCGTTTTAGCTAATCGCCATCGCCATTGCCTAGATGTGCGCATGCCTTTAGAGTTCAAGAAGAGGCTTACACCCGCCAGTAAATGAACTTGGGCTGATTTGATAAGTCATAAATAAACTAACCATCTACATCTAAGCTAGGATTGTTGCGTTGCGAGATATGAACATTTTCGAGCGCCAAGAGACATCGTAATGATGGGGAGGTTGTGCCATTATTTGAAGATTGCTGTGTCGTAATCCAATCTTGGTTCAGTAGGTCTCAGTATACAAGTCGTAGGTCGTGGGTTCGATCCCCATCGAGAATAAATATTTTTTTGGTGAATGTAGATGTTTGTTATCTGTCTGGGTGTTATATTGTATTCTAAAGTATTAAAAAATGTAAAAATGTAAAATGTATATAAGTATTATATCTGCTATCTGGTTGCCATAGTATACAAGCGTGCTTCTTCTTCTTCTTTTTCTTCTTCTTCTTCACTATATTTATCAATACGCACTTCTTATCCTTCCACCACACACTGGTCCGAAAAATCTTGTGTCACGATCAGAAAGAGAGCGTACATACATAAAACACGCCTGCTTTCCACAGGGGCATGCAGAGATTACGGATTTCCACTTGGTACGATCCTGAAATACCTCTTTCGGTATTCACTCTCATAACATTCTTCATTTAGTCTTAGACTTAGGGTTAGGGTCTTGGCCTAATTCATTGTTTAAATTGTATTAGTGGACATTTCACACAATAATATATTATCTAGCCCAAAGCCACATTATTGAAATAGTGCGTACCCAAACTAACCAAAGTTTTTAGGACCCAGATGAATCCCTCTAATATTATAAATGTAAAAGTTTGGATGGATGTTTGTTTGTTACACAATAACGCTAGAACGGTTAAACGGATTTGGATGAAAGTTAGCACAGAGATAGATTATAGTCTGAAATAGCACATGGTTTACTTATCCCGGATAAATGTGTTGTCCCACATATTATAAACTAGTGGCCGCCCGCGGCTTCGCTCGCCCGTTCCCGTAACACCCCGTTTCCGGTACTTTTTCGGGATAAAAAGTATCCTATGTCCTTCTCCTGTTTCTAAGCTACCTCCCAACCAATTTTCAGCCAAATCGGTTCAGCCGTTCTTGAGTTATAAGTGGAGTAACTAACACGACTTTCTTTTATAATAGATGTAAAAGTTTGGATGGATGTTTGTTACTATCCACGCCAGAACGGCTGAACGGATCTGGATTAAATTTAGCACAGATATAGATTATAGCCTGAAATAGCACATAGTCTTTTAATCTCGGTTAAATGTATGGTTATATGTCTCTGAAAACACTGCTGTTTGTTTTAGCTGAATTAGAACCACTTCTTCACATCGAGTTGTTTTTGTAAAGTATAAAAATCGGCACCATCTTGTGACATGTAAAAATCATGAATAAGTAATTATTTTTATTGATTATTACGAACTTTGAACGAACTTCTACAACTTTTGGTTTTTAGAGGTGAGGTGAACAACCTCAGATCACAGCTGTTCTAAGTTATTTAATTTTGTGTAACGTTCCATAATGAGCCTAATTCCAAGGCTTACTTACTTACTTAATATGTTGGCGCATCAATGCTTAATATGTGGGTCTCTCTCCTGCGCCACCTCTTGCCAGTTGGAAGCTGGAAGAGAGCGGAGATCCTTCTCTACTTATAGACGGAAATAATTTTTATTCTCTAATTCCAAGGCTAGGTAATAAAATCCTTTCACCACACTTAGTTTAAAAGATCCATTGACACAATAAGAAGATTCCTAGGGTGAAAATACGTAGGCTACAGAGACATCACGCTTAGTTATGTTTTTCGAACGCCTTATTTAAAGGCATGTAGTCTGATATTGAGGAAAAATGCTTCAATAAAAAAGGTAATATTTTGTAAGCGACAAGGTAGCACCTTTACAGAACGCGTAGGCACTCGTTCCCGAACGTGGAAACAAAACATAAGCAGAATAGTCTTTTTTATAACCTTCGTCGTTTTTCATAAAAAAAACTTCTCAGTGTTTTGTCGCTGTCACCTTCATGTCAACAAATAGAGATGGCAACAGACTTATCAGTCTGCTAAGCTATTATAGCTACTAATATTATAAAGAGAAAAGTTTTTTTGTATTTTTGTACGTTTGTATGAATAAAAACAAAAATGACCGTGCCTAATTTAAAAATTATTTCACCATTGGAAAGCTACATTCGCCCTGAGTATTATATGTTTTAAAAATAAATGTCCACCCGTGCGAAGCCGGGACAGGCAGCTAGTTATGAATATGAATGTACGACTTTGGGGTAGTACCTAAAGCTTGCTGGATTTGACAAATTTTCACTTCTCTCGGCATTCCCAGTCTATGTCCAGTAGACTTCTTCTGGCTAATGCAAATGAGCCACCAGTGGAATATTTTCATTTTTCTTTGTTGACCATAACTTAGGACCTCTTACAAAAGTTTTCTAAAACGATTCTGACTTGATTTATTTCCTTAACCTTAAACATTCACATTCGGGGTAGGCTTTCAGGGTGTGTGTGTCGATAAATCTTATTTGTCATGACTGTTAGGGGCGTTTCTCGCTGGAGGGTAATAATGTGGAAACACTTTGAAGGCTTAGCTAAACATAACTGCGAAATGTTACCACAGTAATGCGAACAGTGTAGCTGCGGTATAACTAGAAAATAAAGAATGAATGAAAATTTATTTCTTCTTCTTCCTGCCCTTATGCGGGGTCGACACAACATGAAAATATATTTGTTGACCATAAAAAGATACAATTAAATTGCACACGGTCAATTAGGCCCCTGGCTCAGTAACTTCCAAAGTAGATATTTTTTCACGGCTTTATCCTTATGGTTTTGTTATTATTATTATGTGCCCTCGGGTCCCACTGCTGGGCAAAGGCCTACCCACCATTCTTTCCAGACATCGTAGTCCTTGGCTACACTTTGTCCAGTCCGACATGAAACCATGAAGCTCGTCTCGCCATCTCCGTTTTGTTCTGCCGCGTTACCTTCTCGCTAGGTCAGGATGCCAATGCCACAGCTCACCTGGCATACGGCAGACATGACCAACCCAATTCCACTTCAGCTTGGCGGCTTTCGATCAAAATGTGATATGAGTTTGTGAGCGCAGTGTTACGGATTCTTTCCAGTCGTTTGGCACCTAGAATACTGCGCTCCATCGCACGTTGGCAAACCTTGATTTTGGACTTTTGAAGTTGCGTCAATGCCCAAGTTTGAGCACCATACGTTAAGACGGGGAGAATGCATGTGCCCATCAGCTTTCGCTTTTGTGACAGTGACTCTTTAAAATGCACACGCCTAGATTTAAGTAGAATACATTGATGGACAATAACATATTTAACATCTTTTGAACTTGTATTTCATGCAATACATACTTTGATTCTTTCATACAAGTTCTGTATTATTCAGTTGGAAAGTGTTTTTTTAGTTAGTTATAAACGTTGAAAAGGATCATACAAAACCACGGCATAAGGTACCATAGACAAATTCGAATTCTTTTATTTTACCTTATCTGTTAAACTTTTTTCTCTCAAGTTATAAACTAAGCTTAGCTAACAATATTATTCTACCTATTAATATTAATAATACGTTTTATCATTATTTTATGTGGAAACCTAAAATAATCTTAGTTCTTTACTCTCTGCTAAACTAAATTATAATCTACTGCTACCAATCTCTACTCTTTCAAACTTTCTTTTGCGAAGTTTTGGGACTCTTTCCTATTTGTAGACAACAAGTTGTGTGTTGCTAGTCTTGAAGGGAACAGATATGAAACTTTTTGATTGATAGGTTTTTGTTTAAAAAAACAGGGGCACATTGGATGCAAAGAGGTGCAGAGCCTTGACTTCTGAATTCCTTGCTACGCAGTTTCCAACCTCCTTGGTGCAGAGGCTTGGGAAACTTCTTATTGGTCTCCAACCTCTTTCTAGGTTTCCGACCTCTTGGTGCATTGCATACACGATATAATTAGCAAAAAAAAACTTTTGTGTCTGTGTTTTTCGTTAGATATGAAAGAGGAGAGTTCGTTCTATTTTATGGCGTCTGATAGTTATCATGGGTAGGATGTATGTACACAAAATACAATATACATTATATGCCTATTTCTTATAAAAGATAGGTGGAGCCATAATTAATTTACTCTTACCGAGCCCTGACGTCATTATGCCGATCATTACGTTATAATTACATAATAACTATAACAATGTACTTGCAAACGGTCTTATCGCATACCTACGGCCTTCGTGAATTTATATGCCGTTAGCTGTGGAATGACGGGGCCTTTCGCAGGATGTGCCCCAACCTACTTCCGGCTTGCCCACTTCAACCGCAATTTTTTCTATAAAAAGGCTTCAAATGTACGACTTGTATGTAGTGGGACCTTTTTTAGAAAAGAGGAAAGATTTGAATTCAATCCCTATTCAATGTATAGACAAATTCGTTTCCTAAAGTATAGATAAGTAATTGAAAACGTGGTTTGTATTACTTGTTTATTTTAGCTTTTTTAATATGAATAAGCTTGAAATTAGTGTAGGACAGCTGGACGATTGTATATTTCTGTTGCAATCAAGAGTTTGATACTAACAGATAAATGATCTAATAAGGAACAGCTGTTACATATCTAGTTGCCATTATTTTTCGACCACTATGTATGCGTAGGTACAACTATGGTAGCGGCCCCACCTTCCGAACCTAAGGTCGTGGGTTCAAATCCAGTCGTGTACCGATTAGATAGCTTAGCATTTCACTGCCATCACACCTGATGCAAAGTGAAGATGCGGCCTAAGATGGATGCCTGATTATGCATGCTTAGCCATAATACCCTGTTCTGCACTCTTATCTTAAAAACTCCTAAATTGAAAGGTTCCAACGTCATAGTTTAATAAAGTAATATATGAAAAATGTACAAAACAGTTTTTAGTGACGTAGTACATGAATCGGTAATATTGCATATTCAATCTCATTTAACTTTACCTCTAAATTCAAATATCGAATGCTCTTATCTTTTGTTCACGTTGACGTTTTGACATTATGCAAACTATTTTGTGTTAGAAATAAATGCTGAACCGTTGGTTGGTTGCATTGTAAAAACTAGCTTCCGCCAATGGCTTCACTCACCTGGATTATTTTCCTGTTGTACCACTAGTTTATTTTCGAACGAGCGTAGTGAAAAAATTTAAAGCTTGGCACATATTTTCAAACTTTCGTATAGGTAGTATATTCTACAAAATTTCCTTCGCCGTTTGAGAGCACTAGCATATTAGACATACATTTTTGAACAGATAAACTTATTGGTCCAGGATCGGATTTGAATCCAAACCCACCACCACAAGACCGCCTGTGCTCTATTCAGACAACAGAAAATAAACAGAGAATTTCTCCGTACTGTGCGCTACAGCAGCGAAATAGTATTTACCTGTCGAGTCAAAAAGTTAAACACTTTCAAGAGTTGCAAGTCATAGTTCCTGTGAACTACCAAATCCAATCTACATCGAACACAAACTCGAATCGACTCAGGACTTCCAAACTAATTTAGAAAATCACACACTAGGTTTGTCTCTAGTTCGGTAATAGGAGAACTTTGTGATGACATCTGTTTCACGGAATGCATCGCATTTCTAGAAATCTGGGATTCATGCTAATGACTCGTAGTCGTACTTGTATTTTACTTCTGCGCCGTCTTACTTCTTGCTTCGATCCCCCCGAGAACAAAATATTTGTGTGGCGAACATAGATATTTGTTCTCTGTCTGGGTGAGTGTTATATTGTATTCAAAGTAAGAATTTACAAAAAAAAGTCTCTATAGCTAACTGATTCCCATAGTACAAGCTCTGCTTAGTTTGGGGCCAGATAGTGCTGTGATTGTCCATAATATTTTTTTTGTTTTTTTTTCACTCGTACCATGCCTAGCAACCTCATTAGCATCTACCGTGTATAATTTATAATATGCTAATTAATTTGTACTAAGCATTGGAGAATGAGTGATCATCACAAAAATATCTAAAGATAGAACCACGGCAAAAAAATATCAACTTACTTTTTATCTATACCACCAAAAGTACCGCAGCTACAATAACATAAGTTTGAAAAAACTTGAGAAAACGACTTCATGGCCAAACTGCTTTAATGAAATTTCTATGGGACCAATCTGAAAGTATAACCTTCCAGATAAAAAAGAATTTGCTAAATCGGTTCATAAATGGAAAAGGTATACAGTACCAAACATAAAAAAAGCAGCCACTGCGAGTCGGACTCGCCCATTAAGGGTTCCGTAGCATCAAGTAACATTATATAAAGGTTCTTGTTGTTCGTCGAAAGGTAACATTGCGGTTTACGATTAATGACGTATTAAAAAAAAACTACTTGCTAGACTTCGTTCAAACCAAATATTGTTGGAAGCTTACATAGTTATGTACATCAAATATTTTTTAGTTTTATCATTCTCTTATTTTAGAAGATAGAGGGGGGGGACCAACTTTTTACCACTTTGGAAGTGTCTCTCGCAAAAACTATTAAGTTTAGAATAAAACGATATAAGAAACCTCAGCATCATTTTTGAAGACCTATTCATAGATACCCCAACATGGGTATCACGGGTATGATGAAAAAAAGTTTTTTGAATTTCAGTTATAAGTATGGGGACCCCCCAAAATTTATTGTTTTATTTCTATGTTTGTGAGAAAATCACAGAATACATCTACTTACCAAGTTTCATCAGTGTAGCTCCTATAGTTTTGGAGAAAAGTGGCTGTGACATACGGACGGACAGACAGACATGACGAATCTATAAGGGTTCCGTTTTTGTCATTTGGCTACGGAACCCTGACAAACATATAAAAAACCAAATATAGAACTTTCTACATTTGAAGTCTGTTAAAAACAAACGTTATTTCTATGTTGTATTGTTAAGATCGCGGGAAGTCGATGGATGGAAAGAGCTCAGAATCGTTCTTCCTGGAAATGTGTAGGGGAGGCCTATGCCCAGCAGTAAACTTCCAGACTGATGATGACTTAAAAACAGTCATTTTTGAATAGGTATACTAGAAAAAGCCGTAGTACTCGTTTAAGTAATATTTTTTTACTTGGTCAGACACTTTTTGTCCACTTGCGGGAATACTTGCGGATCTGTAGATAAAACCTTCTAATCATGTCTATTGTTCCGGCTTCTGCATAGTGGCTTCCGGACAATGGGTTTGCAATTAGCGAAAATTAATGAAACACGGGTCAATGGAAGGTGGAAAATTGGATTTAGGCGTTCAAAGGCTTTCATGATAGCCTGTGAACAATCACCTTAACTAAGGGATCTTTATAGCTTAATGAACTATGGTATGCTCACCACATCATATCAATAGAAATTATTTTTTCGATTTTTATTAGACAATTAATGTAAATTTTTGTTTAAACTTTAATACCTACGTAAGTTAACATCCATATTATGTTACTTCCTGAAAAATAAATACTGTTTCAGCAGGCATCAACTAAGTGTGCGCTGATACAAGTCATAAACTTTTTATTATTTATTTACCATTAAGTTCTCTAGGGTTCTTTTTAGCCAAAAACGGGACAAATTTACCAAAAAATGATCCACATAAAACCTCTTTCATGTATTGCGTACGACTTGCAAGTGTTTTAGTGCTGTGTCCAAATTATTTTGTTTATTTATGGCAAAAAAATATCATTTTTTTCTAAAACTCTGAAGATGCTATCATCTTATGTAGCTTCTGCTAAAACAATCCTCATATTTTTTTCTAGTATTTACAAAATATGGATGTACGTAATATACATATAAAACTAAACAATGAAAGAAAGAAAGTTTATTTAACATAACATACACAGAACGGATCATTAACAAACATAAAACTAAAATAGAGACGATAAAAATTAAAATACAAACACAAATGGTAAGGCTCACTGCACACTGGTAAGCTCTCTCTCTACTTTTAGAATACCTAGTACTGAACGCCATTGACGCAATCCAGTCTAGATTGCATCGCGCTGACCGCAGACCAGCCTTGATCAGCGTTCACCGTCCTCCATTCTGATTAATTTTAGATTTACTTTCCAGTTGTGGCCGCATCTATTTGCGGTGTGGAAGGTAGTCGTGGTGTAATTTTGTCGCTGGCTTGGGGCAGGTTTTATTTATTTAAGAGGCCGGCGGAGGGCAAATTTTCATACAAACGTAATACCAAAATTATTACTAGTTTAGGCAGATTTTCACTATATTATTGTAATAAGTGTATTCGAATAGTATTTATCTAGGTTCCTGAACAGATTATATTTTATACTACTTACCTCAAATGAAATAAACACCAATCGCATTTTACACATTTTTTTCATTGCAAAATGTGATTGGCGTTAATTTTGTTTGAGTTAAGTAATTTAAAATAAAAACTGTTCAGGAACCTAGATAAATACTATACAAATACAATTATTTCAATAACATAGTGAAAATCTGCTTAAGTTAGTAATCATTTTGGTATTACGTTTGTATGAAAATTCACCCTCCGCCGGCCCCTTAAATAAAACAAATAATGCGGACAATCCCACTAATTAATTTAATTAAATAGATAACGCGGATCAACACAACACTATCTATAGATTATAGCCCCAAACTAAGCAGCGTTATGGGAACCAGATAGCTGATATACCTACTATGTACTTATGCAGTTTTTTTTTTTGTAAATACATGCTTAGAATACAATACTCGTATAACACCCAAACAGAACACAAACATTTTTGTTCACCACACAAATATTAATTGTTCTCAGTGGGGATTAAACCCACGCATTAGGGCGCAGAAGGCAGAGCTATTACCAATAGTTCACTATTGGTTTAACCAATGCCGATTCTGTTACCTGTACCCGAAGTCCCAGTGCATTTACAACATTTCGTTACCAAATGTTGTTTTCGTGTCGCCTATTAGTCTCTGTCTATTGTGTGGAGAAAAGATGAGACAACAACTCTAACTACGTAACGTATTTTTGCCGTCGCATATTTTCTCCATGCAATAGAGAGAGACAAAATGGCGAAACGAAAACAACATTTGGTAACGAAATGTTGTAAATGCACTGGGACTTCGGGTACTGTTATTCAAAATAATTCAAAAAAATTACAGCTTGTCAAAAGAAGAATACATCCACGGATAATCCTGAAATTCCTTTGTTCTGAACACTCCTAGTATCAGAAACAATTCAGGCAAACTTTAGAAGTTGTTTTACTGCTATTATTTCCTTGCGGTTCTACGAATTTCTCCTGCATCTCACTGCATAGCAAAACGTGAAACGCTGGTTGCCTAATAATTAGCGGCCGGAATATGATTACCGAATGTGAGTAATGAGTTTGATACTCTTTTGCAACCTGTTTATTTTCAAAACTAGTTGCAAGTGCATTGGTCCTAAAAAAAATAATTCCGATTTGAAAGAACAAAAGATAGAAAAACATATTTATTTTTGACACACAAGACGCAGCGCGAGCAGAGTTATAATAAAAAATAAACACCTTTTTAGTAAATAGGTACATACAAGTAGGAAAAAAAACAGTAAAAAGAACAAGAATAGGTATTAGGTATATAAACAGATACGTGTACCTACTATGAAACTATAATAATAAAAAGGCCTTTGCATCTAATCTAGATGATTTTTATAGCTTCAGGGCCAACTGTTTTTGCTTATTCCCTTACTAACGGGACGCTATAGTGTTTGGGATAGAAACTAAGAAACTAAATTAGTAACTTGCATCCTTTGAAGTCTCCCATCGATTTTACCATTCCCTTACATTTTAAATCTTATGTAAAAGAAATCCTTATCTTTTGCGACGTCACAACAATATTATGGAGACCACTTGTTAGGAAACCAAAGCTTAAGTAATTCTAAAATGTTCTCTTTGTACGTCACGTAGAATTCCTGTGGGTCTCGATATGTCCGAGACGGCCACACAAAGGCGATCTCGTGAATGGGTTGAGTCAAGCAGACGCGGTGTATGGAACTTTTATTGAAACTCTCCCTGGAGGAAGCCTTTACAAGCCAGCTCCGTTCCCATGGCAGGAAAATTATAGAAGGAACTTTGGTATTATCTTTGTCCACAAGTATCAAAGCGGGTTGGAGCGCTCACAAAAACAAAAGATTCAATTTGTGGACATTCAAACTTCCGTCCGAATCGACTCCGATCCAGAGAAAAATCAGGGGCACTGACGTTGCTCTTAGGCCGAGATTCATAGACCGAACTTTGACTTTAATTTGATGGAAAGTTCAACTTTCAACCAAAATTATATTTCATAGTTCTGTCAAGCTCTTCTTTATTGAAGTGAAAACTTCTTTAGCGGCGTTGAGCACTTTTTCTGTAATGGGTATAAAATCTTAAACTCGCGTCAGCGCGTCAGGACACGTGACCTGATCGAAAAAGCGTAAGACGGATGGAGAGTAGACAGCTATCCCCTCTCTACGGCGCGGCGAAAATGTATGCCTGGGCCTACTGTTTCGTTTAGGCAGCGCAGAGCGCTTGCGCGAATGTTCGTGTATGTTACAGCGTGCCAAATAACAAACAAGCCCCCCCTAACCATTCCAAAATATCAAACATGCTCAACGTTAATAATCAAGTTTTCACTTCTGCCGGCACTCCCGGAGTGCAACCCGTCTTTTTTTTTATTTTTCAAAATATTGATAGGAAACTTCGTTAAACAAAGCTTACTTTGCGCAGACTG
This sequence comes from Thera obeliscata, assembly GCA_947578465.1. Classification (NCBI taxonomy): domain Eukaryota; kingdom Metazoa; phylum Arthropoda; class Insecta; order Lepidoptera; family Geometridae; genus Thera; species Thera obeliscata. The sequence continues at coordinate 22,577,533 of OX387915.1, forward strand.
CTTTGCTGTAAAGCAAAGTGCGGTCTATGAATCTCAGCCTTAGAGTCGGTTGATGTAGCAATAGGCATGGGCAGGCCCTGTTGCTGGCAAAACTAGTCACTACTAGTAGTGAGTACGTCTTAAGCTTCGTCATCTGGTACTTGTTCCAGATGACGAAGCGTAAGACCCCCTCCTACCCAATGAAAGTGTCGGTACATGGAGCTAGGTACTCGTAGGATGGAGAACAAATCTTTCTTTTTGGATACTTATATGCCGGAAAGTTTATGTCTTTCTTTAGTTTAGCTCTCTTTAGCTTAGATCTGTCTGGCCAAACTAAAGAGCTGTAAGTTCGTACGTCTATCACCCACTTAAGAGAGTGCTGACTAAATAAATCCTACGTCAAAACGTCGCACACACAGTATAATATTACACTGGTCAGAACTCACACAGACTCAACACCATTAGAGCCAGACAGAGCCAGACTGAGCTTGTGGTAGGCATACAGCATATACTTGAGGCTTCTTTCATTTAGTCAAATAGCTGGTCATCTTATTTTTTGCACTTTGATAGTTTTCAGTAAATTACTTAGCTGGTGTCAAAGCGTTGGAGCAGGGTACAGCACGATTGCCAACTCTCAAAGTTTTGGCGTCGCGCCCGCGGATGACGTTGCATAACCGCAAGCTTTTACCCGGAGACTATCCATTTTTATTATGATCTAAGTAGCCCTCGTCTCCTGGAGTAATCCAGGATAAAGCCGGTATCTCAATTTGTTATCCCTTGCTTGTTTTTGTTCAGGATTTTGTGAAGATACAATTCTTTTGTGATGGTTCTTTCAATTGCTTATTTTATAATTCGTTTTAATCTCAGGTTGTTTTTATTTTGAATTAAATAATAATGTTTTATTTATCAAAGCAAGAGAAACATTTTATTGTTCATTTTCAGCTAATGTTTAGTTTAACAAAATACACACAACAAATCTTGTATTTACAAGAGGAAAAGCTTGTATTTTTGTGTGTATGTTTGTAATGAATAATCTCAAAAACTACTGTGCCGATTTCAAAAATTCTTTCACCATTGGAAATCTACATTCACCTTGAGTAACATAGGCTATATTTATGTATTTAAAAATACATATGTTCACCCGTGCGAAGCCGGGACAGGCAGCTCTAAAGGTTATTTACCCCACCCTAATTCTGATCCAATTATTCTTACACAAACTTCAATTCAAGTATGTTCGTTGAAAGTCGAAAGCTAAGGTTCAATACAAGGCATAACCCGATCTGCTCCACTCGTCACGGCCACCCTCGGGAGGCCGGTGATCCATTACTGGAGCAAAGGATCTTCCCGTGGGATCCTATAGGTACTGCTGGATCAAAATTTCTCTACATCTTTGCATTCTGTGCGATGTATACCTACCTAAAAACTACCACTACTACTACCTAAAAAAGAGATGTTTCCTAATGCGCTATTAGGTACGCTTTTATGAAAAATGTGGAAAATAATGAAGATTACCATTAAAATATTACTAATGCTGACTTTTTACCACAATTAATATTCATTCATTTATAAGTTAATTTATTATTATAAGAATACAACAGCTGTATTTATTATTATAACAGTTACATTCTACCATCGCACTGCTCGCCATAGGCAGAGAGTTCATCCTCACACCTTAGAGCCTGGGTGGTCGCGCACCGTTCGGTTTCAGAGGAACTTCCTCCCGCGAACACTCAGGCTGTGGAATGATCTCCCTGCTGAGGTTTTCCCTAAGGACTATAGCATGGGGTTCTTCAAAAAGGGCGTTTTAAAAGTTTTAAAGGGTCGGCAACGCGCTTGTGATGCCTCTGGTATTGCAGGTGTCCATAGGCTACGGTAACCGCTTCCCATCAGGTGGGCCGTATGCTTGTTTGTCAACTTAGTTGTATAAAAAAAAAAAAAATAACAAGAAACTTGTTTTCATTTACATAATTAGGTACTATTAGCAATGTCTTTCAAGTATTTTTTTCGAACTTTTAAAATGTCTGGAAAGTTCTTTAACAATACATTGTTATAAATTGTTATAACTTATATATTCATAAAACCTAAAGCATTTCGTCATACGTCTTCACCGATGATAGCATACTAAATAGGTATTATTTAGGCATCTACTTTTCTGCCTCTGTGTATGATTTATGGATAAGAAAAGTTTGTACAGTTCATTGAATCTTCTACATAAATATTTAAATAAATATTTTGGATGTTCCCCACAAAGTTATCTAGCCCCAAACTAAGCAGAGCTTGTACTACGAGAACCAGATAGCTGATATAACACATAAATTCATTTTTTTGTAAATACATACTTAGAATACAATATAACTCCCAGACAGAGAACATTACATCTTTGTTCACACAAGTATTTGTTCTCGGTAGGGATCAAACCCACGACCTACAGCGCAGAAGGCTGAGCTACTACCAACTGAGCTGGGAGGTAGAGAGGAGAGTAATGTTTGTATACATGTAAACGTTCGCAACATGCACAAATCGTATTTCAAAGCTGTTTAGGCCGATTTCATTTGCATGTTAATGTAAAATTAGCCATTCCCTACATATTCAACACACTGAAAATGTGATTTTGAACAATAATACACATTTCTATTTGTAATTTACCGATTTCCAAAATCCTGGCTATACCTGCTCCTGGCTTTAATTACAGATGTACTTTTATAACTAAATTTTATTTTACACTACGACATCGACACTGTCACTATCTGTTTGCCCTTTTTTGGCAAAGGCCTCCTCCAAGCTCTTCCACTTCTCTCTATCTCTCGCTATCCGCGTCCATGTTTTCCCTGCAGTATCTGGTCCTCCCATCTTTTAAATTCTCGCCCCCTCTTTCTTTTGTTGTATCTTGGGAACCAATTCATCAACATTTTGCTCCATTTCTCTTTTCCTCTTACTGTATGTCCTGTCCATCTCCATTTGAGTGTATTTACTTTGAGTGTAACATTTTCTATTTTTGTTCTTTTTAGTGTTTCGTTTCTAATTTTGTCTAATTTCCTTTTTCCGAGCATAATTATTTACAAAAAAAATAGTATTATATCAGCCATCTGGTTTTCATAATACCAGCTCTGCTTAATTTGGGGCTTCATAGTTTTTTTAAACTTCCTAGGTAACTACGTCCTGGAGGGTCTTGGTTGGGCTCTCCCGTGGTGACCAGCCATCCTGGGAGGCTTCTAGGAGCTAGGAGCGAAATCCTATGGTTTCACTCAGATTTACAGAAGTAAACCTTGTGACGTAACAAAAGCAATGAAATACTTTATGGGTATTTTCTTAGAACAATTGCTCGTAAAGGGTAATAAAGTTTACCCATCCCAATAACCAGTAGGCCTACCACAAGCTCGGTCTGGCTCAGTCTCTGGTTCTGGTTTTGAGTCTGTGCGAGTGCTCACCAGTGCAGTCTATTGTGTGAGTGACGTTTCGAGGTAGAATTTATTTGACTGGCCTCTAGCTCAGTTGGTAGTAGCTCTGCCTTCTGCGCCGTAGGTCGTGGGTTCGATCCCCACCGAGAACAAATATTTGTGTGGTTAACATAGATGTTTGTTCTCTGTCTGGGTGTTATATTGTATTCTAAGTATGTATTTACAAAAAAAAAATGTATTCAAGTATTATATCAGCTATCCGGTTCCCATATTACAAGCTCTGCTTAGTTTGGGGCTGGGTAGTGTTGTGTGAATTGTCCACAATATTTATTTATTATTATTATTATCTAATCAACACTTACATAGCTCAGTAGTCAAGCTCTGTCAGACAGAGCCAGACAGAGCTTGTAGTAGGCCTATAGTATTATACAAAATTCGATTTCCAGTGTTTGCTTGTTCCAGTCTTTGCGTGCTTTTTTTATTTGAAATGAAATGAAATATATTTATTTGCAAGAAGTATGGTACAACTAGGTCTTAGGGTATGTAAAAAAGTGGCTCAATACTTCGTCGGAGACCAACATACAAAAATTCACACAAAAGTAGAAAATCAAAGTTAAATTAAAATAAATCGGTAGAATAATAATAATAATAAATCAATGCAACGATACATAGAAGATATAAAATGTTTTAAATGATAATTATAAGTTTAAAAAACTTGAGAAACCGACTTCATTGCCAAACGGCTAAACCGATTTTAATGAAATTTGTTTGGGACAATCTGGACGTAAGAATAACCTTCCAAATAACAAAAATAATTTTCTAAATCGGTTCATAAATGACGGAGGCATGCAGTTACAAACATTAATAATTATAAGTTTAAAAAACTTGAGAAACCGACTTCATTGCCAAACGGCTAAACCGATTTTAATGAAATTTGTTTGGGACAGTCTGGACGTAAAAATAACCTTCCAAATAAAAAAATAATTTTCTAAATCGGTTCATAAATGACGAAGGCATGCAGTTACAAACATTAAAAAAATTATTTAAAAAAAAATGGCAACACCGATTTTAATAAAATTAAAATGGGACCAATCTGGAAGCAGTACCTTTCAGATAAAAAAATAATTTTTCAAATCGGCTCACAAATGACGAAGTTATGCGGTAACAAACATTAAAAAAAAAAAAAAAAAAAAACAAACAACCGAATTGAGAACCTCCTCCTTTTTTTTATTAATTTTATAGTGTTTACTACACTTAAGGAAATCACAAAGATTTTTATAATGTCCCAAAAGATGTTAATTCTCGTCGATTCAACTGAATGCAACTTCGGTTATCGAGCAGGTTAGTTGACTATAACGTCAAAACTGTAGATGGAGCCACGGTCGCGTTAGTGCCGAACAGTCCCTAAGAGTTATTCGTCGAGTGTGATTAGGATCCGATGGCGCAGTGGTCAGCGCAGCCCCGTACCGAGGGGAAGGTCGCGGGTTCAAATCCCGCTCGGCTCTTAACTTTTGGGACATTATAAAAATCTCCTCCTTTTTGATTGGAAGTCGGTTAAAAAAAGCCATAACTAAAGATAAAGTATAAAAATTTCTGTAAGATCTGTACCACAAGCTCATGTCTGGCTCTGTCTGTGGCTCTGGTATTGAGTCTGTGTGAGTGCTGTCTAAATAAATCCTACGTCGACAAATCACACACACAGTGTAATACACTGGTGAGCACTCACACAGACTCAAAACCAGAGCCAGAGACAGAGCCAGACAGAGCTTGTGGTAGGCCTACTTATCTGAATAATGTGAGTAAGCATTACTCGACGTTTTTATCTCGTCTGACTTCAAGGATACAATGTAATTTTCTAAAAAGGATTATACGTAGCAGTTAGGTTTAAACCAGACGAGGTCGTCTAGTGGTAGTGTGGATCTGCCTTTTACCCCTAGAAATCAAACCAGTTTTTTTTTTTTTTACAATTTATAGGGTAACGCTTGACCGCAATCTCACCTGATGTTAAGTGATGATGCGATCGACGGTGTAGCGCGCTCACCTAGAAGATACCTATTCACTCTTTTTTTGAAAACTCCCAAATTATAGGTATTCGGAAAAATAGACGCCGGCAACGAGTTCCACTCTTTGGCTGTCCGCATTATAAAAGTGTAGGCGAAGCGCTTAGAGCGGGAAGGTGTATCAACCATGAATGGATACCTCGTCTCCGTACGTCTAGTGGTGCGGTGATGGAATGGGGATGGAGGAACCAAGTTGAAAAGTTCCTGGGCGCACTCCCCGAAATGTATCCTGCAGAAGACCGATAAGCCAGCTACTTTACGACGATGCTCGAGACTAAGGAGTTTAGACTCCACCAATGCATCGTCGCCAATGAGCCGTTCAAGGGAATATATTTAAAAACCAATTGAGAAAATGGCTAATTTCAAATATGTTTTATTTGCGACTTGAATGAATCGTTTGACAGATAATTGCAAGTTTTATGTTAGTATAGCTACATATTTTGTTAGCGGTTGATGTACCTATATCTTCTCAACCCCATTATGTACCTACTTAAAATTTTATTTGTTATTGGGTGCAATGCCCTCTTGTTGTGCGTTCGGAATGGATAATTTGTTTAAAACTGTACGTTAAAAAGACGTTTGGTTCTAAACTTATAAGTTTTACAAACCGAACGAATCATACACGTTCATTGTTAATTTTACAGTTGGCTGCACCATAGAATATACAGTCTGGTTCTTTGGTAAATGGTCTTGAAGCGCTAAACTAACACGAGTATCACTGGTTCAAGAATGACTGATACTGAGATATCTCTCAACAGCAGTACCCGAAGTCGGAGTTTTGCGTCCACATTTCGTTACCAAATGTTGTTTTCGTTACGCCTATTTGTCTCTCTCTACTGTATGGAGAAATGATGAGACAACAACCCTAACTACGTAACGTATTTTTGCTGTCTCTTCTTTTCTCCATACAAAAGACAGAGACACGTAGGCGAAACGAAAACAACATTTGGTAACGAAATGTGGTAGCAAAACTCGGACTTCGGGTGCAGAACACTAAAATATACTCACTTTTGAGTTATAATGGAAAACCACTTTAAATTTAAATTTCATAATAAAATTGTAGCCATGTCGTGATGACAACATTTCAAGTGGTATTTCGTCTTGGAGCGTATCATGTGACATTTACATAATTCACGCAAACAGTGAAAAGGTGCAATAGGTTACCTTATGTGTAACTAGATGAGACAGTTTACCGGTTTCTTTGCCTGAATATAGTGTTTGAATTGCCTGAGTGATTTTTTAATAACATCAAGTTTAAAAATAACGTCAAGCAAATCACATAAAATAATATTGTGGACAATGGACACAACACTATCTAACCCCAAATTAGGCAAAGCTTGTGCTATACGAACCAGATAGCTGATATAATACTTAAAATAGTTTTTTTTTGTAAATACCTACTGAGAATTCAAATTAACACCCAGACAGAGAACAAAATCTGTGTTCACCACACAAATATTTGTTCTCGGTGGGGACCAACGGTGCTGAAGGCAGAGGCTACTACCAACTGCGCTGAGATGCCAGTCAAAATCAACACACAAAGACATACACATCAACAACATCTTGATCTCTGAGACATCAAGTCTTCAGACATGTCTGAAGTAGATATGGGCAGGACATCAATGGTTTGCTCTGGCCTCTACTACGTCTCAGAACACCCTGAATTTTCACAGAACCTTTTCATATTATCATATAATTTTTTGTAGAATACAATTTACGAGCTTCACGGAAAAACACCAATTTCACACCCTTTAGAGATCAAATATCCGTACCCGTTTTGGGTTCAAACGAAACTTAACATTTATGAAGGTTAACAAATAAAAGTAAGGCAGTCGTATGAAATCTCTCTGAACGTAAAAATCAATATTTATTTTATCTTTATCTCTTCTCACTTCGGGTTTAACGTGAGACTTTGGAGCGGAATGTGCCCTTAAATATTGATGTCACAATCCTTGAAATACGGCCAATAAAACCGGGTTTTAGAACATGTCGGATTTGGGTAACAAAATATTCAAGTTAAAAACATGACGTAAAATAACCCTACCTGAATTGATTATGATATGATTATAGCCCTTATCATGCGGTTTTGAATAATTTTCACGAATTTTTTTCATGCAAGAGTTTTTACCGAACTTAAAATAGAGCAATGAGTGAAACGCTGTCAAACATAATGTCAGAGGCAACTCGCGGGACGCTTTAGTGCCTGGGACAGGATTTTAGATGGAATAGGTATAGGTGCTGTCAGATATGACAGTGATATTTGACAGTATTTCACTGGACGTCACCGCAGAACGCTTAAATGTGTAGTGAAGACGGGAATACTTATTTCAATCAATCAAAATTGTCTTTATTCAGTTCGATTTCAAGAATCACTTTGAAACGTCTTAAAGCTAGGTGAGTCTAGGTGCCAGTTCCACGCGACCAAGCCTTTCCGTTTCTACTTCATCATCATCATCATCCACAGCCCGACTTCACCCACTGCTGGGTATAGGCCTCTCTCTGTATGTGCCACTGTTGCCGGTCTTGTGCCAATCTCACCCAGGTCTTGCCTGCGATGTTAACCACATCGTCTGCCCATCTTGACGCAGGGCGACCAACGCTACGCGTTTCTACTTAATATCTGTCAAAGAGCTCCAAGTCGCAATCGATGGTAAAATCCGCCCATTTGTGTTGGATAACAAATAATAAAATAACTTAAACCAAGTTTTTGTTCATTGTGGGCACATCCAGTAACATATATTCACGATATTTAACCGTCTAAGTTTACGTCAGTATTCGCAACACGCGTGCGAAGGTACATCTCGTAAGAACGGTACATTTCCTCCCAGGTTTAATTATGATATACCAAGTTATTTAGAGAATGAAATTGTTACACCGAAATACTCGTAAGCACTTTTGCACATCACATTACACAGCTCTGGGCCAAAGCCTAATGAACTAGGTCAAAAACATTTGATCAGAAAAAGGTCTGAGCAAGTACTCATTTGTTTTTCAGCTCAGCAATGTTGTTTGATCAGAAGATCAGCTCCAAACCCCGCATCGTTGACGTTGGTCAAAAAGCTGCCAGCCTTAAATGGAACTGGGCTGGTCACGTCTGCCACATGCCTGATACCTCGTGGGCTAAAAGAAGCACAGTCTGGATCCCACAAAATGCATGGTGGCAACGTGGAAGACCAAGAATGAGATGGAGGGACGAACTTGAATCCCACCTTAGATCGTGGCCTGTCACTGCGTTGAGTCGCGAAGAGTGGAAAAAGGGAAAGGAGGCCTTTGCCCTGCAGTGGGACTGGCGAGCATTGGTGGTCTATTAGTAGCGGCCTCGCCTTCTGATCCGAAGGTCGTGGGTTCAAATCCAGTCATGTACCAGTGAGTTTTTCTGTAGAAATTTATGTGCCCTATGCCAGTACTTTCAAACGGCGAAGGAAAACATCGTGAGGAAACCGACGTGTCGTAGAACCTAAAAAAGTTCGAGCAACACGGGTCACGCAAAAAGGGCCCGCCAGCGGCCTACTTGCGGAAAAACCAGCCCGCACATCAAGTGCGGAGGATAAAAAAATTAACGAAAATTGCCCTGCATTGGGTCAAAAGCTGCTAAATAATCATATTAATAAAATATCAGAGTAACGGCCGACTTCAAGGATGAATCGACCGATCAAATACCCTAAGTAAAGTAGGATGATTAGAATTACCTTGTTAGCACACTCCTCCAATCGATTTCAATCCTAAGTTTTAAATAGACTACTTAAAATTCTAAATAAAAAATAGATTTATTTGGAGTCTTCCTCGGATTTAAGTTTTCTGCAAGTAATCCCTTAAGTTTTACGTCATTTACTTTGAAAGTGTTTTATTAGAGCTCTCTAAAATAAACGATCCTACTGAATGTTCAAGTTTGTAACTGCTTACTCAATCTGTTCAATGGCGTTTACTTTGCCTCTACTTCTGCACTGTTCAATTACGACATACTTTATTATCAAGATTTTTTTGTTGTTTAATTCATTAAAAAAATATTTTTTCAATTGATAATACAGTCGTTTATAATCAAAAAAATACTATGTAGGTGATATAATACTTGTTTTTTTTTTTGTATATACATACTTATAGAATACAGTATAACACCCAGCCATAGAACCAAAATCTACAATCACCACACAAATATTTGTTCTCGGCGGGGATCGAACCCACGACCTAAGGCGTAGAAAGCAAAGCTACTGAAGCCAACTGAACTGAGATGCCAGTCAACAATTAATTCTGAGAGATTAATCCAGAATCTGAGAGATTAATCCCAAATTGAACGAATTGTGGGTAAGATTCAAATAAATATGGGGATGCATTGACTCAATCCTGCTTTCTTAAACCACACAATATGTTAAGCGCAAATTATTTTTTAATAAAGTAAAGACATAAAGGTCCAAATATGTGAGAGCGCTTAACATCATCCTGGGGTTATTTCAGATCCGCGGTCACCCAACATTAATTGGACTTTCAACCCCCGAGTCAACACACTCGGCTCTGAAGTTTAATTAATTATTCCTCTTTCCATTACACTATGGTTTACTTATCTAAGGCCGAATCAAGTTCATTTGAATGGGAGGTGAATGTGTTTATTTTCCTTTTAGAATTGGATTTAGTAAATCAGTTTGCCACACAAGATTCATTATCTATTAAGGCGAAGTCCATTTATCCACTCATAGACTCAATTATCTCGAAATCTTTGAAACTATAGAGCCTAGATAGACGTCTTAAATTTTACTTTGAACGCTCACTAAGAAATTAGTTAAGCAAATTCGTAAGTACTTTAACTTTCCCACGACACAGGGGAATACTGTGTGGTGCGAAGACTATATTGTATAAGGGTACCCCTACTATTTGTTATCAGTTTATGTGACCTATGTATCTAGTCTCTGCACTGAGAAAAAAAATAGGTTAAATTTCAACCTATTAATAGGTTATCATCGGTCTACCTACAGAATTAGGTAAAAACAACCAAGTGTGTTGGGTACTGCAAAATCCTCAATAAAACCGAGTAAAATAGGTAAATGTATCAGACTAGGTTAATGCTAACCGTAACCTATTTTAGTAGGTAAAGCACCATAACCTATTAATAGGTTAAATATTCATCATCATCATCATCATTATAGCACAGTGTTTTAACCAAGCATTAGGTAACAGTAGCCTTTTGTGTGCGTTGTAATAACCTACTAAATAGGTATATGTTACCTAGTTAGTAGGTCTCTGCAACCTAGGCAGTAGGTAATGGTGACCTACTTAGTGCGTTTTAGTAACCTACTTAAAAGGTTTCTGGTACCTAGCTAGTAGGTCATTGATACCTAGGCAATAGGTAACGGTTACCTATTTTGTGCGTTATTATAGCCTACATGATAGGTTTCGGGTACCTAGCTAGTAGGTCATCGATACCTAAGCAATAGGTAACGGTGACCTATTTTGGGCGTTATTATAACCTACATGATAGGTTTCTGGTACCTAGCTAGTAGGTCATTGATACCTAGGCAATAGGTAACGGTTACCTATTTTGTGCGTTATTATAGCCTACATGATAGGTTTCGGGTACCTAGTTAGTAGGTCATTGATACCTAGGCAATAGGTAACGGTGACCTATTTAGTGCGTTTTAGTAACCTACTTAATAGGTTTCGGGTACCTAGCTAGTAGGTCATTAATACCTAAGCAAAAGGTAACGGTGACCTATTTTGGGCGTTATTATAACCTGCATGATAGGTTTCGGGTACCTAGCTAGTAGGTCACTGATACCTAGGCAATAGGTAACGGTAACCTATTTAGTGCGTTTTAATAACCTACATGATAGGTTTCGGGTACCTAGCTAGTAGGTCATTGATACCTAGGCAATAGGTATCGGTTACCTATTTTGTGCGTTATTATAGCCTACATGATAGGTTTCGGTTACCTAGCTAGTAGGTCATTGATACCTAGGCAATAGGTAACGGTGACCTATTTAGAACGTTTTAGTAACCTACTCAATAGGTTTCGGGTACCTAGCTAGTAGGTCATTGATACCTAGGCAATAGGTAATTGTGACCTATTTTATGCGTTGTTATAACCTACATGATAGGTTTCGGTTACCTAGCTAGTAGGTCATTGATACCTAGGCAATAGGTAACGGTAACCTATTTAGTGCGTTTTAGTAACCTACTTAATAGGTTTCAGCTACCTAGTTAGTAGGTCACCGATACCTCGCCAATAGGTAATTGTGACCTATTTTATGCGTTGTTATAACCTACATGATAGGTTTCGGTTACCTAGCTAGTAGGTCATTGATACCTAGGCAATAGGTAACGGTAACCTATTTAGTGCGTTTTAGTAACCTACTTAATAGGTTTCAGCTACCTAGTTAGTAGGTCACCGATACCTCGCCAATAGGTAATTGTGACCTATTTTATGCGTTGTTATAACCTACATGATAGGTTTCGGTTACCTAGCTAGTAGGTCATTGATACCTAGGCAATAGGTAACGGTAACCTATTTAGTGCGTTTTAGTAACCTACTTAATAGGTTTCAGGTACCTAGTTAGTAGGTCACCGATACCTCGCCAATAGGTAATTGTGACCTATTTTATGCGTTGTTATAACCTACAAGATAGGTTTCGGGTACCTAGTTAGTAGGTCATTGGTACCTAGACGGTAGGTAACGGTTACCTCTATTGTGCGTTGAGATTACCTACTTAATAGGTATCGGGTACCTAGCTATTAGGTAATTGATACCTATACAGTAGGTAATGGTAACATCCTATGTAGGTAACTTCAACCATATTTAAGTATTGTAATTACTAGTAATTAAGTTTCAATTATAGGCTATAGAAAAAGGATACCTTGGCCTTGTTCCAATAGTATGCTGACTGGTATCCGTGCCGTTGCCCTACTACGGTTCGTAGGTCGTTGTTAAATTCGTCATCTTATTGGCTAATTAAATATGACAATCTGAAATTAGCCAATCAGATGAGATTTTTGGCGAACAACGAACCGTAGGCTACGTATGCCAATCGGTATATATTTGAACTGGCCATTAGTCACCAGTATCCACTTTCTACAGGTTGAAACATAATTACTAGTAATAACAACACACAAATAAAGTTAACGTTATCTACATAGAATGTCACCATTATCAACTGTATAGGTATCAATGACCTAATAGTTAGGTACCCAACACCGATTAAGTAGGTTATCTTTACGCACAGTAGAGGTTACCGTTACCTACTGCCTAAGTATCAATATCCTACTAGATAGGTTAGGCACCCGACACGCAACATGTAGGTTACAATACAATGCACAAAACAGTTCACCCTTACCTATTGGCTAAGTATCAATGCTTACTAACTAGATTCTATAAACAACTTATATATTATATTAAGTAGGTTATTACAGCGTTAACTTTCGGCTACCGTTACACACAGAATGGGAAACTAGCTCTGTAGGACATCTTATTCATTTACTACATCACTATAGCCTTTTCAATTAACAAAAAAAACAAGTTTTGAATTATATTATTTTATTAGACACAATTTTAAATTTAATATTTAAGTACCTATGTATATTGGATGACTTAAACATTAATGGCTAACATTAGCTCTGTAGGACATCTTATTTATTTAGTAAGGTTGAGGTTGAGGTTCGATTCCCATACAAACTGAATTTACACAACTATGGGCGAATAAAGTATAAAATGTACACTGAAATAGCTGTAATAGGCTTTTATAACACATTTGCTCGTAAAAGGTCTCTTATTTCACCAATTTCAATATCGTAATGTATGTCATTACGTACTAGCGCGGTAATGTAATGTAAAACGCACGGGTTGTTTTTTTAATAAGGTAAAATGTACGGTTTATCGAGATGCTAAATTTATGAAATGAAACTCAATGAAACGGAATGAAACAGAATGAAACTGAATGATACAGAATGAAACTGAATGAATATGAATGAAACTGAATAAAAATGTATGAAAGTGAATGAAACCGAATAAAACTGAATGAAACTGAATGAAGTTGAATGAAACTGTATGAAACAGAATGAAACTGAATGAAACTTTACAAAAATGTATGAAACTGAATGAAAAGGAATGAAACTGAATGAAGCTGAATGAAACCGAATGAAACTGAATTAAACTGAATGAAAATTAATGAAACCGAATGAAACTGAATAAAACGGGATGAATTGGAATGAAATTAAATGAAATGACATTTACAATCTGTTAATGTCATTTCATTTCAAATTCTCTTAACTGCTTTTTGAACAAGTGATAAAAGATTTATTCGTTTAATTTTTATTTATTTCCTCGCAAATGTGTTATAAAACGTCGTATGACATACGTGCGCTTTGATAATTACAGCCTCTGCTTTCTTGTAGACCTCGCCTACGGCTCGGGCTTGCAATAACGCCTCGGCTGTAATTTTCAATAATATTCATTAACCATTATTTTATAAAGTCACGATTTTAAACAAAGATTGATTACAATATTAAGGGTAATTATCTATCCCTCTAGTCTGCAATAATTAATAACGCACAACCTGGTACTAGAGATCAAAACAATATCCAGATAATAAAAAATACATACCCTATTACTAACAAGGGTCACACTCCGACCGAACTTATATAATTATGTGCGGACACCAAGCTGTATGGGCCGACTTGAAATCTTCCCTTTATGAGAGAATCGAAAACAAAGGTTGATTACAATATTAAGGGTAATTATCTATCCCTCTAGCCTGCAATAATTAATAACGCACAACCTGGTACTAGAGATCAAAACAATATCCAGATATAAAACAATACATACCCAATTACTAACAAGGGTCACACCCCGACCGAACTTATATAATTATGTGCGGACACCAAGCTGTATGGGCCGACTTGAAATCTTCCCTTTATGAGAGAATCGAAAACAAAGATGCATTACAACTTTTGAGTTGTAATGAATCTTTGTTTTGTCCAGACGATATAACGGCTGTTTTAAGGACCGATGGAAAAACTATCGAAAAGTGTTGAGGCAAAACAATTATATTAACTGCAACCGAAGAAAACAATCTACGAGTGCTTCGTCGGAATTTTTTTCAGAATTGGTGAATTCTGAAGAACTAAATTCTGGTATGTTTTTGTTAATTTAACTCCTTAATTTGACACCTGCTTTGTTCGTGCTAAAGTCAAACTTTTTTTCAGATCCTGTGCAAAACCCGACCATAATGACATCTTCAAAATTGTTGAAGGTTTCCAAGGGTCTGATATAACTGAGTATTTGATGGATGAAAGCAGAAACGAACGTTTTGATTTTTTTTCCAAGGGCAATACCGCTGAATATATAAAAAAATCCCTGTTTTGAAAAATCAAAACATAGCTCTAAAGTTGGTAAGTACCTACCTACATACTATTACCCACCTTTTGCCTTGATTGCTATCTTCTACCAACTGCATAACATCTTTTTCAATTGAAACTTAAGGTCATCACTTGATCTTTTATTTATGTTATGTAGAATTATTTTAATTGTATTTTTTTTTCAGATCGACGCAGACTATAGTTTCTGTATACCACCGGAGGCTGACTCAACAGTCTCTCTGGCGCATGAGCTATTAAAATATAAAGAAAATATTAACAAATCTGCCAGAGAGAAAGCTGCCAAATTTCGAGATCAATTGCAAAAATATAGCGTAGAATTAATTTCACCAAACAAAGATCAAGTGACTTCTCTCAGAACAATTTTTAATTTACAAAATAAGTCAATTTTGTATTCCGTGAAATATATTACGTTCCACAATTACACTTATCGTCCAAACGACATCTTATGCACAGGCTTGAATAATCATGATTTCAACTATCCAGTTATTGTTAAAGTCTTGGCAATTTATCTCCATCAAAATACCAGCGGAGTATATTTGAAATGTTTAAAGTTTAATACAGATTACTTTGATTCACATTTTCAAGCGTATGCAGTTGAAGCAACTGACGATTTGTTCTATTTTAAATTAACTGACCTACCCTTTCATTGCCCAAATACTCTTTCATATTTGTCCAACAACGTCCTATATGTCACTATGAGGAATTCTATTGCTTAGTAGAATAATTCTTGGAACAATACCTTGTGTACGTTTCTCCAGATTCTAATTATTTTGTGAACAAACTAAACAGAAACAATTCGCTGTACACGCTTATTGAAGCCAATAAATCGTTAAGACATTTACTGTCTGCTAAAAAACTGTCGAAATTTGAACGCAGTAAGCTGGCTAGAGTAGTCATCCCGCACCTCGTCAATGAAACTCCAGGGGGTATATTGACGCCTGTTCAAATAAAAAAGTGGGCAGAATACGCAATTGAAATTTTCCCAGAAGACGAAATTTCCTTGTACTTCTACACTGTTTCACCGACTGACAGTGACAAATGTTCTACAAATCAAGCGTGTGGTACGAGACAGCTCCCCTCAAAGTCCAGACGATATTATGGCTGTTTTTGGGACCGATGGAACAACTATCGAAAAGTGTTGAGGCAAAATAATTCTATTAACTGCAACCGAAGAAAACAATCTACGAGTGGTTCATCGGAAATTTGTTCAGAATTGGTGAATTCTGAAGAACTAAATTCTGGTATGTTTGTTAATGTAACTCCTTAATTTGACACCTGCTTTGTTTGTGCTAAAGTCAAACTTTTTTTCAGATCCTGTGCCAGAACCCGACCATAATGACATCTTGAAAATTGTTGAAGGTTTCCAAGGGTCTGACATAACTGAGTATTTGATGGATGCCTGGCTTAAAAGCAGAAACGAACGTTTTGATTTTTCCGAAGTTTTTAGAAGTAGTCATTATACACCCTGTATATATGCTTTACACAAAAATGAAAACACAGATCATCTAAATTAGAATCTGGAGAAACGTACACAAGGTATTGTTTCAAGAATTATTCTACTAAGCAATAGAATTCCTCATAGTGACATATTTTATAGGACGTTGTTGGACAAATATGAAAGAGTATTTGGGCAATGAAAGGGTAGGTCAGTTAATTTCGAAAGCAAAAAATGCTTTGAAGCACAAGTGCACGGCATCTAAAATATAAACATAGGCACTGGTAACATCGACCCAAGTATTTCCAATAGCTACTATTAGGCTAATGATGGAGCAAGTAAGACGAACGCCCGAGACGCTTCAGCTCGCGATGCTCTACCTCCTTTACTATTTATTTTGCCACCGCTCGAAAATAAATGTGGCAGTAGAAGAATTGCGGCCGTCAGTCCATTGCTTTGTTCGCCATCTGTAATAATAATTTATTTTAGGCACCAGTAATTAAATAAAAACAGGGCCCATATAAATATATGCCTTATAACTAAAAATATTTTATCAATGTAATATATTATCATTCTCATCTCATTAAACTACTCGACACTGGCAAAATTGATCCGTAAAGGACAGATGCCATTCATTAAGAAGAAGAAGAAGAAACTAGAATATAACTAAAATACATATTTATAAAACGCTTAAAACTAGGCGAAATTCTGTTATTAGTCGTCGATATAATAAGAAGTTGCAATAAAAAATATTGTAAATTTGGGCTGGACCACCCAGGTTAACATTTAAAGGTATGGAAAATAGATGTTGGCCGATTCTCAGACCTACCCGATACACAAAATTTTATCAAAATCGGTTCAGTCATTTCGGAGGAGTTCGGACACAAACACCGGACACGAGAATTATCATATAAACCTCTTTTTAAGTCTTAGAGTTACATAGTAAATGTTCTAAGTACCTGAATCAAAGAGTCCAAAAATTTGATCTACGCTATTTTTTTGCAATTGATCTCGAAATTTGGCAGCTTTCTCTCTGGCAGATTTGATAATATTTTATTTATATTTAAATAGCTCATGCGCCAGAGACTGTTGAGTCAGCCTCCGGTGGTATACAGCAACTATAGTCTGCATCGATCTGAAAAAAAAATACAATTAAAATAATTCTACATAACATAAATAAAAGGTCAAGTGATGACCTTAAGTTTCAATTGAAAAAGATGTTATGCAGTTGGTAGAAGATAGCAATCAAGGCAAAAGGTGGGTAATAGTATATAGGTAGGTACTTACCAACTTTAGAGCTATGGTTTGATTTTTCAAAACGGGGATTTTTTTATATATTCAGCGGTATTGCCCTTGGAAAAAAAAACAAGACGTTCGTTTCTGCTTTTAAGCCAGGCATCCATCAAATATTCAGTTGTATCAGACCCTTGGAAACCTTCAACAATTTTCAAGATGTCATTATGGTCGGGTTCTTGCACAGGATCTGAAAAAAAGTTTGACTTTAGCACGAACAAAGCAGGTGTCAAATAAAGGAGTTAAATTAACAAACATACCATAATTTAGTTCTTCAGAATTCACCGTTCAAATTTCGACAGTTTCTTAGCAGACAGTAAATGTCTTAACGATTTATTGGCTTCAATAAGCGTGTACAGCGAATTGTTTCTGTTTAGTTTGTTCACAAAATCATCGTCAAGTTTTTCGGTGACGCATGACGTAGTTGATCGAGTCAAAGGAGAGGTAGTATTATCTTCTTCTTGTTGCGTAGGCGAGGCTCTTCCGCTTTTCTGAAAGTGTAGTTTCATTTTACTATTAAGTTTACCCTTGTCCAGTCAACAGTCCTTGTCTGACAAAAATAAATGAAAACTAGTTAGTTTGTATGTTCCCTAATTTCCTTATTTATGGACAACTTTTTTGTTTTAAGATGAAAAACTATAATGGTTTTAAATAACAGATAAACAGTTTTGAAATTCTGTCTTCAACTTTTGATGCTAACTGTACCTACTGTATAAAGAATTATTGAAACCAAACATCTGTTGCAACAATGTAACGCAATGGATAAGCAACTAATGAGTCAAGCGTAACAAGTTCGTGGGTTTGAATCCTGTAGTGTTTTTCTTTTTAAATAGATGCGCACAGCTTTTGCTCTCAATCGGTGAAGGAAAACACATAAACAGTGTACAATAATATCATCTCGAGTTCCTTTTATGTTATTAGTTATTATAAAATATTGTCAAGTAGGTAGTGTAGTCCTCTGATTATAATTATCAAATAGACACAAGCAATCTCACATTTACGTTTTTATTTTCATTTAGTGTTTGTTTCCACTCGTTCCATTTTGTGCGAAATTTGGCCCGGATTCCAATGCCAGGAATAAGTGATTTAAGATCGTCTTCAATGAGGTATTCTAGAGCCTCGATGTCTATTTTTTCATCTGCAAACCGAAATATAAAAATGTATTTGTTATCTTGGTTCTTTATCAAAATGAACGTCAGATTTACAACCAGCGTCCTCGAAAACATGCAACCCATATTAATTATTTGAGAAAAAAATACATGCGCTATTTTTTTTTTCAAAATAAATGTCTGATTCGGAACTGACATGGTCGAAAACCGACAAAAGTTTCTTACAAACAAGAAAAAAAATATACTAAAAAAAAAATACACCAATCAAAATTTGTAGTAGTAGTCAGTAAATTTTGAGTCCGTACATTGATACTCCATGACAAACGATTTTTAACAAGGGGTCATTATATAACACAATGGATGAGTATAGCCCAAGATCGTGGTGAATGGCAAGAGCAAAGTGAGGCCTATGGTAGGCCACACTGGAACTTCACTGCTACGTTTCATTTTGTTTTGTAAAAGGATTACACAAAAAAACGCTAGGAACCAAGCCAAGTAGTTTGTTGCCTGTTCTTCTAGGTTGCATGAAACTGGGCACCTAGACAGGCGTTAGACTAGCTTTAAGACGTGTAATACTTATTAATATTTATTTATTTAAGGTTGTTCGATTCCGATACAAACTGAATTTACACAACTATGGGCAAACAAAGTATAAATGTACACTGAAATAGCTGTAATAGAATTTTACAGTGGTCTTTATTGCCGGCCAGTTATATAAAGTTGGAGAAAACTGTAGGATAACAGAAATATTAATAAAAAACCAAAAAAGTAATTTTTTCGTCATTCTTTCTAACGGGTACTAGCTTTTAGCATAGAGTCAATTTTGTACATCACTGTTTCAAAATAGACGTAAAAGTCTGTTAGTTTTTTTTCTGAAGCCCCGACTGCCACGACCAACGGCTGACACTCCAACTTTATATAACTGGCCGGTAATAAGGACCACTGTAAAAGCCTATTACAGCTATTTCAGTGTACATTAATACTTTATTCGGCCATAGTTGTGTAAATTAAGTTTGTATGGAAATCGTACCCCCTTAAAACAAACTATGTAAGTAGTAAGTCAGCACTGGACTGAGAAAAAACCACCATATCTACACCAAGTAGAAAAATAGCATAGTTTATGCCTCAATTCAATTGAGTTGATTGAAACTGTTATTATAATTATGTCTAAAACGGGGTTAGCCAGTGCCACATACAGGAAAGCATGCTATGCCACTAAAATATACCACCATATATTACCATACCAGTGAGTAAGCTACTTGTTTCTTATAAACAATTCACCGACCCGTGGATGCCAGTTTATTAAGCGAATTTGACACCAATCGGTGTCAAATCTACGGTTAGGTTTGTTAGCTTTTGCTACACTTTTACTGGAACACTAAGCACACAAAATTGTTTGCAGGAAGATACATACTGTAAGAATTTTCTCTCTATAAACAGTGGCTTCATATTTCTGGATGTCATAAATGGCACTCGTTCGTTCTATAATGGTTTCATAATATCAAGGTTAAACAATACAGAACTTCTGAAGAAGCATTATCTTACCCAAAAACCTCAAAATAGTTTCTGATGGAACTTGCCATTTTTCTAAAAGTAATGTTAGATCTGATTCAGGTTCCATAAGTCTTGTTACTCGTAACTAAAACAAAAAAAATAGTCTGAGACATGACGATTACGCCTTAGGTATCCTAATCATTTAAATATAACTAAAAACAAAACCATTTATTTCGGACGCCATTGAGCGTCTATGAGGGATGCGAATATTGCCTCTTCAAAAGAAATAACAGGTTCCTATTACGTAGGGTCATACATTTAGTTTATTTTGTACCTTTTACCTAGGAGAACAAACCTTTTAGTGCCACAATTCACTGAGAGTTCACACAACACAAAGGAAACGAAAACTCAAAACTGCAACGCGGTCGCGAATTCGTCACACTGATGCGATGCCACGCGAGACGGAGGCGGAAATGGCGATGCAATCGATTCAACGACTCATACGCAAGCAGGGTTGCCAACTTTATTTTTAAAAACCCACCAGAAATCAACTGAAGTTAAAGATATCTCAAACCACCAGAAAACCACTAAAATAATTATATACGTACCTTTGCATTTTGCGAGTGCTTTTTGGATAATCCATGATTCTTTAAATCTACGTAATGAGTCCGTGTGGTGAACGTAGATGTTTGTTCTCTGACTGGGTGTTATATTGTATTCTAAGTGTGTATTTACAAAAAAAAAATATTTAAGTATTATATATATCAGTTATTTGGTTTCCATCGTACAAGCTCTGCTCTGCTTAGTTTGGGCCTAAATAGTGCTGTGCTGTGCCCGGAATATTTATTTGGTTAGTATCAGCATTACATCCGTTAGTCGATTGTTGAAAATAAACGAGATATTCAATAACAAAAATTTACCCATAGAATCAAGATGGCAGATAAAGCAACGGATCGATTACCACACAAAACTAAATTTTTTGCTAATAATTTATCAAAATCCGAAGGAAGAAGGAAAATTTCTATTTATGATTTTTTCCGGGTGAATTACTGACTCGACTGGTTTACGTAGCATTGGCTGGCAACACTTTCGTACAAATGTTGATCAACTGAGTAACTGCATTCGAACCTTGTCTTTATTATCATATTTAATAGGACATACTAGGACATGGTTTTTCATTCCAAATAACAGCTCATTTTGTATGCCAGTTAAAAACGACACTGACGTTGTGAAGTATATCGTAAAAATAGAAATGGTTTTGACCCACTGACGTCATAGCATAGGCACAGCACAGGCGTAGAGCATTCCTTCGTTGTTCTTAGTGCGTTCGCAAAGATTCTATGGAATATTCTAAGAATGCTCGCTCGCTTGATGTAAACGGCGCAAGAGCGCGCGAACAGTTGCTTAGAGCGTTCTAGCGTGTTCGGACGTGCTCGCGCCACTGAGCGGTCTCTTCAAAGCGTTCTTGTGTTCTAGCTCTGCTCTTTGTTCGTTTGGTGTAAACGCTGAATACAAGTTTTCGTTTACACTAAAAGACCACGAACGAATGCTCTTGTTCTAGCTCTAGCTCTGTGTTCGTTTGATGTAAATCCACCTTAAATCAAACCTTAAATCAGTTATTGGTTTCATGTCACATTAGAATAGTACAAACAAAGTTCATAGTTTTTAATCCTTTTTCGCTTCATCATCATCATCATAAGCCTGAAGAAGTCCGCTGCTGGACATAGGCCTCCCCTACACGTTTCCAGGAAGAACGATCCCTTTCCATCCATTGAGTTCCCGCGATCTTAACAATGTCGTCGGTCCATCTGGTGGGTGGGCGCCCTACGCACGTTTGTCGCTTAAATCTTTCTTTTTCTCAAAGTCATTGTATAAAGTATAGTACCTATGCAACTCTTGAATAAAACGGATTTGTATCGAGGGCCATGAATTACTCTCGTCGTTTAGCATTCTAACACTTGAATCACGAGCGTAGCGAGTGATTCATTCGTTAGAACCCTTCACTTGTTCGTGATTTATCTATGACCCTCGATTTAAACCCGTCTTTTATTAAACAGTGATTAAAAAGCCCTTTTAATCACTGTTTTGGTGTTTGAATTTGGAACACACCAATAAGGTCAACGTCCATCTTAATACCTTACAACCTCCTTGAATAAAACGGATTTATATCGAGGGCCATGAATCACTCGCGTCGTTTAGGATTCTAACACTTGAATCACTCGCTACGCTCGTGATTCGATCATTATAAATCACTCTATACGGTAGTGATTCATTCGTTAGAATCCTTCACTTGCTTGTAATTCATCTATGACCCTCGATTTAAATCCGTCTTTTATTCAATAGTTGCATAATATACTATTTTACTTATCTGTGCGCAATGCAATCGTATTGCACACAAAGTATATGTACCTAGGTAGGTACTTAGGTAGGTACAGTCAAAAATTAAATAATAAATAAATATTATAGACAATCCACACAACACTATCTAGCCCCAAACTAAGCAGAGCTTGTACTATGGGAACCAGATAGCTGATATAATACATATACATATACATGTTTTTTTGTAAATACAGGTACTTATTAGAATACATACAATATAACACCCAGACAGAGAACAAACATCTGTTTTCACCACACAAATATTTGTTCTCGGTGGTGATCGAACCCACGACCTACGGCTCAGAAGGCAGAGCTACTACCAACTGAGCTGAGAGGCCAGTAATTATTTCACCATTATAAAGCTAGGTA
This sequence comes from Thera obeliscata, assembly GCA_947578465.1. Taxonomy (NCBI): domain Eukaryota; kingdom Metazoa; phylum Arthropoda; class Insecta; order Lepidoptera; family Geometridae; genus Thera; species Thera obeliscata. The sequence continues at coordinate 22,600,409 of OX387915.1, forward strand.
CATTATCCGTGAGTAACATAGGCTATAGTTTTTAGGGTTCCGTAGCCAAATGGCAAAAACGGAACCCTTATAGATTCGTCATGTCTGTCTGTCTGTCTGTCTGTCTGTCCGGCCGTGTCACAGCCATTTTTCTCCGAAACCATTAGAGCTAGACTGATTAAACTTGGTGAGTAGATGTATTCTGTGAACCGCATTAAGATTTTTACACAAAAATAGAAAAAAAACTATAAATTTTGGGGGTCCCCATACTTCAAACTGCAACTCAAAAAAAATTTTTTCGTCGAACCCATACGTGTAGTATCTATGAATAGGTCTTCAAAAATGATGTTGAGGTTTCTAATATCGTTTTTTTCTAAACTGAATAGTTTGCGCGAGAGACACTTCCAAAGTTGAAAAAAGTTGGTCCCCCCCCCTCTAACTTCTAAAATAAGGGAATGATAAAACTAAAAAAAATATATGTTGTACATTACTATGCAAACTTTCAACGATATTTGGTTTGAACGAGATCTAGCCAGTAGTTTTTTTTTTAAACGTCATAAATCGTAAACCGCAATTTACCTTTCGACGAACTACAAGAACTTGTTTCCTGTTTATTTTCTGTATATTATGTTACTTGATGCTACGGAACCCTTCATGGGCGAGTCCGACTCGCACTTGTCTGCTTTATTATTAACTAGCGACGACACCCAACACAGTGCCCGGCGCGGCGCGCGAGGGGATTTCATAGTAACTGCACTGTAATCTGTATTCTGTGATTACAAAACTATTGATATCTTTGTGAAATATGCATAGATTTTTATCAAACGTTTTTTAATGAATAGTGTTTTGTTTGCTGCTGTACTGTAGGTAGGTACTAAACTAAAGTACCTACCTAACTAAGTACGTACTAAACTAAACTGCGCTCGCTCACCTAAATCCAATGATATTTTAATTTTTTTTTTGCAGGTATATAGATACTACCTAGGTATCTACTATCTATCGAACAAACTCGAAAACTAATAAACCGATTTCAAAATCTTTCACCTCAATAATTAGGTAATGTTTATGTTAATTAGGAGAGTTATCGCGGGTGGCCTTTCCCATACAAAAATATGCTGTTTTAGATGGCGATATATAAACTTATTCCTATGGTAATATAGCTGTAATCATTATTATTATTGTAGCTTTGTACGTTTTCATTTTGCAACACAAATCACAATCAAATATGCACTTAATCCGCTAACAAATAGAGCGCTTCCCACCCGCCGAGACCCAGCGACGCCGGCGCCGGCGGCGCGCGGCGGCGAGGCGATTTCATAGTAACTACACTGTAATCTGTATTCTGTGATTACAAAACTATTGATATCTTTGTGAAATATGCATAGATTTTTATCAAACGTTTTTTAATGAATAGTGTTTTGTTTGCTGCTAAACTAAAACTAATAAACCGATTTCAAAATCTTTCACCTTTAGCACAGAAGAAATAAATACTTAGGCCATTAACAGGCCATAATCCCTGAGTATAACATAACCGACGAGAACCGACAACCGTTGGGGATTAAGGTTCTCGAATGGTGACCACGAACCAGAAGACGAAACGTAGAGCACCCACCAACCCGATGCGATGGACCGATGACATTGTTTAAGATCGCGGGGAGTCGGTGGATGGAAAGGGTGAAAGGGGTCGGTTACATACAAACTTACAAACTTACATACAGGTGAAGCTAATAAAAGCGTTATAAAAACATGATCATACTAGTAGTTCGCCCCGAACTGAGATCTCGTGATGCGATCCCAAAAGCTCCGAAAAGTTAAGTAAGTATATAGGTACTACCTACTGTTAACCAGTTTTCTCGAGTGGTGGAAAAAAAGGAACTCACTAACTTTGTATGGTTAACTCAATTGGCCAATTGATTGAAGAGTTCCGTTGGACAGACCTTGGCTCCATCATCAGACCAGGTCGCTTTCACCATTTTATGACAACTAAGTACCTCCTTAATTTATTTCAAGAAAAAAAATATTAAGAAAGAGCCGACCAGTAGAAAAACCTTGATGTCAACGAAATGCTTAGAGATGGGGGCTCTCGGATCGTTGGTTATCTTAATTTAACCTTTTATTTTGTATAGCAAAAACTGAGCGTCCTAAAAAAAAGTATACCTACCTAAACTGTTTTGAAATGTCCAAACAAAGTTCTTTCATATGACATGTAACTTGATTTTTTTGTGTCACTTTTTTTATTTTTGCACCCCTAAAAAATCCCATATTATCTTAATAACCTCTCATCCGATTTTACTCTTAAACTTACCAGTAAATTTCTCAAGTACCTACAAGCTATCGACTTATCAAATTTCATGCAGATCGGATAAACGGTTCGAAAGTTATCGTCGGACAAACATAGGTACCTACATAAATAGGTACATACATCATCATCATCATCATCATTATCAGCCTGAAGAAGTCCACTGCTGGACATAGGCCTCCCCTACACATTTCCAGGAAGAACGGTTCTGAGCCCTTTCCATCCATCGACTTCCCGCGATCTTAACAATGTCGTCGGTCCATCTGGTGGGTGGGCGCCCTACGCTTCGTCTTCCGGTTCGTACATACATACGCACATAAAATGCAAAATCGCCCTAGTTGTTTGTAAGATCTTCGTTCGCTTCACTCACTCGATCAATTATCGCGGCGTGTTTGTTTCCGCAATTAGTGTGCCTGTGTGCCAAATTTCATCCAGATCGATAAAAAATGCGTCTTGCGGCCAGCACAGACAGGCAGAGCGAGACATACCTACCTACCCCAAGCATTGATAGCTAATTTGATTTCGAAACTTAGACGCTTCGCTTGCTTGGTCAATTATTTTTCAAGTCTAACGAAACGAAACGATGTGTGGTTTCTAGCAAGTCCTGACAAGTCCAGACAAGTCCTGAAAAATAATGCTAGTGTAACCTATGTAAACATTGTAGAAAACCAGGTAGGTAGGTATGGAATGGCATCCCGCGAGGGTACGCGGGGCGAGGGGGGAGGGGATTCAGCCCGAATTGGTGGCTGGTTACAGTGTCCGGTCTATGCGTAGTAGTAACCCCTAGGTATTATTATTATACTTTTCTCTGTAGCAACTAGGCAGGCAAGTAGGTACCTAGGTACCTACTTAAATTACAAAGATTTTTAGGATAGGTAGGTATATTATATAATATCGCCATCTAGGTTTTAACAGCTAAACTAATTTGCTAGTCGGAGCATTTTTGAATCAAACCCTGATTGACGGTACCGAAACCGATTCACTGGGTATTCGTAACCTACAAAGTAGGTTACAACAACGCTCAGAATAGATGAATTTTACCTAACTAAAAGGTTACCGAAACCGATTCACTGGGTATTCGTAACCTACAAAGTAGGTTACAACAACGCTCAGAATAGATGAATTTTACCTAACTAAAAGGTTACCGAAACCGATTCACTGGGTATTCGTAACCTACAAAGTACCTAGGTACCTACTTAAATTACAAAGATTTTTAGGATAGGTAGGTATATTATATAATATCGCCATCTAGGTTTTAACAGCTAAACTAATTTGCTAGTCGGAGCATTTTTGAATCGAACCCTGATTGACGGTACCGAAACCGATTCACTGGGTATTCGTAACCTACAAAGTAGGTTACAACAACGCTCAGAATAGATGAATTTTACCTAACTAAAAGGTTACCGAAACCGATTCACTGGGTATTCGTAACCTACAAAGTAGGTTACAACAACGCTCAGAATAGATGAATTTTACCTAACTAAAAGGTTACCGAAACCGATTCACTGGGTATTCGTAACCTACAAAGTAGGTTACAACAACGCTCAGAATAGATGAATTTTACCTAACTAAAAGGTTACCGAAACCGATTCACTGGGTATTCGTAACCTACAAAGTAGGTTACACCAACGCTCAGAATAGATGAATTTTACCTAACTAAAAGGTTACCGAAACCGATTCACTGGGTATTTGTAACCTACAAAGTAGGTTACACCAACGCTCAGAATAGATGCATTTTACCTAACTAAAAGGTTACCGAAACCGATTCACTGGGTATTCGTAACCTACAAAGTAGGTTACAACAACGCTCAGAAAAGATGAATTTCACCTAACTAAAAGGTTACCGAAACCGATTCACTGGGTATTCGTAACCTACAAAGTAGGTTACACCAACGCTCAGAATAGATGAATTTTACCTAACTAAAAGGTTACCGAAACCGATTCACTGGGTATTCGTAACCTACAAAGTAGGTTACACCAACGCTCAGAATAGATGAATTTTACCTAACTAAAAGGTTACCGAAACCGATTCACTGGGTATTCGTAACCTACAAAGTAGGTTACACCAACGCTCAAAATAGATTGACATTACATATTTAATAGGTCCACAAAACCGATTCACTGGGTATTCGTAACCTACAAAGTAGGTTATACCAACGCTCAAAATAGATAAACGTTACCTAATTAAAAGGTTACTGAAACCTATTCACTGGGTATTCGTAACCTTTTTTCCAATTCTCAAAATAGATTAACGTTACCTAATTAATAGGTCCCTGATACCGATTCACTAGGTATTTGTAACCTACAAAGTGGGTTATACCAACGCTCAGAATAGACGAACTTTACCTAATTAAAAGGTTACCGAACCGATTCACTTGGTATTCGTAACCTACAAAATAGGTTATACCAACGCTCAAAATAGATGAACGTTACCTAATTAAAAGGTTCCTGATACCGATTTACTGGGTATTTGTAACCTACAAAGTAGGTTATACTAACGCTCAGAATAGATGAACTTTACCTAATTAAAAGGTTACCGAAACCAATTCACTTGGTATTCGTAACCAACAAAGTAGGTTATACCTACGCTCAAAATAGATTAGCATTACCTATTTAATAGGTCCACAAAACCGATTTACTGGGTATTCGTAACCTACAAAGTAGGTTATACCAACGCTCAAAATAGATGAACGTTACCTAATTAAACGGTTACTGAAACCTATTCACTGGGTATTCGTAACCTTTTTTCCTATTCTCAAAATAGATTAACGTTACCTAATTAATAGGTTCCTGATACCGATTCACTAGGTATTTGTAACCTACAAAGTAGGTTATACCAACGCTCAGAATAAATGAACTTTACCTAATTAAAAGGTAACCGAAACCGATTCACTTGGTATTCGAAACCAACAAAGTAGGTTATACCTACGCTCAAAATATGTTAACGTTACCTAATTAATAGATTACCGAAACCAATTCACTGGGTATTTGTAACCTTCGAAGTAGGTTACACCTATGCTCAAAATAGATTAACATTACCTATTTAATAGGTCCACAAAACCGATTTACTGGGTATTCGTAACCTACAAAGTAGGTTATACCAACGCTCAAAAGAGATGAACGTTACCTAATTAAAAAGTTACTGAAACCTATTCACTGGGTATTCGTAACTTATAAAATAGGTTTTTCCTATTCTCAAAATAGATTAACGTTACCTAATTAATAGGTTACTGATACCGATTCACGATTCAGAGTATTGACCTAAATTAACGCTCAAAATAGATTAATATTACCTAAACGAAGAAGGTTACAGCAACCAACTAACTGGGTAAAGGTAACCCAATAAATAGGTCATCGAGACCAAATATGTTGGTTACGCCATTACACAAAATATTACTAACGCTTACCTTCTGGCAAGGTATTTTTTACGTAATGGATATGTTTGTGTTACCCTATTACACGGTTAATTTAACACCAATATTAGGTTTATGTTGTTTTCATAATGAACTAGGTAAATTTAACACAATAATTAGGTTTTTATGTGTTAACTTTAACCTTATGGTACGTTACGGTGCGCAATATGTTGTGTTTAACCTACAGCTCAATATTGACTAGGTAGTATTAACCGAATTCTTATTATTATATCAGGTTTATCACCCAGTTAAAAATTGCACTTTACCTATTTTGTAGGTTAATCAAAAAAATACCTACTAGATTACTTGTTTTTACCTATTATGTAGGTTCCGTTGTGCCATTTACGGAAACCTTTACAATAATTTAGTTGATTTTTACCAAAGATTAGGTAGTTTTGACCGATCTGTAGGTAAAGATGCGGATACATGACACATGCTATAACATAACCTCCTCCTTTTTTTGAAGTCGGTTAACAATTTAACAAATCCAGGGTTGTATTTCATTTTTATTAGGTTTTTATAACCGTTTTACAAACCTAAAATCGGTCGTTTTTACCCAAGATTAGGTAATGATGATATAGTTGTATAAATATTCGATTTTAGTTGGTAAAATACTGGGTAAATAGTAAAATTTTATTGGGTTTATTTTCGTAAACCTAATAATATTGGGTAGTTTTAACCTTTATTAGGTCAAAAATACCTAATTTCATGTACTACCTAACGCTGTAGGTTGTATTTACCAAGTCCGTTTTAAAAAAGTTGGTAATATCTACCTAATATAGGTTAAAACTACCTAATTTTTGCATTTACCGTTACCTGTAGGTTAACATTAACCTAGTTTTTTTCTCAGTGTGCCTTCAATGTTGTATACTACTTATGCTACACCTTAGTTCATGTTAAACGTACTATGTATTAACTTTAATTTTACTTGTTTGTCATTTGTTTTAAATAAATAAATAATAGTAACAGTATCAGTAATAGTAATACCTACAGGTGGAAAACAGAGTTCATTATAAAATTTTCTAGTTTCTTATAAAATGTAGTTTTTATTTTTTCTTTTTAATTAGGTATTTCATGTTGTATAGTAACAATAAAACCGGTAAATTATATAGATGTAGATAGATAAACTGGCTGAAGAAGTATGTATCTGAAAATATGTTCACGAGAACGATTATTTAGTGTGAATAGTAAGTTTCATAAAATAATGTAAGAAGAAAACAAAAAAATCATCACATCTACATATTGTGAATAAAATTAATTTATGGACCCTCCATGGGGTGTAAGGGGTTCCAACCTACATCTTTCGGAACCCAAGCCAACCTCACCGGCCCGTGGTGCACCCTGCTGACAAACAGACGAGGCTCTGGCGACCCACCAACCCGCACTGGACAAGCGTGGTGGGTTATTTGTCCAACCCCAAACCCCCATGGTAAGTACACTGGGCATCCACAGCACAGGACCGGGAGGAGTGGAAGGGGATTAGGGAGGCCTTTGCCCTGCAGTGGGACGATGCAGGCTAAAAATAATAATAATAATGGACCCTCCAACATGACCAAACGCAAAGGAAATAAGAAAACTTTTAATACACTTTTTGAGGTCGTCCATTAAGATACAACAAAAAAGACATGATTTCATCCTCAACTTCATTATTAATTCGAATAATAATGTTTAAAAGTTCTTCTGTCAAGGAAAATTATAACTTTTTCGAATTAAATGATCCCGATTTTGTTACAAGCTTACGGAGACATTTGGACATGATTTTATTAGCCCACTTAGCCGTCAAAGTTCACCAAAAAACGAGAGGTTATTTCAATCATCGTATGATTATGTTTAAATGAGAGAATTACGAGCATTCATTAGATTTAAGGCCATATTCCGTTGCGTAAAAGGGAGGCAAAAAGCTTATTAAATAATTTAAGTTTAAAAAACTTGAGAAACCGACTTCATTGTCAAACGGCTATACCGATTTTAATCAAATTTGTTTGGGACAATTTGGACGTAAGAATAACCTTCCAAATAAAAAAATAATTTTCTAAATCGGTTCATAAATGACGGACAAACATTAAAAAAAATATTTAAAAAAAAATGGCAACACCGATTTTAATAAAATTAAAATGAGACCAATCTGGAAGCAGTACCTTTCAGATAAAAAAATAATTTTTCAAATCGGCTCACAAATGACGAAGTTATGCGGTAACAAACATAAAAAAAAAAAAAAAAAAAAAACATACAACCGAATTGAGAACCTCCTCCTTTTTGATTGGAAGTCGGTTAAAAAGGATAAATACGAGTACATAAATTCTTCATAGAAAGATAGCCATTTGACAAAACGCAATCGTAATACAAGCATTAACTAGGCTTTTTTGATAAATCACGTGTTATTTCCTAAGCCCTAAACCTATTTAGACTTTACTGATAACATAAAAGCGTTTTAAAGATTATATCAAAAAATAAATTGGTCGTTCTGCGCAGAGAAAATATTTCATGACGTTGGTAACAAAACGTTTGGGCTTATTTCAATTCATAAAATCTCAACGTACCGTACAATATCGCTTTGTGTTCTAATTCAGAAAACAAATAGCGCAATAATTTAAGATACCTAAGTAAATGGAATTCCTTTGTCAGCTGATACAACTTAGGGCCTATTTGGATATACCCTGACTTAGAAGGATCATCATCATCATCATTATCAGCCTGAAGAAGTCCACTGCTGGACATAGGCCTCCCCTACACATTTCCAGGAAGAACGATTCTGAGCCCTTTCCATCCATCGACTTCCCGCGATCTTAACAATGTCGTCGGTCCATCTGGTGGGTGGGCGCCCTACGCTTCGTCTTCCGGTTCGTGGTCGCCATTCGAGAACCTTTATTCCCCAACGGTTGTCGGTTCTTCGAGCTATATGGCCTGCCCATTGCCACTTAAACTTACTAACTCTACGAGCTATGTCGGTGACCTTGGTTCTTCTACGGATATCCATTTCTGATTCTATCACTTAGAAGGATAAGTGCTCTGAACCTTTTTTTCCTTTTTATGGAATACAAAATAATTGTGGCTTATTTGCAGTAATAATTTTCAGCGAAAAAGATACATGGAAAGACGCTTTCAAGGAAAACAGACATGAGAAGTACTAATGAAAACTAAAGCGTCATTGGAACTTTGTCACAATTTTACACCGTTTACGGCCAATTTCAATCGAGCAATCAAATACTTGACGGTTGTGTAGAATTTGTGTGTTTGTTTAGTGGGGAAGTTTGATGCAGATGTAAAATAAACTTCACTTGCTGTATATCTCCATTTATTGCTTGCCGGAGGCACACACGTCCGTACACCACAGCGGTTTGTTGAGCGATAGTGCTCTTGTAGTATAGACAATAAATCTTATTTCTATGTAGACACAAAAACCTAGTTTAAGCACAGACTAAAAATACTTAATGTCTCGGACAGGTTGTTCAACTAAAAATTTTGCAGTCAAAATTTGAGTTAGTAAATTGTTAAAATATTTGATTGGTCAAAATAAATATTCATCCATAAAATCCGGCCTAAACGGATTACATATATCAGCTATACGGTTCCTAAATTACAACTTTGCTTAGTTTGTTCTTAAGTGATAGTAAGTCTATAACTAATAATTATAAGTTTAAAAAACTAGAGAATCCGACTTCATTACCAAACGGCTAAAACGATTTTAATCAAATTTGTTTGGGACAATCTGGACGTAAGAATAACCTTCCAAATAAAAAAATAATTTTCTAAATCGGTTCATAAATGACAGAGGCATGCAGTTACAAACATTAAAAAAATTGTTTAAAAAAAAATGGCAGCACCGATTTCAATACATTAAAAAAAAAATACAACTGAATTGAGAACCTCTTCCTTTTTGATTAGAAGTCGGTTAAAAATACCCGGAACACTAAAAACCATTCAGTTCAGGCTCAGTGCTACGCTATCAATCCTGACTACTTTATTTTTTTCATCCTCACCGACATTTATGTAACAAATGGCATAGTTTGTCGAATAACACCATAACTTGAGGCATTAGCTATACTTTATAGCAGAGCCCACACCCACTTTATCTATATCTGATTGCGTAATAAACAACAGTAATATTGTGTGGAAAATGCCTTCACATTCTGCGTCGGCTTATCAATTTGCCACAAATATGGGAGGGATGGTATGGTCAGCTGGGATACCGGTGACCCGAGCACATTTTTCAAAAGCTTCGCGGTCGTGGTGAAGTCGATTGATTATTACTGGCATAAAATGAACGACTTGAACTAAAATATGGCATGTGGCATGCCTGCAACTACTTTGCACTCTTTGAAAGTTGAATTTTTGGAATGCCTTGCGTTAAGGATTCTCTTCTGAAGTTTTAAACTGTTTACCTTCCCGATCTCCTATAAACAGTTTGAGTCAAATATTTTAAACCATCTTTTGATCAAAACATATTCAAATAATTTTTGCAGATCTGCTTGACCCCAACTGCAAACCAAAATTGGTATTTCCTGAGAGAGAAAAAAACTATTCTAATCAACAACCTCAACCTTTTTTTATTGTTACAGGCTAACCATGCATCGGCTTCTGAGCATCACACTCATCAGCATAGCGGTAGACCACGTCTACTCCCAAGAAGACCGAGAGCACCAGGGGCCCCAGACCTGCGGCGGACGTCTACGGGGCCCCGTCGGTGTCATCCAGACCCCAAACTTCCCCAACCCCTTCCCAGTGCCGATAAAGTGCAAATGGATCATAGAACACGACACAGTGAACGGTACAATCTCCATATACTTCACGCAACAGTACACAACCAGCGGCCTGACATTCACAGAATACATGTACTATGATGAATCTTACAAGTTGGGTGAGAGGAGAGCTCTTACTGTCACCGAAGAGAACATAACGAGGATAAAATGGCTTCAGGTAAGTCATATATTTACATTTATATTCAGTATTTATGCATACGACGTTGTGGAAACGGTGGAAGTTTCAACGGCATCGTAATTTAAGATAATGTGGGTAAAACAGTGTGACATAAACAATAAACCAGGAGACACTGAATTTGTATGAAATATGGTGGTAATAAGCTTTCATGTGAGAATGGAAATGTCATGACGTATTTTATGATCATTACCACGAAATAAAGAAGTAATGGAACTAGTATGTAGACGACCTTCTCACGCTCCAAGTTTGCGGAGTACCACGACTTCAAGCCTTCCTTTGTTTAGTCGTGTTTGAAGTCTGTCAGAAGAAACGTAACTGAGAAAAACACGAAAAAATATAAAAATGCCGTATTGTGCTGTTTTGCAGTGCTAAAACGATAGCCGAACCAATAATTTAACAAAAGGGGGCATATCGTATCACAGGTTAGTATTATTTTATTGCTTAAATTGGTTTTGTTTAGAATGCAAAACCATCAAACAAAAATAGACTGTGAATGATATTCGTTAAGGTCGCGTTTCTATAAATCTCAACTTTCGCTACTCATTTAGGGCTGTACCCCAATAAAGTGCTGAATGTGCTATCGAATACTTTATTAGTTCTGATCATAATTATATATAGTTAGGTTTAGGGAGCTGACTTTTTTTTTGCTTTAGTGATGATTTTATTCTGAATGTATTATTCTGTTATTATTCTGATTCTTTTCTTATTCTTATAGCCCACAGTGGCTGGGTAAGATGAAAATTACAGAAATATTTTGAAGAAATAACATAATAATTCTGGTTTCAGTTTTCCGATATTCAAAATAAATGTATCGATGCAACAGGAAAAAGAAAACACAAGAAGAAAAAGAAACAATATTTGAAACAGTTAAGTATACAATTTTACGAGTTGTAAACATTTGATTGGGTAAATAAAGAAAGATAGATAAGAAAAGCATTTTATTTCGACCACCATAAATATAACCTGACGTGCTACCGATCGTTATACATCAGTAGGTAGGTGAGAGCGCTGGTGGGCTAGTGGTAGCGGCCCCGCCTTCCGATCCTTAGGTCGTGGGCTTAAATCCAGTCGTGTACCAATGAGGTTTACTGCCCAAAAATTAATTTACACTATGCCAGTGCTCTTAAACAATGAAGAAAAACATCGTGAGGAAACCGGGCATGCCATAGAACTTAAAAACGTTCGAAAATATGTGTAAAATAAGTGCACGAAAGGAGCCTCTTTGAGGCGCACTTAAAATCCTTTCACCTCACTTGGTTTGAAAAAACCAGTGACACGATAAGAAGAAGTAGGTAGGTAATCATCGATGTCGATGCATTTGTCTTGTATCCACATTGGCACATCACTAAGTGAGTGGCTATGTCAAGTAATAGCCATTGTATTATGAATCTTATACCTTGTGGATAAAGACTAACAGAATTATTTTCTATAACGCCATCTAGCGTCAAGTAGCTTTGTTTTGTTGTCAATCAAGTAACAGCCATTGTATTAACAATCTTATTACAACTAAGTAGAGACTAAAAGAAAAAAATACTGAATGAAAGCTGCCATCTCTTGATAAGTAGAATTTCATTTTAGCACTGTTTATTTTATTAAGTTTAGAACCATGTCACGATAGCTTTAAGGTTTATTATCAATTAAATTATTTTTTTGGTTTTAGGTCCTTTTTAACGTTTTTTTTCGACCAATCATAACTTTTATTTCTATGTGTGTTTGTTTTTACGTGTATGAGTTTGGCGACACTGGTTCTCTTAGTAATAAGTCATCATGCTCCCTCTACTTTGCGTAAGCAAAAGCGTGTTTGGTGCTCTGTGATCATTACGTTTGGGGAAATAATTAAATACAACAGTTGCGATAAGCATTTACAAATTAGGTAAATGGTTCGAATTTGTGATAGGATTATAGCATACACGATTTACATTGGTATTATACTGTATTTAATTTTGGTAAATAATAATTAATTATGAATAATAAAGTAAAAATGTTATGATAAATTTAACTTATGATGGATTATTTTGGATTGTAGGCTTTAAAAATAAATAAACATTGTGAATAATCCACACATTAAGCAGAGCTAGATTATGAAAATAACTTTTAAATGGATTCTTGTTATTTATTTTATTTATTTAGGGCATCCAACAGAGAAATCACATAGTAATGATTCTTGTAATTTTAACGACTTGAAATAGAAAAAGAGGATTTTTTTTTATTATCGCATAACTTTTTTTAGGTGTTCGTTAAAATAAACTTTTTTACTGATGGTATATTATTTTTTAAGCTACAAGATCTATGTGCCAAATACAGATTTGGTTTTACAAACAAAACAAACAATTTGAATTGAAATTGAGTTTTTAGAATATAAGGTTATGCGATTCTTGCAGGCAAAAGTAACCTCTAAACATCCGGTGGTCTAAACTCCATAATCTATATTTATCACATACGAATGTTTAAATGTTTATTAGTAGGTATGTATGTGGTTCATGTTAAAAGCAATTCATAATTCTACACCAAAATTAACTTATAATTAAATTTAATTATGCGAATAGTTGTTCATTGGTTTTTAAGCAATAATTCATTTAAAACTAAAAAGCGTACTGGAAACAGTTTTATAAAACGTTTTGACAAAGTTACTGAAATACGTGCACTTTTAAAATCCATATAAAAGCTGTCAACTGCTAAAACATCGTACTTGACTACACAGAAAATGAATAAAAACAGCAGAGAACGTAGCACTTCTAACCGCGCAAAAAGTTAAAAGACTCGTTTACAAGTTCAACGAAAATTGCACAACCCGAGTATGTTCTCATCGTTTAAAAAACGGCAACGTAAAAAATATAATTAGAAACCATGTGACAGCATAAACCTACCAATGGTAGAAAAATACGAAATAAAACAATAAAAACGAATAAAATTGGCAGACATTTCAAAATCAAAATCAAAATTAAAAGTGTATTTATTCAGTTGAATCGCAAGGATCACTTTGAAACGTCATAAAGCTAGGTGAGTCTAGGTGCCATGTTCCACGCGACCAAGCCTAGAAGAACAGGCAACAAACTACGGCTTGGTTCCTACCGTTTTTTTATATGATCCTTTTACAAAGCAATAATAATACCTACTAATAGCAGTGACGTTCCAGTGTGGTGCCATTTCACCCTAAAAAGGTTTTGATGCCTCCAAATCAAGGGCATGTTACCTCCTACCTACACCTATTTACCTACTTAGGTGCCTGACTATTCTAGCTACCAATGTAGTATAGTGCCTACCAATTGAATAGATTTACCTACTAAGTAATAAAGTTACTAATAATCATAGATTTTTCTCTGCTACCTACAATGTAACTGACGCTTGGCAAAATAGCATTTCATTTCATTTCATCTAGCCATAGAAGTCAAAGCTTGATGAAAACCTGGTAACTGAATTCAATTTCAATTTATTCAGAAATATTGTTGTAACACTTAGGCTAAAACCTAGTCATAAGTTTCTCAATTAATTTATTCTTGATCGCGCAGTGGGCCTATCCCAAGCTCCATCGGGCTCTGTCTCTGGTTTTGAGTCTGTGTGAGTGTTGACTACATAAATCCTACGTCGAAACGTCACACGCACAGTATAATACACTGGGGAGCACTCACGCAGACTCTAAACCAGAGCCAGAGACAACGCCAGGCAGAACTTGTGGTAGGCCTACTGTTCTGTCCTGGCACTAAGATTCATCTATTTTATTGATTTTTTATTATTTGAAACTTCAACTTAAATCAATCAAAAATCACTAATGCTTATTGGATCCATTGGAAGTAAAGCTGATTGCTCACCGATTTGGAAAGAACGCATCGGCGTACGCATGCGTTTCAGTTTGGGGAATAATCTAGATAGAATACTGGCAATATTCGGTCAGACCGCTAGCTACGAGCATGTAAGGCCATTGAAAAACAGCGATGCGTAAAACGTTCGGTTAAAGCCTAAATCAAATATTTACTAGGCAGTGGCTGTGCTGCTCCACAGGTAAGTAAGAAGATAGCTGGTTTATCTTGGCTATCCATACGAGGAATTATTTGTTTAATTTTATGTTCTGTTGTAATGAATAAACTCAAAAACTACTGTGCCGATTTCAAATATTCTTTCACCATCGGAAAGCTACATTCACCTTGAGTAACATAAGCTATATTTATGTGTTAAAAAAGCAAATGTTCACTCGTGCAAAGCCGGGAAAGACATAGAACATAGAAATAGACATAGAAATTTCCATAAATCGGCAAACTCACTCTCTATTACTAGTTTTGAATACTGAAAAAGTCGACAATGTGCGAAAGTTGGCACTACTCACCTAAATCCTGACGACGGCTACCAGAAAAAAGTTTTCTGGTTGAGAACGCCGGCATAAACTTGTTAACCAGCCGTACTGCATAGCCTGGCTATTTGTGTCCCATTCGAAACAGTGTCACCCCACCCACGACATTTGGGTGCAATCTGGCCTCGCTTTAGTTTATTGGAAGGACATTTTGGCTGTAAGGTCTTGTTTCAATGTAGCACTAAACTTTGGCTGACAGATTTGCTTAAATGAAGAGCTTTATCCTAAACAAACATGATTGGTGAAACCATTCAAAATTTGCTTGCAGCTATTTAACATACTTTAACCCTTCTCTTTGGTTTGTAGGTCTTCTATTAAAACTTTCCTCGTGATTTTGATCGACACTGTTTGCAGCATGGACTCCAATAGTAGTTATAAAGTGCGGTTAGAGATACAATTGTACATTTGATTCTCTATGCCTCAAGAGCACTGGTGGTCTAGTTGTAGTGGCCCCGCCTTCCGATCGTCGAAGGTCGTGGGTTCAAATCAACTCGTGTACCAATGAGGTTTTCTGTCGAAAAATGTATGTGCACTATGCCAGTACTCTCAAAACGGTGAAGGAAAACATCGTGAGGAAACCGGCGTGTTGTAGAACCTAAAAAAGTTCGAGCAACCGTGTCAAGGGTCACGCAAAAAGGGCCCACCAGCGGCCTACTTGCGGAAAAACCTGCCCGCACATCAAGTGCGCATGATACAATTGCCACAACTTGCCACTCTCTATGCCTCAAGTTGATGGACGCAGGGAAGTGCCTCCTAGGGGACGTTCCTGAAGTGCGTGACCTGCGAGACAATGCTTTGTTTTGCGCAATGGTCACCACTTAACATCAGGTGGGCCATAGAGTTATTCCATCAGCTAGTTGTTTAGAAAAAAATGACGCTGTTTTTTTGCACTACGTTCAGTATTTCTGTACTTTTACTCAAACCAGAACACATTTGGTATCTAAGCTCAGTTGGTAGTAGCTCTATCTTCTGTGCCATAGGTTATGGGGTTCGATTCCAACCGAGAACAAATTAATATTCTGCCTTCTGAGCCGTAGGTTGTGGGTTCTCTGTCTGGGTGTTATATTGTATTCTAAGTATATATTTATAAAAAAAAATGTATATAAGTATTATATCAGCTATCTGGTTCCAATAGTACAAGCTCTGCTTAGTTTGGGGCTAGATAGTGTTGTGTGGATTGTCTATAATATTTATTTATTAATTAATATTTTTGTCGTGAACACAGGATGTTGTTCTCTGTTTGGGTGTTATATTGTACTCTTATGTATGTATTTACAAAAAATGTATTTAAGCATTATTATCAGGTATCTGGTTCCCATAGTACCCACAATGTTTATTTTATTTATATGTATTATTACTTGGTGACGGAAATATATGTTATTGAACTTCTCTGACCAAACTCTTTCAGAAAAAGCTCTACTACTAAGTCATGCTCAGCCATAGGTTAAGATTAAGTGCAATTTTAAGTCCCAATCCTGAATACATTCGACTCTATTGTACGGAAACTTTCTATACTATAGGTAGGTACTTAGATTCCATTAGCATTTTCCAAGGCGGTCTCTTATACCGCGGCCGGCTACGTGATGTGAATTGTAATCAGTCCATTTCATAATAATTCATTGATATGTGCTCGTTCACTATACCTATTGACGCGAAATTTTTTATTTTTGCCTACTATTTTCAGTAGTAAATGTAATAAAATAGAGATTTGGGGATACAGGATGCAAAAACCCACTTTAGATTTTTTTTTATTGATGCTTCTCCGTCTTGAACTTTAAAACTCTGAAATATTAATAAATTATAATATTTTTATTTTATTCATAGGCTTGCGTTTGACCGCAATCTCACATGCTGTGAAGTCACGCGGTCGACAGTGTAGCACGCTTACATAAAAGATACTTGCCTTGTCTTGAAAACGTTCAAGTTTTAGGTGTTCGGAAAGTCAGGCACATTCATATTATATAACTACTACATTATTATTATATTTATAATTTACATCCGCTAAATAAAGGTACACTGTGAGAAATGCAAGTTGCGTTTTCGATAAAGTAGGTAATTTGTTCGTGCGAAAATATTGCATAAAACTGGGTGCATTTACGACTTTGGATGCATTTACGTCCTGCTGGCTATGTTTATGTTCTAATCATTAAAAAACTTTAATGTGAATGGCCATGTGGTTTTATTTTTATTCACCTAGTCCTTTCATTACACAAGCAATTTTATCCGTTTAAAGGTTATTTTTAATGCCACCATATGTTATTGTGACTTCGTGTTTTCTATTTTATCATCGTATACGGTCTACCAATTTTAATTGGTACAGTAGATTGCATTAGAATACATGTCATTTGTCAAACTAGTAATAACGTGTTTACAACCGGCAGAAATGCGCGTGGGTCAAAACATAAAGATCATAAAATGTTTTGGCGAGTGCTATGGCTTTTTATTTTAATGGAAGCCCTGTCAACATTCAATTTAGTTTTAATTTATAAACCCATAGGTCTGCATAATCGGATTCCAACCCACGGCATTAGTATAAGACGGAGTTACTGTATCACTGCTCCGAAGACATTGAACTTCTAATTTGTACGGAGATCGAGATTAAGGCTGAGGCCAACTGAGCGTAATTTTGTGAGTCGTGAGTCGCGTATTTTCGGTCGCAGAAATTCTGCCTGGCAGAAATTCTTTTGGGATGCCAGACGAGCGCATTTTATTCGCAGTTACTATCGAACGTTTATAGCGGATGTTTGCGTCGTTCAATGGAACCGATGAAAATGTTGTGTATTTACGAAGCATATTTAGAAGACGAAAAAGTAGATAACACCAGAAAACAATTAAAATCAAAAAGCTATGTGCCTTCCCGAATAACGCGTGTGAGTCGGCAGACAACTCATTTTGCGTCGCCGTGTGAATGAAACAGGACTTTTGTATAAAACCGAATGCAACTCGTTTGGCCTCAGCCTTAGATAAGTTACGACCTCCTAAGTGAGAAAAAATGCAATCGGATTCAAATTCCCGCGCAATTGCATCTCTCGTTGATTGATGAACGACTTCGATTCGTTTTTAATTGGATTGTCTGGATTCTATGAATATGCGACGGAGCGATTGATAGATGCATTTGATTGCAGTTTCTCGCTTTAGTACGAAAAGTCGATTGCGAGATGCTACAAAGATTTATTTGTATTATTTTGGTTACAACATTTGTTTACACAAAGAAACTTACAATAAAACAAATATTTACAAAATACACAAGAAACAGAGCTATCTGCAGACCGTTACAAACGATCTAGAGATAGCTCAACTGAAAAATCAGTACCAGACGGAAGCGTCCCCAAGACGCTGGCGGCATTGCCACGCTTAATAGCATTGCTAATGCGCTGCGCCAGATACCTACCAGCCCGTGGGTCACGCGTCGCTTCGATCAGTCGCCTAGGCAAATTTTTGAAGACAAGGCTTCGGTTCCCCACGGACCCAGAATCTCAACTCCAAGGGGAGCAAATAAGTAGACTCTGTCGAGACCTGCATATTTCCGCCTTTTTGGTTTTAAGATCTGCCTACAGCGGTGTAGGTTGTAGGTTCGATGCGTCCTCGGAGAGGATATAGATTGGTGTGATGAACATAAATAATTGCTCTGTGTCTGGATGTCGTAGTTCATTCCAAGTATGAAATACTCATGAATTTATAAGTATACGTGTCGTTATTTTGCTTCCCGTAATACAAACTTTGCATAGTTCGAAATTAAAATAATTAAAAAAAAGTAAACAGGCCTTTGTATCAATTCTAGATGATTTATATAGCGTCAAGGGCAACTGTTTTTGCTCATGCCTTTACTTGCAGGACAGGATTTTAAGATGGAGTAGGCTTGCCCAACACCTATACCATTCTCACAGCTTAGTCAACCTAATCCACAGGAAAGACATGGTCAATGCGCGTGGAGCTGAATAAGTAAAAATAATTATTATGTGAAATATCCTCCACTTTTTATTTAGTTCACGATAGAAATATAGTTGATATTATTTTCATTACAAGAACAAACACAAAATTTATCGTGTAAATATGAGAACAACACTAAACAAACCTCACGAAATGCCACCCGCATCACATCACTGAACAAATATGCAAAACTTATAAACGTACAAAAGGTTATTTCACCAAAAGTTACCTGAACCAAACTGTAAATTGTTCAAACTGAATGCTAAGCAAAACCACTTCAAATGAAAATATCGAACGTGTTAGAAATACTTACTGTTAGCTTCCCGAGTTAAGAACAAAGTTAGGCATCGAGTATGCCTTTATAAGCGAACATTTACTCTAATATGGAGTTAGACATTTACTTTATCAGTAAAATAAGTATCATCATCATCATCATCAAGAATGATATCATCATCATCATCAGCAACCTTTAATAGTCCACTGCTGGACGTAGGTCTCTCCCAAGACGTGCCACTGAGCCCGGTCTTCGGCTCTTCTCCTCCAGTGCTTGCCAGCTTCATTTCGCAGATCGTCGCCCCACCTTGCCGGAGGGCGTCCTACACTACGCTTACCTAAACGCGGTCTCCACTCTAGTATTCGTTTGCTCCAACGATTGTCTGTTCTACGGCAAACATGACCGGCCCACTGCCACTTCAGCTTACTAATCCTTTGACCAAATTCTATATAATATATAGGTTGCTATGTCGGCCACCTTGGTTCTCTGTCGGATAACCTCGTTCCGGATTCTATCCTTCAGAGAGGCTCCGAGCATAGCCCTTTCCATAGCTCGCTGAGCGACTTTCAGTTTGTGGACCGACCCTACTGTTAGTGTCCACGTTTCGGCAGCATAGGTCATTACAGGTAGGTACATTACAGGTAAGAATGATATGGCGGGACGAATTTGACTCCCACCTTAGATCGTGGCCTGTCACCGCGTTGAGTCGCGAAGAGTGGAAAGAGGGAAGGGAGGCTTTTGCCCTGCAGTGGGGCAAAAAAGGCTGAATAATAAAATAATAATAAACAATAATTATATCATCATCATCAGCCTGAAGAAGTCCACTGGTGGACATAGGCTTCCCCTACACATTTCCAGGAAGAACGATTCTGAGCCCTTTCCATCCACTGACTTCCTGCGATCTTAACAATGTCGTCGGTTCATCTGGTGGGTTGGCGCCCTACGTTTTGTCCTCCGGTTGGTGGTCGCCATTCGAGAACCTTTATTTCCCAACGGTTGTCGGTTCTTCGAGCTATTTGAACTGCCCATTGCCGCTTCAACTTACTAATTCTACGAGCTATGTCGGTGACTTTGGTTCTTCTACGGATATCCTCATTTCTGATTCTATAAAAATAATGAAAAATATATGATTAAAATAAGTATTGAGAAAGTAAATGAAATTAATCAAAATGTATATTTATTAAAGAATCATGTATATTTTTGGCACCACGCACCATTGTTGTGTTGAGGTTTGAAGGGTGAATTTACAGGCATAAAGCTGATGGACACAGTGCATTGTTAGCCACATTCCTTACATGCGTGACTTGCGAGGCAATGTTTTGTTAGAGGCGAGAAAGATAATCGCTGGTTCACCCACTATTTACCATAAAAAAATACTTTATCTAACGCCAGTCAGTTAACTAGGCAAATTGACAGTGAGTCCAGTTGGCCTACTACGAGCTCTGTCTGGGTCTGTCTCTGATTCTGGTTTTGATTCTGTGTGAGTGCTGTCTAAGTAAATCCTACGGCGAAACGCACACACACACAGTAGTGTAGCAGTAGTAGTAGTGTCACACACACAGTATAATACACTGGTGGGCCCTCACACAGACTCAAACTAGAGACAGAGACAGAGCCACACAGAGCTTGTGGTAAGCCTACAGTGTCTATGTAAAATTATGGTAGAATTTGGACTGCAATGCAAAACAAACAGTTTGGATTCGTGATACAACAGTACCATAACTAACCGACTGCACAGTCAAATTGCAGTCATCGTGCAGTTTGTGTCTGCTTAAGAACTGCATAGTAGACAAATACAATTTGCCTAAGGAAGCACGCCGCAGCATAATAAGCTACGTGCGGATCGTAGCAAGAGATTCGTAGCACAATGCTACGAGGTCCGTAACAGACTGCTACGAGCAAATCACTACGAAAATCGAATCATACATTATTCTAACGATTGCCGGTCTATCTTTTATTGCCTCGCCATGGCATTTTTTTTTTAAGTTACGACTAGTATAATGCCCGCTGCTTCGTTCTTGGTCTCCGATTTACTCATTTATTAAAAAAAATATCTTTTTCCTTTGCTGAAGTGATGTCTACCATGCCTAGGGGCTACAATCACGATCTTATTTACTTTTTCCTTTTTCTGAAATGGGCTACGCATTTGTTCATATCACGTAGCTTATAAATTAAATCAATCCTTGCTAAATGATTTCACAAAGAGATGATTTCTATTGGCCAGTACATTTTTTCAGTCTCTCGTGGCTCTGACAGGGGTCAAGCGACCTTCGTCAGCTGACCGCTAGTACAGACAGGAACTACGCAATAAGCGCGTGATTCAATAACGCGATGCGGAATTTTTCAGGGTAGGACCATGATAAATGAGAATACTCCAATTTTAAATGATAAAAAATATAAATCAGTTTTTTTAATCGATAAAGTGATCATAAATCTCAAGCCAAAAAATAGTGTAGTCACAAAGAAGGTTTCATGTTTGTGATGAATGAATACGAATAATATGATGACTACAATACATTATTATTTATTTATTATTTTCAGCCTATCTTGTCCCACTGCAGGGCAAAAGCCTCCCTACCTTTTCTCCAGTTTTCTCGGTCCATTGCTAGATTGGACCAGTCTGGTAGATGTACATCTAGCTCGTCGCGCCATCTCCGTGGTGGTCTGCCGCGTGGAAGTCTTTCATTGGGCACCCAATCAGTTGTGGTTTTAGCCCAAAGATCATCAGACATCCGGCAGACGTGGCCAGCCCAATCCCATTTGAGCTGTGCAGATTTCTTACTAACGTCACAAACTTTGGTCTGTGCTCGCAGTGTGGAGTTTCTGACTCTGTCAGATAAACGAACTCCTAAGAGACTGCGTTCCATACCTCGCTGGCAAACCTCGAGTTCGAACCGTTGCTGAAGTGTCAGAGACCAAGTCTGTGCACCGTATGTGAGAATGGGGAGAACGCACATGTCCATGAGTTTGCGTTTGAGGCAGAGTGGAAGTTATACTACGATACATAAATAAATAAATTATGCGGAAAGTCCACACAACACTATCTAGACTCAAACTAAGCAGAGCTTGTACTATGGGAACCAGATAGCTGATATAATACTTAAATACTATTTTTTTAATTCATACATAGAATCCAACACCTAGACAGAGAACAAACATCTATGTTCACTACACAAATATTTATTCTCGGTGGGGATTAAATCCACGACCTACGGCGCAGAAGGCAGAGCTACTGCCAACTGAGCTGAGAGGCCAGTCAATAAATAATATGCCCTGAGGCTTAAAAAAAATTTCTCCGTAAAACCAAACTATTTCCAATTGTTACAAATCCCCTATGATAACTACTCAAAATCCTTTTACATTCAAATTGCCTTGCTACAATAGAATCACAATGATACTTGAACATGTGAATGAAGGAATTCACTCAATAGATCTATTTAGTCGGCGAGCGCTGGATACGCTAGACAAAATTGTCAATTCTCGCTGATATAAAATTTTATGGCGCCACGAATGGTGCAGACACTTGCTACAAAGTTTCAATTTCAAAATGATTTTAAAAGACTAACCTTCCATAAAAACCAAAGCCAGAAATAAAGCGCGGGCCCACCGCGGCGCATGCTGTGCACGCGGACGCGTTTTATCACTGCGTGTATTAATTTATTTAGTTTTCTTTCTGGCTAAAATTTATGTACACAATGCTAGTGCTCTCAAACGGTGAAGGAAAACATCGTGAGGAAACCCACGGCTCAGTCAGCTCCGCACGTATTGACCATGTCTTTCTGTGGATAAGGCCGACTAAGCTGTCAGGATGGTATAGGTGCCAGGCAAGCCTGTTCCATCTAAAATCCTGTCCCAAGCACTATAGCGTCCCGCGATTAGGGCTTGTGTGAGTTGCCTCTGACGCTATATAAATCATCTAATCAGACGCAAAGGCCTGTTTACTTTTTTTTATACTGTAGGTTTTCAAAAGTGGAGCGGAACACTAAAAACGCGCATTTAATAAAGCATTTGACCCGTAGATAAGTCCGGGTAATCCATGCCACTCGGGCATTCGGTAATCTTTATTAAATATGGAACCCGGGTTTTCTGCATTACCTATTATAATAATATACGAACTTTACGTACGCATACGTTGTAGCCGTGGAGTAACGAAAGGTTATGAAGTGAAAATATTTTTAGGTGCGCATTTTTTGAGATGGAATTCGCTATAATAATTATTCTAAGTGCGTATTTCGTTAAAAAAATTACATAAGTATTATATCAGCTATTTGGTTCCCATCGTACAAGCTCTGCTTAGTTTGGGGCTAGATAGTACTGAGTGGATTGCCTACAATATTAATTTAAATAAATAAATATTGTGGACAATTCAAACAAGACTATTTAGCCCCAAATTAAGAATAGAATAGAATAGAATATAACTTTATTGTACAACATAAATCATCAGGTAAACATGGTCTAAAAGAATACTAAAAAATTTGACGTACAATGGGCGGTCTTATCGCTAATAGCGATTTCTTCCAGACAACCTCTACTTAATCCAATTAAGTAGAGCTTGATTTCTTTAATTAACACTATACTGTAGGTAGAATTTAGTATCTCCGTACAAGAGAGTAGAGGTTCTGGGAATATATCACTTTGAAGAAGGTATAGGGAAGCTGGCTTGATCGTTCATTGTTACGTTAATTAGATCAATCCGCATTTGGTGTTTTATTTATTGTTAGACTAGTGGCATATTTACATTTGTTGTGAATACTAAAATATTCAAATATACAACAGAATAAAAGTACAAGAAGGTTTACTAAGCTTGTGCGTCTACAGAGACGTCAAAACGGGGAAAACGACACGTGAAATTGAAAATTCCCGTTGTCCCCGTTGGCCGTATTAGCTCACCGGAGACAACGGGAATGAATCAAAATTCCGTCTCGCTGTCCCCGGGCTGGGGATACGACCACCGGGGACATATTGAACTTGGCCGATCTAGGGCCTCAAAAAATTCTTCTACGTAGGTTTTAGCCGCCGCCTTAACTTAGCGGTTGATATGGTTTGGGCCGATAGTAAAAAGTCCCGAGCGATGCTTAAAATAAGTTTATTTGCTAAAAAAGATAAGGAAGTTATGAGCTATTTTCTTTGCAAAAGGTACAAAACTGTTGAACGTTGGAAAATTTATGGGTCTCCAAAGACTGTAGATCCATAAAGAAAGTATGCTGATAAATATATTTTTTTTACAAGTTGGCTGTATCTATGAGCGTCAGGAAGAATTTTTCCTTACTCTACGATACATTATAATTTATTATTCCTATCTTGCTCGAGATTATATCCCTTTTGCGAACTCTTCTTATGTTATTTTTATCGTAAAAAATACAATCGTTTACATTCAAGTGTTTTTAAATAATTCCTTGTTTGTGAATATTATTGAGGAGATTTATTTCTACAGTTAGGTATATTTTATTTAACCAATGAAGACATTATTTTATTCAGAAAGTTTATAACGGTGATGAAGGCTTGGTTAACGGCTAGTAGTAATTTTTGTATTAATAAAACTTTTAATTTTGTATTAAATCATATCAGCCGGTCTACTCTTGAACGCGATTCCAATCCCAATTTTAAGTTTTGACGGAGTTTTGACAGAAATCCTATGGGTTTTCTGTCAGAATTAGGTGGGTTATCGTTGCACCAACTTTAATCATCATAGTAATTTTCGGACGAATGATTACAGCATAACAGTACGAATAACCTTAATATAAAAAAAACGGCTACAGAAGAAATAAAAATAAGACATAAATTATAAATTTCTTCAATATGTCACGTTGTATTACTTTGTTTTTCTCAATCGCAGTGAAAAGTAGAGTGTAACACACGGCGCTAAATAACCATTAACATTCGGCTTCTATTTACTCTTTCGCTAAATATCGGGAGTAAAAGTAAAATGCAGCAGATTATTTCTGGACTTCATTTTTAAATCTATACGACACGGATTATCCGTTGTTGCTATAAGTTTTCAAACAACAATATTCAACAGACATGGCTATCCCTAAGGGAGACGTAGATTTCACAGAAGTTCGCGTTCTTGTGCTTTAAATTCTAAACACCTACTCTTTGCCTCTTTTATGGGCTGTACGTGATAGGCTGCGGCACAGCTGAGACATCCTATATTACATTCACGTATTTAGAACAGACTATCGACAGTACAATATAGTTCTTGAATCTGGCGGAATTTAGCCACATGTGACAAAATTCTGCCAAGATCGAAGTAACAAACTACGATACTTCGATTAACTTCGATTATGCTTAGGTAAAAAGTCCTAAGGGCCTGCGCACACCTAGGCCGCTGGCGTCGGCGATTAGTGAAACGCTGTCAAATTTGACAGCGATATTTGACAGCGTTTCACTGATCGCTACCGTCAGCGGCCTAGGTGTGTTCGGGCCTTAAGACCTGTTTTATATACGGCCTTCAAATTAGTGAGGCCTTTTTATTCTTTCAGTGCAATAAAATCCATATACTTACCTAAAAAACGTATTGTAGTGCACGAAAGGAACCTAAGCTCTTTGAGGTGCACTTAAAATCCTTTCACCACACTTACTGGTTTTTAAAAACCAGTGACGCGATAAGAATAATAAACTGAAAATCTAATCTCTTATATCTAAAGATGTTTTTGTTAGGCAAATAATTTCAATTAACGTATAGGTCTTACTTTTACGATTCAGAGTTTTTCTAAAATTCTGAATGTTCGATACAGTTTTTCGATTGGAAGCCCAATTTCCAAATAAAGTAATTTAAACCAATGCCTTCCCGCATCCAATAATCTCGCTACATACGAGTACTCGTATAGGTTTGAGTAGAAAATTACATAATCATGCGTTTATTCACTTAAGAAGTTCGCGCCGCCTCGGCTGGTGAAATTCGAAAAGTTAATTTGGCACGCCTGTGAAATTTTCTTAACAGGGGCGTACCAGGATTACTTGGAGCGACGCGGCCGAAACGAGGAAAAAGTATGTTTTGTAGCGAGGCAAAATTGATAAAAAATAATAAAACATTATGCAGTGAGTTTTCCGCGGGAGCTTAAAAAGTTTTTTTTGAAAATGGAATTGGAACCAACGAACGCAACTTATAATATAATGTAAACAATAGGCTATTATTCCAAAGAGATGAGATATCCGCAGCAAGGAGTTTCAAAGTCTTTGGAGTATTCATTAATCATAATCGTACAAAAACGGTACTGCCAAAGCAACCAAAATCGTAGCATAAAAAATCCGTGAAGTACATTCAAGTTTTCACTGAGACAGAGACTCAAACTTAGTGACTGTTCAACGCAAAATGAAACAAACCCATCTTATTACTTCTACGGCTGCCGAATCAGAATGAAGAAATCCGTGGAAGAACCCAGGTCACCGCTCGTAGAAATTAGTAAGTTGAAGTGATTATCGGCAGGTCATATAGCTTGACGAACCGACAACCGTTGGGGAATAAAGGTTCTCGAATGGCGACCACGAACCAGAAGATAAAACGTAGGATCGGAGAGGGCTCAGAATTGTTCTTCCTGGAAATGTATAGAGGAGGACTATGTTCAGCAGAGGACTTCTTCTGGCTGATGACGACGACTGTTGCCGCTATTGCCGACTGTAAGGTAATAGTTGCGCGGAATGAATGAAAGATTTTGACGGAGACCCAACAATAGAACAGAGTAAATTAAAAAAAAACGTTACCCTTTTTAAAAATACTGTCTCTAAATCCAGCCACGCGCCCAACACTTTATTCTTCTAATTAAATTTTACGCACTTTCAGCGACGCCTACAATATTTGCCGCAACACTTATTGTTAATATGTGTTCGTAATTAGAAGCCCCCAGACATTATATCCGGTTCATATTTATCTTGCGACGGAAGTAGGTGCTAAGTAATAAATTGGCGAGTTTCTGATTAAATTTCTTTGATGTTCGCTTGGTATGCGCCGGCGTGTTTGAATATTAGAATTTGTGTCTTACGCTTCGTTACTATTTGAACGACGAAAAAATGATTACGAAAAGTGTTTTCTATTTAGTTCTAGTAATTATCTCTTAGTACGAGTACTATAATAATAAAGATTAAGCATTGCTATTCAGCGTGGCAATGCCGCCAGCGTCTTGGGGACGTCTTCCGTCTGGCACTGATTTGTATCAGTTGAGCTATCTCTAAATTGTTTGCAACGATAACTCTTATCAGGGTTAAGCTCGCCTATGTACATGTCCTGTGTTATCTTTTATTTGTAAATGTCTCTGTGTGCAATAAAGAATTATGAATTATGAACGATCTGCAGATAGCTCAACTGTTTCTTGTGTATTTTGTACATTTTGTAAATATTTTGTTTAATTGTAAGTTTCTTTGTATATATGAATAAGATAAAGAGGTTTCTGATTAACCCAGGCGACAGCGGCAGCACCGATTTGGATGAAACTCGATATATTTAGCTATGTTTAAACGGCCGTGGCTAAAGGGGGTAATACATAAATCGGACACAAACAATTGTCAAAGAGGAAGTCGGAAAAAAAAAATCTTAACAGTAAAAATGTCGGAAACGTGGAGGAGAGGTCTAGGGCCTTATTGTCTATGTCAACTCGTAATCGACATTGTCTTCATTTTTGACATTTGAATCCTAGTCTAGACTTTAACTGTCACTTTCTTATTGTATAACTATCTGACAAGCAACACCACCACCATCAAAATTCAATCCTAGTGAATGAATAGAATTTGATGGAAATTCGTATTTTGGAATTGCGTAAAGCCGAAATGAACTTCAGTGGGTTCCATACAAATTTAATTTACACAACTATGGGCGAATAAAGTATTAATGTACAATGAAATAGCTATTAACGGCCAGTTATATAAAGTTGGAGTGTCAGCCGTTGGTAGTGGCAGTCGGGGCTTCAGAAAAAAAATGACGAAAAAATTACTTTTTTGGTTTTTTATTAATATTTCTGTTATCCTACAGTTTTCTCCAACTTTATATAACTGGCCGGCAATAAAGACCACTGTCAAATTCTATTACAGCTATTTCAGTGTACATTTATACTTTGTTTGCCCATAGTTGTGTAAATTCAGTTTGTATCGGAATCGAACAACCTATTCAATCAAGCATTTGAAAAGTCGGCCGGAGTCGGTCAATAGTTCATACAAACTTCTATGCCTATAACTCCCGCTTAGTTTTCACTTTAGCCGCGTCAGCCAGTCGGAAACTGTAGACCTACCACAAGCTCTGCCTGGCTCTGTCTCTACCTCTGGTTTTGAGCCCATGTAAGTGCTCACCAGTGTATTATAAATCAAATGAAAAGTTATTTATTTTGATGCCCACACATTAGTATTACACAAGGATTAAACAAATAAAAAGGATAAAATGCGTTTAAATTAAATTATACTATGTGTGTGACGTTTTGGCGTAGGATTTATTTAGCCAACACTCACACAGACTCAAAACCAGAGCCAGACAGAGCTTGTGGTAGGCCTACTATAACACATTTGTGGATATAAAACTTTCCAGACCGCGATCAATCGTCTGTGAGCTCGGAATAAAGAAAAAATAACACCTCGGTAACGAGTGCCGTAAGCAATAGTTATCGAGCCCGTGAGGCACATTTGTCAACTTAGCGTCTGCCGGTGACGAAGACAAGGGTGAGGGGTTAAGGCCTTTGCCTAAGATGTGTTGCTCGTTATTGACTTCAGTAAAAACGTAAATGGTAGCTATACTATTTTACCGCTTCATCTCTTCTTAAATTTAAGAGCTTATCTCTTGTCGGGGTTTTGATGCAGTTTTCTCCAATCAAGTCTTTCGAAGTCCTTGACTTCCTTATACGACATGACAGCGATCTTTTCTTTTATTTGGCTCACGTAACTTATTCTAGGCCTTTCTCCCCGTTTTACTTTAACCTTTCCTTCAATTATATTCTTTATGTAGCTGTCATGTCGTAGAAGATGTCCAAACATTTTCCCCCTTCAATTTTGTATCGCCTCAAGTATAACTCTCTTCTTTACTCGCTCTAAGATGTCTTTGTTCGTAACTTTTCCATCCAACAATTTTTTTCCATTCTCCACCACATTTCAAAATGCCTTATTAAAAATAACGTCAGCTGTTAAAAAACTTTGCATTAGTGGGTTCTTCTCATCGTGTTACTGATGGATCTTTTTGACCGAGTGTGGTGAAAGGATTTGAAGTAAGCCTCAAAAGGGTTCATTTCGTACACTATTATTGATAGGTAGGTACTTAGTTTTTATCAATCGATGTCCAATTTGTCCGGAATGGCATGACACTTTCCAAATGGATATCTTGGGATTAAGTCGGGCACTTTGAATTGAAATGAGATCATTACATTAAATCAGTTCCCCATAAACTTTATTGCCCTTCTTCTTAAATTACAGATTAGAAGGTACTTCAAAAGGAACTTTTCGAAGTACACTTAACACATTAGACGGAGAAATTCCGGCGAACCCATTCAAGTTTGGTTCACAAATGTCGTTCGATCTTCACATTCGGACCTTCATTATCCTAAAATCCTGAACCCTAAACTATAAAGGGAAAAGTTCGAACGTATTTGGGTGAATGGTAATTTGACTAAACTTTTACGGTTACTGCAAATTAGGCTATTATAGAAGAATCATTTATGTAATTGATGATTAGTTCTCGATGATTGCTTGAAATTGATGTTACCTATTTAAACAGTTTGGTTCTATAAACAAACTTGCGTGGGTGGAGGGCATGGGTTCGATCCCCACCGAGAACAAATATTTGTGAGGTGAACATTGATGTTTGTTCTGTCTGGGTGATAAATTGCACTTCATAGGTATATTTACAAAAAAAAATGTATACAACTATCATATCTTTCTGGTTCCCATAGTGCAAGTTCTGCTTAGCTTGGGGCTAGATAGTGTTGTTTGGATTGTCTGCATTATTTATTTATGATTAGACTGAATCTAAAAACAAAATCAACATAACATGTATAAGCTGGCTTAAAAACATCGACAGCCGAGTTGGCCTGAACAAAAGTAAGCTTATTCATTACTTACTTTTCCCTATACAATTAAGTTGCTTTCGTTTCACCTTCTGCTTGTAAAGGTTCTATTGACAACTGCCCGTCCTAATCCCTCCTGGTATTGGCTATGCGGGTCAATGTCTGTAAGCCCTCGTTTGTCTGCTGGATCTACACACACTTGACAAGGGTATTTAGGTTTTGTGTATCTACTTTTCATTTTGTTTCTCAAGTTTTGCAAGTCACTGACCTTTTTTATCTTATATTCGTAGGTACCTAAAAACGAGAAAAGCTTGCCTTTTTTTTTTCTTTGTTTTTGTATGTTGTTTTTTTTACAATTTATAGGTTTGCGTTTGACAGCTATCTCACTTGTTGTTAAGTGATGATGCGGTCGACAATCTAGCAAGCTTACCTAGAAGATACCTATATTATAGTATACATATAATCAAAAACTCGGAAACGGCTCCAACAATTTTCATGAAATTTATAATATTCAAGGGTCTTCAGGGGCGATAAATCGATCTAGCTAGGATACATTTTTAGAAAATCTCGTTTTATTGTTTGCAACAACCAACTTAATCGATAATAAACTCATTTATGCATATTTAGAAAAAATAAGCATAACGCATCTCATTTTAAAACAACATACAAATTATTAATTTTATTTACAAGAACCGATCCATAGATCATATTTTATTAACAAAACATTTCTATTTCTATAAAAACACACAGCCTCTACCTACACAAGCTTGTTCTTTTTTTTGTAATCTAAAACAATATTCTTTTATTCTAATTTATAAAATCTTTTCTCGAAACATTCCATGTCCAAAAAACACTTCGTTATTTCCCAAATTAAGGGAAACTTGTTTACTTAATCTGAATAAGGACAAAAAACCTTTCCGACTTTGGAAATCCGTTTGGGAAATATGAAAATCGAATAAATCTCTATTTCGAGGGACTCCGCATATTTCAATAATCGAAATGACAAAGCGCTCCATTTTTCAGCACGCGGCTATCTCAAGAGACTGATATGAGAAAGCTTTGTGCTTCTACGCTTCCATATTAACAGTATTCGAAATGCTCTTTGGTATTCAAGCTTGAACTGAGATAAAATACCTGAGAAGAGAAATGGGTGGAACGAGCAAGCAAGCAACTTGCCCGTTTTTGACCAAAAGTTGGATGCTCAATACTCTTTGCCAAAGACTTTGCGGCACAACTTTTAATGTTCCTTCTTTATTTTGCTGGAACAAAGTAAATTCCGTTTCATAAGCTTATTTTTAAGGTAAACGCTTACCTGTGACTTTTTATTAACACTATGTATTATTACTTATTACGGTA
The DNA here is from genome assembly GCA_947578465.1 of Thera obeliscata. Taxonomy (NCBI): domain Eukaryota; kingdom Metazoa; phylum Arthropoda; class Insecta; order Lepidoptera; family Geometridae; genus Thera; species Thera obeliscata. The sequence continues at coordinate 22,631,919 of OX387915.1, forward strand.
ACCACGAATCAGTTTTATTTGGTATTATATTCTGACATTATTTCCAAAAAGAAACATAAATGCTGTAATACGCCTTTGATATCCTGTATTTGAGTAGCTTCTACTAATAACTAACGAACACCCAATTTTGGATCAGTTTTTGTTAATTCAATAATCAAGTTCCGCGTCAGAAGCGTATCACTAACTATAGTTTATCTTTGTACTTATGGCGCTTTTCCTTCTATCACAGTGCGTAGAAGACAGCCACTTCACTTTTTTTAGTGAACCAATCAAGAGTAGATAATAATTATAAGTTTAAAAAACTTGAGAAACCGACTTCATGGTTTAACGGCTAAACCGATTTTAATCAAATTTGTTTAGGACAATCTGGACGTAAGAATAACCTTCCAAATAAAAAAATAATTTTCTAAATCGGTTCATAAATGACGGAGGCATGCAGTTACAAACATTAAAAAAAATATTTAAAAAAAAATGGCAACACCGATTTTAATAAAATTAAAATGGGACCAATCTGGAAGCAGTACCTTTAAGATAAAAAAATAATTTTTCAAATCGGCTCACAAATGACGAAGTTATGCGGTAACAAACATAAAAAAAAAAAAAAAAAAAAAAAAAAAAAACATACAACCGAATTGAGAACCTCCTCCTTTTTGATTGGAAGTCGGTTAAAAAAGAAGAGTGGTTGTGTGTCGTAGTGCGTGCACGGACATTACGGAAAAAGGAAATCAAGTGAGGGTAGTTAGTGATGCTGCCTCCACTTCTCAACGACGACGGTAGCACTCATTTCAATGCTCCAGTCTGCCCGCGACCATGGCTATTGCAACATAGCCGAAAAGTCAGGAAAATAAATAAAATAAGGTTATTAACGCGATAAATACCCGTGTAATAGATTCAGTATGTGTTATGATCGCGAAAGTTTAAAAAGTAGTATATAAAAAAAACAGTGGCATTCCGGAAGTGCCAATGGTAATAATAACTTGAACTATATCCTATTCCGTCTTTACCATAAGGGCACACGGGGCCCGTGCCCAGGGCCCCCATTCTCAGGGGGCCCCGAAGGACCGACAATTTCTGCACTTTCATTCTCAAAACATTTTTGTCGGGCACATTACATATTTTTCACAATACTACGCCATTATAGCCTACAGTATTTGATTACCTATAATAAATGGTTATGCTTAGTAAAAAAATGTTATTATAATTAGCTTTTATTACTTTCCAAAAGGGCCCCAAATTCTTGTGTCCCCAAGGGCCCCAGCCTAGTTTAAGACGGCCTTGACTATATCGTGTACCTGACTTCCTCGTGAAGCCCTCTTATCGTACCTTGCATAGACAGTAAAATTAATGCAGCCATGCCACTGTATTTTTTGACGTGACAACGTCTTATAATTCGATGGAGCCGGCTGCACGCACGAAAAAACATGACTCATGCGGCGTTACCTCGCTCTCAGGCGTTCCATTTAAGGCTTGAAGTGCAAGCGAGAGCGCGGAACGAGCGACAAAGAGGCACAATCGGCCTCCACGTTCGGCAGCATTCGACATCTGTGTATTTTCTTATGACGTTGTCACGTTCAACTATCGTCAGTAAACCGACTTTACAGACAACCGATTTTTTTTTTCAAATTATTCTTTGTGATTTTTTCTTCGAAAACAATAAGTGTGCTAGCCAATATTATGTTCTATGTCGCAACTGTGTTTTCCCAGGATTAATATTCTCGCGGGTGTGCAGACAAATCAAATTGGGAACAAATTGGATCGACCAACGTTAGCGAATATTGTTTATTAGTTTCTTGCATGCGGATAGATTGATTACGTAAACTTCGATAGTTTTCGGTTATGCTTGTTGGAGCTAGGGGCCAGTTCTTGAAATGAAAGTTTGGATTACTCGAAGGTTTTTGTTATTATTTTCTATCGATAAGAAAGTCATGATTAAAAATGTCATCAGCCTGAAGAAGCACATTCTAGGCCTCCCCTACACTACACAATTCAGGAAGAGCGATTGGAGCTTTCTCTAATCTACTCAACTTCATGAGATCTCAACATTATCATTATCATCAGCCTGAAGAAATCCAGTGCTGGACATAGGCCTCCCCTACACATTTCCAGGAAGAACGATTTTGAGCTCTTTCGATCCATCGACTTCCCGCGGTCTTAACAATTTCGTTGGCCCATCTGATGGCTGGACGCCGTACAACATTTTGACAACACCGTGTACAAAAACTATAGTGTTCAAAAACTTGTATTTAAACTGCACTATTTAGAGTGCAATTTAAACATGAGATATTTCATAAAAAAAACTTGTATATTTAAACTGCACTATTTAGAGTGCAATTTAAACACGAGATATTTCATAAAGCCAAGCTGCAAAGTAAGCTAATAAATTCACAGTGCGGACAAACTCCGCACTTGTTAAGTTTTATCCCGCTTTAAGTTTTACAACAAAAGGTGAATTTTTCCCTCTAAGGAGATCAAAAGTCTTACTAAAAAGTCTGCACTACTCGGGCGATTGATTTTTTTGTTTTAAATATTCTATTCCGAGAACTAAGTAAGTAATCTTTCTTCAAACGAATATAAGTAGGTATACTTACCCACTGTAATTGGAGAACCTACTCGTATTTTGTTGTACCTGCGACTTAAATTAAAAAATCTTTGACATGGTTTTTTTGTGATGTTATATTTTTAAAAGAGATATTTCTTTGAAACACAACTATCGAAAACGAAGACTTGTTGTGAGAACCTACTGTCTCCACAAGTAATGATGGACATTTGAATTTTTTGTAATTATTTAACATTATTTTTATAATTGTTTTTTTTTTTAATTATGATTGTTTATCAAAGTTTTAAAAAGACCATAGAGAAATTCTAGTTTTGAAAACGTCTTTGTAATTTTTCCAAACAATTAACCACTGCAAACTATAGTTAAAAATATATGCAAAGCAATTCAATTGAATATTCAATAGTACATTGTTACCCGAGTGTTGAAAGTCACGTTTTTTGAGTCCCGAGACGGGTTTGGCGCCAGAGCGTTAGCGAGGGCGCCAATGGAGCTTGAGGGACTTAAAAGACTTTCACCCGAGGTAAACACTGTGCTTTTCATTACGAATACAAGGAAAGTAAAAATAAAAACATGAATGAAAAATTTGTGAAAATGAAGATTGAATTGCCGCCTTCCCGGTTTTTTTTTTCTTTTTCTCTGGCGGGCCTTCGGCTACGGCTCGCCAGCATTATTCAGCCATTATTTTCATTTTCATAATTTAAAAAATGGTAAATTGTTTGCTCAAAACTATGTTATTTTAAATAAATAGTTGAAGTTATATATTAATCAAGTAATTTAGAAGATATATTATTTATTTAAATCTTTATGTTATTTAAATTTTACATTGCGCTCTAATTAGAGTTTTTAAACTTCTTACCGTTGTAATGGATTTCCAACCTACTTGCTGAATAAAAAGTTGGAATTTGGTTCAACCTCCTTGCAGTTTAGAAAGTTGGAACATGGTTGAATAAAATAGAACTTGTTTTTTTTTATAATTTGACAGCTGTCAGTAGAAAGCGATTCTCCCTAGGGCTGAAAGTTTTACTTTCAATTAGGCCCCTCAGACAACTTCAGACCTACTTTCAGAGTATGAGTAATGAAAAAGTCTATTATAGCATAGCGGTAAGGCTATCTTAAAAAAAATATTTGTTTAGAACCTGGTAGTAGCAGCTCGTCCACTTATTATATTTCATTGCTTCATTATTCATATATGATTAACACCGTAGTTTCCCTAATATACTGGGTAACAACCGCACCTTTTTTAGAGATTTAAAAAACAAACATTAAAACCTATTTTCCATCTGCTCAGCCCCGTCGTAGGTACGTCAATTGCTCATTCCTTTTTTGTGCGCGGTAACTATCGCACGCACCTTCTGAGCAATATGCCAAAAAAGGTGTGCAGTGTCAAATAGAAAAATTATGCAAGAAAACGAAGAATTATTTCTTGGATTGATTCATCATCAAAATGATGAAGGTTGGTAAAACTGATTTGGAATGCTCTGGGATTGACTGCGGGTCTCTAACGTTGACATTTGCCAAATCAGAATAAAAAATAAATATATGACCAACCATGGCATCGGGGTTGACTGCGAGTCTCCAACGATGACCTAAGCAGAAAATACATACAATCTAAAATAGTTGTAATGTTCCTCTGCGAACTTAAGGTACTCGGGTACCTAGGTAGTTGTAAGTACTTACCTACTTTTTCTATTCCTCACAACCTCAATTTGCAAAATGTAATTTTGGGAACGAGGATCATGAAATAGCTAAGGACAGTGACTATAACTAAATCAAAGCCAGCACTGACTGCATCTGAAACCATATCGGCCGGAGTCAACCGAATACTTTACCCTGAATGATGCTGTTCTGTTATGTAGATCAAATTGCCATCACATAATCTGGTCTGGACCCCGAACTACTCTTCGCTTGTAGTGAATCTACGTCCGAATCACCTGACTTAGGCATAAACATACTTGACAAGTTGTCAAGTACGATCCTTTGCAATGTTGCGTGACCACGAGACATGTGACAATCAGGTGTAAGTCCACGAGTCCGCAGTCCATATTTGTGGCACTTTTTACACTAGGAATCCTAGAGAAAATAAGGACAAGTTACTAAAAGACTGCTTAGTACTGGATAATTTGTTGTTGGTTGTTACAATCATCAAAGTTAAATGCGGGAATTTTCAGCCGTAGTACTGATGGTTCGAGTCGTGATAAAATGCTTAACGCTGGTTCTTTTCCAGCAATAACTTGGTTCGGGTCACTGCCGTCAACAAGAGACTTGCTGCTCAAGGGCGATAACATGTTCCATGAAATATCTCGGCAATGGATGCCGTTTGTTGTGTCATTCGCATTACTAAACCACGCAAAGTTGAATATGGCTCGTCACTCCATACTTTGATAAATAAATTTTAAATGAAATGATAATAATATTTATGATCAGCGACGCCCGAACGAGATGGTTTATTGTTTGGTTCAACGCGTTCCAAAGAAACCTGCTAAGCCACAAGAGCCCACTGCTCCATTGACCATTACTTGATCAACTTCCTACCAGTGAAACTGGAATGCGCCTCCTTGACATCCGGCAAAAAAGGGAGGGGGCGAGGAGGTTACAGCAGATGACCACTGATGACATGAGGAGCTTCCTGCCTCTACACAACAGTGTGGTGTGTCAAGACCCGTGCCCAGGCACAAGGTCATCATGGACGCAGGTACATGCAAGTAGACTTATCTCCACACTTTTATGATTGTTGGTTTTAAGTAACAAACAATAGTTTGTACTTGATTTGATCAAAAAGTTTGCTATATTCCATTCCGAACCGTTGTTTGTCAATCATCAATTCCTCACTTCACTTCACTTCTTCTTTTTTGGCTACTGCGACTTTAGGCCACAATTCTGCCAGTGTCCGTTTCATGCTAGTGTCATAAACTTAAGATGGAGTAGAGTAATAAGAACATGGCCGGTATTATGTTACAGAAAATCGAACATAAATTAGAAAATATAAACCAAAATGATTTCTCCAAACAAAAACTTACTAAACCACAAATAACTATTTATAACATTTAACTGGCAAAAAACTACATTGATAAATATAATACATAGGTAGGTACATAAATATTTACAGTTTTATTTTATTTACAGCAATAAATTTACATAAAATAAAGTTAATAGGAGGGGAAAAGATGAAAGATAAAATACATTTAAAGGAAGTAGGACGGGGAATCATAGCGGGAAGAATATCGTAAAGGGAGCGGGGAAGTTTTGGACAGCTGAAAAATATGTGGTCCACGTTTCCTTCGTCCAGACCACACTCACACATTGAGTGATCCCTAATCCTTATTTTGGCTAAAAATACAGGAGTACACGCATGGCCTAGCCTAAGACGACAAATTGTAGAGGTGGTAACTTTACTTGCTTTGCGGAACTTAAAAAACCAAGGACAGTGAGGAATATCTGGCTGTATATCTGCATAATGTTTGCCTTTTGCGACTTTAGAGGTACTCCAAACATTAGTCCAACTCTCTTGAAGATAAAATTTGGGAAGAAGGCAAAGGTCGTGACAAAACGTTTTGTAGTGCTCGCTAGAGCCAATCTGAGCAGCTAACTTTGCGAAAGAATCCGCAGACTCATTACCGGGGATTCCAGCATGTCCTGGAATCCAAGCAATAACAACGTTAATGTTAAGACAATGGCACTCATAAAGAATCTCTTTAATTTGGAGGATTGAGGGAAACCGGGATACGGAGCGAAAAGGGTTAGATATAATCGATTGTAGACAGCTTTGAGAATCAGAAAAGATAATAGAATTATTCAATTTATGAGACTTAACAAATTTTATAGCTTCAAGTAGGGCAAGAGCTTCACCAGTAAACACTGAAGCAGAAGGAGGAAGTTTAAAACTCAAAGAAATGTTAGTAAAAGGGAGCCATACTGCTGCGCCAACGACACTGTCTGAAGATAATTTAGACGCATCGGTAAAAATTGTGTACCAACCACTGTACTTCGAATTAACTTGTTCAAGGAATAAACCACGAGCATCCCTAGAGTCCTTGTCAATACCAAAGTATAGAAGGATGTTAGGATGATAAACCAAAGCTTCATAGGCAGTTAAATAAAGAGGATGAGAAGGATACTGAACGACAGGGTTTGGAAGTTGAGTATATTTTAAAAAACTATGAAGAAGACAAGGATACTTATCAGGGAAACTTGAGTCGAACAAGTCACGTAGACTATGAAGTTTAGGGAGGAGCGGATGATTAGAATTTTGAATTATTTTATAAAAGAACCTATCGGAAAGAAACTGACTACGTAACCTAAGAGGCGGGTCATTACACTCAACTTGCATAGCATTAATGGGAGATGATTTCATTGCTCCAAGAATTATGCGCAAGCTTTTTGACTGAATTTGGTCTAATTTTAATAAACCACTTTTATTACATAAATTAAGAAGAAAACCACCATAGTCAAAGTGACTTCTGATTATTGCATTATACAACAATTTTTGAGAGTAGGGATGAGATCCCCACCAAACACCAGCGAGTGAACGGAGGATATTCATATTTTTCTCACATTTCTTAATTATATACTCAAAATGTTGGATGCCTGTGATGATCATTCTGGAGTCAAGGATTATCCCTAAGAACTTAACGAAGTTAGACTGAGGAACAACTTCCTGATCAATATAAAGTTGAATGGAAGGGGTAATTCTTTTCTTAGTGAAAACTACTACAGAACTTTTGGAGGCGGAAAGAGATAAACCATGGACTAACAACCAGTTTTCAAGGTAAGATAAAGCAGAGTTAAGCCGATTGCTTGCTTCATCAGAAGAGTTAAACGAAAGATATAGGGCTATATCGTCAGCGTATTGTAGAACCCCACAGAAAGAATTCACAGATTGTTCTAAATCATAGGTATATAAACTGTAAAGCAATGGACTTAATACGGAACCCTGGGGTAAGCCTCTCCAGACTGTCCTAGGAGAGAGGAAACCTTGACCTGACTTAACAACAACAGATCTTTCCATTAATAAATTGCAAATGAAACGAACCAACTTCTCAGGAATTCTCAGCTGAATAAGCTTATTCCTAAGAACCGAAAGCAATACGCTATCATAAGCCGAGGCTATATCAAGAAAAACTCCAACTAAGGATTTTTTTTCTTTATATGCTATGTAGATATCGGATATTAACAAGCTGAGGTTGTCAATGGTACCCATGCCCTTTCTAAACCCAAATTGGGATTTAGCAAGCAAGGATCCATTTTCAACCAACCACTCTAGTCGGTGTTTTATTAAATGTTCCATTATCTTAGCCATAACAGATGAAAGCGCAATTGGCCTTCGGCTATTTGGATCTGAGGGATCTTTCCCAGGCTTTAGAATAGGAATTACTATCTGGGTTTTCCATTGTTCTGGGATAACACCATAGTCGAAGAATGAATTAATAAGCATTAAGAATGTTTTCTTAGCTTTAACAGAGGATTTGGTGATAAAAGAATATGGAATACCATCAATGCCAGGAGATGAGTCTGTCAGACCATCAAGGGCAATAGTTAATTCGTCGAAGGAGAAGGGACGATCAAAACAGTTCTGAGAAGGAATAAAAGAAGGAATTTGAGGAAGACAGTAAAAAGAGGGAACTGAGGGAGGAGCGAGTTTATTTGAAAATGCTTCCAGCCAAGATGAGGGATCATTGGCAGAGATATTATCGATGTTACAGGATCCCCTAAAACGTCTTATTTGTCTCCAGACAATAGATGAAGGAGTTGAAGGGGAAAGGTTTTCACAAAAATTTGTCCAACCAAGCCTTTTCTTAATAGAAACAAGTCTTCTAAACACAGCTGACGCTTTTTGATATTTATTGAAGTTTACTTCCGTCATGGAGGAGTAATAATTATTTTCAGCTAATTTACGTTCTTTGACCGCAGCAGAGCACTCAGCGTCCCACCAAGGAGTAGAGACTCTATGATCCTTAGTAGGCTTTTTGATAGGAACGTGCTGATCAGCACATGAGATGATGGATTCCAAAAAAATATCATAGGTGGACAATGGATTATTAGCTACAGAGAGGCCCAGAGAATCCAGTTTACTATCAAGAAGAGATGAATAAGACAACCAGTCAGCACCAGAAAGCCTATATTTTAGAGAAGGAGAGGGGTTATTAAATGGCAAGACATTATTTGAAAGATGTAAAGACAAAAGAATAGGGAAGTGATCACTACCATAAGAAAGTGGAAGAGTTTTCCATGACATAAGAGAAAAGAGAGAAGACGAGCAAAGCGAGAGATCCACAGCACTTTTTGGATTTTGGGAAGGACGAACCCTACGGGTGGGTGAGCCATCATTTAGTAAACAGAGGTTAGACTCATCAAAAATATCCAAAAGAGACAAGCCAAAATAATCTGAATGACTATGCCCCCACACCATGTTATGGCCGTTGAAGTCACCCATGAGAATCATGGGAGAAGGAATGGAAGATAGAAGAAGGAGTAAATCAGCAATTAACGAAGAGTTGGGATGGGGAATGTAAACAGATACAAATGAAATATTCATAGATCTGACACCAACAACGTTGATATCAGAGGGAAGAGAAGGGAGGGAGATCTGGGAAAAAGAAAGTGAGCGCCTTACGAGTAAGGCGCATCCAGCATACCCGTCAGCCCTATCGTCTCGAAGACAGGAGTAGCCTGATAACCGAAAACGGGATCCAGGCTTTAACCATGTCTCCGAGACGGCAATAACTGACGGGTGAAATTTGGTAATTAAGTGGATTAATTCATGTTTTTTTGGTCGCACACTCTGGCAGTTCCACTGAACGAGGACCACTGGATCCATTGTGGCTAGACAAGGAGACTAATTGAGTGAGTTTAGAGGCAACGTTGTCCGGTAGGGGGTTAGGGTTCATTAGAATGATATTTATGATTAAAGTAAGCAGGGTTTCAAGCATATTTTCATTTTGAGGGCCTGTGAATGCAGGTTGACCTAAAGCACCACCATTAAGCATGACCGAAGGTGGGTCAGCAACCAAGTCCCGGTGAGCAGCCCTATCATAGGACTTACCCAATGGAGCTCTTGGGCGAGGAGAGGCATAAACGTTTTTAATGTAAGAACGAGTGGGCTGGGACTGAGACAATCCAGAAGAAGAACTGGATTGTGAGGAATGAAAAGAACTAGTATTGGAAACGAACTCCTTGGCAACTTCAGCATAGGAACGAGATACCCGGGGGAACTGCGAAGCAGCTTCTTCATAAGAAATACTATTCTGAGCCATTACTGATTTGATTGAACGTTGTCTTTCTAGTTCTGGGCAACTTTTGCTAGTGGCAAAATGCCGACCAGAGCAATGTAAGCAAGTGGCTTTATCCTGAGTTACATCACATTCTTCTCCAGAATGTTCTTTGCTGCAGCGGAAACACCGAGGCTTAGACCTGCATTGTATTTTTGTATGACCATACCTGCAACACGAGTGACACTGGATTGTAGGGTACTGGTAAAGCTCAACAGGAAGGGCAGTGTAATATAAAAATACCTTATTGGGCAAGGATTGACCCTGGAAGGTAACAACAACGGTCTGGGTGGGCAACCAAGTGACTTTGCCTTCTTCTACATTCTTTCTATTTAGCCTGCGGGCTTTAAGGACAATGCCACAATTAGGAGGTAAAACCAAAGCCTCAGCAAAATTGTCCATAGACAAGTCTGTAGGGACCTGCCTCACAAGTCCCATCCTAGTTACATTGAAAGAAGGGATTGTAGTAACGTACTTACTCATAGTGAGAATCGGAGAAATCATAAACTTATTAGCATCCTCCGCAGATACGAACTCCACGGAAATTTTGTTACGTCCCACACGTTTGACACCGTCAGTCAAAATGTTTGAAAACTTATGGTTGGCTAAGAACTGTCCAAACTTAATGGGTCTGATGGAAGTACCAGCAGACTGTTCTGGCTCTGAACGAGAAACGTGGACCACATAAGGTCCTTTGTCCAAAGATGTGTATGCTTGGATTGCACCAACAACAATTGAAGGGTGGTTGTAGACCATTTGAATAGATGGTACTTCTAATTCAGGAGACATAATAGACTTCTTATTAGCGGATACTGAGGCATCAGCCTCCATGCGGCGTTTAAATCCTGCTACAGTAGGGTTCGATGCGGGACAAGGATCCGGAGGATCTGGGGGGACAGGAGAAGCCGGCAGGTCATAGTAAATCGGCAAGTCAAGATCCATGCTTGAGGTAGGAAGGTAGGTACCCAACCTAACCTCAAGCACAGAAAACTAGCCGCAAATCTAAAACTACAATTAGTTTTGTTTTACCAGTTTACTTAGGAGAAATACAACACTTGGATCAATCAAAATGGAAAATTAATTTGGAAAAACGAGCCAAAATGTGAAAAAACAAAATCAAATCTCTCCAACCGAGTTTACTCGCTAACACTTCCCGAACGAATTCCATCAATTCCTCAGAACAAGTTTTCTTGAGGAAAGCATAGACATGACACTGGTGACTTTTATCTGTGTCACGTGACAAATTCATAATCAGAGATATTCCTCATTCCATTCTAAGCCTATTCGGTGACAAGGGTTTTAAACTAAATTTACCACCCATGAACAAAACACATCTAGATCGAGCATTTTAAAATGGAAGCTTACTGCCGTACAGCAGGCAAGGTAGTACAAGGTAATACCTAGCCACCTTCGGCTTAGAGGGTGCATCCTACTACTATGCAGTTTTTTGATGGATCAGCCCTATAACTCGGCTAAAATACGTACCTACTTACTCCTTAAGTATTATCATTTGGGATTTCTGTTGCACTTATGTTCACTAAATTCATGCGGGAAGTCTTTACTTATCCGAGTTATCACGGTTTTCCATCAACATTAGATGCCATTTCGCGTAAGCGATGCGTACGATAAATGTATGAACTATTCAACGAAATACACGAAAACAAGACGACGTGCAGTAATGTATTATGATGCATGCATTGAGTAACGTATGCACCCCGTATAAGGACGGATTACCTAATAATGCCATTGAAAATTATACTATGTTGTTGCGGTTTCGTCTTCAATTGCGTTATGATCAAATAAACGCCTCAAGAACCTGGACGCTGAATTCGAAGATTAAAACGATACTAATTTTTTCTCCTTGATAAAATCAGATGAGGCTTTAAATGCAAAGTTTTCTAAATGACCTTCATGTTCTATTTGCGAGTGCGCTCGGAGCTATCAGAGTTTTATGTCGCCACGTGCCCCGCAGCTAAGTTCATATATACCAAGATTTTAGAGCGACATAACTTCGTTGCTTTACCGAATAAGGCATGATAATTATGAAACAGAATTACACTACCTAGTATTATGTTAGATGATGATTTTTTTCTGGTGATCCTCAAATATTGATGGCAACTTTATGGCCATTGGATATGGGTAAGAACATTTTTGAACTTGAGTTTATTATGCTGACGCTTTCAACGCAGGCTGGGGTGCTGTCTGTTAGTTTTAATCCATGGCAAATAGAAAGCTGCAAAAGATAAAAATGCATGCCATTTAAATAACTTATGGGTTAATGGCAGTATTTTCTGGGCCTGAAATAGGTATAACTGCGCAATATTACTACGCATGGATAACACGAAGGTGGTGCGATCAAGTGGTCTTTGGTTTTTTCGCCTCATACGTATAAATTATAACGTGGACTCCGTGAACGCCGCCTTTAGATTATTCACACCAGTTACGGAACGATCACTTTCTCATAGGGTCTTTCGTGACGTTGTACAATATTTCGGTCTACCAAAAATTGGCTTGCTCGCATCTCATGATAGCGCAAAGTTCACCAGAGACATGTTTCATGGACACAGAACTCCGACGTGGTAGCCGTGGACGCATTTTTACAATGAACTTGCACGCAGACTGTTTTTACGTCTTCCCACTGTTTTTACTTTTTTCTGGTTTTTAATACTCTAAAAAAGTCATTATAATGGCAAATGGTTATACTGGTGTATTCTTTCCTATTGGCCATCGCAACCATGGTTTCCGTTATTGCAAGACTTCTTAGTTACAGATGTTTAGTATTTAAGCCCCAATAAAAACTTTTTGCCAATCTTTTTTCAAAGGCTATAATCTCATACACGGGAAAGATTATAATATATACTATATAATAATATATAACACTTCGCTTATGCTTTCGTTGCATTGTCAACAACATTGATAATACTCTAACCTACGGAAAGATACCACATTTCTTATATTAACATTTCAGACGACACATTGTGTAAGGCACTATTATTTCCCACCGTTAGGCCTTGTCAGCCCGTATGGGTAAATAGCACCGGGTCAAACGAATGCGTTAAGTTTATAAATTAAGAGCTACTACAAGTCCCAGGTACTCTAGTGCTTGGTGTTTTTGAATCTTATTTAAAAATGCTTTCCTAAAACAGAAAGATTGAGAAAAGCAATATTAATCATAATAATTGTTAGCGGTTTGTACTAGCCACTGAGTCCAGACGTCTATTCCTGATTTATGTTGACAACCTGTTATCTTCTAATACCTGTTAGTATTAGTATAGTCATGGCAGATATTATTGAAGCATCCTCCCCTGGTGGAAAACCAAGCGGTTTTATATCTGCTATATTTCGATAAAGCTGATATGGGTATCTGTCCGGGTACAGTTATTTCAGATTAAATTTATTTTACTAAAAATTTTAGAACTTTATGCATAGCAAGGAGTGAGTTGACGCCGATACGTCCACTCACAGCTTCTACATCACAGAATGTCAGTGATGGATTAAACAAATACTGTCAGAGAGTAGTGTTCTGAATGTCAGCGTTTTTAGGCGCTCACAGTGGGTAAACGACATGCGTTTACTTTGATTGCGGGCTACGCAAGCGTCAGTGTAGAAACTATTCGCATGACCGCAGGCTGATACAACAGGTGTAACTCAGTTTCTACAAGAGAACCATCCTGGACCAAGGTGAATTCACGCGGTCCGTCTGTTTTCCTATATACAGGAAGTTTATTGTAATGCATTAAAATTTACTACTATTGCCAACCCAGTACTATGTGATTGTACAAATATGTATATACACTTTGACTTTGAATTATTCCTAATATCAATCATTAGGTTTGTTGGTGATTATTTGTGACAGGAAATTGAATAAGAAGCTATCACATTCTAATTACAGTGTTGTTATCTGTATCTTTAACTGTTTATTGTTTGTGATTACTTACCAATAAATAATCCATAGTTATTGAAATAACTATGTATTTCATTCCAAAACTTTCTGCTCTTAACATCTACGGTGTTAATCATATATGAATAATGAAGCAATGAAATATAATATATGATCAAATGAACTTCCAAGTGAAGTTCTATCATTATTATATGAATTGCTTCATTAGAATATATGATACCCTCCCCTCCCTGGCGCAAGGCGCCTCCCATTACATAAAAAGTTTTGTAATTATTACATTAAGTACTATCTCTAAAGAAATGAGCAATTGACGTACCTACGACGGGGCTGAGCAGATGGAAAATAGGTTTTAATGTTTGTTTTTTAAATCTCTAAAAAAGGTGCGGTTGTTACCCAGTATATTAGGGAAACTACGGTGTTAATCATATATTCTAATGAAGCAATTCATATAATAATGATAGAACTTCACTTGGAAGTTCATTTGATCATATATTATACGTATAATTGTATAGCAAGCCTAAGAAAATGCATGAAGGAAAAGATAGCGTTATTCTTCAAAACCATCGGAAACTTTTTCGTTAAAATCAGGATGTCACATAATACACTTTCATTCCAACGGCTCATACTTTGTGCTGAGACCTCAAGTAATGTTGGATAAAATACCACCAAAATTACACAGCAGAACTCAGAATAACATCAGAAAATCAATTAAAATAAAAAAAGCAGCCAAGTGCGAGTCGGACTCGCCCATGAAGGGTTCCGCAGCAACAAGTAACATAATATAAAGGTTCTGGTAGTTCGTCGAAAGGTAAATTGCGGTTTATTTATGACGTATAAAAAAAAACTACTGACTAGATCTCGTTCAAACCAAATATCGTTGGAAGTTTGCATAGTAATGTACAACATATATTTTTTTTAGTTTGATCATTCTCTTATTTTAGAAGTTAGAGGGGGGGGGACCAACTTTTTACCACTTTGGAAGTGTCTCTCGCGCAAACTATTCGGTTTAGAAAAAAACTATATTAGAAACCTCAACGTCATTTTTGAAGACCTATTCATAGATACACCCCTACACGTAAGAGTTCGATGAAAAAAAAATTGTGAGTTTCAGTTTCTAGTATGGGGACCCCTAAAATTTCTAATGCAACATTAATAATAATCTTAATGCGGTTCACAGAATACATCTACTTGCCAAGTTTAATTAGTCTAGCTCATATACATAGTTTCGGAGAAAAATGGCTGTGACAATACGGACGGACAGACAGACAGACAGATAGACATGACGAATCTATAAGGGTTCCGTTTTTGCCATTTGGCTACGGAACCCTAAAAACGCTTGTGACTTTTCAAATGACAGAACCAATCATTTCAACACTAACCTTTGTATTTGGAATAATGGCGTCTGACAGCAATAATTACACTTGTCACAGATCTGTCACGAGTTACCTAATACGAAGGTAGTTACATTTTTTAGAGACACAGAGTTTTTGCACTGAAAGAGAAGCCATTGGGGTAAAATCTCGTCACCAGAATTGACCACTTAATAATTAGCTCATAAAAACTATTTTATGTAAAAGAATTACGAGAAATAGATTGCATTTTTAAAAGGTCACACGAAGGTGAGCAATAAAATTGTGACCGAGTCATCTCTCCCCTGGAGTATAATGTCGTAGGTGTGTTTTAGCTTTTCTTCTGCCTTGCTTGTAAAAAAAAAAACCTGATTGGCGGGAAACAGAATTTCTTGTCCGGTCCTCAGAGTACCAAACCATAGTGTCTGCAGTTTCTACTGTAGATATTACGATATCTGTACCATTTTTCTTGCAAATAAACATTATTATTTTAACTATATTCCATGTAATTTTTTTCCCCTGCATTTGATTTATGGCTCTTTTCTTAGTTTTTTTAAATTCTTGGTTTTTTCCTGTCCATAATTTGAATCTTGTAAATGTCAAGTACGCGGCGGTATAACCACACACCCAGCTGGATAACCCCTGGAAGAGGCTACAGCGGCCTAGAGGTCTAAATAACCTCTAAAAATACCTGGCGCAGAAGGCAACGGGAAACCACTGCGACTAAACTCCCTAGAGAATCCAATGGAAAGTTCGAATATGTATAGAAGTATGTCATGCGATCCGGCTAACGCCCGGCGCCATCTCCCCGGGCAAGATGGTGTGAAATGTGATACCGGCCATGCACGAGACCAGGCGCCGCATGGAAACAATGCTACTGGTACATTAACAACATCAAGAAACGCCTCGGCTAGGCGGCCCCGCCACATAGCAACTTGGAACGTACGTGGGCTTCTACAAGAGGGGAAACTCAGAATCGTGGAAGATGAAATGAGAAGGAAGAACATTGACATTTTGGGAATCAGCGAGACTCATTGGACAAAATCAGGACATTTTATAACCAATTCGGGAAGCAAGATCTACTTCTCCGGGCCAGAAACAGGAAGCCATGAAGGAGTCGCATTTTTAGTCCCACAATGGCTAGATAAGTACGTCCTCGGCTATAAACCAGTAAATGGCAGAATTATGACCATAAAGCTTAACACGGTACCATGCAAGTTAAATGTAATTCAGGTATATGCCCCTACCTCATCTAATTCCACCGAGGAAGAAATAGAGCAGTTCTACGGCACACTCTCACAAACCATGAAAGACATCCCCAAACGCGAGATAACCATGGTCATAGGCGATTTCAATGCTAAGGTTGGCACGACAAAGAATGATGAACACCTGCGACGGACTGTGGGTAGGTTTGGGGTAGGGCTAAGAAATGACAGAGGTGAGCGATTGATACAGTTCTGCGATGAAGAAAGTCTTACGGTTATGAATACCTGTTTCCAGCATCACATCAGGCGCCTTTACACTTGGATATCGCCGGGGGACAGGTATCGAAATCAAATAGATTATATTATGATCCAGTCACGCTGGCGATCGTCGATCCTGAATACAACTACTCATCCTGGTGCAGACTGTGGCAGCGATCACCAACTGCTCATGGCCGTACTGAAGATAAGGGTGAAAAATGTTCAAAGGCCGAAGCTTGCTAAGCCACTAAGAAGAGTTAATATTCCAGAATACCGGGAAAAGATTGAAGGTAGACTCTCGTTAATAAAACATCAAAGCAATTGCAGCAGTGACACCAAATGGGAACTTCTCAAGAATGCTATAGTACAGACTGCCTCCGAAAATGTACTTCCGCGAACGGTCATGAAAGATTTTGTTACTAAGGATACCGCCAAAGTAATACTTGAAAGACGTAAGTTAAAAGAGTCTGGAATTATTACACGAGAAGAGCGGGAACGCTACTCTCACCTATCCAAAGAGGTACAAAGACGATGCCGACAAGATAAAAACACTTACATTGACGGCATCTGCTCTGAACTTGAAACTCATTCCTTGCGGCACGAGACCAAAGATCTCTATCGAAAGCTTAAACAACTGACACACACAAGTAACGCGAAGTCATATGTGATAGAAGACGAGCACGGCCAACTGCTTACGGAACTCGAGGGTGTACTGGAACGCTGGAAGAGATATTGCTCCGAGCTGTATTACTCCAGAGATGACGGCAGACCAGAAGGCATGTTTGATTGGAGTGGAGGAGAACAAGAGCCGGATATTCTGGTAGCAGAAGTGCAGTTTGCGATAGAGGCCCTAAAAAGAGAAAAGTCACCTGGCCGCGATGGAATACCAGCGGAGCTTATAAAGGCTCTTCCACCAGTTGGTATAGACATTCTCACCCAGTTATGTAATGCAGTATGGAAAACGGGACGCTGGCCTAACGACTGGACAGAATCCGTGTTTATACCCATACACAAGAAAGGATCCACCAGCAAATGTGACAATTATAGAACTATTGCTCTCATCCCACACGCAAGTAAAGTTCTGCTCCACATTATTAACCGACGGCTAAAGAATTTCCTCGATTATCAAATTCCAGAAGAACAAGCAGGGTTTGTAAAGGGAAAAGGGACCAGAGAGCAGATCCTTAACATAAGGCAAATCATTGAGAAAAGTCGGGAGTTTAACACCCCAGTTGTCCTGTGTTTTATCGACTACGCCAAGGCCTTTGACTGCGTTCGATGGGAAAGGCTATGGAATGTTCTTCGCGAAATGGGAGTACCCAAACACGTAGTCGCGCTCGTCGGCAGCCTATACACCAACAATCACTCCTTCGTTCGTATCGACTCCGACTGTTCAAATGTGTTTGAGGCGAAGAAAGGTGTCCGACAGGGGTGTATCCTTTCGCCGCTGCTCTTCAATATTTATGGAGAGTACATAATACGAAGAACACTAGAGAATTGGAATGGTGGGTTTGCCGTGGGTGGAAAAAGAATATCTAACCTTCGCTATGCTGATGATACGACTCTAATAACTACATCGATAGAGGATATGGAGGTACTTTTAAATCGCTTAAACATCGAGAGTGAGGCCATGGGACTGTCTATTAATAAAAGTAAGACAAAACTGATGATCGTTGACCGAGCCGGACTCCTCTCAGGCCCAAGTAGCTGCCAGGGCATTGCAGCGGTGGACAACTTCATTTACCTTGGTTCTTACATCAGCAGCGATGGCAGTTGTGTGCCCGAGATAAAACGTCGTATGGCCATGGGAAGGGACGCAATGACTCGGCTAAGTGGAATCTGGAAGAACCGAGGGATCTCTCGGAGGACAAAGATACGCTTGGTCCGGGCGTTGAAGCGTCGATGCGTTCGAGATGTGGTGCTGGAGGCGAATGTTGCGAGTACCGTGGACTGCAAAACGCACCAACGTATCAATTCTTACGCAACTGAAAGTTAAGGATAGGCTATCCACGATATGTCACCGCCGTATACTCTCGTACTTCGGCCATATAGCAAGACGCGGCGACCAAAGCCTTGAAAAACTGGTCATCGTTGTGAACGTGTAAGGAAGACGGTCTCGCGGTAGATCCCCAACTAGGTGGACTGACCAACTTAAAGAAAGGAACGTGGTGGGGAAAAGCCAGTTTTATGATGTGGTGAACATGGCTACAAATAGGACGCGCTGGAGGCAGGCCGTCCAGTCTGTACAACAAGGACATCCTAGGGATCACGATCTTCAGTCATGAAGTGCCGACCACAGAGAGAAATGTCAAGTAAATAAATAAATACTTTTTTGTAGTAAGTGTTGGCTTAAATTTATTGAAAATATTTTCAGTTTTAATCTGAATCACTTAAACACCTAAGTTCTAACTGGTCGCCCTTTTGTAAGAACCTCAAGTATTTTTTTAACCGACTTCCAATCAAAAAGGAGGAGGTTCTCAATTCGGTTGTATTTTTTTTTTTGTTTTTTTTTTTTTTTTTTTAATGTTTGTTACCACATAACTTCGTCATTTGTGAGCCGATTTGAAAAATTATTTTTTTATCTGAAAGGTACTGCTTCCAGATTGGTCTCATTTTAATTTTATTAAAATCGGTGTTGCCATTTTTTTTTAAATAATTTTTTTAATGTTTGTAACTGCATAACTCCGTCATTTTTGAACCGATTTAGAAAATTATTGTTTTATTTGGAAGGTTATTCTTACGTCCAGATTGTCCCAAACAAATTTGATTAAAATCGGTTTAGCCGTTTGACAATGAAGTCGGTTTCTCAAGTTTTTTAAACTTATAATTATTAATGTTATAATGAACTTGCAATGTAGCAATTACCTACTAGAAAAACCAAAATAAAAGCAATGCTTCTTCCCGGAAGAAATCATTTCATATCTCCACAGGAACGTGACGATGCCATTGTGAATATTTCCTAATATGAGGAACCTTCTTGCATCTTGGCATTTGGATGACGTGTCATATTGTGATATATGAGGTGATCAAGGAGGTAATATAGTATGACACACGTGTCATATCATCACGTGTCATGTTACACTTTCACGTAATATATCTCTGCCTCTAGCTCAGTTGGTAGTAGCTCTGCCTTCTGCGCCGTAGGTCGTGGGTTCGATCCCCACCGAGAACAAATATTTGTGTGGTTAACATAAATGTTTGTTCTCTGTCTGGGTGTTATATTGTATTCTAAGTATGTATTTACAAAAAAAACGTATTCAAGTATTATATCAGCTATCCGGTTCCCATATTACAAGCTCTGCTTAGTTTGGGGCTGGGTAGTGTTGTGTGAATTGTCCACAATATTTATTTATTTTTATTTATTTATATAAGATTCTCTGAAGAAGATGAAGCGACGTCCATATCAAATTAATTATTTATTATGTTGCCTATTACAGTATCATCATAACGCATTAAAAGGAGGTCTATTGACTTAAGAAGTCCCGGAAGTGCCAAACGTCAAGATGAATGGGGAAGGATTACCGACTGACTTGATGGATGGCGTCGGATTACAGGTGGCTGTAGGCGGTATGGGATAATCTATATTCAACAAACTTTGGGTCTTGTCTTGTTATCTACAAGTTATTTGCAAATGGGGTTAATTTCTAACCAAATAATTGGGTCAAGGTAGTAACATTATTCTGAAATTATTTTTTACATTAATTTCTGATCAAAAACTATGTTTTCAATCTTTGTTCTAAATTGTTTTTTGTGAAATACCACATAAGTGCAAATGGTTATTCCAACTATTGATCATTTGGATAGTCTGACGTTCAACATAAACAAAAGCAGCATTATGACGCTGCAAAAACAGCAATGACTTACGTAAGGCGTTTGTTTTGTTCCAATTTCGGCCCATCGGGGCCATCATCGACCCCCTTATTATTTAAATAACGTGTGTTCCTTACCCTTCCCCTATTCGCTTGGCTTTACGCCCTTTGACACGCACTAGTTCACACGTAAGTTCCGAAAAACAACGCAATCTGATTCCTCGCTTTGGTAAACTTCTGAGGCAAGTTTCTGTTGCAAACTTACCCCAATTTTCTATAAGTAATGACACAATTTTCGGCCGCATTCATTCCAGTTTCCTAGCAATATTTTTCTTTTACTCTCTCTCTCTGTCTCTCTCTCTCCTACACTGAAACCGTATCACTTGTATTTCTGATTTTTGCAAACGGAGTGGACCGAATTACCTAACTATGATTCTACTAGGCCCCAAGGGACTAAATCTAATATAATATCCCTACTTTACTAAATTGCTTGGGCTTTTTAACCTGATCATTCTTTCATTTATTTTTTGTAAAAGTATGCCTAATTCTACTGAGCTTAGTAATCACAAATGCGAAGGTTTGTGAATGTGAAGTGAATACATATAGGTCGCTACCTACATAAAACAAATAGATTTTATGTTACTTTTTGTATATGAAAACATCG
Organism: Thera obeliscata; assembly: GCA_947578465.1. NCBI lineage: Eukaryota > Metazoa > Arthropoda > Insecta > Lepidoptera > Geometridae > Thera > Thera obeliscata. Next base: position 22,652,927 of record OX387915.1, read on the forward strand.
TGAGGAAATCCATGGCTTAATCAGCTCTGTACGTATTTACCATGTCTTTCCTGAGGATTAGGGCGACTAAGCTCAGGATAGTTTAGGTGTTGGGCAAGCCTATTCCATCTAAAATCCTGTCCCAGGCACTATAGAGACCCGCAAGTAGGGCATCACCAGTTGCCTCTGCCGCTATATAAATCATCTACAATTGATGCAAAGGCATGTTTACATGTATTGAATGGTTATGCTTGATAAGAAGCTACTACAGAGAAACTATGGAACATGTAGCACTGCACTGGTCCGCAACAGAAAAAGCTAGGTTCAGGACAGGGCTCGGGGAACTGATTGAGTCTCCCCACATCCAAATCTGTCTAACCATCCGGTCTACTAGAACATTCTCGCCAGGAACCCAAGGTCCTAGTCCGCTATTTTAAGGAGGTGGGCTGGCTGGCGGGACAATGCACAATATACATCGCGGGATATTAGTGCAGACCTTATTCCCCCAACTCAAATTAGAATTAGAAGCTACTTCAGCTAACAGAGTTGACTTGTAGAGAACTACAAGTAACGACCTGCGGTACTGTAAATTAAACGGAGTGTCGAAGAGCGCCTGCTGCGAACTTCAGATTGCAACCGAGTAATTTGAATGTCAAAACAGTATCATGAAATGCACTTGACTAGACCACTATATTGGCAGCTCGTATAGGATAGTTTGAACAGCTGGGTGATTGTGAAAGAAAAAACAAAATTCTTGAAAGTAAAAGTATGAGTGTTATATATTTGACACCACACAAATATTTGTGTGGTGAACACAGATGTTTGTTCTCTGTCTGGGTGTTATATTGTATTCTAAATAAGTATTTACAAAAAAAATATATAAGTATTATATCAGCCATATGGTTCCCATAGTACAAGCTCTGCTTAGTTTGGGGCTAGATAATGTTGTGTGGATTGTCTATAACGTTTAATTTAATTAAATAGTACCTACTGCCTAGTTTGGGGCTGTATTGTGTCACAATATTTAGTAAAAACAATATTAATTCACTAGCAAAAAATAGAGTCTTTGTGAATACTTGGTAGAATAAGAATGTTGAACTTTAGCATTCGGTGTGGGATTTAAAAAAACAGTGATGTTCGAGGGTGTTTTTAAATTCAAATAATGTCTTTTTGCAGTAAAATGTTCCATCTACAATATTTAAGGTACTTTCTCTCCATGTGGCATATTCGTGGGATGTCCTGTATAGAGGAATGTTATAAAAGCTTGAACCAGTGATTTATGCTTCAGCTGTGGAGTTAACGATGGCTAAACTATGGTCAAACCTCCGTGACCTACCACTGGATTGAGTTTAGCGTCAGAGTCTATTTGCTGGACTATTTGTTTCTGTCCATATCGGTCTATTTAGACATTCTGTGTTATGATCCTAGCTCTTAAAACTCAGTCGGTAGCTCTGCCTTCTGTAAAGTGGGCCGTGGGTTTGATTCCCATCACACAATTTGTGTGATGAACATAGATTTTGGTTCTCTATCTGGGTGTTCTAAAAAAATACTGATGGGTATGTAGGTTTTCACAAAAAAGTCTCAGAATTCTAGTTTTGTAATCGTAATAAATATAGGTATGGCACACATTCATTATCAGCCATACTTTAAAGCTTATACGGTGCTTTCCAAAGTAAGCTCTATGTCCTCATACTGCAAAGAGGTCACATGTTAAACAAAAGAAGCTATAAAATTATGAAAAATCCTAAAAAAGCATTTATCCGAGCCAAGTATCAATCTCCACGCAACACCGATTGCCAAAAATGCGCCATTTTTTTGGCTGAACTCGACAACTGCTCTTGAAAAGTATCCAGAATAATATGCTTGACTTTGAACTCTATGGCCATGGGGTTAAAAGGCAATCGCTGGACGGTTGTATCGGCTACCAAGTGGTTTTATTTAAACATTGGCTGTGGGGATTTTACTCTACCGGTAAGTACTCCAGAGTGCTGCTCTCTCAACAGCTTTTGGGGATGTGAAGTTTGTAAAATAGTTATAAACGGAAACTATGGCTTAAGTTTCCTACTAGAAAGAAAGACAAAGGTCAAAAAATCTAAACACAACACACAAAAACAAAACACCAGTAGGCCTACCATGAGCTCTGTCTGGCTCTGGTTTTCAGTCTGTGTGAGTGCTCACCAGTGCGTTATACTGTGTGTGTGGCGTAGGATTTATTTAGTCAAACCTCACACTGACTCAAAACCAGAACCAGAGACAGAGCCAGTCAAAGCTCATGATAGGCCTACAGGACAAAGGATCTTCTTCTTCTTTGGCCCTTGTCCCATCTATATTTGGGGTCGGCTTTCCTAATCATTATTCTCCAAAAATGTCTATCCTGGGTCGTCATTGGGTCAATCTCATTATTTCCTATCTTTTTCTTAACTACAGACATCTAATCTACATAAAGGCCTGCGCACACCTAGGTCGCTGGCGTAAGCGATCAGTAAAACGCTGTCAAATTTGACTGCGATATTTGACTGCGTTTCACTGATCTCTATCGCCAGCGACCTAGGTGTGCCTAAGATAGGCAGAACAGTTTTTATTTTAAATTACTTACCTCAAATAAAATTAACGACAATCACATTTTGCAATGAAAAAAATGTGTAAAATGCGATTGGTGTTTATTTCATTTGAGGTAATTTAAAATCAAAACTGTTTAAGAACCTAGATAAATACTATGGGAATAATATAGTGAAAATCTGCTTAAATTAGTAATCATTTTTAACCGACTTCCAATCAAAAAGGAGGAGGTTCTCAATTCGGTTGTATGTTTTTTTTTTTTTTTTTTTTTTAATGTTTGTTACCGCATAACTTCGTCATTTGTGAGCCGATTTGAAAAATTATTTTTTTATCTGAAAGGTACTGCTTCCAGATTGGTCCCATTTTAATTTTATTAAAATCTGTGTTGCCATTTTTTTTTAAATAATTTTTTTAACGTTTGTAACTGCATGCTTCCGTCATTTATGAACCGATTTAGAAAATTGTTTTTTTTTTGGAAGGTTATTTTTACGTCCAGACTGTCCCAAACAAATTTCATTAAAATCGGTTTAGCCGTTTGGCAATGAAGTCGGTTTCTCAAGTTTTTTAAACTTATAATTATGGTATTACGTTTGCATGAAAACTCGTCCTCCGCGGGTCCCTTAAGGCGCTGAACTTCTCGCCTGCGTACCTTGCCCATTTGAATGATATAAAAACCCTAAATGTTTTCTATAAGTTTAGTGATTTTGTATCTTTCAAAGGGCGAGCGAGAAGTAAATCGACGGTTGTCTTCGCCTCAAAGGTACGCATGGTACGAGCGGTATTAGTTCTACATAAACTCATACCTGGCGCTTTTGCCTGTGAAACACATTTTATGTATTTTAATTTTAAGGTATTTATGATATGCACCGTGTGTACACCTTAATTCCTGTGTACATTGCAAACACTCTAATTATATGATAATTTATAGCGTCCCGTAAATAGGGACATATGCGTAAACTTGCCCAGGCACTGTGTAGGAGTGGCAACACTTTGGAACTTCACTGCTATTATTTATTTTAAATTATTATTATTGTAAAAGGATCATGCAAAAAAACATTAGAAACCAAGCCGCAGTTTGTTGCCTGTTCTTCTAGGCTTGGTTGCGTAGAACTGGTACTTAGACTCACGGTAGCTGTAAGTCGTTTCAAAGTCATCTATGGGATACCATTTAATTAAGAAATCTTCGACTTTTTTGACTCTATGATACAATCTACAAATAATACTGTAGATGGTGTTTACATTACATGGCTCTAGTTTGCTACGGGCTAAGACGTGCTACAAAGTGCTACGAGAGCTACGATGTGCTACGTAATTTTACTTTTGAACGCCATCCAGGTGTTTCACACTTCACAGCTCACTTTATTTGTTTTGTAAACACAGTTTACTGTGTAAGTGAAGTGCACTATTAACTATTAAGGCCGGAAGAGTAACACGTTCCATAAAACAAAAATATTTCCGTCCTTTTTTTGACAAGTACAGAGTAGAGACGCTAATACTTCTGTCCGTTTGTCGTTGAATTAGGTAGATTAGTAGGTTCTAAGTTTTTCTTATTTTATGTGTTTGCACTATATTACTTTTATTTATCTTTACTGCTTCTTCTTATTACCTTATCCTTGTCTTCTTAAAATATTATAAGTATTATATCAGATATCTGGTTACCATACCTCTGCTTAATTTGGAGCTAGATAGTGTTGTCCATATTTATTTTCATAGCCAACTTTTATTTTACCGTACGAATCGGTTATTTTAGAGTTAGACCGTGTTGTTTCCCAAAACAACACGCTCTAAAATCACCGATTCACAAGCCTGCTAGCAATTCAAAACAACATTGATACATTCGCAAGCTCGCGTCATCGTATGTCAAATGTTGTCTAAACAAGCTTTTATTGGCGGTGCCATTCGGCATCGATCAAACAGCCCGAGAGCCAGTGTCTGTTTTCTTACGTCATCTGTAAAAGCCATAATTTACAGGTGCTTGGAAATTGACTAACTTCTGTGTTAATTTTTGCTGCTATTTCTGAGGTGGTCTTTCTGTTTAAAAGACTCGTGCAATTTTCAGGGGCTGTCTGTTGTACCATGAACTAGATTTTAGACAGTTTAGCGCTAAAGTAAGGAATTTTCTATTATTAAAATCATATTATACTATTGACGAAGCCTTGGCTGATGATTTTAGTATGCAATAGTTTTTAGCCTATGTACGTTATGTACCAACTTTATTTTTATTTTTAATTTTAATGACTCATTTTTATTTGAAAGTTGTATGTGAATTTCTTTGTTTATTTTATTTGAAAGTTCTCTGTATTTGATTTGAATTTGTATAATGTGACTTTTCCGAGTGTACAAAATGTATCTAAATGGAATAAATTTTATTGAACTTGAACTTGAACATGGTACCTACCATATTTTTTTGTTCCTACAACAGACATTGCATGCTTGTATATTCTTTGGGCAATTTAAAGGATGTCAATTGATTAAAATTCAGCAGTTGCACAAAAAGGAGTCTATTTTAATTCATAAACTGTCAAAGCGTAATCGTATTTTAGCTTCTTGTTTCCCATACCTGTGATATATAGATTGTTTGGAAGAGATAGCTTACTGAGATAACTTACTGTACCTTATTTAATTTTAAGTATTCTTGTTTTATTTTTGTATTCTTTCACTCCAGTGTACAATAGAGTTATATTCTATTCTACATTAGAGAATGACGTGCAAAGCTCACCACTGACTCTTTGTCTAAATAGAGTGTGCGTCAAATGTGAGCTCGTTCGTTTCGGCAGCGGCAATGGATGTGGGGAATAATTCAATCGGGATCCAACCAGCTGGGTGCAGACTTTTATAGTAGGACTCTTTTATTTCTAATAAGAATTTTGTGCGTATTCTGGGTATATACCCAGAATACGCACGTCCGGATATCCGTATCTTAATACTTGTTACGTAAGGATTACCAATAATTGCAAAATGTAAGTATGTGCCAAAAGAATTATCATATTACTTGTTGAGAACTATATTCCCTTGAAGTTAGTTCAAAGTAACCAAAACATCAATTAAATTATAATTAGTTGAATAGAGAAATGAGTCCATTATTTTTGTTATAGTAATGAGAAACAGTTTTCTCATTACTATAACAAAAATAATTTAATTAGAAAAAGTGGCCGAAAATAGACACAATGGATTAAGGCAAACTTTGAAAATCCTCCGAATAATAAAAAACAAATCATTATCCCTTGCAAAACAAAAAATAACAGCCCGTAAATAGAACAAAAACATCGTGTTTTCTCTTCTAGAATAAATCTCGGGTTTTCTGAAAAAAATGGCCATCATAATTATGCCGTAATCCATTAGATTACGGCATGATTTAGATGTGATGATTCTAAGAAGATTTTACCTTGTGGGTAGATACTAGCTGGTTTTCCCCAAACTCAGATGTCCACGAAACTCACACGCCGCTGGCAACCATCCCTATCTTTTATGTTATGTATCAAAAATCAAAGTACCTAATGTTACCTACATTCAAGTTGATAGACGCATGGCAGTGCATTGTAGGGCACGTTATGACGCGCGTGACCTAGGAGGCAATGCTTTGTTATAGGCGATGGTCCCCACTTAACATCAGTTGGGCCATACATTATGCTTGTTCCATCAACTAGTTGCATAAAAAAATATAATGGAGTTCAAATGGAGTTGTGCAGGAAAATTGCAAGACGTAGTGATGACAGGTGAAGTAGCACACCAACTGAATGGTGGGCCAAGAACCGGCTACAGAAACGTATAACGCCCTGCAGCAAGATGGATGGGTTAGACTGCATAAGATCGAGGTAGATGCCACAAACTAAAAGAGGCTGAAACCCAGCAGTTGGTGAAGTCAGGCTGTGAATGATGATGATGAACTTATAAAAATGAATGAGTCTGGTCAGCTTACTGTAATGTTTGTGCAAGGTTTGTGCATTTTACAAACGCAATCAACTCAGATCCCTACCGTATCTAAACTAATACTAGTTGGTAACCGAGCTTCGCTCGGAATTTTTTTTCGTTAATTTGTATTTTTAAGAAATCATAGAAGTCATACTATTATCTTTACTGGTTTATTCTTACTGAACAACGCCATCTGCTGGACATGCTTGCAGTTAGTTGCTCACAATCGTCAGTCGCAGTCACATATTCAGTTTATGTTTTTAGTTTTTTTTTAACGAACAGACTCATTTTCTAGAAATGAATCCTAGCTAGATCGATTTATTGACCCCGAAACCCTCTGTATACATAATTTCATGAAAATCGTTGGCGCAGTTTCCAAGATCCTAAATATATAGATTTTCTCGTTTAAAGGTATAAGATTTAAAATATCTATCTAATAGGCCAGCAGTGGGTGCAGTCGGGCGATGTATGATTATGATTGCTATAATATTACGGCCGTCATTTCCAAAATGCGTAACGAACTCAACAAAAAAGAATGAGTCGGCTTTCAATGCGAAAATCATGAGGGACCATCCAGAATCAAAGAGATATTGGATAAAAATCGTATTTCATACGTAACTAAGTGGAGGAGGAACAGATGGGTTTTTTTGTCCCTCTCTACTTTGGGTTGGTTGCCCCGACAGCCATATGCGCTAAATTAGATTTATGAAATAGTTTTTTCGATGAACGTAAACAGTTTTTCTGCTTTTTGTCTTTAGATTTATTAGAAATATCATTTTGATATCAAGTGAGAGAAATATTTCAGTATTAAATTTATTTATGGCTATATTAGGCATGTAAATTTAACATTGTCAAATCTTATGACTAGTTTTTGAAATCAATACATAATTTAAACATAAGGGTTGCTGATTGTTGCAATACAGTAGAAGCGGACTGATATTAATAACCATGCAGTTTGTTGTGTGAAGGTTAATATAAAAATATAAGTTACAAAGATTTTGTATCCTGTTTTCTTTAGAGGTTATAGCATCAATGACATAATGGATCGATTAACATGGATAAGAGAGCCTATGCCCAGCATCAATTGCGTGTTTAAATCGTAATACTACAATATTTACAAACAATACGTATTAACAAACAATATTTAGTTATTGACCGTGACCACAAAGCATCTGTGACGTTGGTTCTATAAAATGTGTTAAAATATCGAATGTTCTGGAACTATTGACTGGTAATATAATAATTATCTACGAAATATATGCAATATGAACTAGATACTTTACGAAATAAATAAACACTGCAGACAATCCACACAACACTATCTAGCTGATATTAAATACTTGCATAAATTTTTTAGAAACAAAAAAGAGTGCTCCTAAATCAAAAATAATGTTTTAATCGTGACTACTCATAACCATCCAATTACATTCCTACGTAAAACCTTGAAAAAAGATGTAACTTACATAGTTTTTTGTAACAAACAACCCCATACATCACCAGGAGACCATAAGTTATAGGTAATCGAAGAAAAACAAACGACTCTTTTTGAAGCTTTATTACTTTATTTACTCATTTTGTGAGCTTAAACAATAATATTTTCATGCAAATAAAGACTCAAAGACGATAGAATGGTTTTTTCATTTCCAAAGTTGTCATTTTACCAAACTTTGATAATGCGGGTAGTTTCACATCTATGAGGTAACCACGATCTAGTGAAATAAAACATGAATGTCAAACTTTGTTGTTTGTTTTACAAATGGACTGGGTTTTCATGATCGAGTCCAACAGTTTCGATACAACAAATATTGTTTCAAATAGTTTTCTTTAGCTTTGTGGATACTTTTTCTACGCAATATATTTTTTAAGCTTATCGAAAACTTTCTTTTCAAATTTGAGTCTCTATGTACCTAATCGTAATTTATCTAATCAATACTCTTTAAGGATGTATAAATTGAGTAGCAAGAAACATTCTAATATAAAGATCTCGTGCTTTAAAAAAATAATTAGAACAATCCACACTACACTATCAAGCCCCAAATTAAGCACCGCTTGTACTATAGGAACTAGATAGATGGTATAATAAATACTAGCGGCCTGTCCCGGCTTCACACGTGTTTTTTATTTGATAAACACATGAATCTATGATGGTATACAACGGTGAAATATTTTTTTTAATTGGCACAGTAGTTTTTAAATTTAGTCCTTACAAACATATACTTATGCACAAAAAATATAAAACTTTCTTCTTCATAGTATTAGTATAGATAAAAATCATCACAGCATCGATTTTCAGACATAACTTAGCTTATGTATAAACATAAACTTGGTTACTCGCAACAGAAAAGTGTAAACAAATATACCAACTACATAAAACAAATTATACCGTTTAAAATCCAGATAAAAGAGGAATATAATAAAAAAACCCGGACGGTACAAAGCCATATCTCAGGGCACTAATTGGAAACTGGATGCCTTGCGAGGCATTGAAAAATAATAGGTAACCCTCAATCGAGGCTCTGTGCTGCATGAGAAAGATAGCTAACACTTCATCAATCTTGTTCCACAGCTAGGCAAGGGCCTCCCCCATATTTATGAACACTTATGAACAGAAATGTTATAATTAATATAATATATAGTTGTTAATATTTAATGTGTAGTTTAAATTGTTAGTGAGGGATTTGTTTTTTTTTACAGTTATTAGCTTTTGTGATCGCAATCTCACCATGCGGTTGACGTTGCTTCCCAAATAAATAATTTTTCCTTTCTTTCTTTAAAAAAAAACATATTTCAGATATAACTTCACCAATAAGAATTTCCAACTATGTATTTTAATCCCCCTTAACTGAGTTCAATCAACCAACAAAAAGATCGAAACTCATTGTAATTTTAAACTAAACTTATTGTAAGTTTAAGCGCGAGGTCAAAAGCACCCGTCCAGCATTCAAAAGAGCTTCTAAGTCTTCTTTTGCGTGAAATTTTATTAGACCATGAAAATATTCTGAATGGTAATCTTGCGAAAAATCTCACTTTAACTTTGACAACTAATGGCCCGAACACACCTAGTTCGCTGGCGGTAGCGATCAGTGAAACGCTGTCAAATATCGCTGTCAGATTTGAGATTAGACAGCGAATATTTGACAGCGTTTCACTGATCGCTACCGCCAGCGAACTAGGTGTGTTCGGGCCATAGTGACTTGGGTCCTAAGACGGGCCTAAGAATATTGTCATGCAAAACATCACCTACGCATCTAATACAAATATTATTTTCATTGTAGTTTTTTTTCGGTTCAGTTGATCTAAAAACAATTGACGATTTCTGTTCTTGGCGAAGTAAGGCCTGCGCACACCTATAGTTCAGTGGCGGTAGCGATCAGTGAAACGCTGTCAAATATCGCTGTCAAATCTCAAACCTAACAGCGATATTTGACAGCGTTTCATTGATCGCTACCACCAGCGAACTAGGTGTGCGCAGGCGCAGGCCTGTATACATTGATTCATAAATTTAACTGTTAACCCTAAAGATAATAAAAAAACAATCTAATAATAGCAGTCAAAGGCTTAAAGGCCTGCGCACACCTAGGCCGCTGCGGCAAACGCGATCAGTGAAACGCTGTCAAATTTGACAGCGATATTTGACAGCGTTTCACTGATCGCTACCGCCAGCGGCCTAGGTGTGCGCAGGCCTTTAGAAAAAGTTTCATTATTCGTAGATAAGTTTTTTTTAAAGTAGCAAGGACATTTCTTTATGCATGAGATTTTTCTATTGTTTTGTACACCAATCATTTAAAATACCCGTGTAATAGATTCAGTATGTGTTATGATCACGAAAGTTTAAAAAGTACAAAACATTAAATTAAAACTGTCCAAAAATACTAAGGAAACATCGCCTAAGGCATTTACTACCTAGGTATACTATTATGCACTTAGGAAGAAACATAACTTATTTTCTCTCAAATAATAACTACTTAACATCAGTGCAGAATTTTATTTGCGACCTCTTATATCTTATATTTTATCTTATAATTCATCTCAAATGTATAGTCTACAATTACAATTTTTAAAATGTCACTTAGTTATTTAGTTATGATTTTTTTTTTTTTAAATCTCAAATTTTCGCACGATTCGCTCATAAGGAGCCTTAAAAAACTCTCTCGGGAATGTTATGAACCTATAGAACCTTATTCTGTGCTTTATCCTAAAAGGTCTTTAACTTTTACGAGCATATTCCATATTTTGTTCTGCCGAAATATTGGAAACGGGCTCTCAGGAATACGAACACTCGAAATAAAGGTTGTACCTACGCGTTTTCAGTTTCTACTTAATACAAGAAATCTGCTTGCCCACATCTAATTTTATCAAAATAATAGCTACCTACTTAAATATTTTATCATTATAAAAAAATCGGTTGTCTGTAAAGTCTGCTTACTGACGATAGTTGAATGTGACAACGTCATAAGCCGCAATTATCGTTGCTATAAACAATTGACACTGCTGACAGGCCGATTGTGCCTCTTTGTCGCTCGTTCCGCGCTCTCGCTTGCACTTCAAGCCTTAAATGGAATGCCTCAGAGCGAGGTAACGCCGTGTGAGTCATGTTTTTGCGAGCAGCCGGCTCCATCGAGTTAAAAGACGTTGTCACGTCAAAAGTGGTTTTCTTTTGTGTATTAGATTAATTGAAAATTTAGACGTGACTTTTTTATTCAAATGTTTCTCCAAGGAGACTACAACTTGAGTCGTTTATTCGACCAAGAGGCAGACTTTTGTCTCACTGTAAAAAGGTACAAACCTCCCGACTAGGACCTGTTTACTGGTGTATATTTTTCTACTAGTCAAACTTTTCAATTTGATACCCATAATGAGGGAGTTATGAAAAAAAAAATTAACCGCCATTTTGTGCCGGCGGCCATTTTGAACAGATTTTCATAAAATATAGCAAAAGAATTCCCGACTAATTATTATTCATCTGTCAAAAAAAACCGGTAATCCGTTCGGGAGCTACGATGCCACGCACAGACACGTCAAACTTATAACACCCCGTCGTTTTTGCATTTTTTTGGGACAAAAATGTAATGCGACCGTGAGTACATTGTTCTACTGGCTTAAAGTTCCAATAAAGATTTGGGCAATTCTTGTTTTTATTTACGATGTAAAAAGAGTGATTTCCAAGTGATGTATTCAACAAAATAGGGTCCGTCAGCTACCCATCAATTAAACCACGGTAAATAAAGCGCGGTTTTCTGAGTCGACAAGGGTCCACCAAACAATATTTATTATCGACACAACCTGCTTGGTGAGACCCATCTAAGAATGTGTAAAACATACCTACGTTTGAACCGCTTGTTATTTGAAAATACAACTATTTTTAATATACATATAAGTTTTTTTTATTGATTTTATAGTGTTTATGGAAATCACAAAGATTTTTATAATATCTCAAAAGTTAAGACCCGAACAAACAGTCCCTAGGAATGATTCGTCGAGTGTGATTAGTAGGATCCGATGGCGCAACGGTCAGTGCAGCCCCGTACCAAGGGGAAGGTCGCGGGTTCAAATCCCGCTCGGCTCTTAACATTTGGGACATCATCTTGAAATGAAACTTTATATTCAAATTACCAAATATAAATAAACAAACGAGTACATACCGGGTTTTTGACCTGAAACACGGTAAATACTACAACTACTCTGCAATCTTAAATGACCGGCATAAAATTTTAAAAGATCGAAAAGTTAGATGCGTCCATAAAATTTTTCACCACACTAGTTCGCAAACCAGTGACACTGAGAAGAATAGGCCTGACGACTCATTTTCAAAATCTCTTCTATCATATTCAGAAGTATCTATTATGTCTAAAATATATCATATTTCTGTAGAAAATTAAGGTTTTTGTGCAATAAAAGTACATTTAAATTGAAATTTTCAAATTCACGCCAAAACGCTCGCTGGTGTCATGGCGTCTGTTATTACGTCACGGTTATAGTATATCAACAGTAAACATTGGTGCTTTTGTACTAAATCGGAATGACGTTTACGAGAAAGTGACGTAATTCGCTCTGACCGGTGTTTGAGCCATCATGGCGGATTGTTGTATTTTGTAGATTTATTTTAACAAATAACTTATTAATCTCGACATTAATAAGAGAATAAATACATATATATAAATCTTTGAATCCTTTTTCATTAGATCAGATAAATATTTTGGCGATACTTGATTACTGTCTTCATGCCTATTAACACTGAGATGAAGAAGAATTTATTAGTTTCTAATACAGGTGTTTTTAACGTCTTAATAAACTCTGCCAAATGTATTTATCACTGGCAATATTGACATTACTTGCAAGTGAGGATGAACATCTGTATGCCTTAAGTGGATGGACGCTGAATCGTAGGTTACTTTCCAGACGTGCGTGACCTACGATACAATGCTATGGTTACCTCTTAACATCAGGTGGGACATATGCTTGTTCCATCAGCAAGTTGGTATAAAAAAATAATTTGTTCATGGCAAATTAATTATTGCCAATTAAACTGCGAAAAATAGATAGAGGTTGTGGTAGAAGTTGTCAAGGGTTCACTGATATTTATAGGTTTCACACTTTGCTTAGATTGGCACAGCCTATTCCGAAACGTGAAACCATCTCAGAATGTGTTCTTGTCTAGCTTTAAATTTATTTAACTCTTTTTGTAAAGTTTTCCCTCTAAAGTAAAGAACTATTTTACAGACGTGACTACCGACGAACCTGTAGGCCTACCACAAGCTCAGTGTGGCTCTGTCTCTGGCTCTGGTTTTGAGTGTTGACTAAATAAATCCTACGTTTGAACGTCACACACATTCTATAATACACTGGTGAGCACTCACACGGACTCAAAGCCAGAGCCAGAGACAGCGCCAGAAGTTTTTTTAAGTACTGTATGAGTGCTTAAAAATTGCTTTATTTTAGACAACGCACACACACACACACAACGACAAACAAATTATAATGATATACAACAAATATAAACTTACTACATAAGCGGGTCCCAACACTCAATGATAGGTAAGTATATTTTTTTATCTACAAAATGAATCAGAGATAAAAACTAGGCTGTAACTTTAAAAGATAAAAGACATTAAAACTAGATAAACACTCTGTGTCATTGAACAAAACAAATTAAAACTTTTAACAATTAACCACCGCAATAAACCGTGACAATTTCAATGTTCTGAAAGTCCCACAAACTGCCAGCCCTTAAACCATTTGTTAATTTAAAATGGCTACAATCAAGCCCCAACATGTGCACTTCCTCAACTAAACAGTGCTAAGCGCCAGTAAGCTCATCCGAACTAAGTAATGACCGACTCGAGAAATAATGGCGGACTCGGAAATAATGGCGGACTCGGAAATAATGGCGGACTCGGAAATGAAACAATTTACAACAAACCTCCATTTAGTTAACCTGGTTAAAACAAGTTCTAACTTTTGCCATCCAAAAAGCACTTGTTCGTAGCACTGTGTCGTGCTTTGGTGTGAACGGGCTTTATCTGCTCTTTGAGCAATGAAATGGCAAATAGAAGCAATTGGATAATTATTTCCAGTTAGTGTCGTTCTTTGGTGTAGGAACATCTTTATTTTGCTACTTGACTGGCCCCGTAGCTCAGTCTTTTGCAGCGTAGGTTGTAGGTTAGATTCTTACTTTATTTTTTCTTATAGCTCGATCAAACCTTTTTTGCTGACAGGTTGTATAAATTAGCTGGATTGTGAAATATAAAATATAATAGGATTGCAGAAAGAGCTGTTAACTAATCTTAGGTTCCGTGTCAACAATCAAGTAATAGAAAATTAACATGGCAACCATGGCTACTAGTGGTTTGACATGGTTTTTTTCTAGAAATACTAGCTGATCATAGATTCAGTCATTTAAAAATAGAACGATCTTTTACTCCGAAACATGGCAACCAAGGAGACGACTGATCGAAGATTTTATTTAAATTTCGAACTGGCTTGCAAAATTAAGTGCTCTTTTTTGAAAATAAATACTAACGTATAAAAAGTTTTATTTATAATATAATGTAGAACTTTTTTGAAGACGAAACTTCACCGCGAGAAAATGTATTGTTTTAGTTTTTTGTCGTAACTGTATTTTACAAAAATGAGTTGAGGTATAGTTCGGCCGTTCAGAGAATGCGTTTGACAGTTTGATCAGTTAGTCACAGTTAGTCACATAGTTAGTCTGAGACACTCGTATTAAGTTTTCAAAAGTCTTGTTTGTTATACGAAAAGTTGTATTCTTCTTTTTCTTCTTGTAGTGTTTTTTCTAACCAGTGTGTTGAAAGGATTTTGAAGTATGTCCTAGGGCTCTTTTCCTGTAATTGATACACTTTCGAACTTTAATAAAAATAAAAAACAATGAAAAAAATTAAATTGCATCTAAAGAAGCGGAATTCTTGCAACACGAATTTCATCCTCAGGCACGGTAGATATCCTCTCAGATCTCTCAGTAGCAAAGAAGGTATAGTCAGAAGCACGTCAAACTATCAGATTTGGCACACACACCCACATTTTGCAGTCTTCTTTTATTTAGATGGCATCTGTCCATTTGGACAATTTTGCCATTGTCAAGTGAGGATGAAGGATATGTTACATAAATGAAATAGTTTTAAGTCAAGTCAGTCTATAGACAAGTCGGCCGTCATTGGCTTCGAAAGAAAAGGTGGGCATTTTTTTCAAAACCATCGCCAACATTTTCGCCCAAATCAGGATATCACATAAAACACTTTCATTCTAAATGCTCACACATTGTCCTAAGACCTCAAGAAATGTTGGTTTAAATACTTACCACCGAAATTATACAACAGAACTCAAAATAACACCAGAATAACAATAAAAAATAAAAAGCTATGTTATTTCCCAAAATGACAGACAACGAATCCCATTTTGCAGTCGTCGGTATTAAATACGTGATATTATGTTGCAAGCCCATTCATAGTTAAATTCTTTATTCAGACTACTATGAAGTCCATGGTGTTAGTAACAAAACAAAAAAATCAAAACAGAAACAGTAGGTTAGTAACTTATAACTAGTAAGGATTTAGTCCTCTGGATGAGTCTCGATACTAGATCATACCAGTGCCGCTGCTAGAATACCAACCACAAAACCAAGAAGGTTTTAATTAGTTTGTAATAAACCACTTCTCGGGCACCTCATGAACTAAAGAGCAAAGTACCGCATAATAATTAAATGCCCAAATTAGCTGTTGGGGTTATGCCCATGCAAGCTAATATTATATTCTTAAGGTGATTGACCCAACGTGATTCACAAGGAATACGGGAAACATAAATAGATAAATATGTGCCTATATTTGACACAGTAACATCTAGCCCAAACTAAACACATTTTGGCTTTACTGGCATCTCAGCTCAGGTTGTAGTAGTAGATCCCCACCGAGAACAAATATTTGTGCAGTGAACAACGTTCTCTGTGTGGGTGTTATATTTTATTATATGTATGTACATTATGTATTTGCAAAAAAAGAAAAATGCATTAACAAAGCCTTTGGAAACAAAGTTTAAAATAATAAAGTACATGTACCTTAGAATAAAAATCTAATGCTCCCGAACATTGAGGAAAGGTTAAGTCGACTCCATTTATCTAAAATCCTGTCTCTGGCACTATTATCATCCCTTGTAAGGACGTGAGTAAAAAATTGCCCATCACGCTGTATAAATCATCTGGAATAGATGAAAACCCCTGTTTACTTATGATGATTATGGCAGACCGGCAGATCTATAGCACATATATAAAAGCTGTGTAAAGCGTTTATAAAATATAAAAGGGTGTTTTATAAAGCTGTTGGTCTTCCTAAAATCAATTTCAGAGATTTATTGTTGGATCACGCAATGTTGGATCATCATCAGTTGCCTTAAGAAGTTTACTGCTGGACTTAGGCCTCCACTACTAATTTCATTTTCAGGAAGAACGGTTCTAAGCTCTCTCCATTCTCCGACTTCCCGTCCCGTCAATTCAGCGCTTCAATGTCGAAGGTTCATCGAGTGGGTCGGCGTCCTACGTTTCGTCTTCGGAAGGGCAAGGCCCAGTGCATTTACAACATTTCGTTTACCAAATGTTGTTTTCGTGTGAGCACGTGTCTCTCTATTTTGTATGGAAAATGTATGAGATAACAACCTCGTTTCGATCGTTTCTACGTAACGTATTTTTGCTGTCTCATCATTTCTCCATACAATAGAGAGAGACAAATGGGCGAAACGAACGAATTTTCATAGACGAAATGTTGTAAATGAAGTGGGACTTTGCCTTTCCGGTGCAATGTTGGATTATAGAAACATAAAGTAGCATAACCTCAGAACGAGTGCAAAGTTTCAGAGTAACAAGACACTGCAGAGACAAAGTTCTGCTGACCATGTCATGAAATATTAAACTACTTCGTGTAGAGACTACGTTACCTACTCTAAAAGTTAGGAGCACCTGTACGTAGACGCTGTTTCTTTGAAACTGCCAGCATGATTTATTGATTGAGATAATAATTATAATAGTCGATGAACACCCACGAATTTTTTTTTAAACAAACGTACAAATAATACATGTGCAAAACATATAAACGCATCGACTGAGTGCGGAATACAATATATGCTGCGTTCATTTACTGACATTGTCGACGCTGGGTGAAAAACAGCCAAACTCAAGCAGGAGGACTCAGGAGTGGGCAGCCCTGCTATTCCGGCAACACGGCTCGATTGAGAGACCGCTGAATCAGCGTTCCATTTTCAAAAATTTCAAACAAAGTTGACAACCCACATCGAATTCAGCGATCGCTTGAGTGATTTGTGATGCTAGAATTGCACCCCAGGCCACGTTAGCCGAATGAAACCCGAGAAGTGTGCTAACATCGTCACTTAACGAACACTAACACGACACGGGTTCCATATGACGGAAGGCGACTACGGGGCTGCCAGAGAAGATGTTGGCGGAACGATCTCGACGTTCACCGGAGGGATTGGTGGGAGATCGCTGGAGACCAGGATGACTGGAAGGTTTTTGGGAGACCATTGCCCAGCAGTGGAACACAATAGGTTTATAAATAAAACATGTACAATCATAAAACTGTGTCAGAGAACACGCTTCATAAAAAAGTTCATCACTCAAAATGTTCTCGGGGGGATCAAACCCGTAGCCTAAGCAAAGAAGGCAGAGCCCTACCAAATGAACTGTGAGGGCTGTCAAAAATAAACAAAAGCAAATCTTCCACAAAACAATGAGAAATCAATGGCGAATGGTGATTAATTTAAGGGAGGATATTTGCAAAGGTCGAAGCTAATGGGTGCGGAAGCAAAATGTCCGTCTCATTGTTCCGAGAGCCTTGAATTAATAGGTTTTAGTGTTGCGCAGTGCAGTCAGTGAAACTAGCTGTTTATTCGGTGAATACTGTTTTGCATTGGACGGTATCCAAGTTATCTATAAAGCTTAAAACTGAAAAAAATAAAAAATATCTATAGCTTTGTGACTTTAAATCCCTAGGACAGGTATTAAAGACTCTTTATACGAAATACCCATTCACGAGAGAGCACTGGTGGTCTAGTGGTAGTGGCCCCGCCTTCCGATCCGAAGGTCGTGGGTTCGAATCCACTCGTGTACCAATGAGTTTTTCTGTCGAAAAATGTATGTGCACTATGCCAGTACTCTCAAAACGGCGAAGGAAAACATCGTGAGGAAACTGGCGTGTTGTAGAACCTACAAAAGTTCGAGCAACACTTGTCAAGGGTCACGCAAAAAGGGCCCACCAGCGGCCTACTTGCGGAAAAACCTGCCCACACATCAAGTGCGCATGATAAACTTGCCTAACTTGCTACCCATTCACGATTCTTTGAGGTCCCAAAGGCGATGGCGATGGCTGCCAAATATCGCTGCTGTCATATTTGACAGTGTTTCAGCTGATTGCCATCACCATCGCCTAGATGTGCAGAGGCCTTAAGGGTGTATTCAGAGACATTAAATTATAATAACGTTTGCGGGTAGATTTCTTACCTTATCTATTGTTTTTGGTTAGGAGAACTAGATTTTTTTTATAATGGTTTTATTTTAAAGAAATGAAAACATCGACCATAAAAAATCTATAGATCGCTAGTAGGTAGTCTTTGTACAAATAACTATGCTGCCTCAAAAAAATTGCTTTGAAAAAACCCCTACATTATAGTTTCTAAAAAGGCCACTCTCCAATCTTCGCTAAACACGATGCACACGGCCGCGGGCGCGGATTCAGCTGACGTCACGCGCCGCCAACGCTGACAACCGACTAATTTACGATGTCATAACTTACTGACCGCCAGTGCGGCGCTGCCTTCGTTCTGTAATTACTTGTTTATTACTCTACACTCGGAAGCTATCTGGGGGTCTACTCTGCAAGACTATTAGACCATACGGCGGTTTTACAACGCACCGATGACGACGCACGACTTGCCGACGCAGCACTTAAACGCGCGTCAAACGGACTTTGAACGCGTTTCTCATGCGCGATAGTACTGAATTTTACGCATGTTTAACTCAATGTTAATGGAACAATCTGCTTTTTGCTCATCTACACCGCAGTCAACGCGCGAGTTCAAAATACGCCGTGTGTGCCCTAAAGCCACTGTCAAAGTTTATGACAGTGTGTGCAGATTTATGCAAAACCCTATGCTGAAACTGACTGTCATCGCGCTATCGCAGATCGCATCCGATCGCAAGTTTCGTGTTGATATTTTGATTAGCAGTGCATGGCAACGACCACACGCTACGCATTCAAGTTATCGCCACGCCAGCCAAAACATCTCAGTACGAAACTTTATCGTTTTACAGTAAACCCCCGTTGCGGTTAGTTCTGTAGCCGTTTACGGCTTATGCCGGGTCTACATGCGACTCTTCCCGGAAGTCAGTGAATAGACTGTAGCCATTGACTTCCGAGAAAAGTCGTCTAACAAGACTTTATGCAAAGAGCCAGTGTAATGACTATCTTACAATGGCTATAGCTGTACTTGTTTTGTTGTGTAGTGTATTAATATTACAGTAACAAAACACTCTTGTACGCATATTGTAAAAAAAAATATACCTACATAATATTACATTCAATGAAATGTGGCAAAGAAATGAAACTGAAATCGAAGCAGTAAATTCTGAAGATAAGAGGCCACAGACTTTCTAATTCCTCCAAGCCACAGACACACACACTAGCCTCAAACTTATAACACGTCTCATTTTGCATTCGAGGGATCTATTACAGGGCAACTTACCGCGTCTCCTAGATGCACATAAAGCGCATCAGACTACTATTATTACCTTTGGAATCAGTAAGTAAGGAATAAAAAACATACAAACTTCTAACTGCTACATCTCCCTTCGGCCTGAGTTTAGACAAAATTATGCAATGTATGCACAATAAGTTTAGTTTCATAGAGTACTATGTGCTAGAAAAACCATGATATGGTTGATGGCCGCGAAAACTTGTCAAAGATAAGTTTTGTTTCAATTCTTGGTCGCGTGGAACTGACACCTAGACTCACCTAATAGCTTTAAGACGTTTCAAAGTGATTCTTGCAATTCAACTGAATAAATACAATCAAAATTTGATTTGATCTGATTCGTTTTTCAAATCAATCAAGTTTTTTGCAATCGAAGCTCAAAATAATGTCAAAACTGACAGATGAGACTTTGATTGCATCAAAACATACGCAATCACCCCACACATTTTCCCGTAAAATTCTAAATGCCCATATAGTTGCAAACCTATGCGTAAAGGTTGTATTCCGACTAGAGTTGCCGCGAATAGTGGTTATAGCGAATAGTCGAATACCGATTAATCGCCATTCACTTTGGCGAATAGTCGAATAACTCGACATCACTATTCGACATAAAAAACACATTAAACACATAAAAATAATTCATCTATTCTATACTTCAACCTACTGAAGAGCAACCCAAGAATGCCACTGCTGAAGAAATCGCCAACTACATCGCATTAGCAAAGGCTGACAGAAAAATAAACCCATATGAATGGTGGACTTTGAGTACCAATAAGAATAGATTTCCTATTTTAAGTAAGCTTGCTAAACGATACTTAATCACACCAGCAAGCTCTGTTTATTCAAAAAGACTATTTTCCGAGGCAGGTTTAATTAACGAGGAAAAACGAAACCGACTTGCGTGAAAACGAACTTGCGGAAAAAAATGATTTTTTGCACCACAATCTGCCACTGTTGGATTTTAAATATTAATTAAAAAGCCTAACTAATTTAATTTCATGAATATGATAGGCACAGGCACATATTACAGATAATAATTGATATTTCGTATTGTTTTAATAGGGAAAATAATTAAAAAATTGATTATTTTTAACTCTCTAGTTTTTTGTTCATTAAAAGTTTATTTTAGACGACTATTCGCCGAATGCCGAATAATACTAGCTATTATTCGGTATTCGACGAATATCAAAAAAATGTCGAGTAATGCCGAATACCGAATAATAGCGAGTATTCGCGGCAACTCTAATTCCGACCTCGGCAGCACGCAGCAGTGTTGCCACAGCACTACTGGGATTTCATAGATTTTTTTATAGATTTATTACAGAAAAATTTTTAGGACATAATTTATAGATTTGTATGACATTTCCGAGCTCAGCAGCAGTGTCACTACACGCACAGAATTGGTTAGTATAAAACGTAGCAACAATGCTGCCTCCTGCCGAGATCAGAATACAACCTTAAAGGTACACAATAAAAAGAAATCGGCAATAGGCTACCGTCACTTTGATGACTCAGGAACAAAAATCCTTTTACAGCCACCGTTCCCTACTTCATGAGAAAATCCTCATCGCTCGTATACCTGAGCTATAAGGTTCAAAGTACCGTGTATTTGTGATAAATAAATTCAGGGGTGTGTTGTTCGTCTTTGTCAGATATTCACTTGCGACGCGCTCACATAAAGTAGGTTTACTGCCGTCCAGAAGTATTGCTGATTTGCGGTCTTCTAAACGACTGTCAGATAATAAACTGAATAGGAAATAAATAAATAAGTAACTGGTTTCACAGATTACTTCTTTAATGTCAAAGTCAAGGCATATTTGCCAGAATTAAATGTGCAGGGTTGATAGAATAGAAAATTGTTTATTTCACACCTTAAAACTAACAATGGAAAAACAAGTAACAATAATTTAAGACATACACAATGGGCGGTTTTATCGCTGAAGAGCGATTAATGATAATCATTTTAATTCCCCTTGAAGGTCATGCAAATTTTTAATTTACAAACTTTATTATTTTATCCCTCTGTAAGAGAGAGGCCAGTGAGAGCTTGATCTCCCATCAACGTTCCCGGATTGCTATTCGACCATTTTAATAAGTGATGTTTAGCTCAAATTTTGAATTTTGCAATCAAATATCTGAGATAAATATCTGTCAGATATTTTAAACGGTTCCATTCGTGAAACCGGCCCTAGGTACGTTCCGTGTTGTTGATGTACAAATTAAGTTTAAACAGGATTGATTAGGAATTAAGCTTTTATTTACCGATCTCTGGTCTTTCGGTATTTACCAACTGTAAAGATTAGAGTTTATTAAAGCTAAATTATAAAGGTTGTTAGGTAAATTTACTGTAGTATCTAAAATAAAAATAAAAATTGAGATGCTACAGCAGGTGCTATTTGTTTTTTATTTTTCAACAAATTTTTATTTATATACAGAAAAGCATTTACGCAAAAGGAGCAATACACCTCAAGATGTTCCCCTTTTTATTACAATATGAAATTCTACGCTCATAGCAACGAACTGCAGCATACTGCGAACATAGATCAAGATAGCAAAGACAATTGTAATCCGAAAGGATTCCAAAACTTCGATGGTTCCGGGACAAATCTTGATAAACGGTTGACTGCTGGCGACGGCGCTCTCTCGCTGCAATTCCATCAAACTCCATGGTATTTGGTGATGCAATGTACACTCGCCTTCACTAAGAAACTTGTCCTCTTTGCGTCGATATTGTTACAGATGAGGGTCATGTTCTTTATGCAGGACTGTCCGTCCTCCTCCGTCGGGTTCTGTTCAATTTAACAAAATCTAATTAATAATAACTAGCTGTACCCGCGACTTCGTCCGCGTGATATAGTGTCTTCGGGTAGCATTTTTTAATATGCAGTGAAAAAAAATCTGTATTCTTCTTCTGTATCACGTGCCCTCGTGTCCGTCCAGGTAAGCACACATAAGCATATTTCCCCATTCACATTTGGTTATTCAAACACTAGCAATTTATATCGCAGACTGTACGATGTGCAAAGTTCGATATCGATCGACAATCTGCTGAATTCTGCAATCTGTATTTTGAAGATTTTAGAAACTGAGTTACATAATTTTATGTTTGGAATTTGAAACAAAAGCAAAGTACATAAAACCATAGAATACTAAATCGGTTACGTAAGCTAGTATTTACCAAAAAAACTTAGCATGCCTTAGTCCAAATAATCATAGTTACATAACTTAAAAAAATTGTGGACAGTCCCACTCTTCTACGCTTAGTCGCGTGGAACTGGCACCTAGACTCACCTAGCTTTAAGACGTTTCAAAGTGATTCTTGCATCGTACTGAATAAAAAAATTTTGAGTTTGAGTTTGACTCAACACTATGTAGCTTCAAACTAAGCAGAGCTTGTATTAGGGGAATCAAATAGCTGATCTAATATTTATATTATGTAATGCAGGTACATATTATGCAATGTGACACCCAGACAGGGAACAAACATCTATGTTCATCACATAAATATTTGTTCTCGATGGGGATCGAACCACGCCCTCCAGCGCAGAAGGCAGAAAGCAGAGGCAGAGGCTATGAGAGCTGTCAAATAATATAATAGAAATGAATATCTCAAATAAGTCTGGTCAGTTCATTGTAATGTTTGTGCGCTTTGAAAATGCAATCTACTCCGATACCAGTCTACACTAATCTTTAAAATATCTAACGTAAACCCAATCATTTTACAGCGCTCGTGTGTACGTGCCCCTTTCGATGAAATTTCGCAATCTTAGAAATGTTTTAGATCGAATTTATAGTTGGTTCTATAAGGCAGATGGTAGTGCCAAATAATCAGTTCAAGTTCAGAGGCTTCAAACTCTATGGGTCTTATTAATAATCCTAGCGTAGCGTTGGACTAGTTGATCCGTGTTTTGTCTCTTGCATTGACATGCAATTATTGTCAACTCGAACAAATGTGACAAAACATGATTTAACTACTCCAGCGTTGTGCCAGGATTATTAATAACACCATATGTATAATTAAAAAAAAAACTCTTTATCGTTATTCATTTTGATGTATAAAGCTTTTTAACTTTTTAACGGCTTCCGTGTTTTAGGACTTTTTAAATTAACGCATAGGAATTTCCAATAATTATAATCGCCCAAATTACCCGTTTTTCTTCCATATAAATTCGTGTTTTTCATGGTTCATTCACTACAATTTAAAAAATCTTCGATATTATGTTACGGTTCGTATTTTTTACCGCGCTCTCGTCAAATAATCTATAAACTGTTAATCTCTTACATTCTTTTACATTTTATCAAAACTTCATTCAGCAGTTGTAAGCACTCCAGAGCACATTGTTGTTTTGATTTCTATTTCAACAAAGTTATCTTCTTCTTTCTTATTCCACTTTATGTGGGGTTGGCACAACATGTTCTCTTCCACTCTCCTCTATCAGCCGTCATCTATGTATTCACTTCTAAAGTTACTTCTAAAATTACTTCTAAAGTTACTTCTACAGTTACTTCTAAAGTTACTTCTAAAGTTACTTCTAAAGTTACTTCTAAAGTTACTTCTAAAGTTACTTCTAAAGTAACTTCTAAAGTAACTTCTAAAGTAACTTCTAAAGTAACTTCTAAAGTTACTTCTAAAATTACTTCTAAAGTTACTTCTAAAGTTAATAAGATATTTTCGGCTGGCATTACCGCCTTAGCTCCTATTTCCTTCATACCACACAGTTTGGAAGCCCCGCTCCCGAGTATTCCTTACACGAGCGCTATATTGTAATTCCACGCATTGAAGGTATCCGTTTGATCAAATAAGCGAATTTGGTTTACTGCACTCTGGAATTCCAAATTGCTATTTTTATTCACAAATTTTAAAATATAATATAGTTGTATAAATTCAACCATACTTATGGAAATAGAATGGATCGATTTGGTTTTATAACTCCCCTCTGGTTTCTGTCTGGATTCCTCTAAAAATACAGATGTCCCGACACAAGCAGTTCTTCTTATCGTGTCACTGATTCTTTCGAACCAAGTGTGGTGAAAGGATTTTAAGTGCGCCTCAAAGAGGCTCCTTTCGTGCACTAGACACATATTTTCGAACTTTTTAGGTTCTACGATATGCCGGTTTCCTCACAAGCAGTTAAAAGCAACCGACTAGGTTGACTAATGAAAAAAAAGAATCGACTTTTAATCTAGGAAGCCTTTAGGAAAATGATGACCTTTGACTTAAACAAAACCTAGCTCAATTTCGTTAAACTCAGCCTGAAACAGTTTACTTCTGGACTTAAGCCTTCACTTAGGCTAAAGGAAAAAAAAATATTTTTTTGGAGCTCTTTATCCACAATTTTTTTTTAGGTGTAGCTGGCAAACGAGCCAACAGGCCACCTGACAGAAAGCAGTCACCAGCACCGTCACCCATAGACACATGCAACACCAGAGGTGGTGCTGATGCCAGTCTTTTAAGAAGAGTCAAACCCGCCTTTTGATGGAGCATGTCATAATATCCAAACTGTGGAAAATTTTCTGAGAATGGGAATTAGAACTGGTGCAAAAGACTAGAAATGGAGTTAAATACTAACTGGGAAACCGGCGCGGCCCAAAAAATAATATTAACAAAACGGAAGAGCCTTAAACGACCACATAAAGATGTCCCGCGCAGTACGACAATAAATTCCTAGATATCGGAGCGACTTCCCATATAGAAATAGCGAGCGGTTCGTCGAACAATATGTGCCAGTTGTTTTAGCGTCGTGACCACAATGCACGGTGGATCGCATGCAACCAATGTGATGGACACACATTGTTTGTATGCATTATGAACCAGATGCCAGCGGTATGTGCCTTGCCAAAGGCTTTAATTTTAACAATATAAGTTACACAAGAGCACTATTTTTATGAAACAACGGGATATTTACCATGATCAAATGTTGAGTTGACTTTCCGAAATATCGGAAGTCAACTCAACATTTCATCATGGTAAATATCCCGTTGTTTCATAAAAATAGTGTTAAAAACCATGATAGTTTCAAAAGTTATATACACAACAGCAGTTTATATTAGTTGAGTAAGCTATGATAAGCATGCACAAAATAAACATCAAAAGCAAAAATCTTACTAACGCTGAATTTTCTACACGTTGAACACAGCTGCTTTAAGGAAACAACTACGAGTACTAACAAGAATGTTCACTTATTAGTTCTGCAGTAAAGAGCTTATTCACACAAAAAGTTAGCAACAACCACCGCTTCCAATGACAAAAACTACTAAGCAAAAGCAAACTAAAAGCGAGTGTGTCCGCAAAACGCATTAATGTTAGATTCAACCGGTTAGATGCGACTTTAGTGAATGGCTTTGTTAAGCTTCGTTTTTCTAAAAATCACCGGCCATCAGATAGCAGCGATATAACCATGACCCACAAAAAAAACCTCGAGTGAAGGCCAAACGAAACCATTATCATTTTTCAAAATGTTTTGCAAAATAATTTAAACTAACAAGCCAACCACTGCTGGCAGAATAATAAAAGTTATACAGTGGTGACCCCAACCTTTCATGCGCTAAGGCAAATCACATGCCAAATTTTTAGGAAAAAGTGTATACCTAATCAAGTTGACTTTGCAAGCTATTGCTAGAACACTCTCATTACTTTGTTTCCCTTTACTGTTTGACTGGTGTTTTTATTTATCACGCTCAAACATGACCACTTTGTAAAAACGCTTAACCTAAAAACAAAACGGTAATATCTAATCTACGCTGATAGTTACTGTAAACGTAGTGGGAACCTAAAATACAACTTTTTGCCACACATAATAAAGTTCATTTTTTTAGAACAAAGCGACTAAATAAATAATATTTTAAACAAAGGTTACTTTTCTAACAATGCATTAAGCCAATAAAAAAAAATCGGTTGTCTGTAAAGTCGGTTTACTGACGATAGTTGAACGTGATAACGTCATAAGAAAATACTGATGGAATGGTTGCATTTTCAAAAGAATTTTAATTAATATTTGTGACTCGCGGACTCGTGGACTCGCGGACTCGCGGACTCGGACTCGGACTCGGACTCGACTCGGACCCGGAACCCGACCGAACCCTTACCCTTACCCTCATTTACCCTTACCCATTACCCGACCCAGGCTCGGGCTCAGGTAAATGGAACGACGAAACGACGTAACGACGCATGAGTCATGTTTTTTCGTGCGTGCAGCCGGCTCCATCGATTTATAAGACGTTATCACGTCAAAAAACTAAAATTTTGATACACGATATTCTGATATTATTATGACAGCGACGACAAATAAAGGACGTAAAATGACGGCTGCCGTTTCGTAGGACGCCGTTACTTCAATGAATGGCCCGGTTAGGACATAAACCACGCGCTATCGCCCCTCCGGGCTAATCAGAGATTGATATAACGTGCTTCGCGACTCAACGAGCCGTAACACAAATGGCTGTAATAATTACAACGTGGTGAGTGCCGGCTGCTGGCAGACATTGGAGTTCTTGCTTATTGATGTTGCTTTTGTGCTTCTGGGGTACTTGAGCTGGGGAGATTACATTCATACACTCTGTATGTATGGGATCTTATTACAATATCCTTTAATTTTAATTTTATGTTAGTAGTCGATAAAGCGACTACTAACATAAAATTCATGCAGTCATCATTGCTTTCATCATTGTAATCATTGCTGTCATGTTAAGCCATGACAGCGATGCCGATTTATCCCCCGACTAGTGATGTGTCTCGTTTCCCGGTCGCAGTAGTGATGTCTTATTCCCAAAACCAGCTAACAGTACCTGCTTTGTTGCTCATTTATATAAATGATAAATGATAATGACAAGTTGCCTGATGGCTATCACCGTCTTAACAAAACAGTCTGTGCAGTATAAACACGGCATAATGCGCGCCTATTTCAAGCATTGTTTGGTTTCCACCTAAAGCCACTTCGACGCTACCTGCTTCCTTGCGGTTCAACTGGCCAAGCATTGGCCGACCGCGTAACTCCAACAAATAAATTGGCAAAGTTGGACCCATTCCTTCTCTTGAATAAATTTCTCGTTTATTCATCCAACGTCCTTTAAAACAATGGACGAATAACCACTGGATTATACGGGTTGCTAAGCTTTTACTTCTGTCACATAGCGCATGTACCTACCTTGTTTGTATGACATGACGTCATGTTTTTTACCTACTGTTCATGAACTAAAAAAAAGATGCATAAATAACACGTTATTTTACACATACAGTAACAGCGGTATTAAATAAAGTACAATGGGCGGCCTTATCGCTGAAAGCGATTTCTTCCAGGCAACCTGAAAGCATTCTAAGGGAATATTTCCCGTGTTGGGGATCAAAACCGTGAAACCACCCCGTGAATAAAAGTAATTCCGTTAATAATACTTTAACCCTTACCAAACTAACCCTATCGACATTCACGCACAGGCGGTACTCAGTAGACCTGTATTCAAATTCGTGAAAATACCCGTTATTTTCAGAATAATTATACGCAATTTTAGACTCTATTATCTATGTTATAAAATCGTAATTTTAATCGTCCGGGGAGTCCGGCTCAACCTGTAGCCGTATGTTTATGTAAATGCCAGACCACGACATTTTGCATAATTACCGGTTAATCAACGTAGAAAATTCCCCTAAACGACTTTCTAACACCGGGCCGCCCTTCACACTGCCACCGATGGAATTTTAGGCGCCATCTTGACGTACGAGTGTATTTTTTATGCTACATGCTGATCGAGGCTCTACCTTGCCAGGCAAAATACGCCAGATGGAAGTAACGATAATAGTTATTATGTTATACAAGAGGGAAGGTTTGTTCAAATATAATGTACTAGCAGCCCGTCCCGGCTTCGCACGGGGTAGACAATATTGTTATACATTATTTTGTTCTATCGCTAATAGTTTCGGCAGCGCATTCGACGAAAGACATTTTAAGACTCATTTTTCTACACCTTCGGTTACATTGTTCAAATTTTACCAAGGATCCCTAATTTTTTTCAAAGTAAAATGTAGCCTATGTCAAATTGGAAGAATGTAGCATTCTATTGGTGAAAGAATTTTTTAAATCGGCCCAGTACTTTTTGAGCCTATTCATTACAAACATACAAAAATAGGTACAAATCTTTCCTCTTTATAATATTAGTATAGATAGATATAGATAATATGTACATATTGTAAGTACCTACTAGCCCATACACTTCCACCACCGTACCAGCATCGGCTACGTGGCAACGCTTAGCATTTTTAGATGATCCACCATGATTCATATTTATATCACAATACTCTTGCATTGATATCAGCTATCCGGTTCCCATATTACAAGCTCTGCTTAGTTTGGGGCTGGGTAGTGTTCTGTGAATTGTCCACAATATTTATTTATTTTATTTATTGTGATATAAATAAAATAACCGGGAGAGGTTCAAGTTTTGTATATTTACATACATAGACCGCTATTTGTTTGTGGCAAATAGTTTTGAGATTTTTAAGTACTGTGTGCAATAAAGCATTTTCTTTTATCTTTTATCTATCTACATAATACAACCAAATTTAATCTCCTATTTTTTGTTTCAGGTAAGGAAAACATCGTTTATGTAAGTCTTAATTTAAAAATACAATGTTTCAGAATACTTAGAAATGTAAGGAAACTGAAAATTGGCAAAACTCACGAGGCACTAAGCAGTACCGTTGCGTACCTGCGAGAACATTCAAGAACGTTTAGGAGCATTCTACTTTTATCCAAATAGAGATTTTTTAGAAAAGTCTTACCGTGATAGAGAACCATAGGCATAGAAAAGTCCGTACGTTAGAAAAGAATAGACATAGATTTTTGCAACATTTTGGATTGGTGCTGTTCCTATTAGTCGTAGCGTGATGTTATATAGCCTTTCTCGATAAATGGACTATCCAACACAAAAATATTTATTCAAATTGGAGCAGCAGTTCCCGAGATTAGCGCGTTCAACCAAACAAACTCTCCAGCTTTATATATTAGTAAAGATATGTACACTTAGGCGCAATGGGCATTCAAAAAAGCGCTAAAACCCAACGTTACTTACACAACACTGCATTTATGTGAGTTACCATCGCTTTTGCGGCGTACCGCATTAGTTAGTGTTAAAGTTAAAAGTTGTGGAACATGTTGTAGTTTCTTACATACAGTAGTGCGAAGGCATACAAACACGCCAACTCCTAACTTAAATTGCATTTACATTTATTTTTGTATTTGTAACTTTATATGGTATAAAAATACCCGTTGCATACCAAAAAGACGGCTTTTAATTATTGCAAATAATTCTGATATTATTATTTAGGCCTACCATGAACTCTGTCTGGCTCTGTCTCTGGCTCTGGTTTTAAGTCTGCACTGAGAAAAATGTAAAGCTGAAAGTTTCGTAACGAAGGTGGATTTATTCGTAATGAAGGCGAAAAAACGACCGACCGTGCTTGAGCGAAAAACGCCTTCCTAGGTTGGAGGCGTTTTACGCCTTAAGCGTGAGGCGCAACAAATAAGCAGCAATATACTCTCTAATGTGTGTTTTAGACGTATTTTTTACAGATTAGCCTTAAATAAAAAGCTATTAACGTGGTAAGTCAGATAGTATCGACGAACTGACGATGGGATTTAACTTCTGGTAAGGCGATATGAACGGTAATGAAGGTGCTCGGGTCCCACACGTAAAATTTTCCTAGAGTAATATCCGACGTATCATTGTGCCCCAATTAACTTCTGGTAAGGCGTTTTATGCCTTTTCTTACTGTGGTTTAATTTGTTCACAAAGTGTTTTGAATGTTTTTAAATCGTAATTCGCTTCTAGTAAGGCGTTTTAAGTCTTTACTGACTGTAGTTTAATCTGTTCATTAAGTGTTTTCAACGTTTACTAGGTCGTAATCGACTTTTTGTAAGGCGTCGTACGTCTTACCTTACTGTAGTTTAAGCTGTTTACTAAGTCATAATCGACTTCTAGTAAGACGTCGTACGTCTTACCTTACTGTAGTTTAACCTGTTCATTAATCGATATTGATGTTTTTTTAAGTCGTTATTCACTTTTAGTAAGGTGTTTTACGTCTTACTTACTATGGGTTTAACCTAACCATTAAGCGTTTCCAACGTTTACTTAGTCGTATTTGCCTTCTAGAAGTTGTTTTAGAATGTTTCATACGATTAAGCAAGCCGTATCGTACGGTAATTTTTACTTTCTTTACGACCAGAAACGTTTTATAAAGACCGGAAAAAAGCCTTTTAACGGCTGGTAACGCTGTTCTCTAAGGGCATGATTGACTTGCTTTACTATCATTTAGTGCATATTAAGGGCATTGGGCCACTCAAAGTTCACTCTAAGGTAACCTTATCCTTCACATGAACTTCATGATAGTAGATCAGCCAAACATGCCTTCACTGAACAGCGTAGCCTGCTGCTCTCAGAAAGCTGTTCTCCCAGTCTTTGTAAGCTTCTGAAATTAATAGAACAAAAATTTATAAAGCATCTCAATAATAACTGATTACAGGTTACCAAAATATGTACTAGATAGACTAGTATTTTCTCAACCCAACAGTTTAACCTCAACCTAGCCTTATAAATAAGTTGATAGCTTTTGCATCTTATAGAAATAATAGTGGTATTGCAATAAAACCATTCAATAAAAATCTATAAATCTATATTAGAAAATCAATTTAGATACGTATTTAACTATTTAAATACTTAAAACAAGACAAAATCGTCTTGGAGAATGCCCTTTTCGTTGTAAAGCTTTTGTAGGTGCGCATTTGCTGTTATTGCCCACAGGTTAGCTCCTCTCATGGCATCGCTCCTTCCTCGGCAACCGTTATTGCAAGTGAAGCCTTCTCAACCGGATCACTTTCAACTGAAATAAAATAATGTATTTTTTAGGAAAAAGTTATCGCAAACCACAAAGTAGAGCATTCTATAATGGTAATTAGTACAATTATTATGTTTATCTAACCAAACTACAACCTGTCTGTTATTGACGAAAGTATCGTCAATAATAGACAGGTCTATTAAAGGACAGGTCGGCCTGGCATTGCAGGTTCTAAGTCAGAGAGATCGTTTGAATCACTGATAGCAAGTGACAAGTACTTACAGCTATAATCCTTTTTAAATGGTTCTCCAATACCGCGTGCCCATGATTGAAATCACTCCATTGAAGTTTGGTGTTTGGATTTACTTCTAGCCCAGAGTCCAATAACAAATGGGCCAATTATTTTCTTTGTTTGGAATCCAGGAAGCCAGGAAGCCATACACACATACACCTTATCTGAAATAAAGAAACCATTAATTTTCCTAAGTTTAAAAACTTCTTTGTACCAATATACAAAATTAAATGTAAAAGTTCAAAACTAAAAACACTAAGTACATATTTTTATAATCATTTTTCGTTCGTGTTTCCAACACAACCAGAATCTAGGGCGTAGGTACCTAAACTTATCAAATACAAAACATGATTAGGTTCAAAAACATTAGGGAATAACTGAGTTTGATACAGGTACTCTACTTACCTCAAAATGACGTATCAATCAGGTGTGTGCCCCATTTTGTTAATAAATGTGTGGGATTCTGGTCTGCCACGTTCGAAGCACGAAGATGTTTGTCTGGTTGGCTGCTGCTGATAGGTCTGTCTTGGACCTGGGTACATCTGTTTGTCTGTGCCTCCATACACTGACACAGCCAGCAGCGTTCAGAAAATGAGGGAAAATAAAAAAAACCCACTAAATTAAACTTTGAATGACTCAGAACGAAACCAAACACTTCATCTAAACTCAAACCAAACTGACGAATGAAACAAGTCGGCACGTACGTGCTCGTGGCCTCGTGGGCAGTGCTGCCAACTCGACTACTGCAGATTATGCTAGTGGTGGGTGTTAAAATAACAAAATTATAATAAATAAATATTCAAGACAATCTACTCAACACTATCTAGCCCCAAACTAAGCAGAGCTTGTACTATGGGAACCAGATAGCTGATATAATACTTACACACATTTTTTGTAAATACATCTCAGAATACAATATAACGCCCCAACAGAGAAAAAACAACTGTGTTCACCACAAATATTTGTTCTCGGTGGGGATCGAACTCACGACCTACGGCGCAGAAGGCAGAGATCCTACCAACTGAGCTGAGAGGCCAATCAAAAATATGCTATACGTAATCTTTAAGCCAAAACTGTACTGCATTACTAACTGCCTGTGTCATATGTGTGTCGATTGGCCTATGCTCCAAGCATAGTTCGTGTAGTTAGCACACAGCACAGAGCAAAAGTAGGTATTGAATCTCGTTCGTCAGGGTTCCAACCAAAAAGCGAGTAAACTCAGGGAATGATTCTAAATGGGTGTTTTCACGGATATTTGATTCGTTTGATTTTTTTTTATGTTTGTTACCACATAACTCGTAAACTAATTCGAAAAATTATATCTTAACTTTACTTTCAGATTAGTGCCATAGAAATTTCATCATAATCGGTTCGGCAGTTTTGACGTTGGGTTTTCAAGTTTATATACTCTCTCTCATACAGTCATACGAACCAAGGTTATTTGCCTTAGTAGCTGGCAGCATTATTGAGATTTTCGTTGTACCTACGATAAGTGCCTTACAAAGGTGTATCTCTCAGTAACTAGAGAGCTTTTTTAAACTTAACCCACCAACTGATTGAAAGTCGTTAAAATAATAAAACTGAGTAAAATATACTTTCCTTCCACCAAATTAAATACAAATATTTGCGGACATTCCACACAACACAATCTAGCCCTAAACTAAGCAAAGCTTGGTAATATGAGAAACAGGTAGCTGAGACCTATATTACCTAAATAGGTATCAAATTTTTGTAGACACTGGTTTAGGTTCTTCGCTTGATCTAAGTAGATACCTTCCTACAGGAGTACAGGGCTTATATGTAGAAGCGAGGGTTCTGCCTTTGAATAGCAACAAGGAGTCATAGAGCGTAGCAAACTTTTTTCAATGGAACAGCTATTAATGGTTATGGTTTATTAAACAGCGCTATGATTCAATAGGAACCTCCCTAATAAAACACAATGAAACACTTAAGTGGGTACATTACCTACCTAAATACTTAAGTAGGTACACTTAAGTATTTAGGTAGGTAATGTACAAATCTGCCTACCTATCTATAACCTAGGATCGTACTTATGTAGGTTTTAAACGTTTGTTTAAATAGTCGAACATTGCCATATCTACGGTTTCATTCACAGAGAGATATGTAAGTCACCAGATGACGTTATTTCACCATTTGATCAGTCATAACTTGAGCATTATTGAGCCTTTATTAGAGGCAAATAATGCTAAATTTACGGTTATATTAGCCAAATATGTATGCCGTTATTAGGCTTTTTTAAAGTTTGACTATATAATATCTCAAGTACCATCCGCCTTATCTTAAGGTGAATATTGCTATATCTACGGTTTCATTTACTGAATATGAAAGTCATTAAATGAAGTTGTTTCACCGTTTGGTTAGTCTTAACTCGATCGTATTTCGCCTTAAGATACGGTAAATATTGCCAAATTTACGGTTAAATTGGCCAAATATGTATGGCGTTATTAGACTTTTTAAACGTTTGATTAAATAGTAACTAAAGTATCATCCGCCCTACCATAAGGTGATCGTGTCTTATCTACGGTTTAATTAACCGAATAAGTAAATCATTTTATGATGTTATTCACCGTTTGATTAGTCGTAACTTGATCGTATTTTGCCTGATGATAACACTAATATCACCAAATTTACGGTTATATTGACCAAGTATGTAAGTCGTTATATGACGTAATGTTACCGTTTAACCAGTCGATATCTTGAGCATGTATTGCCTTAAGAAAAGGTGAATATTGCCATATTTACGTTTATATGTGCCGTATATGTATGCCGTTATAAAACTTAATGTTACCATTTGATTCGTCGAAACCTGAGCATATTTGGCCTTATAAAAGGGCAAATGTGGCCACATTATACCTCTAAGTTGCCGAATTCATACGTCGCTGAAAGACTTTAAGTTTACCTCTAAGTTGCCGAATTCATACGTCGCTGAAAGACTTTAAGTTTACGTTCAAATTTTTGTGACTAAAGTATATTCTGCCTTATTGTAAGGTGAATATTGTCATGCTTAAGATTATTTATGCCGCTTTCGAAAGTTTGTTTATGACTTAGGTTTAAGTTTGTTTAGTTTTTATTAAAGCATATATCGCCTTAATTTAAGTTAAATTTTGCCTTAATTACGGTGATATTCAACAAATATTCAACGTCGTAAATTTAAAGCGTTTTCAATAGTCCATTACTGCTGTATTAACAG
Source organism: Thera obeliscata (assembly GCA_947578465.1). Taxonomy (NCBI): domain Eukaryota; kingdom Metazoa; phylum Arthropoda; class Insecta; order Lepidoptera; family Geometridae; genus Thera; species Thera obeliscata. The sequence goes on from OX387915.1 coordinate 22,687,973, forward strand.
TGTTAAGTTGGATTCCAAGACTACCTTACGGTAAGTCATTTGAGACGGTTCGTGTTTATCATAAGAGACGTACCAGTTTATCGCAAACGAATAGTAAAGTCAAATTAACCGTAAGCGTCTCAAAATCGCCTCGCGTCATTACAATTCAGCCGTCAAAGGTGGAATTCATCTTAGGCCAGAAATCCATTTTTCTCAGTGTGTGTGCTCACCAGTGCATTATGCTGTATGTGTGACGTTTTGACGTAGGATTTATTTAGTCAACACTCACACAGACTTAAAACCAGAACCAGAGACAGAGCTCATGGTAGGCTTACTTGGTCTTAAATTCTTATCTAAAATAAAACATAATGTTACGCAAATTGTTATAATTCAAATTATTTATTTTCACAAGTTCACGTATACGTGCATACCTAACTACGAGCTACGCATCTACTTGTCAAGTCATAAATTGTAAATTAACCCGTTACAAAATACTTGGTCCGTCATTATATTTTGTTTTTGTATTTATTGTTTTACTTTAATTATAACGGTTAACACCAATTACAATAATTAAAGACATAGGTAATAGACAGACAGAAAAATGAAAATAAATAAAGTATAAGTAAACAGTTTTGGTCAAATTTAAAATACAATGTCAATAATATATCTCGATGATGATTTATTAAAAATACTTCGTTCGCAAAGAGAATTAATTAATTTAAGTATATCCTTTGTTTCCTCTTGTGCCTTTATTTCCATTAAACGAAATAAACATGATTTAAATAGCAATTAAGTATTGTAATCTTCTTCTTCTTATCGTGTCACTGATTCTTTCGAGCCAAGTGTGGTGAAAGGATTTTAAGTGCTCCTCAAAGAGGCTCTTTTCGTGCATATTTTTGAACTTTTTAGGTTCTACGATATGCCGGTTTCCTCACGATGTTTTCCTTCATCGTTTGAGAGCTCTGGCATAGTGTACATAATTTTTTGGGCAGAAAATTTTTTGGGCATAATTTTTTGGGCATTTTTTGGGCAGGCTCATTAGTACACGACTGGAATTGAACCCACGACCTTAGGATCGGAAGGTGGGGCCGCTACCTGTAGGCTAACAACGCTAAGTATTGTATTTGTGAAGGTAATATCTCTTTTGTATCAAAACAAATAAAAAACGTTATGGAAATTGTTACTACAATGTGAGAATTTTCCTTCAAAATACACAATTATACGTGGAATGTGGCGGAAAAAATACATTATGATTATGGTAATGCGTATAAGTTGAAATGTGTTTAGGAGTAATGTTTAAAAGCAGAGGGTGTACGGATATTCCAGGCGGAACAAAATGGCATAAATAAAACGTATGAGTGTGCTTGGCTGAATGTATTACTTACCTTGCTTGTTTCAACATAATGGTGAACTTATAAAACTTATCCAGCTGGCCTACCACGAGCTCCATATGATTATGGTTATGGCTGTCAAAATTGTGTCAACAGCATTCAAACCCAAAAAGAAAATGAATGTGTGGGTCAGCCTATCTATACACAATTTGACAGCCATAGCCAAAACCATATTGAACTCGTGGTAGCCCTGCAGGATGCATGATTAGTAGGCTAATAAGTAGCAAACCACAACGTGGTCAAGCGACCACTGTCGGTTTTTCCAATAGTGCGTTTTAATGCTTCTATTTCTTTTTTAAATAATACTGGACATTCATTTAAACAAGGAGACTTACAATAAAATAAATATTTACAAAATACACAAGAATCAGTTGAGCTATCTGCAGATCGTTACAAACGATCTAGAGATAGCTCAATTGATCCAAATTAGTAATAGACGGAAATGTCCCCAAGACGCTGGCAGCACTGCCACGCTAGCAATGCTCATGCGCTGCGCCAGATACATCTTCTTCTTCTTTTATTTATGGCTTTTCAGTGGAGGGGTTGCCACGAATTTGCCAGAAAAATCACAGATTGCCATCAGTGAAACGCTGTCAAATGTATGACATGACAGCGTTTCACTGATCGCCATTGCCATAGCCTGGATGTGCGCAAGGCTTTACACGTTCGTCCATCAATGTCATGCAGCTAATGACGTCACAGATAAATGGAACAAATGGAAACTAGGTACCGAATCTAACTGAGCAGATCAAGCCCGCCAAGTGACAGCATTATATATTTCATTAATGCTTCAATAACTATAATGTTCTTTCTCTATTTCCAACAAGTTTCTCTCTCTGATTAAGAATAATTATCATCACATCCGCATTATCACTTACAGCAGGTTAAATTGCGGTCAAACGCAAGCCTATAAAATGTAAAAAAAAATTATTTAATTTTGTTCTCAGTGGAGATCGAACCCACGACCTACCTATTAATGAAATTAATTCAAAGCCTTTCACATAAACATCACTCTAACCGTTAGCTTTTAATCCAGGAAACACGTCATAGGGGTAGCGGAAGGTAGTTTTTCACAGAGAATGGAGAACCGAGAGGGTGGCATTCAATCTGTCCGTGTGATTAAGGTACCTATCAAAAGGCAGGGTTGTTAGAATTTACTGACCTACGGCAATAGTTAATGAAAATGGAAATGCTTGACTGTTTTTTACCCGACTGTGAGTAGGGTAATGTTTTTAAATGTATGTACACAAGGATACGCATCAGACTATACACTGCTAGCTCTTATGTCCTTGCAGTAAGCATCTTTTTACTTTGATTTTAGGTAACTTGAGCTGTATCTCACATCCCACTGTACGTGTAACCTATAATAAATCAACTTGCTTTTATGTAAAAGATAGACAAACGAGCTTACGGCCCACCTGATGGAAAGCGGTCTCTGTCATCTCTGTCAACAACACTATGGGTGCTGTCGTTGCGTTGCCTACCCTAGAGGAGTTTTTAATCGTTTTTCTTGAAGCTATTCATGTTGTATTTCTGGTGGTAGTTCATTCTACAATTTATGGGTGTGAGGAAGAAACGATCTCGAGGAGCAAGACGAGAAACCCATGGATCCCTAATGTGTGGATAAGCTCGGTCTCGGTCTCGAGAAGAGGGGTGAGAAGCTCGACGCTGGGATTAGGTAAATTAAGATCTAGGATTTTTCTTTCTTTCTTTTTTCTGGTTTGATGATATTTTATTTCTCGTATTGCTTAAAAATATATACCAAGCACCGGACGTACAACACGTACTTCTTTATGAAAACAAACCAAAGTAATAGTTACTCAAATCCACCTCTTCGCAAAAGCACTCACAAAATCTCACAAGTTAAAAGCCTTTCACATTGAGATATTAAATAAATCAACCGCACCGCACTAGCAATTGTCCTCGATGTAGCGATTGAAAAATGCTGCAGAACCACACATGGCAACGCATCAGACTAAACAGTCTGGGCTTTGAAAATACTGAAGTTGAATGCGGCGTGAAAAAGGGTGCAACGGCACTCTCTAGTCTAGCTCGATAAGCCGCACTTGCGTATACATATTTGTCGTACCCACAATATTTATTCATATTTTACATCGCAGGAAGTCCATTTTCGTGAAAATGTCTAGTGGAAGCTTATTATCCAACAGTGGACTTCTTCAGGCTGATGATGAAGACTAGACTATACAGGAACTAACACACTACCCACCACTGCAACAACTTTTTGTACTGTTTTCTGTACTGCATGTAGATAGTCAGATAACACTTTATTTTACACCACAGGAATAAGTCATTACACAAAAAAAAATATAAAATTAAAATTAAAATTACACGAAAAAACTAAACTATAGTGAAGTATAATGGGTGGTTACTATTAGCGATCTTTTCCAGGCAACCTTTGGGAGGACAGGAGTTTATTGAAATACGACTTGTCCTATTCCAATAAACTCCTTACACCTTGGTCCACCACCTTGGTGGTGCCATAAGGCTTTCTACACTATATATTATTATGTGAATTTGACTACTTATTTATGGTGCTAGATCTACCGTAGTAAAAAACAGTGTGGTACCTGATGTGTAGCCAACTCCACTACTCCAACCGCTGAGTGGAAAACGCGGCCATGCGTCAAACACTAGATAATGATTGTAATTCATGGCCCATTAAATTCTATTCCGCTAGGGAACTCTCACACGTGACGCGGGATAAGCTAATTTACAGCTCTTTTATAGAAAGGAGTAAAGTGATCTGGATCCATGGAACTAAACTTTATGACGTCCGCAAGCATTTCAATGTATGCCACAATTTGTTCTAAGGACTCACTCATAAGTCATAAGTGGCGTTTCAAACTGGTACTGTAACAGAATATACATTTCTCGATAACAGCTTACAAACGCAGCTGATTTGTTGATATGTTTTTTTTTGGTTTAGTAGATTTTCAGGAACTTTTAAAAGCTTCTTTTTTGCCAGCTTATTTTGTTGAAATATTTTTAATCGATTATTGTTTTATTGTTTCCGTTTAACCGGTGCCACAAATAAGATGATAAAAATAAATAATAATTAAAAATATTATGGGCAATTCACTCAACATTATCTAGCCCCGAACTAAGCAAAGCTTGCACGATGGTAACCAGATAGCTAGATACGTAACACATTTTTTTTTTGTAAACACCTACAATCTACATACTTAGAAGACAATATTAGTTACACAGACACAGAATTAGTTACATGAGCCAGTTAAAAGAAAAATTCGCTGTCATGTCGTATAAGGAAGTCAAGGAGGCGCCATTCGAAAGACTTAATTGGAAAAAACTGCATCAAAACCCCGACAAGAGCTAAGGAAGAGACACAGAACAAACATCTGCGTTTACCACACAAATATTTGTTTTCGGTGGGGATCGAACCCAAGACCTACGGCGCAAAAGGCAGAGCTACTACCAACTGACTGTCAAAGGATATAAAAAACTACGCATTACGTAGTACCCGTGTGAAGTCGAGACGCGTGCAAAACTGATCATGACTAACAACATTAACAATAACAGTAGAGCTCTATCGACATAATTCCCTTATAGCACACAATGTGATTATCATTCAAAGCACTGCGTAATTTGTGTCACAGTTTGTATCAAATCTAATAATTCCAACCAAAATACAATTTACAAAATAGATACACGTGCCGAGCGATCGAAATTAATAAACACCATACGAATATGTATACGCTTTTGTGGGAATCTGGGTCTTAGGGACAGGGGGTAGGGTCTATTTCAGGGTTGAGGGTTATCTTCACAGGCTTCAAACTTCGTTGTTCCCGGTAGGGGCTCGTTATCCTTGTTAATTAACGTTTCGGTCGACACCGTATGATGCTGAGCATGTGAGAATTTTATTGGTTAATTGGGTGTCAACGTTATCAGTTTTTGATCGCGCATATTTTTAGATTTATTGACAGAGCCAACGTTAGCTGACCTCTTAGCTCAGTTGGTAGTAGCTCTGCCTTCTGAGCCGTAGGTCATGGGTTCGACCTCCACTGAGAACAAATATTTGTGTGGTGAAGCCAGATGTTTGTTCTTTGTCTGAGTGTTATAGGTATTATATTCTAAGTATGTATTTACAAAAAAAAATACGGGTTGCACTCCGGGAGTGCCGGCAGAAGTGAAAACTTGATTATTAACGTAGGAACCGTAAAAGTTGTTTATTTTATCAAGTTCCTCAATGTAGTAAAACCCCAATCAAAGTCCTAAGGAACCCTAAAAATTTTAGCATTATCAAGCTCCTAAGTGTAGTTGAAATTCCAATCAAAGTGCTAAGGAACCCTAAAATTGTTTACATAATCAAGGTCCTAAGTGTAGTTGAAAGTCCAATTAAAGGCCTAAGGAACCCTAAAAGTTGTTTATTTTATCAAGTTCCTCAATGTAGTAAAACCCCAATCAAAGTCCTAAGGAACCCTAAAAATTTTAGCATTATCAAGCTCCTAAGTGTAGTTGAAATTCCAATCAAAGTCCTAAGGAACCCTAAAAATGTTAACATTATCAAGCTCCTAAGTGTAGTTGAAACTCCAATCAAAGTCCTAAGGAACCCTAAAAGTTGACCACTTAATCAAATTCCTCAATGTAGTAAAACCCCAATCAAAGTCCTAAGGAACCCTAAAAATTTTAACATTATCAAGCTTCTAAGTGTAGTTGAAACTCCAATCAAAGTCCTAAGGAACCCTAAAAGTCGACCATTTAATCAAATTCCTCAATATAGTATAACCCCAATCAAAACCCTATACGGAACCCTAAATTTTACGTAAAGCCAAATCCTCAACGGGTCGGAACCGCTAGAAGGGACCTTGTCGCGCGACCTACAAGTAGGTCCTAAATGAAGTAAAACGGCAGACATAGGAGGAGGGGGTTCTGGGGGGCTAAGGGGGGTCACAGCACGGCTCGCTTCGCTCGCCGCGCTGTTCCCCGTGGTCGCGTGGCGGCTCGCTTCGCTCGCCGCGACGCTCCCCCCGGGTTTCGGAGGAGGGGGTTCTGGGGGGCTTAGGGGGGGTCACAGCACGGCTCGCTTCGCTCGCCGCGCTGTTCCCCGTGGTCACGTGGCGGCTCGCTTCGCTCGCCGCAATGCTCCACTCGAAAAATAAATACAGTAGATCTATAAAATCATGTACCAATGACCACTACTACCTGCCGCGGGCGGCCGCTAGTTCATAAAATCTATAATAGGTATGTACCTATACCTACTACAGTCACGAAAAACGCCTTGGTATGCTTGCTACTAACTATTATCTATTCTGTGACGTTACCGTGTCATAGTAACTACTAGCGTATCTGTAGCGTCGCTTTTTCGATTTTTATTATGAACTCTACGTTGTAGTCTTAGGGTACATTTCTGCAAAAAATCCGTCCTACGCTTTTTCGATCAGGGTCACGTGATCCTGACGCGAGTTTAAGATTTTATCCCCATTCAGAAAGTGCTCAACGCCGCTAAAGAAGTTTTCACTTCAAAAATATTTAACCTTTTAGACGGTACGGTAAAGGAGTTTAGGCCGCGTTTACACGATGCGTATTGTCAGCTGCCAATCATAATGGGACTAATAATAACGAACCTGAAAACAATCGGTCGCGGTGGCTAAAAATACGTTTGGGCTTAAAAACGTGAACCTTATCTAAGTACTAGTTCCTGGGTAGTTCGTACAATTCCTAATTATATTACAACGATTTCGAAATTCTTTATTCGTTATGGTATAGGATCCCGCTAAAGAAGGACCTTCATCGAGCTGGTTATTTAATGAAACGTATTTTTTATTTAATTAAACATGAAAATAAATATATTCTATATGCCTATCAAATTTCAGTCCAGGATATGATTAATTAATAATTAAAAAACTAAATTGTTTTTTTAACTTTCCACCGGTTTGTTTATTAGACAAATTCTATACCAATAGAAAGTATAGACCCCATAGAATATGCAAACGTTAGGTTGCCTATTTTTTTCCGGTCACAACTCTCGGGTAGCCATGTATAAACAAGTAAATCGATACTAGCATTTTGCACCGGTATGTTTATTGAATAAAAATACTGGGGTCTATACTTTCGATTGGTATAGAATTTGTTTAATAAACAAACCAGTGGAAAGTATTTTTTTTTTTTTTTTATTATTATTAATCATAATTATCCTGGACTGAAATTTAATAGGCAACCCATATAAAATATATTTATTGGCATGTTTAATTACATATACAGGGTGGATACGACTGATGAGACAAAAAATAAACTGCATATACTAGGCACCATTTTCAAGCTCTGTACCAAAAATCTTTTAATTAGGAGCAGTAGTTTAGCCGCAAATAATTTTTCAAGTTTTTTCATATTGTGAACACGATGTATTTTTCATAGCAGATGATTACCTATACCTACGAAGCGGTTTTGCTACTCCGACGCAAGTAATACACACACAGACTCGCATTTTCACTACGAGAGTGACATAGAGAGAGACAATGACATAGCAAAAATCCCGCGGGTAAAAGAAATAGACATAGGTCAGTGCGTTCTTTCTTATTGCTACCTAACTACTTTACTTTCAACTTCAGTTCGCGATCGCTGACCGTTCGGAACGGATGTGCCTACCTACCGGAACACGGAAGCTTACGTTTTTATTTTTACGAATTGAAAACGCAGACAGGCAATTTGTGATAGGATAGGACACTAAATAAGTTTAGGACAGTATTTCTTTTCTCTATTGTGACAGGATACGTAACTTGGGATTATTATTATTTAGTGTTAGTGTTTTTATTGTGATTGACTGTTTTTTATTGTAATGTGATGAAGACACGTTATTAAAATTTGGTTTTGTGTGTTCAACAATGCCTCGTGTAACTTACACGGCGTCAGAATACACTGACATGATTTTTATTTACGGCGAATGCCGTGGAAACGCATCTTTGGCTCTACGTACATACAGAGAGAGGTTTGGTGACAGCCGCAGTTGCTCTAGAAACGCCCGCACTATACAAAAGTACTACTTATAAATTTAGTGAGTGTTGTTGTGATCGTACCTACCCAATTCAAAGGCGGCTCAGGCCTCCACTCGCGTCGCGCCAGGTCATTGCCCCGGCCGCCGCGCTGCCTGCCTGGGCATGTCGCGCTCCGGCAAGCGCGAGAACGTTGCCGTTTTACTATCAAGGGTGTTTGCGTTTTACTCGGATCGGTAAGCTATTATTTTGTTTGAAATTAAAAAAAACTCATTTTTGTAGCTTTTTATTTTTATACCGTATCGATTTCATACTTAACACGTATAGTGTACGTAGTGTAATTTAATGCCCATCTGTCGTATCCACTCTGTATAATATACGTTTCATTAAATAACCAGCTCCGTGAAAGTCCTTCTATAGCGGGATCTTAGACTATTATATTTTTAGTATAGGATCCCTAGAAGAAGGACCTTCACCGAGCTGGTTATTTAATTAAACATGCCAATAAATATATTCTATATGGGTTGCCTATCAAATTTCAGTCCAGGATATGATTAATAATAATAAAAAAAATAAAAAAAAATTTAACTTTCCACCGGTTTGTTTATTAGACAAATTCTATACCAATTGAAAGTATAGACCCCATAGAATATGCAAACGTTAGGTGCCTATTTTATTCCGGTCACAACTCTCGGGTAGCCAGGTATAAACAGGAAAATCGATACTAGCATTTTGCACCGGTATGTTTATTGAATAAAAATACTGGGGTCTATACTTTCGATTGGTATAGAATTTGTTTAATAAACAAACCAGTGGAAAGTAATTTTTATTTTTTTTTAATTATTATTAATCATAATTATCCTGGACTGAAATTTAATAGGCAACCCATATAAAATATATTTATTGGCATGTTTAATTATATATAAAATACGTTTCATTAAATAACCAGCTCCGTGAAAGTCCTTCTATAGCGGGATCCTAGACTATTATATTTTGTTTTTTAGATGAATGTACAGTGTGAAAGATGACATGGATAAGAAAGATGTGAATACAGAGATGACGGCTAGAGGAGAATGGAAGACGAGAACATGTTGTACCCACCCCACAAAAAGTGGGATAATAATAATTATTATTATTAATTATTTATTTTCGGTCAACATGGATCATTTTATTAGTAAAACTTAAATCTATTGTCAGTAGTACTTAATTACCTTTACCTATGCACATACATTTATATGGAGAGCGGTAGCCTATTTGTTTGTAGTTTTGCTTGTCATTAAATGAACCATATCGCAATGGTTCATTTAATAATGGCAGGAAGAAGAAGAATACTATTTCGTACAATTACTAATTTGTACAATATGTTCATTACTCGAGACCAGGTTCAGTTTTTTTTTGCACCACAGCCAAGTATTATCTATGTTCCAAGCGGTAAATGAATTTAACTATCAATTTATTCGATCAAACTGGAGTTAAGGAGTAGTTTATAAAGTGATTTTAGTTCGCCTGAAGCGCAGTTTCACAGTTTGACGTTATCAAACCCTCCCACTTGCCTCCGAACTAGTAGACAAGCAGGCTATCAGTAACCAAAGACAACACTCTTGGACAAAGTACACTGAAAGCGCTCGAAGTAAACAGGCTAACTTATATCTTGTGTACTTTCACGGTCAATGGGTCGATATGTCAGTAAATTACATTGTGAGCGGTTGCTTGATAAACTTTGTCCAATCTAGATAGCGTTTAACTAGTTCCCTTCATTCTCAGAGGTGTTAGGATATCTACTATAACAATTAAGCATCTGTTGTCATAAGTTATGAATATAATTTAGCAAGCTCTTTGAAGCGCCAGTAATTGGAACACGTGTCGTAATCAATTTTGTTATCACGTCGGGAATACTGTTGATTTGACACAGGCACTAATTTATACTTATTGGTGAACCAACAAAGTCAAAAATTGTTTTTATTCAGTAGTATCCGAGAAACAATATGAAATTTTATAAAGTTAGGTGAGTCTAGGTACCAGTTCCATGCGACCAAACCTAGAAGGGTGACAAACTACGGTACGGTTCCTACCGTTTTTTTGTATGATCGATTTACAAATCAAAGTCGCCTATCGTAATTTGATCACCCTATTAATTCAACTGATTGATGAACGCTGATGCTGTTGTTTACCATGAAAAGCAGTAGACAAACCTTTTTAATAGCATTTTTACACTGCGTGGCATGCAACGCAGCAAATATTCAACGACTACTTTTCTTAAATTACTCCGCAATTTTTCTCAAATTGAAAATAGGTTCGCCTATCATTTAATTGCTTCTTACTTAAGGGGCCGGTGGAGGGCGAATTTTCATACAAACGTTATACCAAAATGATTACTAATAAAAGCAGATTTTCACTATATTATTGTAATAATTGTATTTGTTAAGTATTTATCTAGGTTCCTGAACAGTTTTAATTTTAAATTACTTACCTCAAATGAAATTAATGCCAATCACATTTTGCAATGAAAAAAATGTGTAAAATGCGATTGGTGTTTATTTCATTTGAGGTAAGTAATTTAAAATAAAAACTGTTCAGGAACCTAGATAAATACTATACAAATACAGATATTACAATAATATAGTGAAAATCTGCCTAAACTAGTAATAATTTTGGTATTACGTTTGTATGAAAGTTCGCCCTCCGCCGGCCTCTTAAGAAATTACTTATAATCTTGCCAAGGTTCTAAATAATGAACTCATTAAGTAAATATCTCCTTCCCAGAAACCAAAACCTAATTAATTCAAGTTTGAAAAATTCTTACGCATCAAATTAATTCGCCTTTGAGCTGGAATCTTGTTTTATGTTTCGAAGAAAAATTGCCAACATTTGAAAAAAAATTGTTATTCCCATGATTTTATTTTCCTAACATTCTGAGAAAAGTATGCTTCAATTTGTCAATTTTTCTATTATTCTGAGAAAAAGAATTCAAGAATTTTTCAAAAAGTTAGCCACTTCGCCAAATGATTGCCCATTTTGTACAACTACCAGATTTCCAGTACAAGATTTTTCTATCAAACTTATAAAAGCCGGTATCTTACAAGTTAGCATCATTATCCAAGGTAATACCTACTTATTTAAAAAATTCCTTTGTCTTTTATCACAAAGAAGTAATTAAGGGTTCGATGTTTTGTTTTTATAAAAAGGAACTCTTTGTAAGCGTATTTCCGTGTAAACTTGACTTTTTTTCTGGCCTTATTGTCGGCCAATGGGCTCAAAAAATGCCTATTATAGTTCGGCCGTTCAGAGAATGCGTTCCTGACACGTCGCGATTTAACTGACGACGTAACTTTGTAATGGCGTTGCAGTTACGAAAAATATTTTTGCTGGTTGCTTACCGTTTTAACAATTGATGAGCATTAAAACAACATTATTATATCAATAATCAATGAATGTTATAATTTTGTGCCAAACTGAGTGTCTATAACTTGTTATACAATATTTTTCTAAATCTATACTGCGCTATTACAATGTCAGCGCTTTATATTTGTAGTGCTGTACTAACTATGTGACTAACTGTGACTAACTGATCAAACTGTCAAACGCATTCTCTGAACGGCCGAACTTTACTTATATTTTTTAGTAGGTCAACATCACAAATACAAATTAATTAATTAAACAAAAAGAACATACAAAGCTTATACACGTCCCCGCACTAGGACAAGCTTCGCGGGAGGCAAATGTACAAAAATTATGATTTTTGTACATTGTGTAGAGCACTTTGTTGTATTACATTGTTCCCAAATATGGAATCTTTGATTGTTTTTCTAAAGAAAATCGCTTAGCTAATTAGATTTTTCATTCCCCCAGTTTACAATACACGTTTAGTTCCGCGTGGAAGCCAATTACAAAGTTATCACGAAGTTGATTAATCTACCGAGGCAATATACTCAACAATGAGTTGGAAACACTAGTTTTCAATCTTTTTTTATACAACTAGCTGATGAAACAAGCATAATGGACCATCTGTTGTTAAGTGGTAACCATTGCCTGTAGCAAAGCATTGCCTCGATAGGTCACCCACGTTAAGAACGTGCCCTACGATGCACTGCCCTGCTTCCATCAACTTGAGATACATGTTCAGTCTCACGTGTCAGTAATTTTAGTTTCCATGAGACGGCGTAGCACAGTGTAGCAACGCGTAGCAGAATGTCGCATATCGTAGCATAATGTATCTCGGCGTAGCAACGCGTAGCGACGCGTAGCTCTTCGTAGCTCAGCCTAGCAAAACGTAACAAACGTGTTCGTGAAGTAGAAAGATAATCCAGTTGATTATTAATTGATTTGAGTTCATTTATTACTCATTATTATCTCAGTATTTTATAACAGCTTAATACTTCTATGTAATTAAACTACGCCAAATGATTTGAAATCAAACAATAGAACATTCTGGAAATGACATAATCTTCTCATCATATTGGTCACTAAATTTTTTTACCAGAAAACCGATCTTATCTTGTAGGTAGTAAAGTCCAACTTACCTTAAATCTTGCAAAACACCGTAAATCACAAAGGGTAACCCATAATGGTATGATGGTATCGCAAAAGCGTCAAGAGTGGATAATGCTTATCAGAAGATGGACACAAAACAGAGCTTAGTTTGGCTTTAACCCAACAGAAGTTAACGCACTTCATTCTCAGTAGTAGTAGAGCTCTTTGTGTGTGGCTCGTCCGGGGAAGTACTATCACCATGCCTATTTCTGCTGTCAAGCAGCATCGCTGAGTTTTGGTTTGAAGGCTGTGGTGCTGGTGTGAGGCTGAACATCTGTGCCTTAAGTTGATGGGCACAGGTCAGCACATCGTAGGACACGTTCTTGATGTGCATGATCTACGAGGCAATGTTATAGGTGATGGTGGCAACCTAACATCATGCAGGCCTATATATTTGTTCTATCAGCTAGTTGTATAAAAAAGCTCATAGTGTCACTATTTATCTCAAACTAGTGGCAGTGTGGTGAAAGGGTTTTAATAACGCCTCAAAGATTATTTTTTTGTACACTGATATTTTTATTTGAAAGGTTGTAAATTGTAGTTGGTCTCATAAAAATTTAGTAAAGATTTGATGATGAGCGGAATAGCTCCTCAAACTGCAATAAGTTGCTCACTTTAGTGTACTCGAGGTCTATACAGCTCACAGATCTACTGGTTTCCTGTGGATTAAATTTAGTTTTAACGTGTGTGTGTGTGTGTTTATGTACTATGGACTCTGTAATGTTACATTTATAAGTCTGAAATAATAATATTGAATTGAAAGCGTTCTTCATGTAACGCATAACGTCTAACAGTGGATTCCTTCAGGCAGATGATAACAATGTGTCGGTTCATGTGGTTCTGCAACGATAATCTAATTATGTGAGCCATGATTAATAATAATTCGATTATCTCATCCGGGTATAGCACAATGGACAATGAGCTTGATTAAGTATATATATCTACAATGCTGTAATTGAAGAACGTGGACCGTGTCTGATTCGATCTTAGTATCTACACAGCTCAATTGGTAATATAAAAAAAAGAGTAATCAAATAGAGTAAACAAATAAATTGGTATGAAAAAAAGAGTAATGTCAGCATGCTGCTGACATTACTCTCGAAGCTTCTTAGCCCATACTTGTACTCGAGTTCTAGTTATAAAAAGAGGCTAAAAAGAAGTTAATGATGAAGACGGTTAAGTATAATAAATTCTTAAATAAAAATAAATAAATAAAATGAGCCTTTATTTCGCCAGCCTAAACAGTATTGCCTTACTAAATATAACAAAGCAAAAGTTTGTTCTAAATGACACCGGCGTTGAGGTGCATAGGTCGGGTTGTCTTTGGACAAAGGCCTCCTCCAGGTTTTGCCGTTTGGTGTGGTCAAGACCATGATCTGCGCCACTCCTTATAGAGCTCATCTTCCCATCGTTTTAGCTGCCACTTAAATAACTAATAAACATTAGTATATCATGATAAAATATTCTAAAACACACAACACAACAGTCACCAAAGAGCGTGAAAGAGCTTCTGTAAAAACGGCGACATTGGAATAAACCCGTTCAATCCTCTATACTTCCGTTTGTATTGCATTTCGCGAGGCTTAACGTTTTCAAAAAGCTAAACCCTACTATCGCCGTATTCGGACATTCTATAAGAAGGCTTTGTGGCACAGCCCGATGGGAGCAGCTGGAACAGTCGTGGAAATCAAACCTAAATAAAAAACCTTTATTACCTTTCATGACATAAAATTGTAAAGCTTCAGAGCTTGTTTAGCTACAGTTTATTTGATGCGAGCAATGGTCGCAAATTGAACCATGCTAAACACACTGCACAGTCAGCATCAGAATTTGAAAAATTTTTGGAGTCTCAAAATTTTTATAGACCTTTTTGACTTTGGTTCAGTCATAAATTTGCAATTTATGACTGAACCAAAGACGCCTATGTGAAGCGCACTTAAAATCCTTTCACCACACTGCACTAGGTCAAAATAACCATTTAAACAATGAGAAGAAGAAGTGTAATTACTATGATGGTAAAGCTTATAACAGTTTTAAACTGAACTAATTACAAAATACACGCAACATACAAAATACAAATAGTCCAAATTTATCACCAATTTTTCATTTTCCGACTTCTACAAAAAAGGGAAAATATATTCTTTTGCGTGTGAAGTGTTCTTACTGCTACCACTATAAGCTATAACCATTGTTACGTACTACGTATACATGCACAAGCTCTATTTCCAATTTCCTTTAAAACGAGACGGGTATGCTATTGTAAATTGTATAAAAGGAATTTACTTGAAGATTGTTTTGGTCCGGTTCAGAAAGAAACAATACGATTTGGGAAATTGTGAGATGAGTAAACTTTTCTAAGTCACAAAATCACAAAAAAAAAATTGGTCGTTTGTAAAGTCGGTTTACTGACGATAGTTGAACGTGACAACGTCACACAGCTGTCCACGCGGACGCATCGCTCACTCAAGTAGGAGAGAGACAGATGTCGACCGCGGAGGCCGATTGTACTTCTTTGTCGCTCGTTCTGCGCTCTTGCTTGCACTTCAAGCCTTAAATGGAACGCCTCAGAGCGAGGTAACGCCGCATGAGTCATGTTTTTCGTGCGTGCAGCCGGCTCCATCGAATTATAAGACGTTGTCACGTCAAAAATTGTTGACAAACCATGCAACACACTCGACCAAATCGAGACAGAGCCAGACAGAGCTTGTGGTAGGCCTACTGGTGCATTTCTCATTTAATGAATGCTGGGGTCTTATTGTCTACAATAGTGTACCCTTTTATTCGTAATGCCGGAAACTTTTAACGGCTCGCTTAAAGTCTCCTGTCACTGTCACTTTTATGCCAACAAATAGAGATGGCAATAAACCTGTCAAAAATAATTCAATCTAACAACGAAAGTGTAATGTAACACTTTCACACAATTTATTTTTAGTTGAATGCTCAAACTATTCGAATAACTTCGCTCAATAAACTTATAACTGTCCTTCAATCGACACCACCAGTGACATTGTGGGAACTTTGCAACAAAGTTTGTCAATGACTGCGAAATGGGGTTGTAAAAATAATAGTAGTTATCCTATGTTATAGTGGCACGGATAATGTATTTTAACTGTATTTTAGTACTGTATCTGGGTTTATTTATAACATTTTTTCAATAAATAAGAATAAAAAACCTAGATTTAGGACACATTTGTATTCGATATTCCTGGTTGTAGGTCTTTGCCACAAAGATAACTATTTTTTTATAAACAAAATCGACAAATTAGTGTATTTACTTAAATTATGGATTTTGTAAGTCGATGTAACTTAAATTAATATTTTTCAAAGACTAGTAAAGGGTGGTAAGTACCTTATTAAATGGAGATACGAGGAGGCCAGGCGGGTTTCCTTACATACAAAGTACGCTAGTAATGTCCGTCAGCTTGTTAGGGCAAATCTAAAACCTCGTAGGGCACGTTACTAACTTTTGTCACCTACGTGGTGATGGTTTGTTACAGCAGATGATAACCCCTTAACGTCAGAAGTTATCTAATTGTTCCATTATCAAGGGATAAAAAACCTTCTCTATGACGTGCCATAGTAACAGCCGGGCACTATACCATGGCACAGTCCAGATTTACGATAGTTCCAATGCCTTTCTACTTGAATGGATGGGCGAGTAGTAAGGCGATTAAAAGTTGGGAGGTACAAAGTACTAGTTATGGTTAGTTTTACAATCGATTTCTCGATTATTGGTACTCAATGCGGACCGAAAACTTAAACAATGAGTGCATATTATTATCATCAGTGCACGAAAGAAGCCTGTTTAAAATGGTGCCTAGATCCATCTAGTTTTTAAGAGATTCTTGCTAAAATTAAATAATAAATAAATATTGAGGACAATCTACACAGCACTATCTAGCCCCAAATTAAGCAGAGCTGTACTATGGGAACCAGGTGCTAATAAAATACATATGCTAATAATATATAATGTTTGTTCTCTGCCTGGGTGTCATATTGTTTTCTAAGTATGTACTTAAAAAAAAAAAAAAAACAGCTATTAGGTTCCCATAGTACAGCTCTGCTTATTATGGGGCTAGATAGTGTCGCGTGGATTGTCCAAAATATTTATTTATTTAAATAAATTTACTTGTAGATACATTCCTACTTAGAATACAATATGCCACCCAGACAGAGAACAAACATTTTATTTTATTTTATTTTATTTTATTTTATTTTATTTTATTTTATTTTATTTTATTTTATTTTATTTTATTTTATTTTATTTTATTTTATTTTATTTTATTTTATTTTATTTTATTTTATTTTATTTTATTTTATTTTATTTTATTTTATTTTATTTTATTTTATTTTATTTTATTTTATTTTATTTTATTTTATTTTATTTTATTTTATTTTATTTTATTTTATTTTATTTTATTTTATTTTATTTTATTTTATTTTATTTTATTTTATTTTATTTTATTTTATTTTATTTTATTTTATTTTATTTTATTTTATTTTATTTTATTTTATTTTATTTTATTTTATTTTATTTTATTTTATTTTATTTTATTTTATTTTATTTTATTTTATTTTATTTTATTTTATTTTATTTTATTTTATTTTATTTTATTTTATTTTATTTTATTTTATTTTATTTTATTTTATTTTATTTTATTTTATTTTATTTTATTTTATTTTATTTTATTTTATTTTATTTTATTTTATTTTATTTTATTTTATTTTATTTTATTTTATTTTATTTTATTTTATTTTATTTTATTTTATTTTATTTTATTTTATTTTATTTTATTTTATTTTATTTTATTTTATTTTATTTTATTTTATTTTATTTTATTTTATTTTATTTTATTTTATTTTATTTTATTTTATTTTATTTTATTTTATTTTATTTTATTTTATTTTATTTTATTTTATTTTATTTTATTTGGGAAACAAACAGTACAATAGCATTATAAGAAATATGATATAAAAACACATAAACCAATGAAGTTTCCTCAATTAGTTGACACAAAATAGCTGTGAACAGAACTAATACTAATAACAAAAAAAAAAACATATTAAGAAGTTTAAATAAAGAACTAATTTACTTTAAACAATTAATAAAAATTACCTATTTATTTATTTACTGGCAATGCAAAATATAACGTCTCGGCGATATTTGGGCAATGATACATTGAAAATATCAATATCTGAAAAAGTATCATTGTAAACCTCGCATGCTCTACTTAAGAACATGTTCTTTTTATAGTTCGTACTTGAAATAGGCGTCCAAAACGTTTTTTTTTTGTGAGAAGATAAACGGGGACAGTGGAAATAGGTGCTTTCTAACAAGAAAGGTGACTCAACTATATTTGACAAAATTTTATACAAAAACATTTGATCTCTGATAAGGCGACGAACTTGGAGGCTAGGTAAACTATCAGTAGAAATTGATGGGTAACGGTATTTACAATGCTTAAGAAATTTATTTTGAATTCTTTCAATCTCCTGAATGTGGATGTTATATTGCGGATTCCAGACTGTGGATGCATACTCAAGAATAGGCCTGACAAAACTGTTATAAAGCAAAAGAAATGTGTTTGGGTTATGAAACTCTCTACCTACTCTTAGAATGAAGCCAAGCATCCGATATGCCTTAGTTGATATGGTATTAAAATGATGATTAAAAGTAAGTTTACTGTCGAGATAAACTCCCAGGTCTCGTACAACAGATTCCCTTGATATTATTGTTTCATTTAATTTATAGTCAAACATGATTGGTTTGATCTTACGAGTAAAAGTAATAACACAACATTTTTTAGTGTTTAGGAACAAAGAATTGGATTTACAATAATTTACAAGTCTACACAGATCACTTTGAAGTAAAAGACAATCAGAATATGAATCAATTTTCATTAGAATTTTTGTGTCATCGGCATAAATTAAACAATTAGAATGAAGGAAATTCTTCGTGACGTCATTAATAAAGATAAGAAACAATAAAGGACCTAAATGAGAACCTTGAGGCACACCGGAAGAAATAGGTACAAATGAAGAGCAGTAACCCTTGATTGTAACAGCTTGACTTCGAGCACGAAGGTAAGATTCAAGCCATCTCAAAAGATCTCCGTGAATCCCAACCTCCGAAAGCTTGTGTATAAGTAGTGAATGTGATACTTTATCAAGTGCCTTAGAATAATCTGTATAAACGACATCCATCCATTGTGTCCGAAACTAAGTGAGTCAATTCGCACAGGTTAGTCTCAGTAGAGCGCTTGCTAATGAAACCATGCTGTTCTCTGACAATGATAGGTCGCATTACTGGAAATAGGGTATCGTAAACTATTTTTTCAAACATCTTCGCAATAGTACAAAGTTTAGAAATTGGTCGATAGTTTTGAATATCGTGCTTATTCCCAGACTTAAAGACTGGGACAACATAAGATTGCTTCCATAGCTTTGGAATACAGCCCGTACGTAGCGATAAACTGAAGAGGAGGAAAATTGGAACACATAGCGCCTCACAGTACTGCCGCAGAAAAATGGGGGGGATACCACCAGGCCCACATCCTTTGTTTACATTTAAGTTTTTCAAATATTTTTTAACGATGGGTATCGAGATTTTTATAGTATCAAGGGTAGTAACTGAAATGTGATCGCCAACTTCTCCAACAGAGCTATTATTTATATAACACAAACATGTAACACAAATGTTTGTTTTCGGCGAGGATTGAACCCAGCTACTAGCTTAGCTGATAGGCCAGTCAAACCGTCAGTATTTTGTAAATTGTTGCAAGAAAAAAGTTTCAGAAGAGATTACTAAAGGAAAATAAACATAAACTTTATTCTAAAATGAACCGTTTCTAAGACTCATTGTGATAACTTTAAACCGTCTCAAAACCTTCAGCTATTCATCAAATCTCGGCCGATGAGCTTTTCAACTGACACCGGCAGAATCGTTTGCTACCTTTTCACCATGAATCAACAAGGGAACATCGACCTTAACCATGGAGTTCAAGGACTAATATCGCATGGCCTAATTGATTTGTATTCAAAGATGTTATCGTGAGAATGGTATCCTCAATTGTGATCGTAGAGAGTGCTCTTGGACCATTTCATGGAATTATTTCCGAGATACGTCGTGTTTGGGAACTTCTGAATATCCTGTTTTTCCCAACCTATCATACAAAAGTGTGATAATGTTTATTCTCAAACATGCTTGGAAGTTTGAGCATTATTTTGATAACCTTCTTTCGTAATCGAAATTGCTGTACTCACTGGCCTAATAAACGCTAGCAAAAGATGTATGAAAATCCATGTCTGTCGTGTTAGGCGGCCAAATAATTTACATAGTAAACTCATATCTGTCATGTAATTTAAAAATGGAACGACATTTTACCTCGTAACACGGCAACCAAGGAGGTCTTAGCAAAGGTTTTATTGAAATTTTAAACTAAATTGCATTTTTTTTATTGCACGCTGCATTAGGTACGTTTAGTTAATTTTACTTTGGTTCCCGTTGAAATTTCATCTCTCATAATAACTGCCAATTTATTTTAGTAAGGGCTGATTATTTCCAGCATCTTTAGAGTTACGGTATTGATCCAATAAAATTTCTAAGAGGGCTAATTTTTATATTCACGAAATAACGATATTCGTCGAATAAAAATTCTAAAAAAGAGTACATTTTTCTCTTCTTAATTTTTATCTAACAACGTTAATTTGTAAAAGTAAAAGTAGCCGTGTTTTATCATAATTGGTATCGCACGTTTTTGGCCACTCAAAGTACATATCGAGTTTTGGCCCTCTGCAATAAAGTTCTAAGGCAGTCTAGCCGCAATACAGAAATACGAGGGAGTCTACAGATGTGGGGCGGAGAATTAAATTATATAGGTCAGGAAATGAAGCGGCTCGTAAAAGTTTATTAGTAGATTACTTTATTCTGTGAGAACATCGCATTTTCGTTCCAAAATGTAAGGTCATTGCGACTGTATTTATGCTTGAACTGTTTCGCTAACAGCTAATTATCCTATTTAGAGTACTTTCTTGTGAGAGCTTACTTATTGTGATCTGAATTGTGAGATGCCTACCGTGACTTTATCGGGATTAAATCAAGATTAATGTCGTTAGTTCTGAACCAACATTTTCATACTACAAGAACTCTGCATCAAGCAGCGTCTATCATACATTTGCATTCGCGCATTTTCACCTTCTTTGGGCATGTGTCGCGTCGTGGAGATGTCTCCATAGGACGCCTGGTGGTGGGAAGTTTGAGGGCAAAAGAGCTCACGGAAAGTCACCCATGACATGGATGGACCAAATCAAAGCAGCCATAGACGTCCCTCTCAACGAATGCGCCAGAAGAGCAGCGGTGCGAGAGGAGTGGCGGAAAATTGTTAGGCAAGCAATTGTCATGACAACCATGACCACTGTCAAGAGTGAAGCGACTAAGAAGAGAGAGAAGAATGTCGTTACGATATTTTAATTTCATAAGAGAATCATGAGTCATAATAAATCTTGTCTGAAATATCAATAGTTCTTGACCTACAATAAAGTGATTGAATGACGGTATTTAATATAATAAAATATTTAATAAATATTCGTTAGTGAAAGATACAAACAAAATAACATGCCAAAACACAATAAATCTTTCCACCACACAAGGAAATACTAGTCAAGTAAGTGGTTGAAATTTCGCTGTATTATTTTAGCTGGACGAAACCAAACATTTTCCAACAACAAATATTTCTATTTCCCTCGAATTGTTTTGGAGCCAGACATTATTCCAGGAATCATGTTGAGGGGCTGAATTCCTGTCTATTTACTGGCTTGACTTTCAAATGCGACCACATTTGTTCAATTTAGAATTCTGTCGATGGCAGCCAACTGTTTTACGAGATTCTACAAATCTGAAGAACTTTAGAGTTTAAAATGAGCCAAATTCTGAAAGAAGGAAAGTGGGTTTGTGGCTTATGGCTTGGCATATGAAAGCTGATATAAATACTAGATAGCCCACTGCGGGTTCGAGACATAATAATACACAAGCTTCTAGAATTATCAAGCAAATCTATATGTGAAACCAGATAAAATCTGCGAGCGTTTTTAGGGTTATTCAAGAGAGACAGATTGATGGGCTTCGAATCGCTCTGATACGGAAATGTATATTAAGGGTACGCTCAATGTCGTTTAAAGTGAAGACAGCCATCGATGTAGTTCTCGTTAGACCTTTTAATAGATTATAAAATTACTATAAAATCACTCATAGAAATTTGCGAGAATCTATCTTGTGCGGAATCAAAATGATAAAAATTTATTTTATGCTAAGCTGTGTGTAATCCTATCGCACACAGTGATACGATTGCAATTCCGTGATTCTATATCTTTCCTAGGGTCAAATGTTCGAGAGTTCAAGAGAAACTTACGCTGGCGGTTGTCTTCGCCTTAATTTTGTATCAAGTATAAAATTAATACTCTTTAACTAAATTCAGCTCTGCACGAAAATTGCAAATAATTTTAACGTTGACAAAGGGTAGCATTCAACTCAAGAAAACATGGCACGGTGAATATAACCGAAAAAAAAACCGTCAAGGCAAAATGGGCACCAAATTATATCTCCTATTTGCATAAGTATGGAGTGGGTGGTGTCCCTGTTATCTCCTGATGATATTTATCCCGTCCCGTTTTTATTTACGGAGATATTAAAGGGATCGAAAGGGACAGAGAATTTTAGGCAATCATGAGTTGCACATGGCGACAATCGAGGCAGTTATGCTAATTCTCTTTGTCGTTGAAGAGGATTTTGTTTGAAGGAGTCAATAATTTTATAATGAATTCAGAGTTTAACGTTTGACCTGCAGCCTTATTGTCTAACTTGAAATCCATTATTAGGGAACTTTAAGCCGATTGTCACTGGTCGACCCAGTCAGATTGATGTTTAGTTTTTTTTTGGTATCATTAACCGAATGGTGGCCAAGAACCGGCTACAGAAGTGTAGGGCGCCCTGCAACAAGATGACGACATAGACCGGGTCGCAGGGCGGCAATGGCGGCCTGGCAGGATCGAGGTAGATGGCACAAACTAAGGGAGGCCTATACCCAGCAGTAGGTGAAGTAGTGTTGTGGATGATGATGATCATTAAAATCATTAAAATATTTGTTAGTTGTGAGATAAAAAAACTGTAAAATATTTTAATATTCTATTATCAATCCGTGAAACGAGCTCTTACTCTTTGCTAACATTAAGATTAATTTACATTAACGGAACGAAGTGAGTTTTTGTCACATTGTATCAAAAGTATAGAGTATTATGTTTATACAAACCAGATGAGCCAAAAAAAGGTCGCGCTCCTTCCGGGGAATTCTCGCGCATTCGTGAGAATTCCCCGGAAGACGATTCGCTATAACGAGAGAAATTCGCTTCCATTCCGTTCGCAATGTAAATAGAGCTTAATATTTTTAGGTACGTACGGGTAAGTGGACGGTCAAAGCTTCATTCAAGAATTCAGCTTCAAGAACTCAGCTTTTCTTAAATATAAGGTTTTATGCTACCTAAAAAAATTTCTTGAAGTCCTTTCTAAAATAATCCAAATAACTCCTTCATAAAAATCATTAAGTTCTTACGATAAAGTGAAAACTCTTCTTAATTTTCAGTTTCTTGATGATATCTTGAATTCTTTACAAATTTCGAAACCCAGCTAACTTTTTAATAATTTTGTAAATATTACCTACTGTCACATTTTTTCCGACAATATTGGGAACAAAACGTACATAGGTATTGTTGTTTTTAGGGTTCCGTAGCCAAATGGCAAAAACGGAACCCTTATAGATTCGTCATGTCTGTCTGTCTGTCTGTCCGGCCGTGTCACAGCCATTTTTCTCCGAAACCATAAAAGCTAGACTGATGAAACTTGGTGAGTATATGTATTCTATGAACCGCATTAAGGTTTTTACACAAAAATAGAAAAAAAACTATAAATTTTGGGGGTCCCCATACTTGAAACTGAAACTAAAAAATTTTTTTTTCATCGAACCCATACGTGTGGGGTATTTATGGATAGGTCTTCAAAAATGATGTTGAGGTTTCTAACATCATTATTTTCTAAACTGAATAGATTGCACGAGAGACACTTCCAAAGTGGAAAAAAGTTGATCCCCCCCCCCTCTAACTTCTAAAATAAGAGAATGATAAAACTAAAAAAAATATATGTTGTACATTACTATGCAAACTTCCAATGATATTTGGTTTGAACGAGATCTAGTCAGTAGTTTTTTTTTTATACGTCAAAAACTAAACTAAAAATTTTTATTTACATCGAACCCATACGTGTGGGGTATCTATGGATAGGTCTTCAAAAATGATGTTGAGGTTTCTAACATCATTTTTTTCTTAACTGAATATATTGCACGAGAGACACTTCCAAAGTGGAAAAAAGTTGGTCCCCCCCCCTCTAACTTCTAAAATAAGAGAATGATAAAACTAAAAAAAATATATGTTGTACATTACTATGCAAACTTCCAACGATATTTGGTTTGAACGAGATCTAGTCAGTAGTTTTTTTTTTATACGTCATAAATCGTAAACCGCAATTTACCTTTCGACGAACCACAAAAACCTTTATATTATGTTATTTGATGCTACGGAACCCTTCATGGGCGAGTCCGACTCGCACTTGGCTGCTTTTTTTTATGATTACAGGCACTTTATTAAATTGCTAAACTAAGGTTAGAATTAAGATAAATTAAAGTCATAATCTGTTAGTTATTCTTGAGTATATCTTCTACAGCTTTTTAATAACCTCAACGCAGACTACGAACCGTAAAAATAATTGGTAACGGGTTATGAGTTTGCAATTAAAACCACACACTACATCTTGGCAAGGTTAGTTTCTCTATTCATGAGACAAGTTGGGGTGAATACGATTCAATGTTAAAGACCAAAGTGGAACGTAATGTCCTACTTTGAAAGTGGGTCTACCACGCTGTGACCCCTTCATAATGTTTAGGGTTGTTCATGGAGGGATCTGTGCTTATGTTAGCACAAAGAGCACTGGTGGTCTATTGGTAGCGGCTTCGCCTTCTGATTCTAAGGTCGTGGGTTAAAATACAGTCGCGTATCAGTTTTTCTGTCGATAAGATTATGTAAAAAAAACATGCAGCATCTGACACCAGATATAAAATAAACCCAAATGTATACAAACCTACCTTAACCATTAAGACAACATCGCGGGAAACAGCAATCAAACCAAAATAGAACACCACTAAAAATGGGCTACCACTACTCGCCATCACATTTGAACACACTAAAGTATTTAAGACAATTTCAAAAAAAAGCAGCCAAGTGCGAGTCGGACTCGCCCATGAAGGGTTCCGTAGCATCAAATAACATAATATAAAGGTTTTTGTAGTTTGTCGAATGGTAAATTGCGGTTTACGATTTATGACATATAAAAAAAAAACTACTGACTAGATCTCGTTCAAACCAAATATCGTTGAAAGTTTGCATAGTAATGTACAACATATATTTTTTTTAGTTTTATCATTCTCTTATTTTAGAAGTTAGAGGGGGGGGGACCAACTTTTTTCCACTTTGGAAGTGTCTCTCGCGCAAACTATTCTGTTTAGAAAAAAACAATGTTAGAAACCTCAACATCATTTTTGAAGACCTATCCATAAATACCCCACACGTATGGGTTTGATGAAAAAAATGTTTTTGAGTTTCAGTTTCAAGTATGGGGACCCCCAAAATTTATAGCTTTTTTTCTTTTTTTGTGTAAAAACCTTAATGCGGTTTACAGAATACATCTAATCACCAAGTTTCATCAGTCTAGCTCTTATGGTTTCGGAGAAAAATGGCTGTGACACGGCCGGACAGACAGACAGACAGACAGACAGACATGACGAATCTATAAGGGTTCCGTTTTTGCCATTTGGCTACGGAACCCTAAAAACAGTAAATTTCAGAAAAAACATATCAAGAGTTGTCTGCCTTCCGCCATAAAATATTTTCTTTTAAACGAACTCAAACTATGTAACCACGTGGACTAAGTCACGGGTAACAGCTACTTACATTTTGATTTCTATTAAGTAGATTCTAGCGAAAAAATTTTTTTTCGTGTCCTACATTCACAAAAAACGAAGAGGCCTACCATTTTCCATTTTCAAAAAGCTATGTCGAATGGATTTCTACCCCAATTTTATATACCAACATTTCTAGGTAAATCTACAAATCTAAACGAAACTCTATGTTCAAAAGAAACCACTCACATTTAACTGAACATCTTATTTGCCACCCCGCATGTTTTTATTACATTTTCACATCTCACCGCTCCGTAGAAAAATGAACACGGAAAGCGGAACGAACGTCATCCATCTTCCTGACTTTGTTAGTCAGATTGTAGGTTTATACAGATGAAGCTGTCATATCGCATAGTTGCCTTATATTCTAGAAGCTTCCTGAGAAGATAGAGTGCCTACTGCCTTGTGCTTTATTTCTTGTCAACTGGCAAATTCTCGAGCTCGGAAAGAAATAGCAAGTTGAAGTGGCAATTCTTTAGTCGGTAACCGCTGGAGAGTAGAAGGGAATGGGCCACGAATTAGATACGAATTACCTACTACGCAAACAACTTGTGACCAGGTTACACTCTCGATTGTGTTCATAATATTAAATTTTCATCATGCTTCACAACAAAATCTCTTTTAGATTCAACTTCCCACCAATCGGGAAGTCTCGATGTAACACTCGGTTTAGTAACTAAACTCATGTAAACTTGGCATTATTTCAACCCGTTTCAAATAAATTCACTCACCCATAATATTTTAACCTTACTTTGAAATTCCAAAATGCAATCACAGGAAAAATATTAGACAAGTAAAGGCCCGGTCACATCAAGACGTTAAAATTGATATCACACCGCGGCTGCTGTGTTAACGCCTTGATGTCATGCGGAGGGATGAAGGTATCTCTTTTCTCATAGTAAAGTGTTAGAATATGAATGTGGATGGTGGGTGTACAAAACGAGGTAAACCAAAGAAAAGATGGATGGGCTGTGTCAAAGATGACATGAGCAAGAAAGGAGTGAGAACTGAGATGACGAATGATAGAGTGAAGGAATTAAACCTGGTGGCTAATTCTCGGGCCGATCTCGATCATTTTCAATTTTATTTTATTGCTTCTTTTCGAAGAGAGAATGGATGATTTCCTTTAGTAATTCATCTACGACCTCATCGTAAAAGCCTCGACAGCTACGATATACGGAAAACGTAGAAAAAGTGCAGTATTGTGAAAAGAAGAAATAAAATAAAATTGCAAAATGATCGAGATCGGCCCGAGAATTAGCCCCCTGTTGTGCCGACCACACTTAGTTTAGGATAAGGGCAGGAAGATGATGTTTATGATATGTCCGGGCCTTAAGCCTCCGCTATACGCTGGTCTAAAAACAAAACACGACCGGAAAGTTGGAAAAATTTAAAATAAAGATGGCGTTGCCTGACCTGAGCTGTGAATTCATGTATTTGATACCAACTATTACTTATTCTGTGCTTGGGTCTGACATTTGTCACGACATTACAATGTGTTGACTAGAATACGCTTCGTTAGACAAAAACACAGACAGATATTCAGTAAATAAATATAACCCAATTGTTATGTTAGCTGATTCCCGTCGCAGAGTTTCCATTGCATATTTTTCATCCAGGATTGGTGATAACAATGGCAAGCTGTGCGGTATTTTTTAAACTACCACGAACGCTACATTTTAAATCTAACTTATATAGTAGTGTAGTAGTAGTAGTCTAATTTATATAGTATAACAAGCAAATAGCCCCAGATTTAATAAAAGAAACCTTCCACCAAGAGAGATTTTCCTCATATTATGCAAAACCAGAGTGAGTTGCAAGTTCATAAATGTCGGTAGTCGGTGAATGAACACTTGTATTTTTTAAAGGTAAAAAACGGAACCCTTATAAATTCGTCATGTCTGTCTGTCTGTCCATCCGTATGTCACAGTCACTTTTTTTCAAAAAAATGAAATGAAATGAAAAGAAATAATTTATTTGCTTGAAGTATGGTACTTACAAAACTGTAAAAGCTATACAAGGTGTATCTAAATATGTGTACTATGCGAAGGTGGGGGGTTTCAGACCACAATGGTGATCAGTTGTGGGGGGGAGAAAATTAAAAATTCCTATTTTCAGTTTCCCATACAAAAATATTTAATTTCATAATGCCTAAATAAATTGACAACCCTATCCTTGTAACCCCTTGACCCCTTGACCTACTACCTCTGTAGGTCTACTACTACTACCTACTACCTCTGTAGCTGAGTTTAGGGTTGTCACTTTGTATAAAGTCAGCTGTTCATGTTGAAACTTCGTTGCAGTTTTTTTCAGAGATACCAATCGAAGTTCGAAAAGTTGTTGAACAAAAGTTGTTCCCCGGGGGGTGGAAATTCACCCCCCTTCGGGATAGTACACATATTTTGATACACGTTGTATGTACTGATGAAACTTGGTAAATAGATGTATTCTGTAAACCGCATTATGATTTTTATACTTAGAACTGACACTCAAAAAATATTTTTTCATAAAACTTATGAGTTTTCTTAACATTAAGTAAAAGATTATTAAACCAGTTAAGTATTTACGACAGAGATGCGTTAACGTCATCGTAATTAGCCTTCTATCTATCGACTTTAAAAATTAATGAGGTATCGTCAGCAAATAGTACTGTTTCACATAGTTTTTTAACCAAAAAAGGAAGGTCATTTACGTACACTAGAAACAAGAAAGGACCTAATATCGAACCTTGTGGCACCCCTATGTCAATAACTGACCCAAAAGATCTCTCACCGCCCACATCAACTTTAAGGATTCTATCAGTCAAGTACGATTGTAATAAGTCAATGGAGCGATTTAGAATACCGTAATGTTTAAGTTTAGATATTAAGAGGGTGACGGACGCAGCTCGCAACTTCAATTCGAGGCGCGGGCAAAAATTGCTCCGAATATAGCTATCTCTATTCATTTGATGCGGGCGCCACGGAATATATAATAGTAGTATACACACACAGGCGCTCGTGTGACGCGCTACTTCTATACGTGAATCCAACCATAGTGCCGCGCTTGTGCGTGTGCGTCAGCCACTGATAACGATTTTTATGCATTGCCTAATTTCGTCAACGTTACTAACACCCGTTTTCACTAAACCTAGGCGACGCCTAAATCGGATGCCTAAATATTAACGGGCCGACGTACACAGCTCGCAACTTCAATTCGAGGCGTGAGCAAAAACTGCTCCGAATATAGCTATCTCTATTCATTTGATGCGGGCGCCACGGAATATATAATAGTAGTATACACACACAGGCGCTCGTGTGACGCGCTACTTCTATACGTGAATCCAACCATAGTGCCGCGCTTGTGCGTGTGCGTCAGCCACTGATAACGATTTTTATGCATTGCCTAATTTCGTCAACGTTACTAAGGGTCAGATAGGCTAGTGGCTAGGGCGTGCGGATTCACACTGAGAGGACGAGGTGGGCGGGAGTTCAAATCTGGTCAAAGAGAGTTGACTTTTTGCACCCTACAATTTTATGTTTTTATTTTTTGTGGCTGCATTACCTGACTAACCCTCTAAGCTTATTGCTTGCTTGTTTCGCTTTTCTAGTATTCAATAAGCAAGGATTGGTCATGCTCTGAATGCAAGAATAAAGTGAAAAAAAAAACAACATTCCTGAACCGATAAAGAACCTTCAGAGTAGCTATTTACGCACTTAGAAAAGACACCAGGAAATTCTCTAACATGATACGAGTGAGTTTATTCATCAGGTAGGGTTTGTGCGGGTTCTGGACCAAATTGAAGAAGAGTAAAGAGAACCATTGACTCCGAGTTGAGTTGAGAGAGCCATTGACCCCGGCGCGGAGCGATGGAGTTGTGGTTGATGACGTTCCAGTAGAGGATGATGGGTGGGAGTCCGCTCAACATCAGGTGTGGTGTGGTTTGCTTGACCTCATTGGCCTAGTGGTTGGAGGGTGCGGGTTCAAAATCAGTGATAACGTTACAGTAATAGATGATGGGTGGGTATCCGCTCTACGTCAGGTGGGGTGTGGTTCGCCAGACCTCATCGGCCTAGCGGTTGGGGGGCGTGGGTTCAAAACCAGTCATGACGTTACAGTTGAAGATCATGGGTGGAGGTCCGCTCAACATCAGGTGGGGTGTGGTTCGCCAGACCTCATCGATCACACACACACAGCAATAAAAAACACGCAAAGCGGCTCACTTACCAAAGTACAGAAAGTCTAATAATGTGACTGCATTTAAAAATATACTTTATTCGTTGAGCAATTAGGTTGCTTTTATTCTGCTTATTTACATTCGCAAAACCAACGATTGCGAACATCGACCTACAATTACATGGACCTCGGCTTTCGCACAAAACTCGCGAAAAAAGTGTACCAAGCTAACCTACTATAGGTGGATACTTATATAATGATTATAAACAAACTGAAAAAAAAAATTATTTATGTCTTATCACAATTACTATATAGAACTCAATTTTGATTGCATGAAGCAACTTCTAGTGAACGTTACAGAAATTTTTCCAAGTCTTTTTATCAATATTTCCACCAGACGTTGAGCAGTACTCTGTTTATTGAGCTCCAGTTATATAAAGAAAAACTATTTTGTTAAAGTATTTCTCTGTCTTTTTATCAATATTTCCACCGGACGTTGAGTGGTAGCAGTTTTTTGAGCTCAAAATAAATAAAGTTTTTTTTTAATTTCTTAGTCGTTTTATCAATATTTCCACCTGACGTTGAGCTGTAGTTTATTTCTTGAGCTCCAGAAAAATAAAACAGAAATATGTTGTTCAAATTTTTACAAGTCTTTTTATCAATATTTCTACCTGACGTTGAGTGGTATCAGTTTTTTTAAGCCCCAGATAAATAAAGAATAAAAATATTTTGTAGCCATTTTTCTTAGTCCTTTTTTCAATATTATAACCTGACGTTGAGCGGTAGTCGGTTGTTTGAGATTCAGATAAATAAAGAAAAAAAATATTTTGCTGAAATTTTTCCAAGTCTTTTTATCAATATTTCCACCTGACGTTGAGTGGTAGCAGTTTTTTTAAGCCCCAGATAAATAAAGACTAAAAATATTTTGTGCCAATTTTTCTTAGTCCTTTCATCAATCTTTCCACCTGACGTTGAGCGGTAGTCGGTTTTTTGAGATCCAGATAAATAAAGAAAAAAAATATTTTGCTGAAATTTTTCCAAGTCTTTTTATCAATATTTCCACCAGACGTTGAGCGGTACTCTGTTTATTGAGCTCCAGTTATATAAAAAAAAAACTATTTTGTTCAAGTATTTCTCAGTCCTTTTATCAATATTTCCACCGGACGTTGAGTGGTAGCAGTTTTTAGGGTTCTGTAGCCAAATGGCAAAAACGGAACCCTTATAGATTCGTCATGTCTGTCTGTCTGTCTGTCTGTCTGTCTGTCCGGCCGTGTCACAGCCATTTTTCTTCGAAACCATAAAAGCTAGACTGATGAAACTTGGTGAGTAGATGTATTCTGTGAACCGCATTAAGGTTTTTACACAAAAATAGAAAAAAATCTATAAATTTTGGGGGTCCCCATACTTGAAACTGAAACTCAAAAAATTTTTTTTCATCAAACCCATATGTGTGGGGTATCTATGGATAGGTCTTTAAAAATTATGTTGAGGTTTCTAATATCGTTTTTTTCTAAAACTATAAATTTGGGGGTCCCCATACTTGAAACTGAAACTCAAAATTTTTTTTTTCATCAAACCCATACGTGTGGGGTATCTATGGATAGGTCTTCAAAAATGATGTTGAGGTTTCTAATATCGTTTTTTTCTAAACTGAATAGTTTGCGCGAGAGACACTTCCAAAGTAGAAAAAAGTTGGTCCCCCCCCCTCTAACTTCTAAAATAAGAGAATGATAAATCCAAAAAAAATATATGTTGTACATTACTATGTAAACTTCCAACGATATTTAGTTTGAACGAGATCAAGTCAGTAGTTTTTTTTTATACGACATATATCGTAAACCGCAATTTACCTTTCGACGAACTACAAAAACCTTTATATTATGTTAATTGATGCTACGGAACCCTTCATGGGCGAGTCCGACTCGCACTTGGCTGCTTTGTTTGAACTACAAATAAATAAAGAAAAAAAATAATTTGTTGTAATTTTTCTTAGACCTTTTATCAATACTTCATATACAGGGTGGAATTTTGTAATGCAACCTGGAGGGAAAGTACTCTTAATACTCCAGATAGAAAATTTTACTCACAGGAAACATTCCTTTATTTTTGAATAGAAAGCAAACTGCATTCAAAGTTTTTCGAAAATTCTCTCACACCCGGGAATTGAACCGGCTAAAATCAGAAAAATCATACCTTGTACTTTTATTGCATCGATCGTTAGTCAATTATAAGGATGAAATCTCTCTAACAAACATGATAAATTAAATGAAAGAAAAACCAGGAAATCTTAAATTAATTTAATTATTTACAAAAAATGGATAACTAACTAGTTACTTGAAATTAGTTGCTTGAAATGGGCTCCATTCTCTTGGATACACAAATTTATTCTTTTAACGAATTCATTTCTTTAAAAGAATAAATTTATTCCTTTCAAAAAAAAAAAATAATTTAAAAATTATTTTATTTTTGACGTGATAACGTCTTATAAATCGATGGAGCCGGCTGCACGCACGAAAAAACATGACTCATGCGTCGTTACGTCGTTTCGTCGTTCCATTTACCTGAGCCCGAGCCCGGGTCGGGTAATGGGTAAGGGTAAATGAGGGTAAGGGTAAATGAGGGTAAGGGTAAATGAGGGTAAGGGTAAGGGTTCGGTCGGGTTCCGCGTCCGGGTCCGAGAGTTCGAGTCCGAGTCTGAGTCCGAGTCCGCGAGTCCGCGAGTCCGCGAGTCACAAATATTAATTAAAATTATTTTGAAAAATGCAACCATTCCATCAGTATTTTCTTATGACGTTATCACGTTCAACTATCGTCAGTAAACCGACTTTACAGACAACCGATTTTTAATTTTAGAAATTGCTTTCTATCCAAAAATAAAGGAATGTTTGCTTTGAGTAAAATTTTCTATCTGCAGTATTAAGAGTACTTTCCCTCCAGGTGGCATTACAAAATTCCACCCTGTATAGAAATTAATGGTTCATAATTTGTTTTAGTCGAAATGTTGGCTTTTTTCGAAATTTCGGCAGACTTTTTGACCTAGTGCTGCACCTTAATTTCGTTTACCCAACCTACAACCTACCTAGGTACTTAGTATTTCCCATCTTCACTTAGTACCCTTCCTAAACTAACAATTATCAAATATCTAAGCATTATGTTTTATGCCAGTGTAGGTATTTAACTAGTCCGAAGTCCGAGCGATTCACACACACAACCGAAGTGTCCCGTGTGCTTCAAGCGTTTCCTCCCCCTGCACCCCGCCACCCGCACCGTGCGTGCGCGATAGCAATAGTAGCCGTTCGAAAATGCCATGAATTTGATCGTGTTCCGTAATACCAAAAATGATGACTGAAAACTTTTTGTATTCTTTACATAGTATTGTTATTCTGTAACTAGACAATATAAACTAGGTTCCTTAACAAAAAACACGTAAGATATTGTTGTTTTTAGTACGAAACCAATAGGTAGAAAACTTGATAAGTTTAGCATAAAAATGTGCAAAATGCGATTGGTGTTTATTTCATTTTAGGTAAGTAATTTGAAATAAAAACTGTTGAGGAACCTAGATAAATACTATGCAAATACAATTATTACAATAATATAGTGTAAATCTGTCTAAATTAGAAATCATTTTGGTATTCCGTTTGTATGAAAATTTTCCATACGTCAGCCCCTTAACTAGTTTTTTCGTGTGCGCGAGCTGCAAGCAGCTCGCGTGTCGGTGTGCTACTCCCAGTTTTACATTACACTTGCACTTGTAAAACCCCAAAAAGTAGTAAAGAAAGTCCTAAGTAACCCTAAAAGTCGATCAGTGAATCAAGTTCCTCAGTGTAGTAAAACCCCAATCAAAGTCCTAAAGAACCCTAAAATTGTTTACATAATCAAGGTCCTAAGTGAAGTAAAATTCCAATTAAAGGCCTAAGGAACCCTAAAAGTTGTTTATTTTATCAAGTTCCTCAATGTAGTAAAACCCCAATCAAAGTCCTAAGGAACCCTAAAAATGTTAACATTATCAAGCTCCTAAGTGTAGTTGAAACTCCAATCAAAGTCCTAAGGAACCCTAAAAGTCGAACACTTAATCAAATTGCTCAATGTAGTAAAACCCCAATCAAAACCTTATACGGAACCCTAAATTGTACGTCAAGCCAAAACCCTTAACAGGTCGAAACCGCTGGAAGGAACCCAAACGTTGACTACCGGGTCGCGTGCATCGCGAGCTGCAAGCAGCTCGCGTCCTCAATGCGTTCCCACAGGGGCGGAACCCTAAACCAAGTGAAGATCCAATCAAACACCTTAAAAAACCTAAAATTCAATCTCCAATCATAGTCCTCAGTCGAATGAACCGTTTGAACGACCTTAATCGGACGATTTTTGCAAAACCGGAAGTGGCACAGCCGCCATTTTGAATATTGAACTCAGTCTAGTGAATTTTTTCATTTTTTTCATTTTTTCACACCCCTAAGACACCCTAAATTTCAGTAGGAGGGGGTTCTAAATTTCAGTAGGGTGGGCGTGGTCGCGTGGCGGCTCGCTTCGCTCGCCGCAACGTTCCCCCCGGGTTCAGGAGGAGGGGGTTCTGGGGGCTTGAGGGGGGGGTCACAGCACGGCTCGCTTCGCTCGCCGCGACGCTCCCCCCGGGTTCAGGAGGAGGGGGTTCTGGGGGGCTTAGGGGGGGGGGGGGGGGGGGGGGGTCACAGCACGGCTCGCTTTGCTCGCCGCACTGTTCCCCATTCGCTCGCCGCAATGCTCCACTCGAAAAAAAGGGTCAAAAATAATAAAGGGGTCTAGAGGGGGGAGGGGGGCAAAATTTATTTTGCTTTCAAAATAATCTCACCTTCCCTACATGACCCAAAAAAAAAGTCTTGCAAGTCACTCCGCTTGGAAGATACGAAAGGGGGGGGTGAAAAAAGGGGCAAGAGGGGGGTGTTTTTTTTGTTTTTTCAATTCAGGAAGAAACCCTCTATACGAAACCCTAATCGAAAACCCCCTATCTCGACGGCATCCGGTAGCACTCACAAAAGGGGGGGTCCTGGGGGGCAAGGGGAGCAATTTTTTTTGTACAATAATATTCTTATCTTTTTTCTTCTCTTTCGTCTTCTCCCTTTTAATCTTTTTTTTTCTGAAAAGTAATATTTCATCAAAATCGGCTAAGCCGTTTTGTTTTATTGTTTGTTACTGCATACCTTCGTCATTTAATTTTATGATCCAATTTAGTAAATTTTTCTTTTATCTAAAAGGTTATACTTCCAGATCTGTATGTAAATCTAGTAAGTATAACTTAGTGCATAGAACTCATGCCTATGGAAATAAATAATAATAATAATAATAATAATGCTGGACAATTCACACAACATTATCTAGCCCCAAGCTAAGCAAAGCTTGTGTTATGGGTGCTAGATAACTGATATACATAATACAATACATTACATGCATAAATAATTTTCATTTCAATTCATAAATGAATTGAAATGGAAATTATTTATGGGTGGCTTTAAGCTTTGCACTCATTTAGGCCTTCGGTTCTCATTGCGGTGGAGATCAGTGAAGCATTGTGAAATAACACTGTCTATTCGACTTATATTATTGTATTTTATCGGCATTTAAAAATATTAGGTATACCAAAGAGTTTCGACAACCCCAACTGACTCTTCAAAGTTCTGTCAAACGCAAAATCTTGGGAAACTCCTTGCTGCGTGTATAGAAATAGGCACATGTATTTTGGTATTTGGGTATTTGAGCGCACCGTGCATGAAGCCTTTGACAGAAAGTTCCAGAATTCGGGACATTACAGGCACCTCCAGATTTAAAAGACGGCAATCAAAAATACTCAAAACCCATGATATTATTGTTATGACTGGGCTCTCAGCTCATTTATTAGTAGCTCTGCCTTCTGCGCCATAGGTCGTGGGTTCGATCCCCACCGAGAACAAATATTTGTGTGGTGATCATAGATATTTGTTCTCCATCTGGATGTTATACTGTTTTCCAAGTACCTATGTATTTACAAACAAAATGTATTTAAGTATTACATCAGCTATCTGGTTCCCATAATACTAACTCTGCTTAGTTTAGGGCTAGATAGTGTAGTGTAGATTGTCCATAATATATATATATATATATACTTCCTTTTCATTGTAATGGGCTCCCAAACTCTTTGCAAAATCGACACTATTTTTATAAAGGCCTAAAATCGGCTACTAGTTTTTGAGTCTTCTTCTTGTCATGTCAATAGAAAATTAAAGCTGGTGTGGTGGATTATGAATGTGCCTCAAAAGTTTTGCTACTTCACGTTGGTTTCATTTATTGTTTTCCTTCACCGTTAGAGTGTACTGACATAGTGCACATAGGTTTTTTGGCAGATAAACTAATTTGTGCATGACGGGGTTTGAACACACGCCTTTAGAATCAAAAAGCGGGTCGCTACGACAATATAACCGGTGCTAAGCAACCAGAGCGCCCCTCCACCTAATGGACCGATGACATTCTAAAGATCGTGGGAAATCGGCAAATTGTTTTTTCATGGAAATGTATAAAGGAGGTCTATATCTAGCAGTGGACTTCTACTTACTGATGATGATGACGGAAAGCACTGGGTAGATAGGAAGATAGCTACTTATGCAACTACAAAAATGGAGGTATTTAACAAAAGCATTGCGCTTCGCTGGTCACGCACGATAGGAACGTGCCCTAGAATGTACTTGATAAGTTATATGCTACATAAAATATATACTTCTACAGGCTGATGATGATGTGAATACAGGTTATCGATCATAATGTACGATGAAGATGGTTTTATGTCATTTCGTTATACTGTGACAGTTTGTTTTATGTTACACTGTGGCAAATTTATAGTACCAGTAGTAGCTATGATTTAATCTAGGGTATATTTTACGTAGTCAGAGATGAAATGTCATGTCACGAAATTTGACATAGGTCCAACCTTCTTGGCCGCTCGGGCTGTACTGAGAAGTAAGTACAGAAACCTATCTATTTATATTTTTGAAAATTTTATTTTTTTATAAAAACTACGGCAACTAAGAAAAATGCAATAACATCAGGTTTTTACGTATTTATTAAGGTAAACGGGAACAAAACTTTCATTGCAATGGCTCTAACAGCAACGGAAAAAAACCATTTCAAATCCAAAAAAAATTGAGAGTTTTTGGCAAACTTTGCGTTCAATTTTATCGAACCCTGTGAGTTGAGGAGAATTTCTAGCCTAATCATAATTTTTTTACACCATTTAATTGTAATATTTTACAAAAAAAATAAATGGATTCGTCCATACAACGAAAAAAAATGCTACTTTACATTTTCGGTTTCACCTCATGTAGGCCCTTAAGACGTGTTATGAATTTAAATTGATTTCAATATTTATTTACGCCTGTTTCGAAGGTCGGAAATCGAGAAATGTATAAACGTTTTTAGAATTGAGTGGAAATGAGAAACTGAGCTCACAAACAGTCGTCTATTATTTGTAATCGGTTTGTCGAAATTATTATTATGAACCTGTTGGCCTACCACAAGCTCTGTCATGCTCTGTCTCTGGTTCTGGTTTTGAGTTTGCTCACCAGTGTGTTATACTCTGTTTGTGACGTTTCGACGTAGGATTTATTTTGTCAACACTTATACAGAAGGTGGTAGGCAAAAGTGGTAGGCTTACTGTGGTGTCCCACTGCAGGGCAAAAGTCTACTTTCCTTCTATCCAGTTGTCTCGTTTTGGTCGAAATACTGTTAATTTAATTTTTATGTGAGGATTTAGGAGGGACTGCCCTCTTAGCTCAAGTTAATAGTAACTCTGTCTTCTGCGCTAGAAGGCATGGGTTCTATTCCCACTGAGAACATAATATTTGTGTGAACGCAGATGTTTCCCTGTCTAGATGTTATATTGTATTCTAAGTATGTATTTACAAAAAGTATACAAGTTTATATCAGCTATCTGGTTTTCATAGTACAAGCTCTGCTTAGTTTGGGGCTAGATAATGTTGTGTGGATTGTCTACAATATTTATTTATTTATTCTACGTTTGTACTACTATTTTCCTCTGTGGTTTATCTTGTGTAGTTGTGTACTATAGCGTAACTTTTTCATGGCACCGCAGTATTACTTTCAACCCCAACATCCCCTAGGATATACCCCAACAGAGGAGAATATAGACGTTGCATTTTAAACGGAAAACTTAAATGCGGGATATGAAAGTTTTCAAACAATAAGTAATGGATAGTTATTTAGTTTTAGCAAGCTTGGCTAGTTTTCAATGCGCCATTTTGTTTGTGTTCTTATTACTTTTTGTTTACTTTATTCCGCGGAACAGTTTAGTAGGTTTGTGTGAATTGTTTTTGCAACTGAAGCAGATTTTAACCTTAAACCTATGCGTAAACCTTTCACCACACTTGGTTCGAAAGAATCAGTGACACGATAAGAAGAATTAAACCTATACTATTTATGTGCTGTGGTTACAATGACAGTTGTTTTATTTGAAATTGTTTTAATTGGACCTGGGAACTCTACTATGGTGCCGTGGTCCAACTGCAAAGATAGTTGGACCACGGCCCCTAGTAAAAGCCCGTAGTTCAACTAGTTGGACAGATTAGTTGGACCACTTGCCCCGAAACTTTAAGTTAGTAAATCTACTAAGTATTCTTTAGACTTGTCTAAGATATGACAACTTCGGCTTACATTTGAAGTTCCGCTTTGATCCACAACTTTTTTTTTACCTGCTTTGAGCCATAAAGATAAAGATTATTATTTGCATAAGCATGTGTTTAAATTAAGATGGAGAACAATAAATGGACATCTTCAAATAA
This sequence comes from Thera obeliscata, assembly GCA_947578465.1. Lineage (NCBI taxonomy): Eukaryota > Metazoa > Arthropoda > Insecta > Lepidoptera > Geometridae > Thera > Thera obeliscata. Next base: position 22,726,858 of record OX387915.1, read on the forward strand.
AATTTATAACTTCAATCGAAATTGAGCTGGTTTAAGGAATATTGTACTTTACAAATGTGAAATGCCATTCTATTTTTGACGTTGACTGTACATCGTAATCCTACCAATAAAGCTAAGTGGGGTGGGTACATCCAGTTTTTTTCATCCACTCTCTCATCTCAACTGTCATCTCGATGCTTTTCTCTTCCTATCTGTCATTTTTCACATTGCTTATTTCTACTTCTTCTTTAACCAATCACATCCATATCTTACACACTCCACGTAATTTTTTTCTTCCCTCCGCGTATGAAATTCCCCTACATAGGTATATCTGGGTTGTAAATATTATATAGTTCGTGTTCTATTTATGTGTAGTGAAAATATCCCTTCTTGGTAAAAAGAAAACGTTCCGTTGAAATTCTCTGAAAAACTCTTTAGTTTTCCTCGGTACGGCATGACCAAAATATTTATCAAACCTGTCCTCGCTCTGACATTGTCACACATAAATCTTGGACCCTAGAGACTCGAGATAAGCAATCAATCTACACGTACCAATCCTCATACATACAAATCATACATTTGTCACAAACAGCATACATTTTCTATTATAGGTATAAAATAAAGTCGTTCTTAAATAATATATATTGTGTAAATAATTACACACAAGAACGGTGGAACCGATTTAGCTGAAGATTGGTGAGGAGGTAGGTCCAGGAGAAGGACATAGGATACTTTTTATCCCGAAAAAGTAATGAGAATGGGGCGAGCGAAGCCGCGGGCGCTTGCTAGCATACATATATAAAGAAAATCGTGCTGTCACACTATTTACAGTTCAAGAACGGTTAAATCGATTCGGCTGGAAATTGGTGCGAAGGTAGCTTAGATCCAGGAGACGGATGTAGGATACAAGTATCCTGAAAAAGTAGCAGGGCCAGGGTGAGTGAAGCCGAACGCGGCCGCTAGTTTGTCGGGGCCTGAAAAATACAGAAAATGTGAACCGTCTGTGTGCCAATTTTAGCTTTGTGCTATTGTAAGTGTTTTTATTGACACTATTTGTAAGCCTCATTTTAATGTAAACAGAGTTATTGATATTCCCAAGGGAGTGACATGAAAATTTATGTTTTCCCTTGGTTATTTTCTTATTGGAAAACTTCAAACTGTAGTAAAAAATTCGAAACACATAAACTCCAACGTTTTTTTAAGTATAAACTACTGTTTACCAATATTTATCTACAGAGAAAAAAGGGTATATCGTCTACATAAAAACAACAATATTAAGTGCCTATTGAATATCCACAAAGGCCCTTTCAAAAGTAGCACCTCTATCAATGCTCTTTACGAGCGAGTGGAGACGGTGGCGAGTCATCGATCGCAATGAGATCGTGGGAGATAAATAATATTGAACCGACAACTTATGTTCGATAAAGCTTCTGTTAGGGTGTAGTAAATATGTAAGTAATAGCATATATTATAATATAAATAATATTTGGGCAGGTCATATAGCTCGAAGAACCAACAACCGTTGGGGAATTAAGGTTCTCGAATGGTGACCACAAACCGGAAGACGAAACGTAGGGCGCCCACCCACCAGATGGATCGACGACATTAATAAGATCGCACTAAGTCGGTATTAGATGGAAAGGGCTCAGAATCGTTTTTTCCTGGAAATGTGTAATGGAGTGTGTAATTATGATTATTTTTCAGGCTGATGAGTTGCCCAAAAACTACAAGGAAAGCTAATAAAAATAAACTTTTAATCCCCCCCAATCTCGTTTTTATCCGCTAGTGGATAAAGTAAATTGAATTTAGAACATCGTGTGCACTAAACGCATGCGCACACCTTGGTCGCTGGCGATAGCGATCAGCGAAACGCTGTCAAATATTGCTGTCAAATTTGACAGCGTTTCACTGATCGCCGACGCCAGCGACCTAGGGGTGCGCAGGCCTTTAGTTTGTGAATTCAAAACATCATTAAACCTAATTATATGATATAAAAGTTCAGCGCAGTTATAAAAGATATTCAAACGTGCGTATGAATTGTGTAAAAGGAACACAAAAAGCCGAAGCCAGAGTTGATTGTATGAAAGCTGAGCGAAAAGTCAATCTTCACACAAGGAGATCAAAGCTCTAGATCTAGAAGAATGGAAAAGCCGCGGGAGGATCTATTAAGATGCTGCCAACAGTGTAGTTTTGTTACTTCGAACGTACATATCAATTTTATGACTCTGTAACTCTGTAACTTTGTTTGATTGCTACTGTGGCGGCAAAGTACTTAGCCACAGGAATCGGGCTGACGTGTATGATTTTGATGGCACGTCGCACCCCTATATGGGTGACTCCCCCAACTTTAGCGGTAAGGCCACACTACTTTTCTACTTTGACTACACTTAGTGTTTTTCAATTAAAAAAAAATCGGTTGTCTGTAAAGTCGGTTTACTGACGATAGTTGAACGTGACAACGTCCTAAGAAAATACACAGATGTCGAACGCTGCCGAACGCGGAGGCCGCTTGCACTTCAAGCCTTAAATGGAATGCCTCAGAGCGAGGTAACGCCGCATGAGTCATGTTTTTTCGTGCATGCAGCCGGCTCCATCGAATTATAAGACGTTGTCACGTCAAAAATGTTGAAATATGCGAGAGAGATAACGCCGCACTGTTGTCAGCGTCTTAAATGATAGGTGTTGAGGTGAGTACCGGCGCCACACACGACAGTTTATTGTAAAATATAAGTTGGAAATTTTGCAGCAACGCTTTTACACAGAGCATTTTTATTTTTTCTACTAAACGTAGGTTTCCGAGAATAATATGTGAATTTATTTTCGTGTTTCGCTGTTTGTTGCAAATGTTATTGTTATTCTCACTAAAACAAGTTTCACTGTTTTCGTAATTTAATTAACAATAATTTTAATAACAACATACCTACAGACCTCAACCTAGTGTTTTCAGCATCATAATGATTTAAAATTTCTAGAACTACCACAGAACCGGCGCCATTGAAAACCAATGCCATAATAAGCCCTTGCGCTTTTATGACAAATGCGGAGTTTTTCGTCACTTATTGCTTGTTGTTATATTTTTTGTGTGTACCATGTTTTGTGACTTTAAATAAATATTTTCTATTCTATTCTATTTATTTTTCTAGAACAGAGAATAGCCATTAAATCTGCCATGTGGCCGGAAAAGTGTCGCCAAAATACATTGCTCATGTATGTATGTGTTCTTAGCTGCATACAAATTGGGCAGTTTTTTCGGTAGTCGTAAAATAAGAAATGCCTTCTTGCGCAACAACAACTTGCCGAACAAGAAAGGAGCCTCTTTGAGACGCACATAAAATCCATTCACCACACTTGGTTTGAAAGAACCAGTGACGATGAGAAGAAGAACAAGAACAAGAAGTCAAGTGAGAATTTAGGATAAAGAAATTCTTTCTTTCAATCTTTCTTCCTTTTCTTTATTAGAATTGAGGTAGCATGTTTTTACTAAACAGTAAACTCCGGGAGTGCTGACAGTAGGCCTACCATAAGCTCTGTCTGGCTCTGGTCTAGAGTCTGTGTGAGTGCTGACTAAATAAATCCTACGTCGAAGCACACAGTATAATATACCGGTCAGAACTCACACAGACTCAAAACCAGAGCCAGACAGAGTGTGTGGTACAGAAGTGAAAACTTGACCAACCTTAAACGCGTCTAGAGAAGTATTCATTTTATTAAAAAAACCATACGAATATGCTCCGTCTTAGGTGGACAAAATAGTGCTAAGAGACTCTAGTGCTCTTGTTTCAAACTTGTTACTAGAACACCGACAAACACAAGTCATAAAAGAAGTTCGCTTCAAAGGTTTTCATTTAAGTAAACATGTGACAATGTAGGAAGTGTTCCGTATAAGTTGGAGCTGAATTCGCTTGAAAACGATCACGCTTGCCACCTGCTACCAAACGTATGGTCGGTACGCGATACAAGTTGCTGGTGAAAATGTTTTATTTAGATTGAAGGGGAAATAAATATGCGATCAATTTTATGACAAAACAATAAATAAATATTTAGTTATTTTGTACAGTATCCAACCTCAAACTAAGCAAAGAAACAAATAACAAGCAAAATATTGTAATAATGAAAAAGAGTGTCTAAATAATCTAATAATAATAATAAGGCTGTTTTCCGATCTCGGCAGCAAGCAGCAGTATGGCCGCTGCACTGCTGTGGCAGCACGCTTGTATGGAGCGCTGTTTTTTTGCGGTGTGACAGTGTCGCGCAGCAGTGCTGCCGACACTGTGAATGTCACTGTCGCTGCTACCTTGATATTGCTGCCGAGCTCAGAATGTAATGTCGTATAAGCCTATGGAAAATGTACGGGGACCAGTAGTCTTGCGGCAGTACTAAAGAATGCTGCCGGGATCGGAATATAATCTTAAACCTATTGAAAATGTATGGAAACCAGTAGGCTTACCACAAGCTCTATCTGGCTTTGTCTCTGACTCTGGTTTTGAGTCTGTGTGAGTGCTGCCTAAATAAATCTTATGTCAAAACGTCACCCTCACACAATACGCACTGGTGAGCACTCACACAGGCTCAAAACCTGAGCCAGAGACAGAGCCAGACAGAGCTTTTGGTAAGCCTATAGTAGTGGTGCTATACCTATAACTGACAGCCATGTCAGAGGCAACCTTTTCTAGTTTCTCGTACAACATAGGTTATATGGTTCCATGATACCATGCTCGTTCGTTTCACAACCATAAGTGCACCATAAATAAAGTCTCTTTATTGAAAGATACTTTGTATAACGTTTACGGGAAAAGTAATAAACAGTTAGTTTTCCCGTAAACTTACAGAACTCAGCCACTCAACATCAACAGAACTTTGAAATACAATTAACGCGGTCCTTTTACCACCGGACGTTGTTTCATAATTGTGTCCCCCGCAGCCTATAAATTGTTTTTCGGAAAGCATAAATAACTTTAGTGAAAGTTCGCGAGCTCCAAGCAAAATCCACTTCCTAGAGGAGTTGATACGGAAACAGAATAGCCGGATATGGAATAAAGCCGGTCTTTCAGTTTGAAGTTGGTTCTATATTTAAACTAAAGTAGTCTTTATGTTAATAAAATGTTAATACCGCCACGTTTCCATACACCCCAAGTTCCAAGAAGATGATAAAGGACGAGTGACATTATAACAAACACTGTTATAACCGATCTATGGCTAGGTGGCGTAATGACTTCTTCATCATCATCATCATTATCAGCCTGAAGAAATCCACTGCTGGACATAAGCCTCCCTTACACATTTCAAGGAAGAACGATTCTGAGCCCTTTCCATCCATCAACTTCCCGCGATCATAACAATGTCGTCGGTCCGTCTGGTGGGTGGGCTAATGACTTCTTGCGATGTTAATATTAAGTGATATATTTAGTTCATATTTCAGCCCAATTAATTTCAAAATAAACACATGATTCTTCCTACAAAATATGATTATTCCCTGATAAGGAGTTTCATTGTCAGAAGTTGTTATGGAACAGAAACAAGAAAATCATGTTTTCTTTGAAATATTACCTACTCATATAATTGTCCGTCTTTTTTAGATGGACAAAGAGACTGTAACATCCCTACTCTCAAGTTTATTTGCAGTGTATTTAATAACATTTATCACGATGTTGAGTTATACCTTTCTCTAGTTAGGGATGTATATTTCAGAGAAATTGAGGCCGACACAATTAATATATTACAATCAGTTTTTAATATTATATAGGCCAAATACAATGTACTTGTTCAGAAGCGAGGTCATTTTGAGTAAATTATTTTTGCAATTTATATTGGCAATATTTATTTTACTCAAACATGCTCGGAAGTTTGACCATTATTTTGTCAACCTTCGAGATAAATAGAAATTTATGTACTGCCCAAACACATGCAAGCAGCGGCTGACAAAAGTGGTATGAAAATCCATTACTTTCGTGTTTAGTGGCTAGATAAATTAAATAGTAAACTCATATTTATCGTGTAATTTAAAAATGGAACGATCTTTTACTCCTACAAACATGGAAACCAAAGAGGTAACTTATCAAAGGTTTTATTTAAATTAAGAACTGACTTGAACCATTAAATTCTGTTTATTGAAAAAAAACAAAGTTAGTCCCCCGCTAAACTGCAGAGGACAGTAAAATGGAGGTATTAACGTCTTCCATCATCATAGCAAAGAAACGAGGAACTTATAAATTCTTCGTCAAAACTATTTTATCATTTAAACACTCTGAAGTACAGAGACAACATAAGAAGAGGATTATTTTTTCAGATTTTGAAATAACACTTACATTACATAATCAATACGATATGTCAAAGTAAACAGTATAAAAGTAGTAAACACTATAAAATCAATAAAAAGATCTTTTAGGTACTTCTGATGCTGGCTGTACAAGAATGCACGGACATTTTCATAGCTGTTTTAAACAATCTCAGTGTATTCAGCGCTGCTCGGTTTGTGAATAACTTGATGAAACGTTTTAACTTGTCATAAGTATTTAATTTTAGTTTGCATCCGCGCTATAATAGTTAAATTTTATTAGGAAGGTTGTTTTTTCTATCTCCAAATTAAGACTGATGGTCTCTCACCTCGGTTGACTGCCCTCTTAGCTCAGTTGACTGGCCTCTCAGCTCAGTTGACTGGCCTCTCAGGTCAGTTGGCCGGCATAGTATAAAATAAAAACACAGAACATAATATATACACATAGAATATAATATAACATAACACCCAGACAGCGAACAAACATCTGCGTTCACCACACAAATATTTGTTCTCGTGGGGATCAAACCCACGACCTACGGCTCAGAAGGCAGAGCTACTACCAACTGAGCTGAGAGGCCAGGTGGTCCATATTGTCTCGCAGGTCATGCTCTACGTCCACCAACCTTCGTAAAATATACTATTGTGTTAAGTGCATGAAAGAAGCCTCTTACCAATATCGATAGAAAATCGATTGTATCCTAAATCTCGGCAGTACAGAGGTTAACCACTATTTGACTTCTAAATCCGAGCTTAACGTGAACAAAGTACACTTACAGGAGTACAATCAGCAGCAAAAAATATTTGTAAATTTATTAATACTTACTTATTTTCGCGTTTAGTGGATAAATGATAAAAAAAAGTAAAAAACTGTGCCTTAAAATGGTTTTGAGAAGGGCGTTTTAAAACATTTAAAGGGTCAGCAACGCGCGAGTGATGCCTCTGGTGCTGCAAGCGTCCATAGGCTACGGTAACCGCTTTCCATCAGGTGGGCCGTATGCTTGTTTGCTAACTTTGTTGTATAAAAAAAAATACAAATTAAGGATTTTTGCAGCAAATCAAAAACACAAAAATAAAACCTTGAGCGGTGAACATAAAATGCTTGTTCTCTGTTTAAAAATCAAGTAATCAAGCAACAGATATGTTTTAATGAATTAATATTTATTTTATTTTATATCATCAAACAATCAAACTGCGCTGCTAACTGTACCATACCTAATTGAATACATGATTCCAAGTAATTACCCGGGTTGCCGCCGGGTGGGCTTCTACGGTTTTCGGTGCATAGTTAAAGAGATAGTGTTTCAAATATTAAGGCAGCACTACACAGGTAAGATGAGAACTAAATAGATTTACCTGGGGAACGCATTATTATACACGCTTACAAATTTTCAAACCAAAAGAATTTATAACTTTTGAAATTATTATACTTTTTAACACTTATTTTAATGAATATTTTTTATTTATTTTATCTTAGGGTATGTAAAAAGTGGCTCACATACTTTGTTGGAGACTGACATAAAAAAAATCGCCTAAAAAGTTGAAAATAAAAGTTTAATGATAAAAATCTGGATCACAATTGTTCTTCCTGAAACCTGCCGTCATTTCATCAATCCTGCATTTATTCTATTTTCCACATCAAGGTCGATTCCGCCGTATTTCAATAACTTAAAAAAAACGTGACATCGCTTCACTCCATCACGGTATGTTTATAAAGTCCTGGAAAAGTATTCAGTATGTTTACAAAGCAGGTAATAGACGCAGGTCCCGTCGCTTTGATCACGTCACGCCTGAGGCGTCTCTGCAATCTCAGGGGAGAGATGCACATTTAAATAGAAAAGCTTTATCATAGAATGCTATTTTAGAGATTTTCAGATTTTCATATGGATGGTCTCCAATTTTTTTTATTTTGTGACATAAAGTTCCAGTCCAAATATTGCTATGCCTTAAACTTAAGGGCCTATTATGTATTCAACATTTTTAACTTTAAGGCCTCACCATGTAACATAATAATTGCAATAAATAATATGAGTAGGTATTACTATGAGTCTGAAAACAGGGTACATTCGCATAAGTTTTTACTGTGTCGTGGTGAAAAGATTCAATCCACACTTATATGAAAATTACGGTTGGGTTCCAATTTTTGATTAGAAAAGCTTTTTTAGCAGTAGTGTCTCAGACCTAACTACGGCTACCGTACCGACGGTTACCTACGCCAATTAAATGGACACACGGTAAGGAAATATCAATAAAGAAAAACAAAAGTATTATAACTACCGAGCATACAGTGCAAGCGCATCCCTCTATTAAGGAAAATATCGTGGGTTTTAATCACAGAATTATAAAATAGTTTTATTAATCTACATGGTTTCAATCCTACTTTGTTATAACTGTGCATATAGTGTTAAAATTTCATTACTATTATATTACTATCAGCCCGTAGTGCTCCACTAATTAAGGCCTCCCCCCATTTACGACAGTCTACGATCTTCTGCTTTAAGTTGCCAGTCCTGCTCATATACGCATCCAGCTTGTCCGCAAATTTCATAACAAAAGTTAAAAATCGGTTGTCTGTAGTCGGTTTACTGATGATAGTTGAACGTGACAGCGTCATACAGCTGTCCACGCGGACGCATCGCTCACTCAAGTAGGAGAGAGACAGATGTTGAACGCTGAAAAGAACGCGGAGGCCGATTGTGCCTCTCTGTCGCTCGTTCTGCGCTCTCGCTTGCACTTCAATCCGAGCGAGGTAACGCCGCATGAGTCATGTTTTTTCGTGCGTGCAGTCGGCTCCATCGAATTATAAGACGTAGACGTCAAAAATAAACATGTACAAAATATGAAAACCAGGCTTCCTTCAAAGTGCTCGCGGCATTTTAAACCTAAAACTACAAACACACGTGACAATGTTGATCGAACATGCATAAAATATATTTTGGTATCGAGGGAGATCAAAAATGCCGTAAGTTATGTAGGTCAACGGGTACTCACAAGGGCTCACTTTGTTTAAGTTTTCGGATGAATAAATATTGCTTACACAACCTAAACAATAACAGGAATGTCGATATTCCCTAAGGGCAGGGTAAGACGGTAAGACATTGAACATCATCATCTCACCGCCCTGAAGAAATTTAGTTTTGGATTTCCTCTACGGTAAATAAGGAACAACGATTTTGAGACTCCTCGAGTCGGTGGAAACCAACTTCTCTCGATCTTACAGCATCGTCAATTCACCAGTAGGCCTACCACAAGCTCTGTCTGGCTCTGTCTCTAGCTCTGGTTTTGAGTAGATACCTACATATGTGTAAGTGTTGACTAAATAAATCCTACGTCAAAATGTCACACAAACAGTGTAATATAATGGTGAACACTCACACAGACTCAAAACCAGAGCCAGAGACAGAGCCAGATTGTAGTAGGCAGATTAGGAGATGCCTTAGAAACCAACCTCAAATAAAATGGAAGAGGTTCTCAAAGAGGTTGTATTTTTGATGTTTGCTGTCCTTAGGCAATTTTGCTGTCGCGCTATCGTTATTTAAAAGAAAATTTCGTGAATGTTTTTCTATCAGAAAGATCCCATAGAAATTTCATCGAAATTCAAAGAGTTTCGGAGTTTTTTCGATGGTCTGGAATTATTTACGATCCACTATTTGGAATTTAAAAGCCTGAAAAATAGAGCTAAATTACATGGACTGTCGACGTTGAAGTAGTAGATAGTTACTGCCTTATCACATGCATTCATTCGATATACAATAACGGTGCATTTACACTCAATAAACAACTCAGAAAAAACAAACCGGAGCCTTTGCATTACCTTGCATTATCCCATATCGAGACACTCTTTCTTCCTGCCCTTATCCCACTTCATGCGGGGTCGGCACAACATGTTCTTCTCTTCCATTCTCCTCTATCAGCCTCCTCTGTATTCACTTCCTTCTTATCCTTCCGTCCATCCATCTTTTCTTTGGCCTACCTCTACCCAAACATCCATCCATATCGAGACACAAAATTTTTCTTTTTCATATTTTTTTAAATACTGGCTCGTTTGTTAGAGTCGCATACTTAAATGAATAAGGCTAGACAAGGTTCCTAATAATATTCAAATGTGTGTCTATATCTATGTCAACGCTGCGTATTTTACACAGCGTTGACAAAGACATAGACATTAGACATTTATTTATTTACTACATAAGCACACATAAACCAGAAAAAAACAAGGACACTGAAAGAAGAAAGATACAAATAATACATGGATACCTACTGGAGAAGTGCGTCGTGTTTCTGTGTGCTACAGCAGCAAAAGGGCTTTGATTCAGCATAATGCCTAGCTACTGTGAGGAAGCTATGCGCTGGTATTCTGTCATTGGATTTGTATGGCGTTGGATTTTTATTTGCCTTGTGCATAATGTGCATGTGATTAAGCCCATACTCGATTTTATAAAACAATTCAATTCCCACCAGACCAGCCCATTTCCGTACCAGTCTTTGTTTGTAAAAAAGATGTTCTGAGTCAATTTCCCCTTGTTTAAAGAGTTAATGCCTCAAGCTAAAAGCGTGGGATTTTGTTCGATAGCAATATGGAAGATATTTGCACAGCTTACATAATATTGTTCTGATTTTATATTATATTTGCTCTGTGAACGAAGGTTGCCATCTTGTCGTTATTCGAGTTTTTAATCTGCGGTGCCTACATGTGCCTATATATTTTTATTTACGTACTTCCGCCCGCAGTTTCGTTATTATATTAAAGCTCTGATGAATACATAAATACAGGCCTTTGCATCTATTGTACATCATCATCATCATCATCATCAGCCTGAAGAAGTCCACTGCTGGACATAGGCCTCCCCAACTCATTTCCAGGAAGAACGATTCTGAGCCCTTTCCATCCACCGACTTCCTGCGATCTTAACAATGTCGTCAGTCCATCTGGTGGGTGGGCGCTCTACTTTTCTTTGCCGATTTCAACAATTCTGTCACCATTAGAAAGCTACATTCCCTTTATGTAACATAGGCTATAATATATTTATGTGTTTAAAAACTAAATGTCCATGCGAAGTCGGGACAGGCAGCTATAGTTATTGATATAGCGTCAGGTGCTACAGGTGATAAGTCAAGCCCTATTTGCGGGACGCTATATAGTGCCTGGGACAGGATTTTAGATGGAATAGGCTTGCCCAGCACCAAAACCCTCCTGACAGCTTAGTCGGCCTAAACCACAGGAAAGACATGGTCAATTCATACAGAGCTCACTAAGCCATGGGTTTCCTCAAGATGTTTTCCTTCATCGTTTGAGAGCACTAGCACAATATTACGTAATATATGACTGGATTATAATCCGCGACCTTAGGATCGGAGGGCGGGTTACTACCACTGCCACCAGTGCACTCTCTGATTATAAGAGCTATAATGATTAAAGTTCTGAATATGCTTATGTTATTACGTCCAACTGCACAGCTATGTCTTCATTATTTCGTAAAATTTTCATATCCCTTAAAAGCCTATACTGTCGGCTGGCATTTTTCCATAGATATTGTCTTCATTTGATGAAAATTATACCTAAGATGTAGCAACAGCCTGCGAGCTACGTGAGAAACATCCTGTGAATGTTATAGGTCCCAGTGGAAACTGTCGATAAGGCAATTGGACGTTAGTAATTGCTCCAGCTTGCATAATGCCTTCCGATCCAACCGAAATTGCTTGCTACAAACGTTCCCATTAGTTATTTGCCTTCAACTGTTCTTTAAGTGCTTCGTGGTATTTGCATACACATTTACGTAAGATAACAATCTAGTCTAATTTATATCTGAGAGCGATGGTGATCAGTGAAACGCTGTCAAATATCGCTGTCATAATTGACTGACTGCCATCGCCATAGCGCTAGATGTGCACAAGTCTTTATATGGAGTAAGATCGTTTCTTTGCAAACATACATAACCAGTTCGAGAGTCAGCAAGAAAATCTAAAGTCATGAAAATCCTCTACAAACTTCCAAATTCCAAGTCCGTGCCATCGCTTATCCGCGACAAGTGTATAGAAAGTTTATCTGTCCGTCGAGGAGGGAGCTGCAACATGCATTATTCACCTGGACTCCATCTGGGCCCCTAAGCCCCGTTTACAAAGTACAACGGCTCATTCCTTATTCCTTCCGGAGTGGTTCTAAAAGAGTCGTTCTATATTTGAATTTGACATTCGAACATGTCGACGCGTTCAACTGAGTGTCTGAACTTTTCTGGCAAACAAAAAGCTTTACATTCGGAACTTTCAGACATTTTTTCAGGCAGATGAATAAAAATAGCGAATCTAAAAAAGGTTTCTTCTTCTTCCTGCTCTTATCCCACTTTATGTGTGGTCGGCACAACATGTTTTCCTCTTCCATTCTCCTAAAACAGCTGTCATCTCTGCAATGACTAAAAAAGGCGATTTAAAAAAAACATTTTTTTTCTAAAATCTTCCTTCATGACACTAGAGTTATCCACTGTTGTATGGATTATAAAAACATAGAAAAATGCTTCATTGTTTCTATTCCCAGGCACGATAGATACCCTCACCGAATACTCAACACTTTTATGAAAGTTTCGAAAAGCTTGCAGAAATTCCGGATATTCGGTACAAGTTATACGGTAAGGAATGCAACACACGTGCTCGCAGTATAACAAGTTATCACAAACCCCACCACGAGCGAAATGTAAATCATACCAACTTATATTCAGAAATCATTGCAGTCAGACTTTACAACGCTTCTCACGCGCGCATAGAAACTCTTTGAACGATCGCGTTCTTAATTCAAGTTTATTTTGAATTTGGAAGAAAGATTATTTCCTTTCATTAAAAATTACAACTAAGGCCCGTATTCCGAAACAGTGCTTGAGTCTGAGTCGAGCCTCAAGCACAGATTTTTGACACTTTTCACTGGAGAACTGTCATAAAATCTAAGCTTGAGGCTCGACTCAGACTCAAGCGCTGTTTCGGAATACGGGCCTAAGTTTTTCTCCTATGATAAGCAATGATCAAGTATTTTTCGTTCAAAAAAATGCATTGGCTGTATAGTCTAGACAAATTAGGCAGATTTTATGATTTTGAGCAGATTCGTTGTTGGAGCCGCGCCAACACGACGGAAAACTGTCTCAGAGGATGTTTCCATTCAGTAAACGCGAGTTGGACATGCATCATAAATTAAGTTTTCAGAGTAGATTGACTTTTTATACATTTTATTTCTTAGCAGCTTCCGCCCGCTGCTTCGATTGTAGAAGAAAGTAGAATAAGTATGGTAATCTCAGGTAATTTTTTTAATTATTTTTATATATCGTACTAGTATAGTATTTGATTGTCAACGAGATCAATATGGATCTCGTACACAACATAACATACCTAACCTATAAAACAACTTGGAAACAACCAGCTGTTCAGATCATTGACCTCACCTTACCACGCAATTTTCGATTCTTGAATAACCCAGTACCTATACAATTTTTATTAACTGACTATGAAGTGAATATCCTCTCTAAATGTAGACCACGCAGTGCTAAACCTGTCGATATTGCTAACACGACTCCTGAATAACCCAATAAATAAAATTTACTCGGTAAGCGAGGTCCGACAGGTCTGCATAGTTATTTATGACGTCACGCTGTGAATATACACCCGTCGATATAAATCAATTGATGATGTATTGTTGGGCAAAGGTTGGATCATACATAGCTTATTTTAAGACCCGGTCTTAAAATAAGGTGGAAAACCGTCGCGCAAACGCATGTGCGTTCAGTGGGGAGATTGCGTACCTTTTGTAACTATCAGAACCTAGTCGCATCTGTCAGTTTTGACATTATATTGAGCTTCGATTGCAACAAGAATGAATATTGACGTAATAAACATGAGAGCGAATAGGAACTTAACTTTGTAAAACTAGAACGATAAATAGCAGTCGAAAAAAAAATATCGTTGGTCCTTGTTAGGCACTTATCATTTTTTGGTTAAGCGTCAAAGTTTTGCTTGCAACGTAAATTTAACACAATCGCTCATCTGCACCGATAGGAAAATAAATAGAAATAAAGGAAGGTCTTGGTCTGTATCCAGCATTATAATCGTGGATTCAATACCCACTCGGTTCATAACTTTTGTAATAATTACTCCCTTCATTCAGAAGGGCTGACACGTTTTAGCAGCTCGTAAAGTCACTGTCACTTTCATGCCAACAAGTAGGCTGACTTGTCTTTTGACTGACTTGACTAAAAACTATTTCATTTATGTAATACCTATATCCATAAATGACTTTGGCAAAGTTGTCCAAATGGACATTAATTAAGAAAAAGAGATGGCAACATACTTAGCGGCCTGCTAAGCTAAACGATTGCTAAAGACCATTTTAAATGGGTGAATCATTATTATTTCGTTTGATTCGTTCATATAGCTAGATTTAACAATCTATACGTACCCAAGTTGTTTATAGTGTAGACCATCATCATTAAATCCTCAAAAAACTGCTTTCACATCGTATATTTCGAACAACACAGAAACAATAGTAAAAACAGATAATTATCCATAAGACGAAACAGGATGGAAGCACAAAAAAATAAAAGCGAATGGTACATCTTTTATTCCCTTCCTGGTATTTACTTACGACCCTAAGAGCAAATAATATAGTGAAAAGAAAGAGCAAACGAAGGTATGAACAGAAAGCACATGACAATTCATACGTGTGTTTGTGTTCAAAAAACGTAATTAAGTATAAAAATGTTGCGTTGCTTATTGCCTGGCAAAAACGTTTAGGTTTCCGACCTTTCAACTTTTTGCTATAGAATAGAAAAGAATATCAATTTAAAAGAATTCTTGGTTTAAAATTACACAGTTTGAAAGTGGCGCCAGTGATTAAAAAGATGAAGAGCAATAGGTTAGCGTCGTACGGGCATATCATGCAGAGGGAAGAATGTCATGTAACGAAAAGAGTGCTAGATAATGAATGTGGATGAGTATAGAAGTAGAGGTAGGCCAAAGAAAAGATGGATGGATTGTGTGAAGGATGGGTAAGAAAGGAATGACTGCTGAAATGACGTCTGAAAACGTAGGATAAGGATAAAAAAAATTATGATGATGATGAGGAGATTATACACCAAATCTTATTTTAATAATAACTATTATTTACACAAAGAAACTTACAATGAAACAAATATTTACATAGTTTACAAAATACACAAGAAACAGTTGAGCTATCTGCAGATTGTTATAAACGATCTAGAGATAGCTCAACTGATCCAAATCAGTACCAGACGGAATAATCACTTGTGTGTTGAAAAGTGGGCTGGTTGACGCTAATTTAATGAATATTGCAGATGAACCTTTGAGCTTATCCTCACCTTTCGTTATTACTCTTCATCCAACAGAGGCCAACATTTTTATGACACTTTTTATAGAAAAATGGTGACGCAACGAAATCTTTATTAATTTGAAGGGTATTTCCTTTCACAAAAAATATTTTGTCATTTTAAATTATACGTCAAAAGAACGATAAATTTTATCTTGAGCACCAATTTCTTGCGTTTGTGTTGAAAAGATAGTTTTAGTACTCGTGCTTAATCTATTCTAGAGTTTAAAACTATCAGAAAATGAAAGCTATAAAATATCGTAAGACACGTTACGGACGTGCGTGACCTACAAGGCAGTGCTTTGTTATAGGCGATGGTCATATGCTTGTTCCACCAGCTAGTTTTATAAAAAAAAATTGTAATAACAACTTTCAACTTTACCTTCTCTAAACAGATTTTCATTCTAGAGAAAGGCAAGTTGGGTTATTCCACCCGACTGTCACAGACACAGACATAATATTGTTTTACCTGTCTTGTGCAGTGCGTCCAAGCACTTTACTGCAATAAGAAAGTGTATTCTGTACTGTAGTAGTAGAACTCTTTAGGAAGGATTCGTCCGGGTAAGTACTACCATGCCTATTTCTGCCGTGAAGCAGCATTGCTATGTTTAGGTTTGAAGGGTGGTGGGTGCCGGTGAAATTACTGGCACGTGAGGCTAATTGAATCTTTATGCCTCAACTTGATGAACGCTTTGTTAATAGGCGATTGTTACCACCGAACCTCAGGCGGGCCCTAAGCTTATTCGATTAGCTAGTTGTTTATAAAAAAAAAAACATTTTGCCTGAACAGTATATGTTAGTATTTTGGTATGTTAAGTTATCAAAAACTACCCATGATATAGATAGACAATATTATGTTATGGGATATACTACGTAAACGGGCATCCCCATAGATTCCAAGACAGCCAATCTTAGTGCGGCCATGTTTCTAAGCAAACCAATTGTGTGCATTATACTTATTGTTTTTTTCGGTACGTACCATCGTCCTCTATCGTTCTTTTCAAGTCCAGTCTATCCCAAGGACGTCTGGAAGAGATCGCTTTTAGTGACATGACCGCCCATAGTATTCCACTTTGATGTTTTTCTGTATTTCTTTGTTAATTTTATGTGGTGTGCAATAAAGTATTTTCTATCTATCTAACAATACGGCCGGCGGAACTTAGCGGTTTGGCCAATCTACTATTCTCATTTTCGCAAAAACTGCTCAGTTCATTTAGACCCGCCAAGTAACACCTGGTGAACTGTACACAGGTAGTCTTTCGCACAGGAAAGCATTCGCACGCTTTCGTTCGTTGGCTTTTGTTATCGTTCGCTTGCGTTTGCTCCGTAGTCTCCAGAATAAGAAGTTTATTCACCCCGAGGTATTCAACCCAGTAGTAATGGTAGCATTTCGTTTGTGGAGCCATGTCAAGCGTGTCGGGCTTGTCGAATTGAAACTGATTCGATACGAGGAACCGATTTCTTAGTCGAAGTCTCCGAGAACTACGGAACTTCTCGGATTTAGTTTGATTTAATACCTGTATGCATTTTAGGAAATAATTGGGTATTGTAATCGGAAAATTGTTGAAGAAATTGATATGAATGGAATGAGAGCTCACCACGACCGTGAATAGCACACCAAAACCAAAAGTCAAGTTTATTACTGAAAGTTAATATCGGCTGTTTCTCCTGACCACTACAATCTGGGTCTCATCAAGGCAAGAATGAATAAGTGTCTTCCAGACCATTCTTCCGGCATGTCGTAGAATTTTAAAATATGACAGTGTGTCGAGTGCACGAAAGGAGCCTCTCTGAAGTGCACTAAAATCCTTTCACCACACTCTGGTTTGAAAAAACTCGAATTGGTTGGGAACTATTTTTTAAGAAAGATTCTCATTTATTAGAAACGAAACAGTAATTAATGTTTAATACCTTGTTTGTAGATGAATGCCCAATTTATTTTCTGTCATTTTCAAAGTGATGCTATTTCTTAGAACCTAAAGCAGAACGGGATCATTAAATTAAATAACTTAAGTCGGAACACCTTCGCCTTTCTAATGTTCGCACTTTAGGATTAAATTGTCTTCATTATTTTAGACGATTTTGTTTAAATTCGGGATTGGGAAATTAGGTAGTTTAGTCATGTAATGCGCTATTTCTGTAGAACTGGGAAAAGAAGCGTTGGAAGTCCAGTAGCACGATGGGTTGACTATATTGTCAACGTCATGGGCCGCAGATGGATGGTAGCCCAAGATGGTGAATGGCAAGAGTAAAGAGAGGCCTATGCCCAGCAGTGGGATAAGTCACGCTGCGGATGATAATTTCTGTAATGAAGGCGATAATTAATCAAATAAGAGGGTTGTGTATAGGTACTCAAATTGAAAAATAACACAAAAGGCTAAAAAGGATAAAAAATATTGTATTTGTGTTTGTATTTAATGGCCCACATGATGCTGAACGGTCCCTTCTCCCTCGACTTCTTCCACGCCAAGAATCGGAATACTTATTTTTAAGGGGCTGGCAACCGTCAAACCACTTCTAAATCGTACATTTCATAATTTTGAAAGATCTTAAATATATGAATTTAATCATAATCAACAAAGTTGGACTGCCCCTAATCACAAAAAGTGCAGAGTGAAGACTGGGTGCCGCATTTAGAAGTTCACACTAAACTTTAAACTCCCATTTCACGTGTAAAATACAAACAAATAATTTCCACAACAAACTTTGCAACGAACAAGAATAATTATTGCCGGCACAGATAAACAAGTTGCCGGAAGATGTTTTAACAGGAGGTTTAGCACAAGTTTCATCTCCAAACTAAGCTAATTAAAATTATAATACTATTTGACTCAAATAAAAGATGATGCGTACTCTTTTGTATAACTAGCTCATCATTTAGGCAATCAACTATTGGCGAAGCGTGTTTCTGTGTAGTAAATTGAGGAGCGTTACTAGGTAGCGGCTGTGTAGCGTTTTTTTTACAATTTATATCGCGACGGTGTAGCACGCTTACCTAGAAGATACCTATTCACTTTTTCTACAGCGTAGGTTAATCTGGTGCTAACCCCGTTCCACGAACTTTACTTGCGATGTGGGACTGTTCTGGGACTTTTATTCCAACACAGGGTCGTTGCAAAGATACACAGAAGGGGGCTTTTCTTAGAGATGAACAGACTCTGATGACGAATTCTGTGGCGCAGTAGGACATTGATCGAATTCAAAAAAAGTTTTACTAATGAAAAAACTTAACTCCAATTTGATTCATTCTTGTTGTAATTAATTTCAATTTCAAAATTAATTGGTTCGAAAGAACTAGTGACACGACAAGAAGAAGACATAAAATAAGAATTTCAGCAAATTTGTTGCATGAATTTAATTCCTCCTCATTTTTTGTAAGGTTTCTATGTATCTCTAAAAGCCAAGATGAGAATGTCTAATTCTTAGTAGGTAGGTAAAGGACAAATTATTTAGTTCTTTTTTTATATACAACTATAATAATTACATAAAAAAGCTTCGAAGTATTTTTATATTTAAATTCATTATCTGCTTTTTACAGTAGAATTCAAGTAAGTACTAGGGGTTGAGTGAAAGCTTCCCCCAGCCCATACTACCTGACTACGTCCCCGTTCTACAGCTTCCCTGCTGTTTAGACGCTTCTCCGAGATTAGCATTCATGAAACTCTAAAAACTCTGGAGTTCACTATTGTTTGTGCGCCCTGTTTGAATGGGTAGCACTATGCAGGATGAATTTTAGAATTTGGGGAAACCTGTTTGCCCTTCAAAATAATGAATATAAAAATATTCAGCAACCCTTAGAATATCACATTCGGAGGGATGTATTAAGAAAGGAATTTTCAAATTTCTATCACTGTTAAACAACTGAAGATTGAACTAGCTTATACATTCCAAAAATGAAATTCATAACAATATTTTAAAAAGTCGTTAGTTTTTTGCCGCTTTGTCTTGCTTTGGTAATACATACCTGCACCTTATTTTTACACCGACCGACTTCAGCGAAGCAAAAGGTGGTTTATGATTTTTACCGCTATATATTTTCAAATGAAATTGCATAGACTTTAATGGTTCCTTAAGACAGGTAAGATAGTAACACTGTAAATTGACGATACACACGTCACTTAAACCGCTATTGCTTCAGTCTGCCACTAGCCTGCAGTATTCCACTCAGATGCTCTCAACGTCCTAAATGCCCTAATCCTACTGTAGCGCCATCTCAGGTCATTAGGGCCCGCTCGAGCTCTATTATGCAAGCCCATTGTCTTGTAGTGCTCGCTTTACTAGATGCTGTAGGGGTTAAACCTCATTTATTTATTTAGATTTAGGTTGTTGTGTAAACTAAGGTAGCTGAGCAGGTTACAAAAGACACGCGAGTGAAGTACAAAGTGCCTCCACTTTTCTGTTAAGGCTTGGAGAAGCTTATTTTATGTAGCGTGAGTCAGGCGAGAAGAAAGCCACTTACAAAATTGAAACAAAGTGAAGAGAAATATTAATTAGTGTCTTTGTGATTTCATGCCACGACGGGTCATAAAGTTTAAATAATAAGTTTAATCAAGTTTTAATTTAGTTTTCACCTTTAAAGTTTTTTAAAATAAATTTCCAAATTTGAAATAGTTTCTACAAGCGCGTGATTAGAAAATAATTCATCATACTGTCTACATAAAACAATAATAGGTCATGATATTGCCATTATTACTACCTTTTTTTAGTCGTGAGGGTGTGGGTGCCGGTGAAATTACTGGCACGTAAGCACATCTGTTTGCCTCAAGTTGATGGACGCAGGGAAGTGCATCGCAGAGCACGTTCCTGACGTGCGTGACCTACGAAGCAATGCTTTATTATAGGCGATGGTTACCACTTAACACCAGGTGGGCCAGATGTTTGTTCCATCAGCTAGTTTTATAAATAAAACCGGTGCAAAATTTATGTTACCATTATTTCGTTTATCCGATTCAACTTTGCACATAAGGGCATTATGAGTCTTGATTACTTTTTTTTTCTGAATTATGTCAGTGGCTGGGCTAAGGTCTCCTCCATTATTCTCCACTCCTCTCTATCCACTATACACACTGACTGTTAAGAGAGTAGAGGAGCCCTTATCGTTTCACCAGCGTTTACTCGTTTAAGTTTTGCATTAATTTTCTCAAGATCTTTTTGGCTGTGTGAACTTACTCAAGTTACAAAACTTACAAAAGTGAATATTACCAAAGTAAAATTTTAGTACATTCCAAACTTTGAAGTAGCTCTGGTTGTACTTTCCAAAACTAGTTCATGAATAATAAATTCAGTGCAAGAATTTGCTTCAAACAGCCATATTTTAATAAATATTTTACCGGGTCATATTTTTTCAAGAGCGCTTCTGGTAAATGTGTTATACGTAGAGATGGGTTTTTGCCTGGACATTTATGGACGTATTAACTTCATTTAATAATAAATTACTGGAAATTTTAAACACATGCATACCAAAAAAGATGCTAAAATTAAAAACAAACAATAAATATAAATGGCTTACCCGTGGAATAAAAAAATCATGCAAAAATAAAAGAAACCTAAAAATGCTTGTATCATACAGTAGACACCCAGTACTCATTCAACACTACAAAAAATACACTAAACTATTAAAAAATACCGTTAACAAATCTAAAAGAATACAATACATTAAAGAAATGAAAAAATCGGAAAACAAAACGAAATCAATGTGGAAAATAATAAAAGAGCGTACAAATAAAACCGTTAAGAAAACACAACACAACATTAAACTGAAGATCCATAATAATCTTACGTCAGACCCTATACAGGTAGCTAACCTATTTAAGTCCGGTCGAACCACGTGAAATTTTTCAAATAATAAAAAACTTAAAAAATAAATATAGCTGCGGAATAGATGAACTACCCCCAGTTCTAATACGACACTGTTCGAAGGAACTTACTCTTCCTTATTATCTACTAATAAATCAATCGTTTTCTGAAGGAACATTTCCGGACTTATTGAAAATATCAATAATTAAGCCCATTCACAAAAAAGAGTCTAAAACGAATCCAAATAACTATAGACCAATTGCTCTTCTCCCGACATCGTCAAAAATCTTTGAAAAAGCAATGCAAGTTAGATTAAATTCGTTCTGCGAAAAATATAACATTTTTGACGATTCACAAAACGGTTTCAGGAAGAATCGCTCGACAGTACTAGCTGTATATAAATACATGCAACAAATACTCAACCTTATTAACGACAAATATTATGCAATTGGAATTCTTTTGGACATGACTAAAGCATATGATAAAGTACAATTTAAAATACTACTAGACAAATTATACGGAATAGGCATTCGCGGAATCTCACATCAATGGTTTAAGTCTTATTTAGATAAACGTGAACAAATTGTTGAAATAGAAAACTTTGATGAAAAGAGCGGAGAAATTTCTATGGTCAGATCGAAACCAATAAAAATTTATAGCTCAATCCCTCAAGGAAGCGTCCTTGGCTGTATCTTATTTTTAATTTACATAAATGACTTACCAAAATCAATTAATAAATCATGTGTTCTATTTGCTGATGACATCTCCGTTCTTACATCTTGTAAAACAAATATTAATTTAAATGAAAACCTAACTGACATTTTTAACACTATTGGAAATTGGATGACCGACCACAATCTTGACATTAACTATACAAAAACCAAAATAATGCAATTTAGACCGTATCAAAAGCCCCCCCTTGACATTAATTTTATATACAATAATACTAAACTGGAATGCGTAAATACATTTACACTGCTAGGCTTAGAGATTGACTCAAATATTAATTGGAAAAACCATGTCCAAAGGATGACAAAAAAACTATCTAGTTTTACGTATGCACTTAGAGAGTTACGGAAGGCTACAGACATAAAAACAGCTATGTCTGCATACTACGCTTATGCCTACTCCTGGATCCGATACGGAATTATTCTGTGGGGCAACAGTGTCGACGCTCAAAACCTGTTTATAAAACAAAAAAAGTGCATACGTATTCTTAGTAATATAAAAGCTCCAGAGAGCTGTAGACCGTATTTTGGCGAACTAAAAATTATGACCCTTATTTCGATATATATCCTAGAAATCTGCAAGTTTGTGAGGCAGTATCCACAATACTTTAAAAAAAAAAGCGATGAACCGCGGCGCTTTAAAAGTAGGTATGAGCATAACCTAGTGCTACCTACATCTAATTTAAAGATACACAGCTCGGGACCAAATGTTATGGCGGTTAAAATATATAACAAGATTCCGGAAAACATCAAACATCTAGAAAAATACAACATTTTTGAAAAAAAAATTAAAGAGATGCTTTTACAAAAAAATTACTACACACTAGACGAGTTCTTTAACGACGAACAAAAA
This sequence comes from Thera obeliscata, assembly GCA_947578465.1. Classification (NCBI taxonomy): domain Eukaryota; kingdom Metazoa; phylum Arthropoda; class Insecta; order Lepidoptera; family Geometridae; genus Thera; species Thera obeliscata. The sequence continues at coordinate 22,749,849 of OX387915.1, forward strand.
GACTAACTATAATAATAAATAACCCTTATAACATTTTATACTAAACCTGCTTACAAATCTGCGTGATTATAATCATATCGGCCCGCTTCTCCAGTATTGCAACACCCTTACAGGGTAAATTATGTATTGATTCAAAAATTAGTTCTAAGATCTGACACTGTTATATTTACATACATAATAAGGCAATAAATATACTGAATACTGAATACTGAATGCCGAATAAACGTCCATTTACGCCCAGTAAACGTCCCAAAACAGGGCGGATATATTTTTATTGTAAAATATCGCAAAATTCACAAATTATTACACAATGCTATGTTCAAACTACCTATAAGGCTTTTTTTAAGTAAATCTATAATCATCATCAGACTGAAGAAGTCCACTGCTTTTTTTTTGTTTTTTTTGATACAACTAAGTTGACAAACAAGCATACGGCCCACATGATGGGAAGCGGTTACCGTAGCCTATGGACACCTGCAATACCAGAGGCATCACAAGCTCGTTGCCGACCCTTTAAAACTTTTAAAACGCCCTTTTTGAAGAACCCCTGCTATAGTCCTTAGGGAAAACCTCAGCAGGGAGATCATTCCACAGCCTGAGTGTTCGCGGGAGGAAGTTCTTCTGAAACCGAACGGTGCGCGACCACCCAGGCTCTAAGGTGTGAGGATGAACTCTCAGCCTATGGCGAGCAGTGCGATGGTAGAATGTAGCTGTTGGCATGATGTCACACAGTTCTTCAGAGCATACCCCATTATACAAGCGGTAGAACACGCACAATGAGGAGAAGTCTCTCCTCAGACTAATGGGTTCAATACCGCTTGTGAGCTTGGGATCGTCAACAATTCTCACAGCACGTCTTTGGATCGTATCAAGGGGTCCAAGCTGGTATCCAAGTGCTCCTGCCCAGAGGTGACAGCAATACTCCATGTGAGGCCGGACTTATAAAGGAGTCGCTGGCCTGCACTGAAGTATGACTTCGCTCACATGTGCATATGTCGGTGTGCTGAACACAGCACACCGACTTTTAGGATGCCAGCTTGGCCTTATTTTCCAGGTGACGACGGAACTGGACGTCACTAGAGAAGTCGATACCCAGGATCCCAATGCTCTTGGAAGTGGTGGGGGGCATGTCTTGGAACTTTGCGGTATCTGTGACGAGAAGATGTGGCGCAATTTCTCGAACGCTTCCCATCCGAGTTGGATTCGTCAGCTGACCTTTTTGTCGAAGTTGGCTCTACCTAATTGGATCGTCTGACCCAAATAAACATAGTGGTCCACAACTTCGATGATATCGCTCCCAACATGTACGAGCACGGATGTGACATGAGGCATGATTTATGTCTTGCTCATGTTTTGTTGGGAGACGATATTGAGGTGTCTGAGCATTGTGCCTAAGTCTTCCGGCAAATCAAAGGTGAGTGATGAATTCGCCGTTGAACATCAACCTTTGAATGCCATACCTTGTCCAGGACACGAGTTGAAAATATCCTCCAGTGCCGAAGTGAACAGTTTCGGAGATATGACATCTCCCTGTCTCACCCCTTTTTGCATGTGGATTGGATTTGTACTCTAGTCCTGAAGTCGGATAGACATTGTGGCATTCCCGTAGATACATTTAACACTTCGATATACCGATAGTCAATTTGACATCGCTGGGGCGACTGTAGCACTGCCCAGGTTTCGACTGAATCGAAGGCTTTCTCATAGTCCACAAATACTAAGCAAAGTGGCCGATTATACTCCTCAGTCTTCTGTATAATCTGCCGTAGCAGGTGGATGTGGTCTATGGTGCTAAAGCCTTTCCGGAACCCGGCTTGTTTGGGAGGCTGAAAGTCGTCGAACCTACGAACGAGACGATTGGTAACTACAGCTTAAAGACGTGGCTAAACAGAGAGATGGGCCTGTAGTTCTTTAAGAGAAAAGAGAAGAGGGAGAATAAGAGTAGACTGGAAGTTGTAGAGTTTCAGAAGACCGTAAGGTGGAGGGTGGAGTTAGAAAGATTTAGGTATTCAAAGCGTTTAGATTAGTTAAGCTTTTAGATAAGGGGGGTGGAGGGGTTAAACATGACCCTGTACAAGAGGGAAAGGAGATGAGTATTCCGGCAAAAACCAATAGGCAACCACTTAAGCTTATTACAAAAATCGGAAACATTGTCATATTTGCGTAAACCAAATATGAACCTAATGGAGAAGCAATGGTCAAGCATCAACTTCTACATCTAGAATATTTGAATTGGTCCCGACTTTATTATTATAGTACTTTGAGTTAAGTAAGAGAATTCAGCTAGGTTGGGCGGTATTCGGGAAACTTCGTCAGGTCTTCTAGTAACCCATCCCACAGTGCTCAAAAACGAAAGCCAGTCCGTCCTACCTACGTCCGTCCTAGCAGCCAGTGACGGTAGGACGGGTCCATAAATTAAAAGTCGCTCAACAAGCTGTGGTAAAGGCTATGCTCGGAGTCTCTCTCAAAGACAGGATTCGGAACGAGGTCATTCGATAGAGGACCAAAGTTCTCAACGTAGCCCAAAGAACTAGCAAGCTCAAGTGGCAGTGGGCCGGTCATGATTCGAAGAACCGATAATGTGAAGACCACGTTTAGGCAAACGTAGTGTAGGATGCCTCAGATTACATGGAGCGACGACTTGCGCAGAGTGGCGGCCAGCAACTTGATAGGAAGACCCAAACCGAACCCTGGGCTCAGTGGCTGGGAGTGACCTATGTCTAGCAGTGGACTTCAAAAGGTTGATGATGATTACGATAGTGACAGCGATTAGCAGGCACGAATCTCGAATACCATGTGCGGTGAAATATTGATTTAAATAATACCGACCGACTGTGATTCTGTTGATAATTCTGTAATTTGGCAACAAACACATTTTTTATTTTCAGTGAGATCCTCCTTTTTGGTCAATTACCATAAATTGTTCTAATATTAAAATAGTTTAAAAAGGTACATCTTACGAATACTCAATGAAAAAGACTGATTTTGACTAATTGTAGTTTCCGCCCTGATTTTGGACATTTAAAAGGACGTTTATTCGTTTTTGCCCTATTTGTCCAGTTTATGGCCTTTTCGCCCAACTGGATTTAAACCCTCTGCCCATCTCTAGTTATACGTGATATCTATAGGAATTCAAACAGAGCCACTTCACTGCTGTAAAAATAGCTCCCACTGTTTTCATTTGAAGAAGCAAGCAATGCATGAGATTGAACCTAAGAATCTCCGCGAATGTTCAAATCTTAGACAATCCGATTTTTCTGTGATCTTGAGAGAAGTATTTATTAGATTATCACAGACTTTTTGGACTGCTTATTACTAACCTCATTGGATAAAACTATGTCTTGAGGTCATGAGCTCTGAGTTGGCAATTTTTGTTTCAAAAATTTGAAAATCGAACGCCGATCCTGCGATCACTTCAACTGAACATGTTGTAGGAATAAACGACATAGACAATCATTTAGCATAACTTCGTGAAAAGGCAAAGTAAGAATCTATACAACAATAAGGAAGGATCTGAACAACATTACGTCTTGTTTTTGGTCTACTTTTACTTCCTATCCTGTCCTTATACCTCGAATTAGAATCCTGAGCATTCGTTCAAAGTAATTCAATACCCAACTTCTCTAGTTTTATATCTAACAGCGATGAACACTTCAAATTGACGCAAATCACTTGCAATAAACTTGTCCCTTTATTGAGGGTATTTGCCGGTCGAAATATTCAGGGCGGATCGCCGATTCCGTTGAGAGCTTCGGTAGTTGGATCAGAAACATTGAAAGGATAATGGGCTATCAAAACAACTAGCCAGTGACGTTTGGTATTGTTATTATCGCAGCTAGCACTTTTTTCTCCACGCATGCTATTTAATTTTAAAAGTCAGAAACCATAAAACTTTTTTCAAAATAAAAGTGGCAAAAGCATAACAACATGCGAAGCCAAAATAAAAACATTTTCAAATGACCACCACAACATCCGCCATCTTGGGTTTTTGAAAATGTATATTACTTATTCCATAATTAGATTCAAATTAGTCATTATTTATCACCATTATTTCACATTCCATATTTAGATAATAATTAATTCGTTTTTCTTATTCCATATTGAGAATCTAGATAAATCGAGATCACATCTGACAAGAGAGCCTAGAAATAAATAGAGGCACAAAATTGGTAAAGGCAAGAAAGCTTTGCTAAAGTTGATGGTGTTTAAAATATGAATTCAAGCCACTGGTTATTCAAGACGGGTAATCGCCAGTATTCCGGAAAATTCGCCGTCACCAGATATTTATGTGGTTCTCGGGATTTCCCACGTGGCTGCGTAATTGGAAGCTTGTCTTTTATTAAAATTTAAATAATTTTAAGGTTTTGAATATTAAATTTGTTTTATATACTGAAATATACTGAATAATACTGAAATTTTACTTGGAATATCGGTTGATTGTACCTAGAATTGGATTTAAAGTGTTGGAAAATGCCATTTTGATTTTAATTATTTTTGTGACAAAAGTTTTTATGGCCACGATCAGCTGAAACACTGTAAAATATGACAGTGATATTTGACAGTGTTTCAACAAGAATTGAAATCTAGAATTCTAGGTAGGTATGTGTTCGGTCATGCAAAATATTGTAAGCAGTTTTTTTTTATTTGGCACTATCTAGCCCTAACAAGAAGACACTATTTTACTGTCCAATTTCTTTTCGAAGCTTCTAGTATCAAAGACATCTCGACATTCCAGTACGGATTGAACCAATACACGATCGCTAAAACCTTGCCTATGAACTTGTTGCCGGACCAAAGTTCACCATCGAAAACTCGATCAAATCTCTTCTATCTAAGGTCCAAATTCCAACGTAATACATGTACGCCTGAGGCCTGCAATACTGGCCGTAGCTTGAGCTTACCGACGTCCGTTTCCAATTTAAACCCTACTTTTGGCCAACAAATTGACATTTCGAATCTTGCTCTTTGAACATGGTTCTTCTTGCGAGAGCAAAGACATATCACATACAAAATCCAGTGGCTTATTACTTCGAAATCATGAGTTTTATTAATAAATAAGTCAATATTGTGGACTATGCACACAACCCTATCTATCTATTACTAAGCAGAGCTTGTACTATGAGAAAAAGATAGGTGATATATATGTGTAGCTGAAGCAGTTGTAGAACACAATATAACACCCAGACAGAGAACAAACATCTGCGTTCACCACACAAATATTTAGTTCTTTTGTTCACGATGGGGATCGAACCCACGACCTACGGCGCAGAAAGCAGAGGTTCTACCAACTGAGCTGAGAGGCCAGTCTTTGTCAGAGTCAGAGAATTGATTTTAAACGATATAACTTTTGAAACTATCATAGTTTTTATCACAATTATTAAGATCAACCGAATATTTAACAAGTTTTCCTTAAAAATAGAGATTTTAAATGAATTCTGATACATCAACCTGATCTGAATAAAAATGTATCACGTAAGTTTTGAAGATAACCACCGCCATTTTCTTATAAACAAATGACAGCCGACTCAGCGTTTTGACTGATTCGACTAACGATATACTTGACACTGACAAGATTGTCTGTCAAAATGACAGACGGGAGCAATACAATATGTGCAAAGTGTGGAATGCGGATGTATAAAGTCTAAATGATTACTATTGGCTTGGGAGGGAACCATCATGGCGGCCTGTGACGAAAGACGTAAATTTTAAAAGGAAAAACTAAACGTAAGACTAGGCGATAATATGGTATTAATAATAATAATAATAATAATATCGTTTATTTCAGACAACATAAAATGCACACATTACAAAAATGAAACATCTTAGGTCCATAGTTAATAAATACCTTAGAGACTAACATACATAAAATAAAATAAAATTACTAATCAAAATCAAATCTTAGGGGCTTTTTTCGTTAGCGCACCCCTAAAGCGACGATAGACGATTCCTGGCGGCCAGAAATCCGAATTGAGAAACATGTCCCCATGCTTCGCAGGCACTTGAAGCACGTACGATTTAAAGTTCGTATTGGTATTGGCCTGCTTCGAAAGGAGCGAAAAGGAATCAATCTATTGGTTTGGCTGAATGGTAGATGTTGTGAGATTATTCAACCCCTGATTATGAATTCGGTTCTTAATTGGTCGGTTAGGAATGACGGCACGCGTTTCTAGCTTCACTAATAAGGATTCATCACAGTACAGTACTTACGATACATTAGACAGTGTTTACCCAAGGCAAGCTCTACTGAATATTAGATGTGCGGGGCCTGCCGAATTATTCCCAAATTGCTGGCCCAAGGGTCAATGTGTATAACCTTTAAGCTCTCGTAACTGTAAAGAGGTAAGCGTATAGTTAGGCTTTAGATTGTACGAGAGTAATCATCCTTGTAGTTTTATCATACCGATCGAAAGGCTTCATTGAAAGAATTATTTTTTGTTATATAACATAGTGTCAGACATACAACATAAGTTATTTATATTAGTTATTTATAATACAAAATTAATCAATTATTAATCAAATTGACATAACGAGAAAAATACTATGAATGCAGTTTAAATTGTCTTCTTGTAATTGTGTTCGTGTAAAATGTTCACTCTACAATATTCAAGGTGGCATATCCGGGGACGCCCTGTATTGGGGTATATGTTTGCGTGGATAAATAGGTATGCATCCACGCAAATATATAACTTGGCCGGTATAGGTTTCGGTATAACCACTATCGAAAAATTTTGTCGATCAACAAAGGATTTTTTGTACAAGCTATTGAACAAACCCGTCTGTTTAAAAATGTACAAAGAAAATAAATAATTTCCAAGATGTTGTTTAGTCAATGTAAGTTTAGCTTTGATAGGTAAAGTCTTTCAACTTTAGCTCCGCCAAAATAGAAAAGGTAATTCTTCGGCCTCCAGAGACCAAAATTCCGACAAGGGTATTTTACATGCTTAAATATTAACAAGGTACTACCTATTTGCATAGTTTCTTACGTTTTGTAATAAAGATAAGGATCTTAGAAAATCATCCGAAGGTGCGAGTATTCAGGTCGAATTGGGATTATAAAGTGGAATTGGTATTGAAACTTAAATAAGAGCTTCTTATTTTAATAGTATTTATATGGAAGCAACGTGTATTTATCGAGATTTCCTTTATTATTTCCCGACGTTTCGACCATTCTTTCACCCGTTTTTTCCATATAATTATGATCGCGTTAATTTAAAAAGTGCCACCTAGTATATAGTTATCACATTTGTAAAAAAGCAATGGATTTTTAAACCAAAGCTCCATCTCCTGTTTGAATTATTTTTATTTCTTTTATAAGTATTTACGGCTTGCTTTTTCTTCTTCTTTTCGTGTCACTTATTCTTTCGAACCAAGTGTGGTGAAAGGATTTTAAGTGATCGAACTATTAAGGTTCTACGATATGCCGGTTTCCTCACCATGTTTTCCTTCACCATTTGAGAGCACTGGCAGAGTGTACGTTTTTTATGCAGAAAACCCTCATTGGTATACGACCCACGACCTTAGGATTCGAAAGTGGAGACGCTACCACTATACATGCTACACACTCATGGCTACGCATACGGCTTGCTAATAACATGGCTTACTACTGCCTTCTTGAATTATAATGCCATATGGAATCTTTAGCTTTTCTCAACCACTAAAAGCATTTTGCTCGCGCACTAAATCCATCTCACAAATCACACTAACCTCTCTCAAATGTATGGGTGCGTGAAAGTCTTACTAAGCTACCCTCAATAAATCATTGGAAAGTTCTAAATCATTCCGCTAAAGCCAAACTAATTAATTTCATAACTGCGCCAAGTCCAACTTCGAGCTAAATCCGTGGCGGCGTAAGTTTCCGATTTATTTAGTTCCAGTTTGAGTTTCAAATTAATTTACTCTAGCACTCTTATTTGCTAAGAAACTTTGCAAAGGATGCGATGACACCGTTCTGGGGCCCTATTGTCTAAGTCAACTAATTAATGACATCTGTCCATTTTGGATCAATTTTGCCAGTGTCGAGTGAGGATATACATACAAGTCGGCCCTAATTGGCTTTGAAAACAAACTTTGAGTCAACTCGTAATCGACATCAGCATCATTTTTGACATTTGAAACCTACAAACTATAACTGCCACTTTCGCGTCACTTTCGTATTGTATTCAACCCTAGTGAATGACTGGAACTTGATGGAACTTCGTATTGTGGAATTGCGTAACGCCGAAATAAACTTCAGTTGAATACTCAATACTTAATATAAGAAAAAGCAATACTTATAGCGGAGCAGTAATGAAGGGATGCAGGAACGCAGGAATGAGTCTACTTTTTGATCAAATATATACAACCGCTTTCGCTATTGCCGTCAGAAAATCCATTCTAGTTGCCCAGTGTCGAAACATTATGATGATGATGCTTGTTCCATCAGTAAAGGCCTGCGCACACCTAGGCCGCTGGCGGCCGCGATCAATGAAACGCTGTCAAATAACGCTGTCAGATTTGACAGCGTTTCACTGATCGCCGACGCCAGTGGCCTAGGTGTGCGCAGGCCTATTGTATAAAAAAAATGTGAACGTTCAATCTGTTAATTCTCAACGCGCTTGAAGAGAAATACGCGATCCCAGGCTATAAGATCGTAAGGAGGATTGGAAATTCGAGGGTTATGTGATTCTCGATGTAAATGGCTCTTGAATGGTACCAATCCAATCCTACGGTATCATCATCATCAGTAGCAGCTTGGAAACAAATGCTTAGTCCTAAGACCTGACTAAGAATCACAAGGATCACTTTAAGACGTCTTATAGCTAGGTGAGTCAGGTTCTACTGTCAATGTCAAAAGTACACTGCTGAAAAACTATACCTACATGCTAAAACAGGCATTTGCCATTTTAATAATTCTTTTTCGTTTATTAAGATTAATATGCGACTTTAGAAAGACAACTCAGGTGTTAAACGCGATCTATCGTCTAACATTAAAACCACCTTTCATTTACCAATTAGCATCGCTAATTTATTAGTTTCCGTACATATCCGCGTGCGACACCAGCGCACGCGGCAGAAAAGGTTTTCAAGAGGGCCCCCTGCCTCTTTCGCTCGGCACCACCGAACGACACACATTGTCACTCTTCACCTATTAACTAATAAACCTCTGAATACTACTTCCATCATCATTTTACATCAGTCAAGAGGCAGATTAAAAGATTTACGTATTAGATAACATTCTCCATCACTAGCAGGTGCGAATTCGATCATTTGTAGTTTATTCCTGAAAACCAATTTTCGAGCGAGTCGTGATTTTGTGATCACGTCAGATTCAATTTTAATCAGACGGTTTTGTTTTCGATTTCCTCATCCCATTCACCGTCAATTCCAGTTCATTTTTGTAACTTTTCACAGTTTTTCATTCATGCGAATGAATACGTTTTATTTTTGTGTCATTTTTTTAAGAGGATAAACACTTTATAGGCTTTGATTACTGTGTCCATTTGGAAAAATCCACAAAATAGGTGTATTTATTTTGAATTCCGCTTCCTTATGAACAGTACAGTTTATTTGGGCTTAAAAAGCTCGAGTGTGTCCTAAAACTAAAACCCACTTAATCGGCATTAAAACGTTTTAGCTTTCGATCCCTATTTTTTTCGTTTCGTATTAAAACGAGAAAAAGAACGCTAAAACGCTAAATATATTTGTATTTTGTCGAAAATTATTTATTATTCATTTCGTCGACGGATTTAATGTTGCTTACACAAAAGCGTATTTGTGTTTTACATAGCCAAGATTTACACAAAAAAAAAAATCGGTTGTCTGTAAAATCGGTTTACTGACGATAGTTGAACGTGATAACGTCATAAGAAAATACTGATGGAATGGTTGCATTTTTCAAAAGAAAATTTTAGTTTTACTGAATTGAATTGAATGTGAATGAAACTGAATGATACTGAATGAAACTGAATGAAACTGAATGAAACTGAATGAAACTGAATGAAACTGAATGAAACTGAATGAAACTGAATGAAACTGAATGAAACTGAATGAAACTGAATGAAACTGAATGAAACTGAATGAAACTGAATGAAACTGAATGAAACTGAATGAAACTGAATGAAACTGAATGAAACTGAATGAAACTGAATGAAACTGAATGAAACTGAATGAAACTGAATGAAACTGAATGAAACTGAATGAAACTGAATGAAACTGAATGAAACTGAATGAAACTGAATGAAACTGAATGAAACTGAATGAAACTGAATGAAACTGAATGAAACTGAATGAAACTGAATGAAACTGAATGAAACTGAATGAAACTGAATGAAACTGAATGAAACTGAATGAAACTGAATGAAACTGAATGAAACTGAATGAAACTGAATGAAACTGAATGAAACTGAATGAAACTGAATGAAACTGAATGAAACTGAATGAAGCTGAATGAAATTGAATGGAACTGAATGAAACTGAATGAAAATCCGGACCCGGACCCAGACTGAACCCTTACCCTTACCCTCATTTACCCTTACCCTCATTTACCCTTACCCTCATTTACCCTTACCCATTACCCGACCCGGGCTCGGGCTCAGGTAAATGGAACGACGAAACGACGTAACGACGCATGAGTCATGTTTTTTCGTGCGTGCAGCCGGCTCCATCTATATATATATAACTCAAAGGTGACTGACTGACTGACATAGTGATCTATCAACGCACAGCCCAAACCACTGGACAGATCAGGCTAAAATTTGGCATGCAGGTAGATGTTATGACGTAGGCATCCGCTAAGAAAGGAAAATGGAAAATTATTTTCCGAAGAGGAGAAAAAGGGGAAAAATGGTTTAAAGAAAAATCAACGCACAGCCTAAACCGTTATCCCTAGAAGCATGAAACTTAGAAGGTGTATTCCTCTAATAGAGCAAAGGTGTACTAAAAAAGAAAATAGGAAAATTATTTCCCTAAAAGAAGAAAAATGGAAAATGATTTTAAGAAATATCACAAAAAATAGCTTTACAAAATACGCAAAAAAACATTTAAAAAAATCAGCTACCGCAGCATCTGGCACCAGGTTCGATTACACACAAAGGTTCACAAACAAACTAACACCAACACGCATACGAAACCCCAAATTAGCCACTAATCTATATATATATAACTCAAAGGTGACTGACTGACTGACATAGTGATCTATCAACGCACAGCCCAAACCACTGGACAGATCAGGCTAAAATTTGGCATGCAGGTAGATGTTATGACGTAGGCATCCGCTAAGAAAGGAAAATGGAAAATTATTTTCCGAAGAGGAGAAAAAGGGGAAAAATGGTTTAAAGAAAAATCAACGCACAGCCTAAACCGTTATCCCTAGAAGCATGAAACTTAGAAGGTGTATTCCTCTAATAGAGCAAAGGTGTACTAAAAAAGAAAATAGGAAAATTATTTCCCTAAAAGAAGAAAAATGGAAAATGATTTTAAGAAATATCACAAAAAATAGCTTTACAAAATACGCAAAAAAACATTTAAAAAAATCAGCTACCGCAGCATCTGGCACCAGGTTCGATTACACACAAAGGTTCACAAACAAACTAACACCAACACGCATACGAAACCCCAAATTAGCCACTAATATAACATAAAACTACAAAAAATAGCTTTACAAAATACGAAAAAAAAAACATTAAAAAATTTTCAGCTACCGCAGCATTTGTCACCAGGTTTTAATACAAACAAATGTTTACAAAAAAACCGATGATAACCACTAAGACAAAATCGCGGGAAACATCTATCATACTTAAACTAAACACTGCTGAAAAAAATCGGCTCCAACAGCACTCGCCTTCAAATTCAAATACACTATAAAGTACAAGCTCAAATCTATAGTAACCAGCAGTTGGTCATGTCAAATTAAAAAAATCTGATTCGATTACACACCAACACGCATACGAAACCCCAAATTAGCCACTAATCTATATATATATAACTCAAAGGTGACTGACTGACTGACATAGTGATCTATCAACGCACAGCCCAAACCACTGGACAGATCAGGCTAAAATTTGGCATGCAGGTAGATGTTATGACGTAGGCATCCGCTAAGAAAGGAAAATGGAAAATTATTTTCCGAAGAGGAGAAAAAGGGGAAAAATGGTTTAAAGAAAAATCAACGCACAGCCTAAACCGTTATCCCTAGAAGCATGAAACTTAGAAGGTGTATTCCTCTAATAGAGCAAAGGTGTACTAAAAAAGAAAATAGGAAAATTATTTCCCTAAAAGAAGAAAAATGGAAAATGATTTTAAGAAATATCACAAAAAATAGCTTTACAAAATACGCAAAAAAACATTTAAAAAAATCAGCTACCGCAGCATCTGGCACCAGGTTCGATTACACACAAAGGTTCACAAACAAACTAACACCAACACGCATACGAAACCCCAAATTAGCCACTAATATAACATAAAACTACAAAAAATAGCTTTACAAAATACGAAAAAAAAAACATTAAAAAATTTTCAGCTACCGCAGCATTTGTCACCAGGTTTTAATACAAACAAATGTTTACAAAAAAACCGATGATAACCACTAAGACAAAATCGCGGGAAACATCTATCATACTTAAACTAAACACTGCTGAAAAAAATCGGCTCCAACAGCACTCGCCTTCAAATTCAAATACACTATAAAGTACAAGCTCAAATCTATAGTAACCAGCAGTTGGTCATGTCAAATTAAAAAAATCTGATTCGATTACACACCAACACGCATACGAAACCCCAAATTAGCCACTAATATAACATAAAATCACAAAAAATAGCTTTACAAAATACTAAAAAAAAACATTAAAAAATTTCCAGCTACCGCAGCATTTGTCACCAGGTTTTAATACACACAAATGTTTACAAAAAAACCGATGATAACCACTTAGACAAAATCGCGGGAAACATATAACATAAAAATCACAAAAAATAGCTTTACAAAATACGAAAAAAAAACATTAAAAATTTTCAGCTACCGCAGCATTTGTCACCAGGTTTTTATACACACAAATGTTTACAAAAAAACCCGATGATAACCACTTAGACAAAATCGCAGGAAACATCTATCATACTTAAACTAAACACTGCTGAAAAAAATCAGCTCCAACAGCACTCACCTTCAAATTCAAATACATTCTAAAGTACAAGCTCAAAACAATGGTAACTAGCAGTTGGTCATATCAAATTAAAAAAATCTGATTCGATTATACACCAACACGCATACGAAACCCCAAATTAGCCACTAATATACCATAAAATCACAAAAAATAGCTTTACAAAATACGACAAAAAAACATTAAAAAAAATTCAGCTACCGCAGCATTTGTCACCAGGTTTTAATACACACAAATGTTTACAAAAAAACCGATGATAACCACTTAGACAAAATCGCGGGAAACATCTATCATACTTAAACTAAACACTGCTGAAAAAAATCATCTCCAACAGCACTCACCTTTAAATTCAAATACATTCTTAAGTACAAGCTCAAAACAATGGTAACTAGCAGTTGGTCATATCAAACTAAAACAAACGAACTCAAATATCCACGCGGACGAAGTCGCGGGTATCAGCTAGTCGATTTATAAGAAGTTATCACGTTAGTTTTTTATTTATTATTCCTACGAATGGTAATCTCAATAGAGTTAGTTTTTTTGTTAAAACACACACAAACCTTATTTTAGGTGGGAAGATACTAACTTCCTCCTTGCTAGTCCTTGAATACCAAAACAACCAAACAGTGTTTTATTGAGGCAATCAGAATACTCTTCAAAGTGAAAACATGTTTGTTATTCCCATTCCTTCGCAAACCTTGACACGAGGCAATTATAGCTCGTAACCGCATTAGCGTTTAGTCGAACAAGAACACCAGAAAAATCCCCCAAACCAAGTAATATAGACTTGGATGCCTTTGTGTTTTGTTTTAGAGCAGGGGTTTACTTTAACTGGTGGTTGATTGTGATTGCAATTATTTGCTGATTGCTCTGACCCGTCTAAAGGAAACAAAGCCCTGGATTTGCTCAAATTGCTCCTTTTATCTAGGTCTTAGCTAAGTTGAACTATCAACCCTCTTTTGTAGATATTTGTTTTTGCCCATTTTATGTAATATTGTAAGACCCATAAATTTTCCCCAAATTGTGATCTACCTAATGGTACTTCAGAGTTGGGTGACACAGTTTGTTTTATCATTACAATTATTTACACACACATAGGACTTGAAACATCAACGAGAAACGATGGGTGCAACGAACTGGCGTCGAGCCAAGCGGCAATTTTATACAATCAGCATTTCAGCGAAGAGCTCGTGAAGGAACTGAGAATATCGCGAATCATCTCACTCGCACAGATTTCTGAGAAGTTTGGACAGTGATTTGGAATCCGGAGTTATATACACTTATTTTTTTTAACAAGTTTTGTTAGTCTGTTTTTTATTTATCCCTATCAATCAAAGGTGCACTACTAATCAGTTACGTAACCACGGGATAAATTTAAAAAATCACTCCGTAAAATGAGACAATCATGCGACTACGTACGGAAAACGTAAAAATAATAGTTTGTTAATTACTAGTCTTGTTTTTTTTCTAATTGTTAGCTCTTACTTTATATTTCTTTTTGATATATTTTCATGTTCGTAAACCTACATTAAACTGTACAATATATTTTTTCTGCGTATAGTTACGTGATCGCGTAAGCCTAAAAGCCTTTGACGTGCTTTGTTTGTCCTCCCAAAAAGTAACACAAGTAAATCTATTCGGAATAAAGGATTGTGTAGCTACTCCATAAACTTTTTGCTCCTTTAAATTATACGACCGTTGCTACTTTTGTAGGTTTTCTATTTGTTCGATAGTCTAGTACTAAACCTTTTGTAGAACTTATAAAAGAATAGTTTTGGCTGATTATTTTTGTACCGTTTATTGTAGTGGAGATTATTCCAGTCACACACAGCTCTTTTGAAAATATCTAGAAAGGTAATGATTGGGAGTATATAGGAAATATTTTTTGTAGAAATTACCTGTATTATTCCAATAACTAAAGAACACTTCAGTTTATTCCGCTATAAGCTTGCTGAAAGCCCACCGCATGCTGTCGGCGCTTATTCACTTAATCGCTGTTTGTTTGACAACGTGGGTCTAAGTTTCCACTGCTGTACACGAATATGTAGCCAAACCCTAAACCCACGACTGTAGCGTGGCCTACCACGGCGCACGGAGAGGCTCTGCACGTGCCACGGTTTTGCTTGAATATGTTGCTTACGTAGCTCAACGCCATGCACGCTGTGCACGCGGTACATGCAAGCATGCGTAGCGTGCGTGCGTTGAGCTATGTAACCGCCTATTCGAGCGAGACACGCATGTATCAATGACGTCAATTCGCCCGTGGATTGCAGTGGGTGTGACAAAATGTATGTGGTTATGTTACCACATACATTTTCTTACAAAGCCGAAGCTCAATACACGTGCGTAGCCTCTCCGTGAACCGCGGTGGGCCCGCGCCTTTACTCAATAGGACATTGACTTTAAACGGCTATCAAATCAAAATGGACTATGTCCATTATCTTCGGAAACCATTAAGCTCAATATCCGAAATCAAAAGTACCCGGTAGGCAATACCCGAGCGCGCTCTGTCGCGAAATTGCGCCAACTCTTTGCATTTATAGCACCGAAAATGAAAGATCACGGAAAATAGAATGTAGTGTGTGTGCGCGTGTGTGTGTGTACGTACGTGGGTGTAAAAACGAGTAGAACCAACGTTCGAGCACTAATAGGCATAAAGTGACTCTGGAAGGAAAGTGCCAATTTCCAACGATGTCTGACCGCTAGAGTCCAGACTGCAATTATGGAAAGGTTGATATAATTTAATTATAAATGGTCTCAGACGGTTTTATTTCTAAAATGGAAGGGAATTTAATCGACAGACTACACCATTCAACCAATGCTCGACTACAATAAAGGTCGAAAGACGAATGAATAAAATGAATATTTCCGGAATGATTTCCACTATTTCCTACGCGGTCAGCACTAACATTATACCATTTTGTGTCTAGTTTTTTCCCCAGTTGTAATATTCATGTCTGCGGGTACTAACGAGCTGTTTGAGCCCCAGCACGTAATATAACACTTTTACGTGGTCGCCTCTTCATTTTTGCGGTTCAGTTGGTAGGTGGGATATCGTTTACGTTTTATGCCAATTTATTTTATATATTTTCTCGTGATCGCGGTTTACTATACTTATATTTGAAGTCGTTATAAGCGTTGACGAGACGTTTGATTCTGAGAGCCTTTGGAAGCAGATGGTGGGAGGAAGTATGGCATAAAACGGTAAGAACCAAGCCGTAGTTTGTTGCCTGTTAATCTAGGCTTGGTCACGTGGAACTGGCACCTATACTCACCTAGCTTTAAGATGTTTCAAAGTGATCCTTGTGAAACACATCATTGACTTTGACTTTGACTGTGATAAGGAGAACTGGAAGTTTAGGGAGAAGCCTTTCCCGTAAGTGGGACGATGTATGTCACGGACACTATCCTTAAAGAATTAATAAAGACAAAAAATATATTTAGTATAAGCAAATGAGAGTGTGTGTCTTATCGTGTATCGCCAGACTGTTTAGAAACAACAGTAACATTACTCTGACATTGCTAATTGAGTCAAATTAAACAAACATTTACTCATATAAACAAGGATGAATTACGTCGTAAGGGCGTGCCGCGTAAGGCCTCGGAAGTAATATATAACTTGGGGAAACTGTTCTTGTGGTGTTTTCTATTGTGGCTCAACATGTTGGGATTAACGTCTTGTCTTTTGTAATGTTTATCAACAGCTGGACAAGCCCTCTTAGTCTAGCTATTTAGCGCTAAGGAAAACGACATGACCATCGTTTTTGGATGGCTGAAATTCATTTCTTGCGCTTCCAGCATCATATTGGATATTTCTTAAATGTGAGTATACAACCTTTTGGTACAACATATTCAAGGGGCTTTCCATACAACAATCGTGTTTTTTGCTCATTTTTAGGGTTCCGTAGCCAAATGGCAAAAACGGAACCCTTATAGATTCGTCATGTCTGTCTGTCTGTCTGTCTGTCCGTCCGTATGTCACAGCCATTTTTCTCCGAAACCGTAAAAGCTAGACTGATGAAACTTGGCGATTAGATGTATTCTGTGAACCGCATTAAGATTTTTACACAAAAATAGAAAAAAATACTACTTGAAACTGAAACTCAAAAAATTTTTTTTCATCGAACCCATACGTGTGGGATCTATGAATAGGTCTTCAAAAATGATGGTGAGGTTTCTTATATTGTTTTTTTCTAAACTGAATAGTTTGCGCGAGAGACACTTCCAAAGTGGAAAACAGTTGGTCCCCCCTCTAACTTCTAAAAAAAGAGAATGATAAAACTAAAAAAAATATATGTTCTACACTATCAAACAAACTATGCAACTATGCAAACTTTCAACGATATTTGGTTTGAACGAGATCTAGTCAGTAGTTTTTTTTTAAACGTCATAAATCGTAAACCGCAATTTACCTTTCGACGAACTAACGAAACAAGAACCTTTATATTATGTTACTTGATGCTACGGAACCCTTCATGGGCGAGTCCGACTCGCACTTGGCTGCTTTTTTATAGATCCCCCGATCGACTCACACTTGGCCGGTTTTAAGTACTTCTACAACTATGTCGATGGTCTATCGGAGACGACATAACTTAGTTTAACAGACTTGAGCATCCATAAGAATCATCAGTGGTTCACAAATTACACCAAACCGTGAACTGTTATGTACAAAGTTATCAAATAAGTTAGGGAAGTCTTAGATTTCCTCATGTCATGGAATCTGGGAGGGTGCCAAGATATCCAGTGACACAAAAAGATAAATGACGACCGACAGGGGGCATAAGTTCTTGGTTTAAATATAAAGTTTACGAACAACACTGACAATTAGACAGAAAAGCTTAAAAACTTGGAAAAACCGGCCGGAAAAGCCGAACGCTAAAACAATTTATTCAAAATTTCTAAAATTCGAATTATAATTTGAAGTTTTTTTTAAACTTCGTAACTTATTAAGGCCTGTGCACATCTAGGCGATAGAGATAGCGATCAGCTGAAACGCTGTCAAAATTATGAGATATTGCGTATAAAAAAAACTCATAAATGACGAAGTTAGATAACGACATAAAAAAATACAACCGAATTGAGAACGTCATTGTTTTTTTTGAAGACGGCTTTAAAGCATTTATGGAAACCATAATTAACTACGGGATTTCAAGTTTTGCATATTCAAAGCATTGTTATTTACATTTTATACACAAAACGAGGAGATTTTTTTCTCGACTACCACGTCAGACAACGACGGCGATAGCGGTAAGACTCATAGACTATTTTACTATTACTGCTGCTGCTATCGCTGTTGCTTGTTTTTAGGTAATATCCCTAACGAGAGTACTATTATAAAAGCTATTCTCTAGAGGTTACCCTGCATTATAATAACAGCATGTATTAATAATCATCCTTCAAACATACCGTTGTCTGCTTACATCCTTAGTCAAACTTTTCGCAAACGAGTAAGTAACTTATTGTCGAGCTCGAAGTTGGTGAAAGTAGGTACACATAATTGCAAAAGTTTGTCGAGTGACTGGATGAATTATACGCGGGGTAATATACAACCTGAACCGTACGAAATTGTTGCTATTATTTGGTATAGAAACTATGCAGCCGAAAATAAAAGTTAGACTACACAAGTACACACATCAACATTGTATAAAGGATATTCCATTACGAATGGATTTTCAATTTTTTCGAGATTTTACTTTAATTTTTGAAATAATTCAAACAGTTGTATTTTATTATTATTAATAAACAATATAAAATAAAGATTCTTGCCATACCTAGTTTTCTAAATAAATTATTTTCAACTTTTGTAAAAATGAACAAAATGTTGAATATCTCTGTGTGTATGTGTTTCAAATATTATACACCTCCTACTACCCATAAGCCAACACGGTTGAACAAATAGGTAATAGACCAACCCAAGCCTAATAAATGAATCAGGGTGGGTCAAAGAACTCAAGGTCTTTAGACTCTTTGTTTTAAACTGTTTTTAAACAACCGCATAAAACGCCAGAGTGACGCTGCAAACTTTGCTGCAAA